>JAWIIS010000032.1:6391266-7027202 GCA_033682625.1 Helicoverpa zea x Helicoverpa armigera
TTGGTGTGAAACATACGAATTAAAATTCTACTCAACTCAACACCCATTATCATCTATCATTATCTGAGCTGTAAAACGTCAATTGCTGAACATTTGCTACCATTGCCTGCCAAAATTATCTGTTGGAAGTGGCCTGCGATCAGCTAAGATCCAACCTTTGCAAGATCGCTCGACCAAGATTTCGGTCCCGTTTACTTCTATTATAACTTATTGACTTACGCGAACTGGTATCCACCCTCGGGTTCCTGGTCGAAGTTGGAGCGGACGATCTTGACGATCTCCACCTCAGCGGGGGCGGCCACGGCGACGGCCACGAGGGCGAGGGCGACAACGATGATCTGCATTTAATTAATAACAAATATTGAAAAATAGAGCAAGTATCAAATGTGAAATAACGATTATTAGCTGTTGTTTTAAACAACAAAAGCAACATATAATTTCTTCGAACAACAAGTGCGTTGGACGTAGATCAATTGCTACATGACAAACTTAAGTGATGATATGCCACATACCAATTTCATTTTGAAATATTTGGTGTGTGTTCTGCGGCTGGTGAGCAACTGATGCAAACTCATTCTAGACATAATCTTTTATACATTTCTAGATGTTCCCGCAAAATGTCAACTGTCACGCTCATGAACGATGTCACACAATCCGGATTTGGTCAATCATTGATAAATAGACTTAGTTCAGTCAATGAAATGCAAATATATTTTTTTAGGCAGCTATTCGTAGACTGATAAAGAGAGACTTTTAAGAAATATGTAGGTAGGTATTTTAGATAATTATCATATAACGATTATATCTTGAATCCTTTCTCATATTATTAGGTAAATTTTATAAAATCGAATTATCTTCTAATTGTTTCATATACTATAGGTAGCAATATTGAAAATTTCTATTTCACTTGAAATTTGAATTTAAATGTAAATTTATTTAAAGTTATTAAAATATATTATAATGTCAAACAAATTCCATTCCATTTACGATAAATATATAACATTCGGTTTTATTATATCAAATGCCTCCAAAAGCGCACTCACGTGGGTTATTGACCTCTGTAAAGTGATTTATGAATAACTTAAAACTTTTTTGGCTATTGTCTAGTTAGTTACATTTTACTTGAACTTCTTAATAAACAAATTGACAGATTTCGTTTCTTACACGACTAGCGAGCACTTTGATGGGATAGTCTGGAAAAGGGAAAAGTTCCTGGGGAATGTAAATAAACGTTAATACTTATTATATTAGTCTTAAAATTATATGTTATCATCTAACGACTCAGAAATAATTAGTGTTGACAAATAAATTGTCTCCACGCGCGTGTGTGCGTTTGACTCTTCTACACGTCACGAAGACTAACTATAGCCGATGAAATTTTCCAGAAGGGATTTGAAAATTTTCTATATCATTCTTCGTTTCCAAATTACATACTGGTTATCTGGTGTCTTTACTGTAAACGTTGTACGTTGTATTTAGCCTTAATTAGCTTATCTATAAGAACAGAACGTTAGATTATTTATATACCTGTGTTGCTGTGGGCAAACCTAAATAAATATGAAATGCTGAATTACTATCTCCTATAAACCTGCGCGCTAGGATTTTTTTTCAATCCAAGTTTTGAGTGATACCAAACAAACAACTTATCATTGTTACGTGTCTACTTACTTCCATTCATCTTTTTACTGATTTATTAGCAAAAATCAACAACCGGCTAACTTAATCTATGTAGTGTGCCCGAGCTCTTAGAGATAAACGACTGAAGGAATTTGAAATTAAAATAATCGAAAATCGTAGTGGAACACGACCACGCAGGAAGGAATTCGGTGAGCGAAGATGCCATAAGGGTCAATTCTCACTGAAAGAGCAGCGGCCGGCAGCGGCCGTAAGAGCACGGACAATGTAAGAGCGCGGCGCCGCGCGGCCCGCCGCGCTCGAGCTCCATCACTTGCATTTACGGCCGCTGCCGGCCGCTGCTCTTTCAGTGGGGATTGACCCTTAGGCAGGTAGGTCAAGCGCCTGCTTGTAGGTCAAGTGGCTTATGGTAGATGTTTCCAAAACGATTAGGTACTACTATACTAACGAGACTATGAAATCGGTACTACGAAACTTGAGACATCTGTCAAAGATTTTGGCTGCTTAGTGATTTGGTCTAAAAAAATGGGTGGGTTCCAAAAAAGGAGTACAAAGGCGCAGAGAATATTCCTCGTCTCCCTAATACTTTGTTAGCAGGTTTTCCATTGTGACGTCTCTGTTAGTCATTTTGGTCTCTATGAACGCAACTTAGAATAGATGACTTTTCTGATCAATGAATTCACTCAATTATTTTGAACGTCTAAATTCCTTGCAGGAAACAGTTGGTCGGTGAACTTGGGCACGTAAACTTTGGCAGTAATAAATAGTCAACCATTTAATAAATAGTCAGTTATTTTTTTATTTCCTAACTATTGCGATAAGATGCGTACATTTTGTTTTATTTACCGTTTTATTTGTAAAACAGTAGCAACTATAAAATCCACCAATGAGCAATTAATGTGCAGAACACGAGTTAAATTAATAGCGCAAGTCACAATCATAAAATCCTTACTTCCTTAGTAGTATAAATACGAAAGTGATTTTGCTTGTTTGTTACGCTCTCATGGTATAACAGTTATAGCAATTAAAATGCAGTAAAGTGCCGTAGAGACGAGGTTGAGGATAAATTACAGCCACAAGGATCAATTAATGCATGGCGGGATCGTGCGTGAATGGGTGTCCATCTTGTCATGATGAGTGCCTCCATGTTCCAGAAGGCATATTAAATTGGAAGGCTCTTGACATCAATTGAACATCTTGGCAGTCATTATGGGTAGTTAGAAGCCATAAAACCTTAGAATCTTACCTTACTTATTGAATTATCCAGAAAACTAAGTTCAGTTCAGATAGGTAGTTGCCCCATGCAGAACATTGGTACTCAGCTGCATACTTCTAGACTAGTAGCGTTCCCCACATAATTGGAAAAGCTCAGCAAATGAGTATAGAGCTATAGAGTATGTTGTCGACTGTGAATTGGCTGTGAGACCTTGATGATGGTTCAGGTTTTTCATCCTGGTGCGTGAAGTGACGTTTACTGTGTTATCAGGAAGTTTGAAACAGCTGATAACAGGTAACTAAACTATTCCATTGGATATTTTTTGTATGTATAACAAATTCATGTGTCCGACTGGCAATGCGCTCCCAGCCGATGCCAGTATGACAATCCCAAGTATAGTCTTAACTCCGTAATAGCAGCAGCGCCATTAGCAGATTCAAGTAAAGGTAATACACTATATGAGGAGAATAAAAAATATTGAAATTGAATGTTTTAACTAGTTTATTTACAGTACGATACTAAAACACAACAGTAATAGAACATAATATGGCAGTGAGCATCGAGTTACAAGGAGCGAGCGGCTGATGCTCCGCCGCTCGCCCCGGTGTCATGGTAACCGTCCTGTTATTTGCTTAACGTTATCAGATTTGCAGAGCACATCAGCTGGCAAATAATCGATTAACTAAAAATGTCAATCAATCATTAATCAGCGCGTCGTAATTGGTTGCTTATCTCCTGGCGGGCTTGGGGATGGAGGGACCCTCAGCGTGGAAGCCGGTCTCGTCAGCGAAGTAGTTGACGGTCTGGAGGTTGCCTTCCTTGTCGGTGTAGCTGTATGAGCCACGGACGACGATGACTTTGTGGGGCTTGTTCTCCTCATCCAGAGCTTCCTTCAGCTCTCCGTTTTCTTGGCGCTGGATGCCATCCTGGGTCTCGAAACTGTGGATGATAGAAATACAAATTAGGAACTTGCTAACTAATAAGATGGTACAATCGGGGAATGGATCTGATCAGAATGAATACCTATTCTATGTACCTATTCAAGTACATACATAAAATTCAAATGTATACTTATTTGTAATGGCTCGCTTATTCAAATTTTAGTAATAAATTTTTACATAAAAAATGCAGCCTCTGCGTTTTTGTTTGTTTTGGACATTTAAAACGAATATTGAACAATATTCGTTTTTGTTAATTGTCAATAGTCAATGTAGACTATAGGTGAATAATAAGGATGGTTGAGGGATGGAAATAATAAAATATCCGTGTTCAGTGAAAACCTTTGAACTGTTACAACACGTGTAAAACGCAGGGAGCAGTTAAATTATTGTCGACAAGACTTACCCGAACTCGTAGTTGCCCTCGGGCTGCTGGTCGAAGTTGGAGCGGAGGATCTGGACGGGCTCCACCTCAGCGGGGGCGGCCACGGCGACGGCCACAAGGGCGAGAGCGACAAGGATGATCTGCAAACAAAACAAATTAATTTATTAGCAATTTACATTATTAATTTAGCACTAATGCAATGCAAGTTCACAAGCACATTTTTTTGCGGGAATTCCCGTTTTCCCTTTTTATTATTATTTAAGCAATAATAGCATTCAATAAATGCAATGAACGTACGGATTTCATGTTTGTTAGGGTTTGTTCGGTTGCTGCTGAGCGACTGATGCTAGGTCGACTGCCAAATAACCTTTATATACATTTCCCCGCCTTCTAACGTAATACCAAATGTATGATGCTAATCCGGATTTGATCATTCATAGGCGTGATATTTATTTTTAAGTTGACAGTAACCTTTAACCGCAAGATGTGTAGAAGGGAATTTAAAATACGTTAAGTATTCCATAAACAAGTTGTGAACTTTGTTGCTTGACATGATATAAGGCCCTAAATATTTTTAAGTGATTTTTACAATATTTTGTATTTGAATATTTATCGGATGGGCATAAGAAGTAGGTATTTACTATGAGATCACTTTATGTCGATGCTAATCAATCAGCTCCTGCAGCAAAAGCTCCTGTTTAAAAACATATTCTTTGCGTCAAGGTAGTCCTTTAAGTTGTTGTTCCATTTATGTATCTGACTGAAGTAAATTTTTACTTCAGATATGCCCTCAGATAACTTTTGGTATATCTAATGCTCCTATCCTATCATAATTAAAGTACAAGTACTTTCACAACCTTTACTCAACTTTGTAAAGGGTGACAAATGAGACCAAGGGTGACCCAATTTTATCCTTGCATTAAGAGTTATGACACTATATCGTACGTAACAGCAACAGGTGCCAACCAGCAGAAGATTTTACAAAAAACCACAATTAGTCATAAATGGTGTCATATTGCTAGCTTATGTATAAGGTCATTGTAACTCAAATATATTATCAACGCCGCATAAAGTCCACGTCAAGGTCATATTATGGCGCGAAAACCGCTTATGCTTGACCCCTGACTAATATTGCTAGACATCACATTGGCAGACCAAGTGTTGTTTAAATCAGCGACGTGTTTAATTTGTACAGTTCTTCAAATCATTCTTTCATCACTAAACTATTGAACCGAGTGTGATTTACTTGTGCAAGTGCTATTGCGTTGGCCGTCTATCATATAGGACCTTTTGCTATCGTAACTGCTTAACTATGTGGCCCGTTTATGCACAATTAATATAGGTAGGTACTCTTTACATCCCTACAGAATCGCAGTTCTGAAATCAAAGGAGTAATTACGCCTATACGATTCTTAATTTGCATGTAATAAAAAGGTCATATTGCAGAATACACATTTTTAAATATTAACTTTCTATTAATAGCTATGACAATTATGATTTGCAATACGCTCTTCTCAAGAAAATTAAGCACTTTTGATGCTGGCAGGATAATCTTAGATTTCAAATAGTAAGTAATAGATAAGCTACATAAACTTACTAGTTAAAAAGATAAAAAAAAATGTTATAATTTAAATTCATTTATTGATTTAACTTGCTAATTACATTTTTAAATATTTCTTACAAAAATAAAAAAATATTTAAAAATATAAAATTTAACCTTTTCAGCTATCATCCACGGCAGTGTCTGTTAAGCTTATCAGTCATTGTTCAGGTTCCATATTGTTCGTTTAGAAGCGAGTGTT
The DNA here is from genome assembly GCA_033682625.1 of Helicoverpa zea x Helicoverpa armigera. Classification (NCBI taxonomy): domain Eukaryota; kingdom Metazoa; phylum Arthropoda; class Insecta; order Lepidoptera; family Noctuidae; genus Helicoverpa; species Helicoverpa zea x Helicoverpa armigera. The sequence continues at coordinate 6,397,243 of JAWIIS010000032.1, forward strand.
CGGTCGTTGGTAGCTTATCTGCTGGCAGAAGCTACGAACTTGGGGATGGAGTCTCCCTCGGGGTGGAAGCCACTCTCATCGGCGACGTACTGGATGCTGATGGGCTTGCCGTCTTCACCAGTGTAAGAGTAAGATCCCCTGACTACGAGGACTTCAATCTCCTTGTTTTCTTCATCAATCACTTTCTTCACATCACCAGACTCTTCCTTAGTGATACCGTTGTCGGTTGCGAATCTGTTAATATAAATAGATAAGTTAATAATAGATATTGACAAGGAATTACCAATAGCTCGAAGGCTGTCTACTTATCTACATATGTATTTACGCTTTTAGAGAAAATTATCATATCTGAAGTATAAAATAAAATTGTAACCGTTAATCCAAAATTATGAAATCCAGTATTTGTTAGCCTCAAATCAATTATTATAAACAAAATAATCGTCTAAAACCCTTACATCCATAACTACTGAACCGATTTAAATTCTTTGTGCACAGATAGCCTAGAGCCTGAGAAAAGATATGGGCTTCTTTTTATAAAGGAGCTAAACGTATTTAAAATCGCGATTAATGATGAAAAGAAAATGTATTATAACTGCTTTCTATTTGTAAGAGTTCATTAAAAAAATTTCGTATGTTGTATTCCAAACAGTTGAAAACAATTAATAAGTAATTAAGGGTAGGGGGGTAACAACGAAGGTGTAACAAAAAAAATAATAAAAGGAGTCTTACTTGTACAGGAAGCTACCATCAGCTTGCTGTTCATAGAATGCCGAGAGGATCTCAGCCTGCTTCTCAGTGGGAGCTGCCACGGCGACAGCGGCCAGAGCGAGGGCGACAAGGATGATCTGAAACAATTACACAACTTATTTAATGATCCAACATTCTACAAAAAATACCTTACAAACCTATTTGTCCTGAGCCTTAACACAATGTGTACTTAAGACACTATATTTCGCCAATTATACCCACTGTCACCCATAGTGCAGCTAAGGCTGTTTCAGGGAAAGTCTAGAAAGACTTATCCAATAAAGTTCCTTTGTGCATGGAAGGCAGGAAGATAATTGCACCATCAAAACGTCAATCCAAAATAAATAAAACTGCCAAAAAATATTACAAGTACTTTATAAAATAATTCACTTTCACATTTTGATTTTAGTATTAAAAAATATAATTTAACTCACCGATTTCATTTTGATTTTTGTGCTTAGGTACCTGGTGGGCAACTGATGCCAATTCTATCCAAATGTTACCTTTTATACATTTTCTCAATCTGAATTTTATTCATAAAAAATTAAATTATGCCTCTAATTTAAATTCTGTCATTACATAATGTATTCCTAGAATATATGAACCAGAATACGAACTCCATGCCTATTATTATTAGACACGCGTGTTTAGCAAAACCTGAAATATCGAGGAAACTTAAATTATAATAGAAATTTATGATGTTTAAAAATCTATTTTCATTAAAATAATTTTGGAGATTTTTTCACTTTAATAAAATATAATTGTTCTGACTTCTTTTCAATGAAAGTGGTAAGTCTGCTGAAGTTACTTAATTGCAGTATATTTTGAGAACACTTTTTACAATTATATTTAACTAGCGCTAAGCTCGTGTCATCGTGACATCGTCCGTGTGTATCAGGAACAAAAACCAATCTTGGTTAAAATTTTCTAAAAAGCTCAAACTCGAAGGAGCTAGCTGCTGTCAGCCAGTTGTCGCTGGAAAGTCGCTTCTACCATCAGGTCATAGGCAGAGTACCCTTATAATTGAAATCACCCCAATCCATGGTATGAACATGCAGGGTACAAATAATATTCCTCTTACAGAAAGATACAGTAGCGAGGGACAAACATCATTCGCTGTTATTAATAAACTAAATGGTATCAATTCGAATTCTATTTTTGATTGCTGATTTGTGCAAAATGAAATCGAAATGAATTTATTACTTTTTTTTTTCTTCTTAAAAACGTCGTTCGGTATTTCAGTTATCGCCTGTTGTATGACGTCTATTCTGCCTTTACTATAGTGGTAGACTTACCATCTAAACTTTCTGCCCTTTACCCAATTTATTCGTTTTCCGCATACATTATTCATGTCAGATGTAGTTCATACATTCATTCACACCGCCTTCATTCATATCATCTTGCATCATCATATTGCAGCTGTCCAGTACTGAACGTACATATGTTTCCCCTAGTGAGCGCCAGCCGTCTCGATCTTGGGCAGTAATATTCACTCTATTTTTATTCTTGTCCTCTTTCAAGCAATCAACCTATTTTGTTCTTCAGTCTGCGAATCCGTCTCCGACTATTTTCATTGTATTCTATTTTTATCATAGGCATTAGGTATACATCGTATGTCCCATCATGGTGACTAGTCGATTCTCTATTTGCAAAATATTCTCAAATATGTATGAGGAATTCTCATACACATTTAAAACTAATATTATTTATTTCAAGAAAATTCAATATGCTTACCCTCTTAATATTTTGAATACTTACTAAAATTATTAAATAATTATAGAATAGAAAAGAACACGATAACTACTACACCTATTTGGCTGCAATAACTCGTCTAGGAAATAAATAAAAAAACTTATTGTTTTAAATAATGATCATCCTTTCCAATTGGTTCTAGGCATAGCTTCTTCCCAAACATAGACTAGGACATGGGACATAATACTGGGTGATAGGAACACTCTCTTTTTATGGCTACCATGAGACACGTAGGATTATAATTGTAAAAAAATATTTTATTCAAGCAGCTGAAGCAGCATATACAAAAAGTAATATGTTCATGTAGTTTGTGGAGCTCTAACGTAATTTTTTTTATTGAATAATATTTATTGCACTATAAATACCTACACTAAGCTTGTGAGTATGTGTGTATGTTTGTTACCTCTTTACGTGCTGGCCTAATTTTGCTTCAAGGAATCTGACACCCTGGATTTAACATACTACTTTTTGTCCGGGTGTGAGAAGTAATCCACCAGAGATGCGAGTGCAACCGCGGGCGGAAGCTAATGATGTTATACTTGTAAGTTATCATATATTTCTTACGTAAATACCGAAGCCGACCCCAACATAGTTGGGAAAAGGCTCGAGAAACAATGATCTTTCATATGTAAATTTTATCCTGGTAAAGCCCTGGTACGATCTGGGTAAATCCCAGTTGAGATTAGCACAAATGTGTGTCGGAATATGTTTAAGAGAAATAATATAATTAAATTAGATATTGATTATGTCATTTCTAAAAAATAGAGACCCGGAACTAGCTGTAGATCATCATTCATTATATTTCCTTGACCCTATGAACGCGCAGATCAGAAGCCGAATATTCAGCCTCTGCACCAATCGACTTGTCAGACATACAATATGTGTCACTGATATAAATAGACATTTAAACGAATATTATTATTTTGGAACCAAATCCCATTTTAGGCCTCAATTTAAATGCGAAATTAGTTGAACATTAAAATACCAGCTACAGCACTTGTTACTTACCTACTTATTGAACGTCTATTACTAGTAAACATTAGTTTTTGCCGGTTGTTGAGAGATCTCCTTTCAATTTATTAGAATATATTCTGCCATCAGAGCATGCTCTGATAAGTCCAAACACAACCCTGTAGCAGTTACGAAGAGTGCCACTCGACTCTTATATCAAAACTTGCCCACTAGTACCCATGTAATCTGATAGGATAAAGACAGAAGGCGCACAAATGTTAAGCTTATGAGTGTAATGGAGCTCTTAAAATTAATTGAACAAAAACCAGAAACATAAGATCTTCAGTTTTGCTTTATTTATTTACACTATGAATCACATTATCATAAGTCAACACGTAACAAAAATATGGCAGTAAGCTTCAAATAACAAGGAGCGAAAGTAGTAAAGGTGGCTGATATGCTACCGCTCTTGTCATCTTAAACATTATCAAAGTCCTTAGACGAATCAGCTGACTAGCAACTAATTAGTTATTCAATGGTTCGTGGCGAGTGGTCATTGTTAGCTTATCTCCTGGCGGGGACCTTGGGGATGGAGTCTCCCTCAGCGTGGTAGCCAGACTCGTCGGCGAAGTAGTTGACGGTCTCGGGCTTGCCGTCCACGTTGGTGTAGCCGTAGGAGCCGCGCACGACCACTACTTTGTGGGGCTTGTTCTCCTCATCCAGGACTTCCTTAACCTGTCCGGCTTCCTGGCGGTTGATGCCGTTCTCGCTCTCGAAACTGTTGATGAAAAACATACGAATTAAAATCTTACTCAGCTCAACACCCATTATCATCTATCATTATCTGAGCTGTAAAACGTCAATTGCTGAACATGGGCTACCATTGCCTGCCAAAATTATCTGTTGGAAGTGGCCTGCGATGAGCTAAGGTTCAACCTTTGCAAGATCGCTCTACCAAGCTTTCGCATTTACTCCTATTGTAATGATTGTGAAAAACGAAGACTTGACTTCACTTACGCGAACTGGTATCCACCCTCGGGTTCCTGGTCGAAGTTGGAGCGGACGATCTTGACGATCTCCACCTCAGCGGGGGCGGCCACGGCGACGGCCACGAGGGCGAGGGCGACAACGATGATCTGCATCACATAATAAAAGGTTTTTATTAAAAATGGACTCACGCCATTACTAATTTCAACTTCTCGCAATTTCTATAGCTATTCTCATAAATTACGAAATTTTGTCAAGATAATAAAAATCAACGTACGAATTTCATGTTTGTATGTTTGATGGCTGCTGGGCAACTGATGATTTACCCAAAGTGACACGATCTTTTATACATTTCTCCGCCTCTTAAAGTTATGTCAAATTCGCAATGTCGTTAGTCCGGATTCTTTAATTGATAGCAAATAAGTTGACGCTAAAATGATATGCATAATGAGCCTATAACTTTAGATCATGAGAGAAGATAGTCGAATATATTAATATTAATGACCGTATATGTTAAATAGAGCATCTCACCAGTAGGTAACATATTATGAGATCGAAATACGTTGTTTCTAGTTTTCAGTTGACCTGGGCATCTGTTTACTCGCTTATTCTTTTGTTTGTGATCTGTAATTATGATTTCGTACTCTTATTCAGCCAGTATCCTTAATAAATTATCTTCCAATAAAAAATACATAATACTTATAAAGGTAAAGAACCTGCATGTTCCCTGAACGTAGAATCGAAGTGGTTCCTGAAACCTATATGTTCGAGCACAAGATTTGAAATATCAATGAATAGGAATTTTATTTAAATAAAAAACCTAGCTACTTAAACATTGTTTTTGCCATACAACATCTTTGTAGATGAAGTATTTTTTTAAAAGTAAGTGTACCTACTAGGTAAATGGACCGTTAGCCACGGTTTACTCCAAAAAATCATGACTCTATTCAATTACTTAAATCTATATTTTAGCTAAATACCTAATTGTAGAAGTTGAAAACTTGTAATCCTTCTATTTTCGGTCGGTTGATGACATGAATCTTAATAGGTATCCGATTAGCAACTGGTTTAAATAAAATAAAAACCTCTATAGATGGTCTATTCAAATCGTCACGTTTTTTGAACAAAAACTTTAATAATAATATTAGATGTCTTTTCAGATTTGTAAAAGGCTTTTACTATTTACTTACGTAGCGAACTACGACTTCATAGCAACCCAGCGTAGCACTTTCTAAGGCTAACATTATTTTAGGATTAATCCAAACGAGCGTAATTTTGTGAACAGTGTTTTGTTTTCGCAATTGATTCAGTAGGTACATAATGAGTGATTAAGACGTCGAGTAACTCAAACTTCCATAGGCATATGAGTTCGAATGCAGTACAAGTGAAAAACCAACGCTGACAGAGTTATGGTGGTAAAATTGCAGCATAAGAATGGAACGTTTGACGCTGCGTCAGCGTGACGCTGGTGTGTGATGACTCTTATATTAGTCTTCCTTTGTTGGCATACGCACACGTAGATATCGTCGCTTACCATGCAGACAGTGGTGTGACCTTGACCGCCAACCGTCTCGTGAGCTTTGCTTATACATTATGTTCGCTTCACTTTACTTTTGATTGTTAATATACTTTACATAATAGATCCTTTGTACAACAATGATCGAGTTTGCGCAGTGGCCACCATGACAAACTGCCCATTAGAAGCCTTTTTTTTCGATGGCAAAAGTCATCAAATGACCCCCCGCGCAATAGGTTACTGTTTACTGACTAAAAGTCCATCGTGTTCCTTCGTAGGCCTTTTATGTACCAGGGCCGCGGTAACTGTTTCGAACAATCCCGCAGCCCCGGCGGCCGATCCAAGAGTACAGTCAACTTTTGTGTGATGAGCATGTTTGTTAGCTGTTGTAGTCTGGGTGCTATAATTATATCATAATATTTTGTCATAATATTATTATTATCAATAGTATACATTAGGGTTCGAAATTTTAAACCTATTACGTAATGTTATGAAACAGCATAGGTATTACCATTTTTATTCTGTTACTATATCACCTAATGGTAATCGACGATGTGATCGAAGATTGGGTAGGTATACTTGCTTACAAATAAACTATTCTCTCTCGACCAGAAGAGTTCCAGGATGTAGTTATCGGAAAACACAGACTTATGGACACACTCAGAGACATTCAATGGTTACTTAAGCCATTCCTTAGAAAAGGATTTATTTGACAATCCGTCACTAAGGAGTGACTTAAGTAATCATTAAATGTCTCTGAGTGGGGAGGTAAGGAGTGATTTAGGTAAGTAATCATTACATGTTTCTGAGTGTGGGGGTTAAACAGATAGTGCAACTCCTTAGTAGTGCAAGTCCTTTATAGTGTTACCAAAAGGTTTCTGAAATATGTTTACCTCCACCCTTTTTTACAGCCTAATTAATATCAATAATGGGTATGTGAGTTCAGAGTTCGTCGTCGTCGTTTGTGCTGAAGAAAAGTTCGCCAAGGCTTTGCTAGATCAAAAACCCGCATCCACTGCTTCCCGGCGACCTTGATGAGATCAGAGTAATCGTATTTCTTCGAATATATCGATTTTCTATAGAAATTGGCACCCTCTATTTCACTCCGTTGTAGGGGTTATTCGTTGTTTGGGACTAAGAATGTTTGACTTACTTGACTGTGAAACATTTTTACATGCTTGATTTAAAATATTGTCACCACTTTTCTATTTCTGTTTCAATCCAGTGTCAGCTTTGTGAAGTGTGTGAAAACGTCACAAGGTTCTGGTTAATTCATATTACCCCAGAACAAAACGCATCTATGCGCAGTATCTAGGTATTGAATGTATTTCTCAAAAACATGCAATACTAAAGAAAGGGATAAAAGTAAAATAAAAATAATATTTAATGGCTTAAACAGAACTTTAATTCCGCTGTAAATTACGTCATAAAACACAACAAATAATATAAAAACGTACAAAAATATGGCAGTGGGCTTTGATCAAAGATAGACGCTTAGAAGTCAGCTTATGCTTAACTTGGTAGGTAACCGTCGATTCATTCCTTAAACGTTATCGGAGTCACTAATCAGGGCAGCCAATGAACGATTCATTATTTTCATAACTATCGGAGCGTCATCGGTGGTGACTTATTTCCTGGCGGGCTTGGGGATGGAGGATCCCTCAGCGTGGAAGCCGGTCTCGTCAGCGAAGTAGTTGACGGTCTCAGGGTTGCCCTCCTTGTCGGTATAGCTGTATGAGCCGCGGACGACGACAACTTTGTGGGGCTTGTTCTCCTCATCCAAGGCTTCCTTCACATCACCAGTTTCGGAGCGAGAGATCCCATCCGCAGTTTCGAATCTGTTGAAAATTTGCGTTATATAACATCTTACATAAAAACTTATTGGTAGCTTTTATTCCGCATATGTGAAAATACTGTCCAAACAAATCCTGAAGACTATGCAAAACAAGTCTTCTTGTCCACAAATAGGGTGGGGATTCAGCATTCGCTGACAAATGCAAGATCAAAGTCTCGTAAAACGTAAAGAGGCTCTAGTAAGATAACTTCAAATAAATCTATAAAAAAACCCAGTAGAATGGGTGTAAACTTGAAAGGTATTATTGCAAAATGCAGTCTATTAATTTTTAAAGTATGATTGGTTTATGGTTCAATCACTAGATAGGAACATTAAGAATGAGACTATTACCCGAATTGATAGCTGCCCTCGGGCTCCTGGTTGAACTCCGACCGGAGGATCTGAACAGGCTCTTCAGCAGGCGGTGCAGCGACAGCGAGGGCCACGAGGGCAAGAGCGACAAGGATGATCTGAAATATATCGTAGTAAGGTAGGACTTAACTATAAACACCACTGAAATGAAAACAATTTGACTGAAAAAGTAGGTTAAACTGTCATGAGGTGAAAATGTTGACCAAATAAATTAACACCACCCAAAGAGAAAAACAAACAATCTAAAACTGATTCTACTAAGAGATATGAGGTTAAAAATTGTAACAAAACTTGAAAATCACTTGAACTTCATTGACTGTTTTTACGTACCGACTTCATTTTAGTAAGTTTAGTATTGTTCGCTGTCTGGCGTGCAACTGATGTTCCCCAGAAATACTGCATATTCTTTTATACATTTCTCTACGTCTAACGTAATGCCAAAGGACAGCAAACAAACTGTGTCGATATTCCGGATTCGGTCATCGATGTGCATAAGCGCATCTGCATGTGTAGGTACCTACACACACACTGCTCTGCGATTCTGTTTGCCCAAATAATATTAGCTTGTACGCACTCATGTGCGTTCACGCCTGATAAATATGACAAGGATTTCTTCTAAGTAGTTTGCATGTCTGCGACTTTTTGTATTCAAGTGTGTCTGTAGTCTCGTGTGGTCATTTTATTACGCAGTGTAACGTAGGAAGGTACGGTTCAATGCACAAAAAAGGGGCTCCAAACTGACGAGCAACTAAAGGTTTTCGAATGGGTTCATTTGCTCCTAAAAGTCCAAAATAACTATAGTAAGTGTTGAGACGTGAGAATAACTCATTGTGATCATCTTTAGTTTCTTTACACGACAAAAGCGTTTGGTTTCTCCCTGAAGCCCTCGATTAGTAATTTAAATAAGCTCGCAAGGGTAAGATAATTCGTACATTCGTAGTATCAAAGTATAACTTTATACTAGGTAAGTATTAAAACTATTTCTTTCATCTACATAGTAATAGATTAAGTATGTTAATCTACTTCCTTAGAGGTCGATTGAATTTTGTTATATCCATCCATTTTATGGGGTCAAATCTCTTAGAATTTGCTATCGGTTTAAGATAATACCTAGCTACTTCAAAGCCAATAGGTAGTTACACCAGAATAAATTAATAACATCATGAAAATATAAATAAGCAACAAAAGACGAGCCGAGAGGTTTCTAACGAATTATTTAAAAGGTCAAACTATAAAACATGGCGGGAGACCAAAACGTATTATTAGTCTGAAAATAAAAACAGGTGTAAATAGGCTAAAACTTGTCCTGAGGTATGCTCAGCGCGAATAAAAGTGATGTGCTCTTAACCTTTCCAGAGGTCATGTGGTATCTATACCTACTTGGTATCGTGAAATTATCATTCAAGGTCGGTGTGTTTTTTACAACATTGGTAGGTACTAGGTTGGTAGGAGGATGTGTGTATTCCAACATTTTATTAGGGTAAATACGCCAAATGTCGGCTCCTTTAGCGATTTTCTGACTGCGGTTCGCTATAGCACCGTCAGTTTCCAACGAAAGGTAGTTTCTGATGCGGTTTTGGATAGTTTGATTAATATATTTCATGTTTAAAGGCATAAGATTGATATTTCTACGAAAAGAAAAAAGTAATAAGGCTTAGATGCGTCGAGAACCGAAAAACCCTAAAGTCGGCCATTCAGTGCCCAAGGTCGGTCGCGTTTTTTCCAAATGTCGGCCGGGTATAGGGTGTTTCAAATTAGCAGTGACAAATATTATTAACATGATTTATTTTGGCAGAATTCGAATATAATACTAAGTATACATTTGTAATTGTTTTTCCCCTAAACAAAAAAAGTCGTATTCACGACCAACCATTTATATTTTTTAAACTAATAAGATCGGTTTAATAGATAGCAAGTCCCAAACCATAAAGCTACCATAAACATGCCTACAATACATTTAAACTTAACTTCTTTACAATATAATAAATTATAATAAATAAATAATTTCGAGAGAAAAATTTTGAGAAAATGAAAAAAATATAAAAGTATTTTTTCATCAACCTGTATAGTGGCGCTCGAGTTCGAGGCTGGTCGACATTACGATCTTTAATATTTCTAATGTCGGCACCTATTTCTTGTACCTTATTTCTCGAGATTCGACTAATATCACCCCGGCCGTTATTAGGCTATTAAACGTTAAATAGATCTATTTGCCTATAAGTTTTGCAAATTCTCTTGTTAAGCCAACGGAATTAGTACAATAGGAATTTATTAAATAGACTGCATTTAGGGGAGAGTGGGGGAATTACGGACGCGGGGTAAATACGGACTAGCAAGTATCTACTCATTCAATCCCTCCCGCAGCAGCCCGGTGCTGTCATCTGTTTCTTTCCACCATTTTAGTGCCACGCAAAAACTTACGACAGCCGGCTGCGCACTGTTTCAAAGGTAGATAAAATTTAAAGAAAAAGTGTATATTCATCTAATTTTTAGTGTTTTACAATTCTAGGGACATGTCTGTATATGAAGTGATGGTAAAAAGTGATATTTTCTATGGATAGCTTTGTCAATGGAGTTTGAATCGCTAATGTTTGTTTTTATGAAATGTTTTCATAACCTACAAATTTCTCTCTTTGATTTAAAAATACCCAGTTGGGTTAATTGCGGACAAGCCTCGCGGGGTAAATACGTACGTCCGCAATTACCCCTAATTAGAAAAACTATTATGAAATTAATCAATAACTACTCAATACTCATTTTTAGATGCCTCGGAAATATATTAGAAAAAAATCTAATCATTACAAAAAGCTGTGCAAGAAATAAAAGACCAGTAGATAACTTTGCGTCAGGCGGAAGAAAAATATGGTATTCCCAGAGCTACTTTGTTTGACATATTGATTACTTTTACATTTATTGTCAGGAAAAGCACAGTGATCCACGCGCCGAAGACTGGATTATGTGTTCAAAGTGTAGGTAACAAGTGGGCTCATGAGAACTGCACTGCAGGAAGTTCTTCTAAAGGCTTTAATTGTGATTTTCGTCAGTGATGTGGACCTAGTCCGTAAATACCCCATGCTGTCCGTAATTAACCCAGGGTCAGTCCGAATTTACCCCGAGCGCTACGGGTAAATACGGACTGACAAGGTTTTGTTTTTGCTAAAAATATTATATTTATTGATTGATCTCGTATAATAAGTATAATTGTTTTGGTAGACAAATAACTAAAGATTGATAATTAATAAAGACAGACTGATAATTACTAATAGTACGAATGTTGTGCATTATTTCCCTTCAGCGTCCGCAATTCCCCCACTCTCCCCTACTTTAAGTCGGCCACGGCCGAGAATCCGGTTTTAAGTCAAAACTGTTGTCCTAATGGCGGCCTCCTATTTTTCCTTGAAAAAATCTTAAAATATAGTAAAAATAACCCATTAATGATAATCAAGCTTAAAACAAAAATAAATAAATGTTTTATCGTTCTAATATCAATCCCCAAAATGTGAGTTTTCACTTCGAGTAAGCTACTTTACATGTGAATTTGATGTTTGAACGGCGCAATCGCTACTGACGCTCAGTGTGAGAAGAGTAAGTGGCAGAATCGGATAGTAACGATTTGTACGTATAGAGTATAAACCAAGGTTGCAATTCGAGGAGCAAAACTGACACTTAATTACCTTTTGAATGAATGCAAGCTGAAAATGTACAGACGGCCGAAGTTTGGGGGGAGGCCGACATTTGGCGTATCTACCCTATATACTAATTAAACAACAAGGCCTCTAAGTGCTACCAGCATCTTTGGCAGGTACCTGCCTGTATGGCAGACAATCAGACAAATATATGAGACTGAATGTAGCTCTACCTGACCATGTCCACTTTTTATTTATATATTTTCAAGTGTCAAGACAGTGTTATACTACAGAATTAATACCTACTTACATTACATTTTTTATGTCCCTAATCGCTTCGCGTCTGGGTCTTCGTGGTCCTCACCCTAAGCTACGAGTATAGGACCTAGCGGTAGCGTTAACTAACATAAATACCTAATGGAGAGCAGTATCTTGTGACAGGGACAGACAAAAATTATGACGAATCTATCGTAGTCGGCAGTCGGCACTGTGGACTTGCCCACGACCAGTACCAGTACAGTGAGTGCCCCTTATCTACTCCACCTGTAAACACTCTTATGCACTACTCCTATGTTCTCCCTTATATAGGTACTACCCCTATGTCCTCGCCTATACTCCCTTAAATTCTTTCCCTATTTCTTCCCATATGCACTCTTCCTATTTATTACCTTATGAAGGTACTTCTCCCTCTTGAATAGGTAATCCCCTTATATGCTTTCCCTGTTTTCCTACTCCCTTAAGCTAGGGCTGCCATTTCGATTTTCGCCAAACCCGGACAAATATTTAAAAAAACCCGGACATTTGGCGTAAATAGCATTTTTTCCCCGGACGAGTCCGTTTTTTTTTGTTTAACAAAACAAGACCTAATTTTTAATATTAGCATATTACTTAAATTCAATGAGGTCCTTCCTTACATGAAAAGTCAGTGCCTTCTCTAGCTCATGTAGTACCTAGTATTGAAAGATTATGACTTAATGTATTTCGAAGGTCATAATTAAGAAAACTCATATTGGAAAGTAGGAGTTACCTTCTTGATAGGTTAGACAAAAAAATGTTGAAAAACACAAACAACTGTAAAGTGAAGTCGCCGCGAGCGCAGCGAGCGCAAAATTTTTTGAATATTGGGATATTAAAGTAGCTAAACGTAAAAAAAAATTGAGCGAGCGAAGCGAGCGCAAAAATTTTGGAGTTTTGGGACACTTCGACTTCTGCATTATTAGGCGCCCGGGTAATTCGCATACCATAGGTTAAGATGGCCCTATGAAGAATGTCCGGGTTTTCCCTGGACACTTCTTGAAACCCCGCCCGGACGTCCCCCGGACGGCCTCCAAACGAGGACAAATCCGGGGAAACCCGGACGGATGGCAGCCCTACCTTAAGCTAACTCGCTAGCTAGCTCGCTAACTCTAGTTGCTGACGCTACTTCGCTCCCCGTTCTGACTACTAGTACCTAATCCTGGATAACAACGATTTAGAAGTAAGTAAGTAGGTATGTATTTGATTAAGCGCCTTTTCAGAGGTAGTCAAATTCTTTAAAATTGTCAGGCATTGGCATTGGGTGAGAAAACTGGTTGACTATGATGTTAGTAAAAAAACTCCTAAGTGTTAATTATTTATTACGTCATTAATAAGTCACGCTTAGTATAAAATTATTATATATTCCTATCATTTTATTATATGTATAGATAATATTGTATTTCTCCTCCGATTTTTCTATTTATAGGTATTATAACGTAGGTGGATAGCGCGTCCACACGTGTAACATCAGTTTTAAAGTTTTTATATGATTGTAGATGACAAAGAACATTGTCGTATCATCCAACAATGTATTATGTGATGAAAATTATTCTGGTATCAGTCAAATGTCACATCAATAGACTTAAACCGGGGTCTGTTCAAGTTTATTGACATAGCCTCAAGATTGATTTCTACGAACATTAGGTCATCTGGTCAAAAACAACTATTAATACACAACACATTGAACAATTCAGCAGTTTACTGTATTTCCAGACATGTATACTTTTAAAATGTTCATAGGTGGTCATGGACTGGTCATGATGGTAATACACAGACAAGTATTATCTTAGGACACAAATGAAGCCTTACAATTCACGCACATTTAGTAACTTCAAAAAAATATTTTATCCGCGCAAAAGGCAATACTTCTGCAATACTCTCTTGCACCATCATAGCTTTGTTTGCTGTTACTAGACATATAAGTTTTTGCATCATGAGCATAATGATTTCGTAACTACAAGAACCTACCTACTTAGTTACCCTTGTAATGGTGTTGAGACATACATGTGCCTACAGTTTTACGTTTCCCTATTTGTGACAAATAAAACATGTTACTTTTATCAAATGGGTTTTAATAAATTAAAATTAACAATAGAACTGGTATGTACCAAATTACCACGTCAAACGCATTACATGATCAGTTTTTCTTTTAGATGATTTTATAAATCCCAGGAACTGCAATTCAGCTACTGCACGAGTGAATCTTAACCTTAAACAAGAGAAAATAAATAGATTGAAAAATATATTAGCTACAAGAGCAACACAAATACTGCGCCATTATGTAAAGGTCACACAATCCATGTGAGTTTTTGCTCACATAAAACTGTTTAATAAGAATACTTTTTATCTTTTTCTAAAGCATTTATCGTAGTCGTTAAAGATTTACATATTCGTCAAAAAAATAATCAAAAAAACGTTTATCTTAAGAAATCGAGACTTGTTTGGTGATTTCCAAACGAAAATAAATTAAAGAAAAAAACTCATACCCATAGGTCATATGTCGTAGGAAATAAACATGTAGTTGATGGTCATTGTTTTTTTAAATTACTATTAAGGTTTTTTTATTTTAATTTTATGCAGAATTTTATCTTCATTAACCCATTCAATTAGATACCTATGGATATTTCTCTAATCTAATATCAATATAATTTTGCAGCTCTATTTTATATAAAGTTACTCACTGCACAGTAGGATCTTGGTGCCTCTGATCGTCGTCGTCCTCTGGACGCAGCACCGCGGCGAAGGCCTGCAGCCAGTCATACAAGTTGATGTGTTTACCGCACTCGCGGTGCAACTTGTACGCCAGGCAAACATCGGGTAGTGTATCTATTACGCTGTCTGACGATGGTAGGTGACAGCATGAACACTAGGGAAAATAAAAGTACAATAATGTTATTATTTGTGTAATTTTGACGATAGTCGAATATAGCATGGTCGGTTTAATGTTTTTTTATCGATAAGCTCAAATGTTTCCACCCAAAATAAAGAGGGTTTTACTCGTTTAAATTGACTAGGTATTTAGGCAATTTTATTTGTATAAACAATCTATTAAAGTTTACATAACGGATGTTCACAAAATTAAAAATACTTTCACTGTTGGAAAACTACACTATTCCCAAGTAGCATCCTACTAATATTATAAATACGAAAGTCCGTTTGTTTGCTACGCTTTCAAGCAAAAACTACTTAACCGATCATTATGAAACTTACACATATTCTTGGTGGTACTAGAATGAACATAAGATTTTTATTTTATAAAAAAAAACCCTTGGTACGCGGGTGAAACCGCAGGGAACCACTAGCAGGTTATAGTTGTGATACTGCGGGAAATTTTACATGAATTCTAAGTAAACTACATAAAACAATTTACCTGCAAATAATGCACTGGATTGCTAAGCGCCGTGTGTACCGCACCGCGAGGCGAGCCCACTATATGCTTCCTGACATTAGATACGTCGCTGAAGAACAATATCTCGTGGAACGTCTGCGCATGCGCCGGTTGCAAGCCCTTACTGAACATGTCTTCTAGGTAGCTGACGTACCGAGACCGCACCATCTCGAACTCGGACTGTACCCGGTCAATTCTTGTTGCTTTCAGTAGTTTCTAGAACAATGCAGTTTTTTTTTATTGTGTCTATGAAGTTTCTTTCTCGTTCTTCTCCATGAAACCCACTTCTTGGAACCGTGGAAGTAGCTTCACGTTTCTAAAGAGCTACATTTGGTCACTGGAGTGCTGAACCTAGGTGTAGTAGCTATGATGAAGACTTCACGTAGGTCTAACCAAAGTACAACTAAACTTAGCCCCAAAATGGCCAGTGATAGATGTATCGGTAGCCGGCTAGGTGTAGCCGAACTTCAGGCTTTAACCGTATCAAGCACAACATGGTTTATGTCAGGAGTTATCAGCTTACGACACGTACTAATATATTCTTACACAAAACAAAAATTTTAAAACAAAAGTTTTTACAATGTAAACTTACCTCCTTCAACTTATATCTATTACCAGGTACATTTTCATTGTCCTCGGTATCTGATAAACTGTTCGTAGCGACAGTTGTGTCTGTACTGGCATTTTCTATTTGCCTTAAAAATGTAAGTAAATGCACTCTCAAAGTTTTGACGAAATTTTCACCGAGATCATCATTTAGGACAATGTTATTGAGATTATTCTTCGTGGGCGACAACCGGAGAGGTTTCACTGGTGACAAGTTTTGTAAATATGTGTTGACTATCTTCAAGGCACTTTTGATACTCTCAACCAATTTCATTTGAGATTGAAACTTTAACAACTGCATGCAGTCTTTGAACGCTGGCGTTTCTGTCACACTCTCTGAGGCGCACTTCGTGTATATCTCTCGAACCTACAATTATAAACATAATGTAAAACAAAACAACTAAGATAGTATAATATAAATAAGTGTTAATGTTATCCCATGAACTCATAGTGAAACACTATAGGAATTGCGTCAAACTAATGGTATTATAGGCAGCTAAGATATCCATAAACTGGTTTGTTCCTATTTTGTACTTAAAAACACAGGTAATTCAATTACAACTATTGTTAACCACAAAGCGCACACGCGCGGTTTGATATTCATTACAGGTAGGCGCCTTAACCTATTGCTAAATAAACTATATTTTATGCTTACTTGAAAATTGCTTGATTTTTAGTCATGCCAAAATATACTCACTGATTTCCCCAGCAAATTCTTTGGTAAATCTTTAACAAATACTGTTAGCAGTCTCAAACAAATATAAAAGCTGTACAAATAATCGTGTAGCCTGTTTATCTTCTTATAAAGAGCATCTCTGAAGAAATTGTCATCTTCAAACAAACTGATCTTAGTTCTACAATCCTGTTGTTCTAGGAACGGTCTGAACGACATTAACTGTCGAATGCTTTCGAGATCATCTGCGCTTAGCTCCATTATAACTTCTTCGAGTCTCTCTCTGTCGCAGCATAGAGCCTTTACATTGTCTCCATAGAAGTGATCCATCATACAATACTGAAAATAGTCACAAACAATATGATAAAATATTTCGAATATTTTTATAAACATCAGTAAAAAAATTACACTAATTCAATGTTTGCAATACCTACCTTTATACTTTGTATGAGTCCAGTGACAGAAAAATCATAGAAGAGGAAAACATCAGTCAACAGTTCAAACGCTTTGCCTGATAAGTGAAATGGGCTTGTGTGTGTTAAGAAAATGTCTTCCAGAACCTAAAACCAAATTACATTGTTTCATTTACATTGGTAGCTTTATAAATCACAGTAAGTATACTTCTCCTAAAAAAAGAGAAATAACCCATTTTGTAGGCTACCGGAACAGCTAGCCTAAAATAAAAATGTATATTTGTTTCAACTTACTTGATTCATGTAAACTGGAGAGGCGTGAGAATGGAATACTTTTATTAGCAGCTTAGATGAGACATTGTAAGGAAATGACTTATGTAGTGCAGATACTGAAGTCGCCACCCCAAACACTAATACTATAGGCATTGTTGATACATATGAACTGGAAATAAATAAGTCATACTGATAAAATTTTAAATGCAATTCTGCATGAGTGTAATGAAGGCTAAAGCTAACAGCGCATACATTTCTGTAGAAAAGCAAGCAACAAATGAATGATACTGGGTTAATTTATATGGACACATGGGAGGTACATAGATGTTTAAAAAAAATACCTGACAATCATAACAAAATCCTGTAAAACATTACAGTTGAAGCTCTCAAAATCAGGAATGATGATAACTAATGGCTGCTTTGCTTTTAATGTTTTTTTCTTTGTTGGTGACAACATGGCCTTAGATTGATACCAATTTTTTAAGGTCTTCATTGTACATTGATTCTTTTTTACTTTCCTTGTTTGACTGATGCACCCTTCTGAGTCATCATCAAAATCCTGAAACATTAAAGATTTAAACTCTCACCTTATGGATAAAATTATAACTCAAACCAACTAAATTGCATTACAGTCAGTTGAAAAGACAGCCCTTTCAGATTCTCAAAAAAAGTTATGCAGCTTGACTTGGCTGGTGACTGGTGTTTACATTTGTTTACTATATAATAATTATAATTTTAAATGATCAAGAAATGTGTGGAACCTTGTGTTGAACCCTGTTTACATAAGAAACATAACTGCACTGGATACATACCAAAGTTTGGTTTCCATTAATTAGCTGCCAAACAGCATTTTCCACCAAGTGCTTAACTGTGGGTGCATCTTGTGAGTTCACTAGTGCCACATGAGGGGTCACTTCAGACCTGGAATAAGATGAAATGGAAAAAATTAACGTTAATTTTGTGGATACTCTCAATTAGATTGAATGTAATTTCACACACTTAAATACATATTTACTAATATTATAAAGTGAGTTTGTTTCCTTGAACACAAATCTCAATAACTACTGGTCTGATTAGAAAAATTCTCTTATGGACACACTCAGAGACATGTAATGGTTACTTAAGCCGTTCCTTTGTGCAGAATTTGTATGAGAATCTGTCACTAAGGAGTGACTGAAGTAATCATTAAATGTCTGTGAGTGTGGGGGTAAGTCTTAGATAGCCCATTTATCAAGAACAGCTACAGGCTATATTTTAACTCAGTACCCGTAATCTTTCCCACGGAAAGCTGATCAAATTGCTGATGGATGCTACTTATAAACACTGTACAAAATAAACATAGTAGAAGTGTGCACATTTGTATTTCTTTAACACATAATTATTACCTGATAATTTCAATAAGAGAAGTAAATTGTGAGACATGATCTGGTTGACTGACTCCAGTTAGAAGAGTCGCGCTCGGAATAATCCCTTCCAATGTGGCTGACTCAGTGATACCATGATTCTTTATGTAACTAACTATATCATTAAGCAGCAGACTGTATGTTCTTTGGTGAAGTTCCTGGAAATAAGAATTTAATTATTATAGTAAAATTAGATTCAAGCATGTGGTAAAGTCTGTAAGAAAGCAGAGAGAGGTCACAGAGATTATTGTGAGACCTCAAATGTGTGCACAAAGGATAACAGGCGTCAATTTATATTAAAGTAAATAAATTATTAAAAGCATACAACATTGGTCAAATCTGAAAATATGATGTGAAAGCTTATCTTGATCTTGGAATTATTGTATAATAAACAATTTAAGTTACCTGCAATTCATTTTCAATATACTTCCAGTTTTGTCTGTACGTTTCATACCAAAGTTCTTTCATAAACATCTTTTCAAATAGGGGTTGTCCACTTTTCTTCTTGCTAACTTTTCCCTTTTTAAAACCATTTGTGAACAGGAAAACTCCCTAGAATCAAATAAAAGTAACAAAAATTCATAAATTAAGTTGAAATGCAGCATCTCTACTCAAATGTTTATATTTATTTTGAAAATTTTAAATTGTTGTGTTCCAGGCGGTAAGCGCAGGCGCATAACGGCTGTACTACAAAGTTTAACCATTATGAAAGTAAAGTTTCTGCATATAGTACTTTCTTATACAAGTTCTATAACTAAATTGTGTTTGATGACCTATGAAACTGTATTAAAATAATAAATTACCTTAGAAACTGAAACCGTGGACTCCATTCTTCAATAACGCGCGCCAAATGTCATGTCAGGTAGTAAATGTCACTGTCAAAAGTAGTGTCATGTCATTGGGTCATTGACATTAAGTGTTACCAGTACAAAAAATCATGACAACGATTTCTAGTTAGACTTTTTCACCGCATTTCAGCAGTTCATCCGTTTATGAATTGACGGGGTGTCATAAACAGATATACAGACAAATGTAGCAGTTACTCGTATTATAACAGATTCTGCATTGGGATTTTCAATATATTCGACCACAACATTTAACTAGGGTATATTTTCAAACTGGATGCATATAAATAAAGTATACCCAATGTCAACTCACACCGGTGACTACAAGCAACATTACTTATATAGTTTTTGTTATTTTTTAACTTATCATCCTACATAGTGGGGTTTTGTTATTTTCATAATTTGTAGTTTTCTTTTTCTAAAAAAAGGGATGTTAAGTGGTGCTTAAAAAGTTACGGGCGTAAAGTGAGCATTTAAGGAGCTTCTCCATAGGCAGAAGACGCTTTGCCCCATGAGCACTACGCAACTAGATTAATTTCATAAAAAATACCTCATGAAAAGCAAAAGAAGATGGAGAAAATTAAAATACTTTATATGTAACAGAAACATGCTTTTATTGGCAACATAGACACAGGTTTTTAGAAGAATTTAAATTATGTTATACCTATAGGTACAAATCAGGCCATAAAACACCAAAATTTTATTTAAAAGTATTGCGAACTTAAATTCGCATTCTCAGCAATCTTAGCTGTATCAGGATTGTATACAAACTTCCATGTCATTCTTATTCCCTTCTTACATATTATTTACAATTCTCATAACGAAGAAATACAGCAGCTGTTTGATTAATTTTAATTAGTAAATTAACACCAAATTACTATTATTGTTTTTGTTTAATGCCTTTCGATAATATTACCTCCCTCAATTGCGCCACTTTTGAAAAATAGTTAGCCAACTAATGACCAAATTTTTATGAAGGTGCTTCTAAGATTCACCAAAGTGGTTTCATATTATTTAGCTGAGATAAGTTGCTCTCGGAATTGATCAGTTTTCAATTTTTATATGGTGAAAATTTTATAAGCTACAGTGGTGTTACAGAATACTGATAGGGTTGACAGTAAATTATACCTACGCAATGAGTCAAAAATTAAATTTAGAAAATATTGTTAATGAGTGCAAAATAAAACTTAAGTAATTACAAGAAATTGAAACTATTATAATACGTAAAGATGTCCGCAGATGCAGATTCGAATTTCATTTGTTTACCTATACATTAACTAAATTCTAAGCCTATTTACATTAAAACATCTTAACCCCTCTGCTCGACAAGATTTTGACATATGACTATACCGTTGATTCGGCGGGATATTTTGAATCGCGACATGGAAGTCAAAAATTTGTACTAACTTTCAACACATGAATTCTAAGTCCGTAATGCCTGATTAGAAGTATTTTACCTATAACTTTAGAGCTCACTTATTTGACAACAACGTGCAAAGGTCAAATGGGGTCAGTTAATTCAGAAAAATATAATAATTACGGTGTTTTTAAGTCTATCGAAAAGTTAGGCATTTCAAATTTGGTGAAAACTTACCAATAAATAATCGCATCACTTTCTCAAACACAACACAAACGTCATATTTATAACATTTTCAATCCATTGCAATACTTTTCGTGCACTTATTTATGTTCAATAACTAAAAAATCAGCACATAAAATACACAATAAAAATGAACAATATTTACAAGATCAAAGTCACAGACAAGTAGAGTTTGGAATAGAGTTTTATTTTATTTTTTCAATCATCGGTGTGCATTCGATACCTAAATCGGATATTTATTATAAATAATCGAATACCAATTTTATATATTTTTTTTAATAGCAACTTATTTCAATTTTATTTATTAATTTTAAATTATAGGTTCAATTTGTTTTTGTTGTTAAGAAAAAAGATATTTAAGTTTTATGAAAGTTTTTAGCATTAAATTTTTATATGTATTATTTATTTTGGTGTTGCGTCATTCGTAATAATTTTTAACTTTAATTGAATTTTTATTACCTATTACGGAATTTTAATTTATTCTTATATTATTTCTGAACAATTCTAAGATTTTTGTTTCGGCGGAGGGTAAGCCTGCTCATAGAGGTATTTAGCCTACTTCAATCGATCTCAGTGGCGTGCACTTGGAGAGGCCTATGTCCAGCAGTGGACTGCGATAGGCTGATGATGATGATGATGAGGGTAAGCCTGGTGTTCTGAAATATAATGCAATTTGTAACTACCAAAGTAATTTACTTATTTGATGATGAGAAACAATAATAATAATTGATTGATTTAAGACGCTCCACAACCGCGAGGTGTGCAGTCTCAGAGAATATTTTCTCAAAAGCGACGTGGGTATGCACCGTGATATGGTGGCAGTGGACAGAGGACTCACCCCGCTGTCGTTGGCAAATGAGAACTGGCGCAAACCTGTCGTACTAACTACCCACGATCGCAGGGAGGTATGGCAGAGCAAACAGCTACACGGACGCTTCTTCGGGGCTCTTCATGGCCCCGATGTAGACTTCAAAGCGTCCGTATCTTGGCTACGCTTCGGTGACTTGTTTGGAGAAACCGAAGGGTTTGTATGTGCAATTATGGACGAAGTTATCCTTACGAATAACTACCGGAAATATATCGTGAAAGATGGGACGGTTGACATATGTCGGGCATGTCACCATCCGGGTGTGTCTATCAGACATATTATATCTGGTTGTTCTCGTTTGGCTAATGGTGAATATTTGCACAGACATAACCAAGTGGCCAAGATCATCCACCAGCAGCTTGCTCTGCAATACAACCTTGTAGACCTTGAGGTACCGTACTACAAGTATGCGCCCGACCCAGTTCTCGAAAAGGACCATATCACGTTGTACTGGGATCGATCTATCATCACTGACAGGACTATTGTAGCCAATAAGCCTGATATTGTGGTGATAGATCGATTAGCGCGCCGCGCGATGATAGTCGATGTCGCCGTTCCGCATGACGAGAACCTTGTGAAAGCTGAGAAAGAGAAACAAATAAAGTATCTCGACTTAGCGCACGAGGTTGTCGCCATGTGGAGTGTCGACACGGCTGTTGTTGTGCCGATTGTCGTTACGGCCAATGGTTTAATAGCCAAGAGCCTCGACGAACACCTCAGGAGGCTCTCGTTGGGCGGCTGGATCAAGGGACTGATTCAGAAGGCAGTACTCCTTGATACGGCACGTATTGTGAGGAGGTTTCTGTCTCTGGGACCCTAACCACCGGTACCTTGGACCCTGTGCCCGATATCGGTGGCAACCTATTTTTTATATTTTTAAATGTTTTTTATTTTTATATTTAATATTTGAAAATGTAAATAATATGTTAGAAAATAAATAAATGATGAAAATAAATTACATTGATTGATTTTAAAGTCACCAAATATTTTTAACCGAATCCCAAAAAGGAGGTGGTTCTCAATTTGGATGTTTGTTTTTGGTCGAAAGGGTATATTCTTCATATTTGTTATTAGGTCCAGGATCTGATGATGGAAACCTTGAGAAATCGAGGGCAACTCTCGAAAATTGTAAGCATAGATAAGGTTATAACTTGACACTCAGATGTATGTCTGATAACACTATGAAACAGTAAAGGTTTGGAGCTGACCTGATGATGGAGACCAGAGAAGGTCGAGGGATCTCGACAACCGAACTTCTCTCGTCTCCACCTCCTTCACTGTTGCAGAGGCCTCGTAAATACGAATAATATAAGCACAAACACGAGAAAGTTTAAATATTCAGTTGTCGAGTTCCCTCGAACTTCACTGGTCTCCATCATCAGTTCAGCTCAAAACCTTCACTGTTGAATAGTGCTACCAGGCAAACACCTGAGTGATAAGATTTCAACCTATGTATTTCTGCAACTTTCGAAAGTCGCCCTCGATTTCTCAAGGTTCCATCATCAGATCCTGACCTGATGATAACGGGACCACCTCGGAAGTATACGCTATCAAACAAAAAAAGAATCATTAAAATCGATAAATAAATGGCTGAGTAATCGCGTAACAAACATACAAAAAAAAACGGTCGAATTGAGAACCTCCGCTTTTTGGGAAGTCGGTTAAAAATAAGTCGGCGGCGGCCATCTTTCCATCTTGGACCAGCTTTCGCTGAACAGCGAACTATTTGCCCTTCCAAACAATAAACTCGTCATAAAATTTTGCGATACCTACACCTAACTACGGCTCTCGTCAAATAGCTTTGCCGCTCAGTTAAAAAGTTGGAAGCAACGAATCGCCATTAAGTTTGGCAGGTCTACAGGAATCCGGCACATAAAACACCCGAAGAAATAAATAAGTCTTCATTTGCCGTCTTCAGAAACCCCAAAAACCGAAGATTTTTTTTATTCCGTCTACAACGTATTTTCTACCACTGATTTTCTAGCATTTTTTTCAAAATAAATTAAGTCATTTTACTTTTCCTAATTTATTTTCAGATTATGGTAAGTATACAAAATTGCAATTTAGTAATATTATAATATCAAATAATATAAAATTATTAAATCGATTCTTTATTTTAACGATTCGGATCATTCGATGCAAAACTTCTATCACCGTCGCCATCTTGTCTATGCGTCTTCAAATTTAAAAAAACAACTAATGTAAACAAACATGGCGAGTTCGATCAGA
Source organism: Helicoverpa zea x Helicoverpa armigera (assembly GCA_033682625.1). Classification (NCBI taxonomy): domain Eukaryota; kingdom Metazoa; phylum Arthropoda; class Insecta; order Lepidoptera; family Noctuidae; genus Helicoverpa; species Helicoverpa zea x Helicoverpa armigera. The sequence continues at coordinate 6,421,623 of JAWIIS010000032.1, forward strand.
ATAGGGTTGTTTCCTAGTATTCAGTCAATTAAAAATAGGTATATCCACCGAAAGTTCACAACACTAGAAACACGATAAGCTATATTTTATTAATAATAACTGACCACACAATTTTTAAATAATTTATGAAATTTAAATTTATCGTCTATTACGTCACGCCCTTGAAAACGGCGAATCGAGTCCGATGTCGTCACTTTACATTGACAATGACAAGTATTTGACAGTGACAGTCTATGACAGGTATAAACTGAAAATTGATGTGTTGTTTTCTTCAGTTTTTATTTGTATTTGAGCGAAAGAAAGTTAGAAAAGAATTATGGAGAAAGGATTTATGAAAGCTGATAGTTTTATTGTCGCTCAATTCTTTGCTAATAACCAAGATGACACAAATATAACCTCAATAACAAACACAAACTTTACGTTCCTTTGCACAGTTTTATTTTACCGCGTACACAACTCAAAACATTACAGGTATTTTCTTTTCTTCCCAATGTTTAAAAATAATTTAAATGTTTAAAATATTTGTTTTTGTATCTATATTATAAGAATATATTATTAAAATTTAAAAATCAATGAGTTCTTTCAATTAGTTTATTCTCTTTAGATGTGCAAAGTGTAAAGGAGCGCATAGTATAATCTGACGTCACAGTCACGTGATCGAGCGTTTTCTGGGCAATGTTTTAAGAAAAATAGAAGAAAATCGAATACATAAAAAGTAAAGAGATTTAAGACGCAAAATTATAGGAGGGGTGATCTTTAAATTATTTAGAAGCTATTTAAATAGATTTTCGAAAATTGGAAACAACCCTATTCCCGGTAATTACGATTGGATTTTAAAAAGGTATATTTCTAACGGGATGCTAAATATGAAAGGTTTGAATGCGTAAAAATAATTTAAATTTATTTAGTTATTTTATTTAGTACTCACAAATGTGGTTTGATTGGAAAGAAAATAAATATGAGCGTAAATAATTAGGAAAGTGTATGACTGATTCTTAGACCCCAATTGGGGTCTCAACCGAGCTTACGGTGACATTGATGTTCAGACCCCGATTGGGGTCCGCTACGGATTTGACGGTTAAAATGATTTTGTAGGTACTGGACCCATTGTTTTCAACCTTAACTTTCATAGAATAAAAAAATATAATCTTTAAAAGGCCTCGGAATCAATAATGTTTTATAAATAGTGTATAATCTATGGGTCACTGTGGCGGTGAGCGTGGCGGTAGCGTGGCCTCGTCGCACGGCGAGTGACGATCTTCCTCGGTGCTATACTTGTACTCGCGTTCGCTTTGTGGGTGTTCCTGCACGGGGGGCGTGGCTCGGCCTTCGCCGGCTGTGGCGGCTTCGAGTGTAGGCCCCGTAGGCCCGAACGGCATGCCCTCCGCGCCGTAAGCTACTTCTCCTGTGCCGACATACTCAGAAGGCTGGTAACCATAACTGTTCAAACTGAAAAATGTAAACAATTTGTTTAGAATTAGCTTTAAGTACTCCAACATTAACCAATGTATTAGTAAATTAATTCGAAATAAAAAAACATGATTTGAGAACCTCCTCCTTTTTGGGAAGTCGATTAAACAGAAAGTATTCTAGGTATAGAAATGTTAACCAACCTGTTAGGCCAATAGGAAATATCTTCAATCGCATGATGGGCATACGGTGCGTACGCATGCTGGTAGTATGGCGAGTGATGTTGTGCTGGAGTTTCATACTGCAGCGGGTAGAGGGGGGCAGGGGCCGACGATGGCGCTGATGTGCTCGTCGGAGGCGCAGGGGCATATTCCAGGGGCGCGGGGTATGCGTGCGGGGGCGTGCGGTATGGGGCAGGGGAGGTGTTGGGCTGCGGGGAGCTACCACCCTGCGTCGAGTTCCAGTAGCCACTGCTGCTCACCCACGTGTAGCTGCCGCTGCCGTTTGTAGCTGTGGTCGTGCGTTCCGGATTGCTGTATGAAGCTGTTGAGTAAATACTGAATGTAGTGACGTAAATCAAAGGATCGAATCGTTTTAAAACAAATGTTGCAGCAGACCTGTCGGACAGAGGTTCGAGCAAACATGTTTTTGTTCATTAATAGGTAAGTACTAGGTCTGGAGCAAAGGGCTAAGCGTTAGGTATTCTACCTATTATCGAAAAATATGAGCAGGGTGAGGGAGTAAAACCACAGACTAAAACTCATACTTTTAGGGGGCTTAAAAGGACAAATGGAAATTCAATCTACATCACTAGGTACTTACAAGGGGGCGATAACGTTCTTGGTCGTGATGGTGGTCGCGGAGGATAAGGCGCTGGTCTTCTCGAAGCAGCGTTGCTACTTCCGTATAGCGACTGCGAAGTCACAAACCAACCACCAACTGAAAATAAATTTGATGTTAGACAATAGGTATTCATAACACTTGTCTTCTAATAGATAGAAAATACTAGCTAAGCTAGATCCGGGATCGCACTTAGGATATTGCATAGTCATGCTTACACCACTAAATAAATGATGCGCTCACGCTCTTCGAAGCATCAACGAAATACAGCCTTTATAACTGGAGCATTACTTACATTGAGGATACTGATGTGGGGAAGAACTCTGTTGAGGATAATGCGTGCCCACAAAGTCTCTCTGGTAATACCCCTCCGGTCTTTCTTTTGCGTCTAAGAAGGCTTTAGCAAAAGGATTATATTTGATCTTCAGTGACGTCACTTCCTCGTTCTGGTAAGCGGTGACAGCTATGAACTGCGTCTCCGGGAACGGATAGGTCATGATCCTCCGCAGGTCTGTGCCGACCTTCACTAGGTGTACTCGCGGCTCATATTTGTGTAAGCTGTTTAACATTATCTGAAAAGAAAATACTTTGTTTAATACAATTTTAGAGCTAGTATAATGTATGCCTACATGTGGTAGTTCCCCGCGTTTCACTCAATTTTCAAAGTACCTACTCAGGTTTCCCGATCAGGACTTTAAATAAAATCAATCAAAAAAATTATAATTATCAAAAACCTACGTTATTATAGCAATGCATAAAGTGGGATAATCCATACATAATGACTGTTAGCATAAAGACCACAGGGGGCATCAGCTTATTTTTTGGATATGTGTAATGTAAACATCGCGCAGAGACAATAATTATTACAAATGATAGTGCGTACAGACACCCGCTAAACAGTTGGTAAAGCTACAGATTTCACACCGAGCCGTCAACATATGGATCTAGATGTATCTGATGTTTGCTTTCATATTCATTCGCACCACATACAACCGTGAGAACTGCTTATGAAGTAGCGGTAGCCCCGAACTGTAGCACACTCACACCTTGCACTCGAAAGCTTTCTGTTATAAATTACTATTCTGACAATACTGTGAACTAATTATTATGCTCGGTCAGGCACATCATCTGGCGTAGATCCCGCTATAAATATTGAATCCGTAATTTGTGTTTATCCTGTTCGAAACGCGTTTATGCTTATGAGAAACAATGTAAATGCTCGTTGTAAACTCTACAAAGTATCTCGTAAACAGTCCTTTTAGACTGCTCCGCAAATGCGTTTTTGTTTATGTAACTAGTTCGTTATTTAAATATTCCATAGGCAACAATTTATGTTGTATTGTCTTTCTGAAATAATGATTTAGTTACCTACAGGTTTAATACGATATTTTCGACTCCATACCTGTCCATTTCCATTAGTTTTATTGGTGAGTTTAACTTTAGCGAACGATATTGGTTCCTTCATCCAATGCGCACCAAAGTTCGGGCTCTCGGGATGAATGTAAATTGCATTAGATGGTGGCACTTCTGCCTTCCCGCCGGGAACCTGTGGAAAATATACGGTTTATTAGCTGTCCTAAATTTCCTAGGAACAATTTCGTAACTACAATATTTATTCTCCCCATACCCATTCTCCATTAACATATTTCCAGCGGTGTGAGTCCACTTGCACAAATTCTAATAGCACGGTGTACATTGCCGTCGGGTCTAACCCACTGGCAGTTACTTTTACTACAGGAAACATTCGTCTGAAAACAAAATAAAAGATCACATAATTAGGCTTAATTTACAACATGCATTACTGCGAAGGTACCTACGGATGGTCCTAAAGTAACGTAGATAAACGATATCAGTTAGATAACATAGAAAATGTTTTATTGTTCTTATCTTGGGACGGAGTATATTGCTAGGAACAGGTAATGGTCAAACACCAACCCTATGGTAATGGGTCAGTAAAACAGCTGGTGTGTATGCTGTATGGCTGCTAGAGCCAAAAATATAAGCTACGTTTGGGGTAGACATTGAAGTGAAGATATTCATCAGAGTCTGTATCTCATCGAAGTACTATGTACCACATGAAATCATATGCCAACTGAAATCCTGTTTGTCTGATTACTTTACTACACTGACTGAGTACCTAATATACGATTCCCGAGTCGGGCCGAAATCTCTTTGTGGGTTTTAGAAGACTTTCACAAAGCAGCCCGGAGCCTGGAAAATGGTGATTAATACACCCGTGCATCGGAGAGCACGTAAATGTCGGTCCTGCGCCTGATCTCTCTCCGGTCGTGTCGGATTACCGTCCCATCGGGCTATGAGAGTTAAGGAATAGTGAGTGCACCTGAGTCTGCGCAAATGCTCGTGCACTATAATATGTCCTGCGTAGTTGGCTAATCTCCTTACATAAGAACAGCCGCCGTAGCCGATAATCGGCAAGGAGGACATCAATATACGAGCCCTGAACTTAGTAAAGACTGACAAAAATAATAAAATATGCCTGGTGCATAGTCCTGTTATTAAACGATTCACTCAGAAATACTTTGTTGCATATGGAATTCATTTAACTAGTAGTATTGTATTATTGTTGAAAATTGTAGCATACAACACAACATTGTACTTATAACCACTCTGCTCTAGAACGTCACTTCGTCAAGGGTAAGGGATCCGTCATTGCTCACAGCATCGGGCAGTATCAGTTAGCCGCCGAACGTTAATGAGTAAGACCTACCGCGTTAATAGCTGAAAACTAGCCGCCCGGCCGCGGCGGTTAGCACTGGCAAAATGTGACCGTGTAAGTACACCATCATTGTTGTAACATTTGCTCTGACTAATGTTTTTCTGTCAGGTTTTAATTAAAACAGGGCGAAACAAAAACAGATCTATATAATAGCTAGTAAACACCGCGACTATCATGTAGTCGGATGATAAATTTACCATCATCATCACAAGGCTTCCATAACGAATATTTCAGGATCTGTTTTCCACTTTTAGAAATTAACAGAACAATTTGCCTTTAAATATATAGCCTTTTGAAGGAAAACATCTTGAGGAAACCTGGACTATAAAGTCTGAAAACATCAACACATTGAGCAAGCGTGGTGATTAATGCTCAATCCTTCTCCGTGTGAGAAGAGGCCTGTGCCCAGCAGTGGGACGATAAAAAGGCTGTAACAGTATCAGTATATAGCTTTTTACGCCTGAAATAACACTATGTTCCTACGACAGTAAGGGGAAGACTTCGAAGAAAGATCGTTATCTATTTATAAACTAAACATGAGGCACGAGCATTGTATTACATTAATATAATTATATCGGAAATGTTGTTTACTTTGTGAACAGTTGTTAATATAACACTCAGCTGCTAATGCGTTGCAAATCATTCATATTTTAAAGCTATTATTTATTTTTCTGCCTTATTGTAAAGTGGTTCAATAAAAGATAACACATCATAGTCCTAAAGACAAGTCTTCGAGCTCGTTTTTTCGCGTCGCAAATATCTCGCATTGAAAATTCGTAAGATCTACGAAGACACGGTCCACACAGCCAAATGTAATGTACCTACCTATCTAAATTATTGCTGTCCTATTAAATAGTCCTGATTATTTTTTAATTTATGTAGATATTTTCCTGAATGTCGGTCGAGGCGGTAAAACAAAAACAAATCATTATGGATCAGTTTTACAAACAAAGAGCTTAATTACCAATCTCTCTACCATACTAGAGCATTTTATAATAGAATTTCCTACATTTTGCAACAATCTTACCTTCCATTCTTAGTGACTATCATCTCATTGGTGAGCGTCTGGAATCTGACCCACAGCTCTCTGTCGTCGAGTGCCACATTGACTTCACGCTCGCGGCCGCTGCGGGAGCTGCCGCCACCCACCGTCGGCTCCACCGCGCTCAGGATGTGCGAAGCTGCCATCCTGATAAACAAAAACACATCGTTTATTTTAAAAATAACCCTCCTGACGAGTCTTAGGATAGTAAAACCTCTCAATATACTGATTATAAGACTGTTCCTAAAAATATTTGTACCGCCTTAATATAACAAGATACCTGGCTGGTGCCAGTGTATGTACTCCGGTCGTGTCGGATTGCCGTCCCATCGGGTTATGAGAGTGAAGGAATAGGGAGTGCACCTGTGTCTGCGCAAATGCTTGTGCACTATAATATGTCCTGCGCAATTGGCTGATCTCCTTAAATGAGAACAGCCGCCGTAGCCGTTAATCGGCTAGGAGGACATCATCATCATCATCATCATTACATGATTATCCGTCTTCTTCAACCCCGTGTTTTAAGCAATTTTATAGTATAATTATAATATGAAATATCAATTTATTTCAGACCACAATAGATCTATAAAAATAAAAACTAAAGTATAGAAGTATGGTTAAGACTGACTGACTGTTAGGCTTCCTAACTTCTGACCTGCCGACAGTAACGACAGTCAAAGATGTGAAAATGATGATGTCGAAGTTTAATTGAAAATTTTTAAAGCTGTGCACCAGAGATTTTCTTTTCTCACACCGGGAAAGATTCGATTACTTATTTAAATAAATAACTAACGTTTCATGCCTGAAAACAGTGCAACAAAGGTGAGTCTTGAAGTTTTCCACACCGGATTAGAATCGTGAAATACTACTTTGTTTTTAAATGTCATATCGCAATGATTCTCAAAAGGTGTCATGAAACAAATATTGATTTTAGAGACACGTATAAATTCAATTACGTACCGAACATTACCGAGCTACCCTATTACGCCATCGATGTTATTTGATGGCAAACAAATTGGTAACATACTCTTTATGTAAGCAATAAGCAATTGTACCCATAAGGTCTAAAATGTATTCAATGATAAATAAATTTCGAGATTAAAATGTGTTTTTAGCTTTAAAAATCTACCTCTACGCATAACTTATTAGGACTCCGTCAGGAGTCTCAAAAATTTTTCAGACCTGCATCAAAGAAATTAATGATAGATGGACTCTGTGAAAATTGATATTGCCGGCAAAATCGGATAGGTCCCATTTAAAATTAGCATAAGGGCAGGGGGAAGAATGAACGAATGGTCAGCATTTTAAAGAGCACCGGTACCTTCATACTCAATATTTAGACCACATGGAAAGTACAAAAAGAAAACTATTCCCAAACACAACACTTGGGTTTCTCAGGAAGGCATAAGACATCACGAAATCCGTCGCCAGTGGCAAATAAGCCGGATATTTTATTATGAGTTTGGCTCGAGCACGATCTTGGTCCAATGTTTATAGTACCTATTATCACCGGCTACGTCGGTTCAACGTCCCATTCCTTCTGACTGGTATTTTTGTCAAATTCAACTTCTTGTTAGATTATGTTGAATTTTACACTTTTGTGCTTAAAATGCCTTGTATCTCGTTACGCGTTAATCGGTATCTAATTTTGGATTGATGAGTTTCGATTTCTAAATTAGAGTTCTTGAGTTTTTATTAAGCTTTGGAAGCGCTCATTTTTGGTGAGAATTTTAATTCAGCATTGTGAAGCTGTCGTACAAAAAAAATTCTTCAGTAGTCATTGGTAGTCATCTGTCAGCTATGTTTCGCTTTTGATCAAGATTAAACCAGCGTCCTGGCTACTGGACATACAATAGATGCAGATGTGTACATATACTATGAAATAAATAAATAAATAGATTTTTTTTAATCTTAATTAAGAAGAAGAGGGGAAACTCAAATGGATTAAAATACCAATGATTTTTCTCAAACAGACAAAAAAGTTACCTAAAATAGCATTGAGAACGATATCATTATATCGTAAGCGTCCGATTAAGTACAAAATATGTGTAATATAACCACATCTTTTTTAAATTCACAATTCTCGACATTCATCACCTGGTAACCTTTGCAAAAATTGCATAGGTACATATTACATAGATTCTGTCCAATAGATAGCACAAAACACAGCCTGCTTTATGTCTGTTTTATGTTCAGACATTGTAGCAATCCTAAATATTCATTGGTATTAAAACAAACATCAAAGTTAATGTCGGTTGTTAAGCGGTCGAAGTCATCGCGCCTGAATATTGCAGTACATTGGTGTATGTTGAAGAGTCGGAGTAACTGAGAATAGTTGCCGAGCTGAAAAAAAAGTAACAAACAAACTTACTTCATTAGAATAAGATTTCAAATCGAAACGTTTTTGAAAACTTTATATATCTATATTTTTATTATGGACAAGTTTCCAGGTTCTTGGGATATTCAGAAATAAGCAATTTCAAAGTCTCCGGGTTCCTAATCGGAAATAAACAATTTCGATACATGTATGATTGCACATTTTTCGCTGTTACACTGTTTAAATAAATTACTCTAGGTATGGCAAAAAAAAGTATGATATCTTTTAAATAAAACTTCGTCATCCAGAATGTATCGAAATAACTGAAACTATAACCTATAAAATGGGTTTATAAAGTACGTCTACCGAACCTTAATATTTTACCTTGATCTGTGTATCTTAAGTACCTATGTACTTGCAACTATACCACAGACAGTCATAAAATCATGCCGCGCTTACAAGGATCTCATATTCGCCTGCAAAAGACTAGGACCGCAATAACCACAAGGAATCACCATAATTACTTATTCTTTAATTGGAGCATCGTTTTGCTACGAACAACGACTTTTATCAAACATTTTCTTCAGTTATAGACAAAAATTCCGACTGAAATAAGTTCTGGGACTCCCAGCTAATCCCTTAATCTAATCCCCTTACAAAAGACATCAACGCGCTCATATTTGGTACAAATTGGGCGCTGAAAACATTTATTTTTATCCGTTTAATAAAATATTTGCCTCATCATACGTTGGATCTATGGAACCTTCGCTTCATTATCAAATTGGTAAATAATAAATGATAATCGAGGGATATCCCACAATGTTGGCTAAGTTTCTGAATTCCGTTTTTAGTGACAGAGAGCAGCTTCAATCTAAACGTACCTTTTGGTACTTCAATCAGTTACCTTTTGTACTTATTTAGCTACACTGTGCAACAAACTAGTACCTATTGCAAATATTGAAAGGCCGTTTCTTGTTGCCGAAGTTAAAGTACACGGTTTATTGAAAATTATATATTTATCATAAAGACTCTGCGAAGAAGAAAGAACTCGTAATATGTTTTATGTCCACATCAGAGAATAGATCCGAAGGTTCGGATCGTATTCCTACAACATTTAAGCATTAAACAACAAGAAAGCAACCAACGGGTATGTATAAAGGCGAAGTAATTACAGCGTTAGCCCACTCGACTGCAGCGTCATTATTCATCGTTTTACGACTCCATGAGTTATAAATATTAAACTTAGTCGTATAGATGTACTGCGAACATTTTCTTTTTAATGACGAGGTTAAATAATATGATGCGCGATGCGAATGTCGGCCCCGGTTTCGGTGCCTCGTAGAGCAACAAACTGTGCTCGGAGCGTGCCGAACAATGTGAATAGTTATCGCCTTTTAATTACGTGCAATAACGTTTTTATCCGTGCGTCGCTTCATCCCCCGCGCTCGCGGTACCGCCGGCCGCTGGGCGCGTGGAATGTCGCTTAATCGCGTCGCAGCGCCGACGTTTTACAGATCCTATAAAATATCAAAGATAACAACGAGTGGCTCTGAAGGCTGTTTCGAAAGGAACCAGGCTCCGGTGATTGGACGTTTATGGCATTCGCTTCGATAAATGTACGTATTATGTGTGCGGCCGATGTCGAGGCACAATTGTCCCGCCGAGCCCGCGCACCTCGGCCCAACTCAGAGGTGCTAATTATCAAATGCAAGACCGACCAAACCGATATTGAAACCATTGAAACAATACATCTCGTGTTGTCTTTTCCAATTTCAAAGTTTGCGGAATGGCTGTGTAATGAAGGCCGAGAAGGCTATGCAAATGGAACGATGCCGAAAACTCAAGTAAGTATTTTAATGGTCTTGCGTCATCGGTGTTTCAAACTTGAATTTTCATTATCACTTTACGTGTATACCTACTACCACCAGCCTTGATATGTTAATCAAACAATAGACAGAAATCAAATAGCCGCAACACATGATCAATAACATTCGACCTTACAAATAAAATATATTTTTCTTCTGTTGACATATTATGAGACGCGTTTGAAGAGACACCTCCCTGACATACGCAGATACATATAGTACATGCCTGTGTACATAACTAAACACGTACATAATGTGTACCTTCAAATACGATCATTGTGTATGTATACAGTCTAATGTAGTTAACAGGTATGTACCCTAGGTATTTTCCTTATTGTCAACATTTGCACTTACAGTAACACAACATTATAATTATCTCATGTTTATAATATTCAAATAGAAGACACTTTAAACTAATTTTAAGGAATTTTAAATTGGATTATACATGAACATGTAATGAAACCGAAATTATATTATTTTTCCACAGATTTCATAAATTATTATTCCACATTTTGATTTGCTAATGAAAGCTTGTTTGACAGCAATTTGATTTATTCTGTTTATTATAGTTGACATTTCGTTAAAATGTTATTTGTTTAAAAACATAATTTTGAGACAGAACAAGTTTTGTATAGAACTCTGGTATATAAATCATTATATGTACCGGCAAAGGTTTACATTAGCAAACAACATAAATATCCATATCTTAGTGACTTGTCTTAGGAAGGCAAGATTAAAAATCTCAACGTCTCCTCTTCTCCTATTATAGACAATTGCTTCGTCTTCTTTTGTTTGTGTTCAGTGTAAATATTCAAATTCGGAAGCTGATAACCGCAATCAAACTTTTTTTCGGGCTACATTTCAATTAAATTTTATTCCTCAATTCTGTGGTTGTCATAAAACTTTAAAGTTTGACGAGTAAAGCCCATTGAGGAACTCCGAATTGATATTAATTCAAATAACTCGGGTTAAAAAGTCAGGGTTTTATGCGCGTTGTAAAAGTTTATTGTAGGGCTTTGTGGCGAGCCGGACGCGCCGATAGGCCTCGCAGCCGATGACGGAACCTCCGCCGACGCCGCACCGCCTTTGTGCGTGCGCCCGCGCCTCGCCGCCACAATACCGCACGCGTCTTCACTCTATAAACCCCGACGTCAGGTGCTACCTAACGCCCCATACTGCACCTTTTATAGCTCCAACTAAAACCAAAACTGGACCCGAACACCACTCGCACGAGATGGCGGCAATGTAATTAAGTTGCGAACCTCTACCATAAAATAAGAGAGGAAGAAATTGCCTAGGTCATATAAATTGACGCGATTACAATATTTTATTATACGTCAACACCCTCTATATCACTTTGCGCTTCACTTATATGAGATTTTATAATTTTCTCTCCTGGATAGCCAGATTTTTATGGTTATCAATATGGAATACCGACCGCTGGCATGAACTGATGGAAGACAGAAATTAATTCAGATTTTGTTAGTACAATTGTGCAAAGTAAGAACAGAAGTAAAGCATTGATGGCCGCCTTACGCTATCTGTTGCTTTGATTAATAACTTATAGATTAAGGCGCAACTAACCGCAATTGTGTCGTTTGAATTTGGAAAATATTTTTAACAATAAATGAAAATAACAATGGTAGTGTCTATCTCTTTTGGAAGACAACGTTCACAGGGTATTAAAAATGAGGATTACGGACTTCAGCAATTAAGAGAAAATTTTAGTATCATACGTCTATATTGCCGATACCTGACGCATCTTACTTTTACGAATACATTGTAACAAATCTTGAGGTGCTGGAGGAATACTGTACTCTGGACTTCGATTTAGTGTAAAATTTGAATAGATGAGTCTTATCCGTATATCCAAAATGCTGTTAAATGCAAAATGGGCATTTTGGCTTGTTCACCAGCTTGATAACAAAAGGAGGAATCTTCTTAGTTTCTTCATGATTAGTCATCGGGAGAAACTCAGTGCTCTCTAAGTTTCAGCTATTGTCAGATTGAGGTGCTGGCAGTGACAAATTTCTAAAATAACTAATTTGATAAAACGAGAGATCGCCGTGTGGTAGGTACCTATAGACAATTGGACAATAGGCAAGTACGAATGTTGATGGATGGAGAAGCTGAGTTAAATCAAGGATGGATTGATGGCCTAAAAGAGGAATGAAGAAGAAGGGGGAGGATGCTAGTATAACCGCTGACAAAGAGAAATGGAATACATATTTTGCTGTCCCCCAATAACTTAGAAACAAGGCAGAAAGGAAGACGTTTAAACCAATTTCGTCCGATCTGAGGAACCTTTAGATTATTTCTCTTGGGGTGCGCGATGCAGATAATAAATAAGCCATGTGTTTATGAAAAAAATCTTCATTTGAGGTGAGGCACAAACGCTAATACATCAATTACATCCTAAATAATTTGCACTGCATGAAATATTCTGATTATGTAAAATTGTAAACCCTTTGGTTAAAAAACAATATTTTTCATATAAAGGAGACTATGTAATTGAATTCCTAGATACCTATTTATCCCCGTGAGACTAGAAATACTGAGCAAAGAATAAAATAAAATGTTTTTCTCAATAAGAAAACTGCGATAAAAGACTACTGAAATGCGGAGAAGTTTGGAATATATTCTCATAATGCACCGCTGGTGATTTGTCTATGAGAATCCCAGCTAAGTTTCACTGTATTTATTCTATCTTCATAAAAAAAACCTTTCGGCATTAATAGCTAGACTTAACTTTTTCAGCTTTCTGCTCTGAATTCTGAAAGAAAGGATCCAGTTGTATTCTAACTCTCCTACTACGTACGGGCCTGCTTTAAGTAATTTCTATGGATATAAGCAACACCTATGAACTGTTTTATTTTATTACTTCTTCTTTCATGTTTGTTTAATGTGTACATAAGTGGTTATATAGATAAATAAATACAACAATACCTCTGCTTCTCTTTTTCTCATTGCTCATCGTGATGATTTTAAAAGCAGTGGAAGTATAGTTTTCGGCTTACATTTCAATACAGGATTGACAGTAATCTACGCTCCTGTAAAGATGTCGCAATGACAGCTCTAACCATGAAACGTCCATTACAAAAAAACTGCACCACCAGGCATCGAACACAGACCAATATATTGCTACATATTTTGGTGAAGCTGAGGAGGCTTAAAAAAGGTGTTCAAGTATGACAAGTATATAGGAAACATGCTCATCGATGTATGTATGTATGTATATAAATTAATAACTAAGAAATATGCATATTCATTCCTTCATTGCTGAAAGTTAAATTAATATTTTTATCTAAATTATGTTCTCTTACCTTTCTTCCCCTACAATTTTGTCCTCAATTTCGGCGGTTCATAAACCACATTTAAACAAAATAATAAATAATCCTTTTAACCACTTCAGTTCACAATCCACGTCTTTTCACATTAAACTCGTACAATATACATTGTAACTAAAGCGCTTTAATAAATCACGGGATAATTTAGTCACTGAAACAGATCTTTCAGTAACGTATGTGCTGAAATTAGTTCCTTTATTTGTCACAAATCACAAATCAGTGGTGGCGTGCCAACTGCATGAGCCACTACCGCAAACTCGCCCGCACTACACTTCATTAGCGCATACACAGCACAACATACACAGCACAACATACCCACTACAATCTTACCACACCATACAAAAATCAATCATACAGCCTCACTGTAGAATACCTTTTCATGTAAAATGTTACCAACCTCTGATTCTTCATGACAAGCGAAAGAGCACCTTTTGCCCCTACAATAAAGACTGTTTTACGCTGTGGCTGACTAGATGACTCCAACAGGCTTACTGCGCGAAGCCCCGCCTCTGACGTATTGACAAACAAAACGATTGGCGGTGAGGCGCGCGCGCTAGCGAGGCAATCCTGCGCAACATTGAGGCGGTCACTTAGATAATACTTGTATTTCCATAAACTTTACCACCAATTACATTTTTGAACTAAAACCGAACTAAAAACTTTATATTGCATTTAATTTAACTACATTGTTATGTTATGGTCTGTAATGCAGGACCAACTTTTACAGACACTATATTTTTTTTCAGCGTAATATCGTTGTAAGTTCTTTCCTGTAGGCACATATTTCGTATTTATTACATTTCGCAAACTATTGTACAGGCTTGGTTTTAGCTCTATATTAGAGCTTAATATGATAGATATCAACGCTCTGAGAAAACTTAAATCATTCAAAAACTGTGTAACAATGAAGCTGACTGAGTTCCGCCAAATCATCATCATCCGACCAATTTGAATAGTACCTTGTCATTTGCCTCGTATCGATTCTTCTTCTTTTTTTTTATTATTATTTTTGTTATGCATAGTTTGGTTTAGTTTAATTTAAGTTATTTTTAATTTGAACGTTGTGCGCACCTATAATTGACATATTTACGCAGGACTTATTACAATTGTAAACGTATAGGTATATGTGAACGTATTTGTAAATAAGTTGTTGGTGTGCCTAAATAAATAAAAATAAAATGTCCTCCTACCCCTATCTCTAGCGACAGAACAACATAAATTCAATCACTTCCTATACGAAAAATCTCTTTTCAGAAAGGTGGCATGATGGATTTATATTTAATTAAAAAATACAAAATTAAATAAAAGTTCATATTGTACTATCATATTATACATATGGTCCAAAACTGAGGTAAATGGTTATTGATAAACAGTCTATGAAAAGCAATGAAAGCCATAGTTCAGTAGGACCACCTATTCTAGTACCCTAACACCCTCAATGTTGCCGCTGTCGATCTGTACGTAGTATTTTCAGTAGGTAAACCTTGTTCCAACTACAATGTATGACAATGTTGCTCATGGCTTATTATTTATCGATTCAAAATTTAAAAACAACGCCAATTTAAGCGAAAACTCTACCCGACATACATACATTAACATTTCAAAATTTCAATTCAGTTTAAATCATGAAATTGATGGTTTTGCTCGTCAATTAAATAATGGCTTTACTAATTTTCAGTTTACACCCTTGATATGACCTTTTTAAAAAGACAAACTGTTCTTCGATTTATCCAACCCAAAATTAAACCGTCTGTTGTAAAGGTGACATAGGTATCGACATATACCTCTACTACTATTCGAAGACTATTCATAGAACAAGTATAAGTCATCGTAAAAACCCATAAGTCATCATTAAGGCAGATGTAGGTATAAACCTATTAACTAGATTTTTATTTTTCCGAGGCAAGTTTCTTTTACAGGGACGAGATTTTGGAACTGTTTGCAGAACATCTTCAAAGAAGCACCACCTTGGCAATTGGTGGTAACAAGATTTATCTTTTATTATAATCAAAACTTTCAGAAGCATTTCTAGAGGAACACAAACTATGTAACAAGTTTAAAAGTCCATCCTCAACCAATTAATTTACCATTTCAAAGTTTTTCGCCAGAGTTCTTACCTCGCTCATAAAAAATACAACTGTAAAAGGAAAGTACCAAAATAAAGTTATGAAGTTGCGAAAACTTTCACGAGTTATTTCGATCTAGTTTTTACGTTTAGTGATCTAGTTAGTTTAGTGATCTCTCCGATTTTAACGACAAATTAAATAAATAGGCATCCATTTTTTATGTGTTTCTAATCGTCACTAATCTGGTAATTTGTTATCTTTCATAATTTTACAGATACACAAATGTTCAATATTCCGGAGCCTCCCCGGCTCCTAGCGATTTAGAAGAAAAATATTCATTTATTTTAATTTTTCTTCAAAAGTCGCCCCAAACTTCAGACTCATAAGCTTCATTATGCAAAGCGATCGATGAAATATAAACAAGCTTTCACAAGACTATAGTTGCGAGTCATGTGTACGTAGATAAAATGTACCTCCCGCGAGGAACTGCCGTAGACACCTAGTCAGCATTCCAATGCATCGAGCCCGCCTCACCCAGTTACGGTCTGCCGGCCGACCAAGTGCTAATTGGAAAAGGAAACCTCAAACAACGAGCCAGCTCAATGCTCTCCACAGAAATGTTTCATTTTTAAACATCTTCGACCGTTATAAGTGTTATAACCGATAGATAGGAACTCATTGCAGTTCTCAAAGGTGGCTGGCCGGTCAGTCTCAGTACTCATGCCTGATCTAGGTTAGTTAGGAGAAAGAGTTTGTGTTTCTAATCAGCAGTCGGCATTTCATAAAAAAACTGTCTGTAGTTTAATAAATAGATGTTTAGATAGTCGTACCTGTTAGTAGTTAAGTAGGTACCTATATATGTATCTAAATCCAAAATTTTCTTTATTTTACAGGCATTCTAAATTTTTTTTGTTTCAACATCTAGGCTCAGATCCCAAAAAGCTCGTAAAATACATTTTTGGTAAAGGATTTTCAGGAGAACTTTTTATTATGATTTAAAAATAATTTTCATGCTTTTCAGATTATATCACCAACAGTACAAAGTTAGGCACCAAAACGGACGACTGTAAGTATGTAGAAAAAAACTTTCCTAAAAACTGGCTGTGGTCAAGTTTAACCCCGTCCCTTCTCAGAAACTACTGAACCAAAACTCTTTGGAACGTTTGTTTACACAGCGATAGGTACAAACTCGACAATTTTGGAATATCAGCGGTAAGCCAAGAATCTTACTTCGCTTTTGTTATCGATAAAACTATGCTTTTCAATAAAATTTCAGCTGGTAATCTGTGCTTTAGCTTAGAATATGAAGAAAATCTTGTTTCTAAGCTTAGTGTGTACCAATGTTTTTCTATATTCATTGACTTTTTAGCCGCTTCATTAAGAAATTAAATAATTAATAAACTCGTTGTAAGGTTAAGAAAAACTTAATTTTGTATTCACGATTGCTCTTCCTACTGTCATTGACTGACGATTTTAGTCAGTGATATATTGCTACGCGGATATATGATACCAGCCAATAAATATTGACTATAAACATTTGACGCTATCAATAAATGGTAAACAAACAAGATTGCCGAAGGATACTCGTGGAAATCTGTGCAAGAAGGCGCGCGCGCACGCCACAGCTACACGCAACTCAAGCGCAGTGTTTATTCGGAGCCCCATGCTAACTCCACCGTTTAAACACTGTGTGCTAGGAGGGCATGAATTAACTTTTCATATAAATAAAATTCACGCTACTCTAACCTCCTGAAATTAACACCTTGGCGTAAATACTATTTAGTCTCGTCATCTCGTGCCATGTCTGTCTTCTGTGGATTGTTGAATGGCCGTATCATTTATGGTTCACGAGATTACGTTGGTAGTCGTGTTTAATTGCCAGCAAATACGTATAAGGCCAATTAGACACCTATTCGACGAGCGTAGCTGTGACCGCGCGAGCTACTTTATTATTTTGCTGTCGTTCTGTATCATTATGGGTTTTTTAATTAATTAATGTAGTAAACTTGTTTGTTTTTATTTTTAGCTATAGCTAAGCTACTACATATTGTGGTAAAATGTCTGCGAAGAGCCCGCCTGGAAAAATATCATCCAATTTCGGCATATTAGGTATATGTTATGTGCTAGCAAGTATTTATCTTTCAGTGTTGGCCAAATTGACCAAAACTAAAGTAATAGAGCAAACTGCTAACCAGTAGGTACTCATGTAAAAGTACTAGCACGGTTTTGCCACCCGATGAAGAATATGGTCATCATAACTTTCAGCTTTACTAGAACTTTATGAAGAGTCAGTTATGCTTGCTAACTAAAAAGAAAATCGTGGACATGCATAGACAAAAACCGTCAAAATCTCTGACGTTCTTTGAAAATATCTCCTGTTACCAAGGAAACTGTTTTCACGGTGGTCTGGTGCCTACTTCTCAGCATATTAGAAATCTGTTAGTAGGTATAATATGTTCAAATAATGTATGCAAGTCACTTCAGTTATATAAATACGATTTAAAAACGCAATAAAATATTTTTTATATTATTTGCTCGTTTAACTCTAGAAACACCCAATATTTTAATGTCATTTAAAGCGTTAACAAAACGCTAAAGATAGCAGTTTCGGACTGTCATGATAGAAAATCAACATTTACATACCTCCATTTTGAATTCTTCAACTTCCCAGATGTGTCTACAACACATAGATACATACAGTCGATACTTAGGGTTCCGTAGAAATGTAGTCAGATCTTTAAGATACATGGTTCGTGCCACTTGACAGTGAGATTTATATCAATAGTTTGAAAATTCGGTAGCAAGTTAGATGAGTAGGCCTTAATCATGTACTCGTATGTAGGTGTCCCTTAATGTACCAAGGCTGCAGTAACTGTTGAAGAAAGTTCCGCAATTCCAGCAGTAAATAATTGTGCAATTTTTATTATGTTCTATGTTCTACAATTCCTTAATGACTCTACAATTAGATCAACTTGGTGTTAAAATCGAAGAAGCCGAGGATAATATAATCAATTAGGATCAATTTAAAAAATCTCTCTATCAAAAAGCGAGTTTTAGATTTTGTGTAATACTCCTGCCTTCTTTTATTCTTTTCTGTTTGTATTTTGAGTACATAAATTGATGAATAAAATAAATAAGCAGCTACAGGCCCTTTCAAGAATCCTCCATTTGCTAAGTTTATTGAACCAAACACGTCGCTCTCACTGTCTCAGATTTTCTGTTAGTTCTACCTACTGCCTGCCTCTACTTTACGATTCCGTACGTAAACTTACAAACAACGTCGCACCGAGTATCCGCCATACTCGTCCACTTTACTGTTTGTTCGTGGTGACATGAAACGTGTTCGATAATTATTGGAAGGATCAATAACGCTACGCAAGTATTCGTCTCTCTGTCAACATGTTTTATGAGCGAGTCGGACGCTAGACCTACGTTTCTATTTGAATGTTCATTTCAAAGTTGGTTTATTTTAACTAACTCATTCTCAATAATATTTACTTGATGAGGATGGAAAAGTTTAAGCTTATAAATTCTCACGGAAATAAAAACCTTCTGAAGACGAAAATCTAACTTCAACAATTTAATTTCAGTAGGTTTAAGAGTTTCAGTAATTCTTAGTAGTTAATTTCCTATATTAAATTGACGATCCCCTAAAATATGAAGCGAAAATAAAAACTTATTTTTATGATGTAAATTATCTAGTTCCTTCCCTGGGCCTGGGAACGAACTGAACTTCAGTAAGACTACCTTCTTACCGCCGGCAAACCACAGAGGTAGGTAGCAAACAGAAGATAGCATACAAAGTAAGCTCTACTGTTCGTGTGCGTTCGCGCAGCGGAATGTTGTTGAATTTAAAGATTTTAATTATGCAGATAATTAGTGTAAGACGTCCTATAATTGTGTATGGTAAATAAAAATTTGTGTATGCAGCCATTGTGGAGAAATTCACCAAAAACAGATTCCGCTGGGCGAACGTTGGCGAACGTTGTCCTGGCGGAACTTTTTTTAATCCATAGACTTTAGAAGAAAAGAGATGTGTCCGAAAATTAGTGTGTATTTGTGTATAATTGATTATGTTTGAATGAAATCAGTGCATGCATAAACTTCGGAGAAATTCAAGTTTCCGCTACGCGAACGTTTGGCCATTAGCTAGTTTTCATATAAAGCGCTTACATAGAGAGCTGTAGATTTTTACATACGTTGTTTTGAATTTGTTTATATTTGTTTAAAAAACAAATTTAGAAAAAGTCGTAGGGTTTAAAAGATAAAAATATAAACGTAAAATACACTTATTAGGTCTTAGTTCTTAAAGTATGCAGTTTGGGGTCTAGATTTTCACGTTTACACAAACCTTGTAAGTGTCTCCAACATGTTGCCAAGTATCAATGATGTTCCGTTAGTAATTAAAAAGTTATAGGATATTTTACCATGAACAGATCACTGTTTACAAAGCAGTCGAATATCACGACGTTCTAAAGGAATTGCATGGTAAAATGTATGCCAATAATTAGTTTAATCGTTCAACTATTCACTTGCAAAATTTCATTTCATTAAATTCAGTAATTAAAGAAAGACAATTATAATACTGACGCAGCATCGAAACCCTACATAATCCGACCAAGTTCGGATTGCTACAAAAAAGCGGCCGTGCCATATGTCTAAGCAACGTTCTTAACTTGGAAGGTTAGTATATTTATTAAAATGGTACAGTTGCGTAAACAAGCGTTAGGAAAAAATAAAACAATTGCATTTCTTGAATGAAAAATATTTTTTTAATAATAATGCCACTATCTACGACATTTTAGTTAAAATACATAACGTTTATTAACGTTATTTTTAATCACGTAGTCAAGTAATTTATGTAAGTAATAATAATAAAAATATTTTTGTACACGGATATTTAAATTGAAAAGTACTTGTTAATTGAAGATTTATTTTTATCGTAGATAGTGGCATTATTATTAAAAAATATTTTTCAATGAAGAAATACAATTGTTTTATTTTTTTCTAACGCTTGTGTACGCAACTGTACCATATTAATAAATACTAACCTACCAAGTTAAGAACGTTGCTTAGACATATGGCACGGCCGCTTTTTTGTAGCAATCCGAACTTGGTCGGATTATGTAGGGTTTCGATGCTGCGTCAGTATTATAATTGTCTTTCTTTAATTACTGAATTTAATGAAATGAAATTTTGCAAGTGAATAGTTGAACGATTAAACTAATTATTGGCATACATTTTACCATGCAATTCCTTTAGAACGTCGTGATATTCGACTGCTTTGTAAACAGTGATCTGTTCATGGTAAAATATCCTATAACTTTTTAATTACTAACGGAACATCATTGATACTTGGCAACATGTTGGAGACACTTACAAGGTTTGTGTAAACGTGAAAATCTAGACCCCAAACTGCATACTTTAAGAACTAAGACCTAATAAGTGTATTTTACGTTTATATTTTTATCTTTTAAACCCTACGACTTTTTCTAAATTTGTTTTTTAAACAAATATAAACAAATTCAAAACAACGTATGTAAAAATCTACAGCTCTCTATGTAAGCGCTTTATATGAAAACTAGCTAATGGCCAAACGTTCGCGTAGCGGAAACTTGAATTTCTCCGAAGTTTATGCATGCACTGATTTCATTCAAACATAATCAATTATACACAAATACACACTAATTTTCGGACACATCTCATTTCTTCTAAAGTCTATGGATTAAAAAAAGTTCCGCCAGGACAACGTTCGCCAACGTTCGCCCAGCGGAATCTGTTTTTGGTGAATTTCTCCACAATGGCTGCATACACAAATTTTTATTTACCATACACAATTATAGGACGTCTTACACTAATTATCTGCATAATTAAAATCTTTAAATTCAACAACATTCCGCTGCGCGAACGCACACCTACTGTTCTCAGAAAATATATTATTATTGTTAGTAGATAGGTAAAAGTTCTCTTGTAAGAACAGCAGATTCATTAATTTAAGTACCGATATCCTAGTCAGGTACCTATTTATCTGCATGACGGGCCTGTATAGGAAACCTGAAATCTTACCTACCTATGGCATCATCTTGGGGCGAAAACCAGACTATTGATAGCACTAATGTGAAATTCGTAGTAAACAACCGGCTAAAATAAAAAGTCACTTTAGTTTTTCCCACTCTGGCCAAATATAATTTTATTAAAGCAAAAAAAAATCACCGTGGGAGGCATTATGCAAATTATTTTACCTGTAACCCTAGCTACGTCCAAGACAAATAGAAATACGCCTTATCCTGGTTTGCTTAGGTTTACGATGCGTGTGTAAAACGCTATTATTTCTTTGACCATTTTGTGCCGAATGACCAAAGCTCACTGCGACCGTGCCGACAACTCTTGTTTACCTAATATTGAATTAAATAATCACCTGCCTGTGGTTTCAGGACATTTAAAAACAAGATGCAAATTAGTTGGATACAGATTTCGTTGTTATTGTTTAGGTACCTAATCTATACAGTGTAGGCTCCACTTTGAGTTCCATTTGTAACTAAGTAAATGGAAGTCAAGCAGTAGGCAGGTTCCTAATTCATCCTTCGAGTCTTTTTTCTCAACTATGTTGGGGTCGGCTTCCAGTCTAACCGGATTCAGCTGAGTACCGTTGCTTTACAAGAAGCGACTGCCTATCTGACCTCCTCAACCCAGTTACCCGGGCGACCCAATACCCCTTGGTTAGACTGGTGTCAGATTTACTGGCTTCTGACTACCCGTAACGACTGCCAAGGATGTTCAATGACAGTCGGGACCTACAGTTTAACGTGCTATCCGAAACACAGTCATTGGTGTCTAAGAAATACTTAGAAAGTACATACAACTTAGAAAAGTTCCATTGGTACTTGCCTGACCTGGGATCGAACCCGCGCCCTCATACTTGAGAAGTTGGTTCTTTACCCACTAGGCCACCACGACTTTTTAGGCAGGTTCCTAATTAAGTGTCCAAAAAGAGTTTTCTCTATGTAATAATATCTTAAATCGCAATCAGACCACTGGATACCCCGCCGGGGCTGGGCCTGAAAGGGCTGCTCCTGCTGGAGCTGCGGGGTTGTTCGAAATATTTACCGCAGCCCGGTACACAAAGAACTCCAGAAGAAAAATGGTGGGTAAACAGTACCTAAATTTTGACACTCCTCACAGAGGGAGGAGGGGTACCCACCAACAAGCCGACGCACCGAGTGACGTCACTCCGTGCGCGCAGCCTGCAAAGTAGCTACGTAGGCAAGACTTTAGTAATGTATCTTGCTCTTATTGATTTCATATCGGCGGACGTAATCGTTCTCATAAACTAATTTTTGGAACACATTTATTTATTTATCTATAATATATTGTTTATTTATATATTTTTATTCACTTTTCTATTGCGTATGGCGATGCATGCGATTGAGTACTTAAGTATTCAAAATTCCTATGAATCCAAACAACTATTTCATTTAGCAATGAAATATTGGTATTCGCCAACAACCGTTCAGACTATATGAACTATCAACAAAAATCACATCAAAATTAGGCCAGCTTTGAAGGTACTCGTAATATACTCAAAAACCAGACTCACTTATACATCTTTATGGTGCGTAAAATTTAAACATGGACTTCCCCAGGGAATGGTCACCTGTATAGAGATAGCCTATTTCGTAAACGTCTCAATCGATTCAGCAGCTTTAGCCGTTTTAGCATAACAAACATAAAAACCTTGGCCTTTTTAATATCAGTAAGGTCTATAAGGTCATATTATGTATCTTTTGTATGTTTGTCCTTTGTAGCTTCTATCTTTAAAAGTGATAAAACTTGTGGCTTCTTGTACATCCAAACGTGGCATTTGTAGTTAGTTAGTTAGGTAGCCGGTAGATAGTTGATACAAATAAAAGGCTTCATAATAGTAATGCATATATTTTGTTTTATTATAACATGAAAAAAAAATGTGACAATTTGCATAATTGAATTGAGTCCGAGGACAATAACTGACTACTCCTACGAGCACATATCGAACACAACAATTTGCCCTGAGGGCACAACACAACATTCCTAACATATATTACATTCCTTCACAAACACATTGCGTAGGAGTAGTATTGCTAAAACCCCGAGAGTGATATATCAAATAGCTTACAATCTTTATCTCCTTCTCCTTTATTAACTTTACTCACAAGTGAATTTTATACACAGCCTTATGATAAAATAAAACCCACTGCCGCATAATTTAAGCCCGGATATATTTCCAAAATTGATTTTTAATCAGAACTAGCTATTACTATCCTAATCGAAAGATACAACGTCTTCGCAATCTCTGCCTTTCCTCTCTTACATTTTCGATAAACATATCTATATGAATACTACCGTATTCCATAATCTCGTTCATTACTAATCATATCAGTAAATGAATCACGACCGAGCAGAAATAATGATGTAATTCTAGGAGCGTGCCGAGTCGACAGGGCAGTGAGCACAGTGCACAGTACCAAGTATAAGATTAAACAATAACATTGCCCGAAGCAGCCGATTCAAATCGTTTGCGCATCAATAACAGATAGAATCGTGGACAGCCTGCCGTCACAATAGCATAACCGTACGCAGACAGTTATTATTTAATCTTACAGCTTCGAATGCACCGACGTAAGAGCAAATTGACGGTGTCCCAGTCTGAATCGATGCGGTCGCGGCTACAGCACACTATACATATTGCGGAGCCGTACACAATAAATATGTTTCGCCCTTCCGAATTTCCAAATATTATATCGAAATGCGGGCTCACTACTATTGGGTGCTCTAATCGTAAGCTGCTCTTACATGGCGGTGCGGTCGAGGGACGGACGCAGGACTTAGTCCTTGGAGGAGGTGTCCATGGGGCTGGCGGGCTGCATGAGCGCGGGCGAGGGCGCGGGGTGCGGCTGCGGCGGCGCGGGCGGCGCGAGTGGGGCCAGCGGCGGCTCCAGCGGGCCCACGCGCAGCCCCGCGCCGCCCGGGATGGCCGGCTTCACGAACCTATCGCTCGTGCGCCGCGTCTGAACAAAAAAAAATATTAATATAAGGTTCAAACTAGAGGTCGGAATTTGGATATGATTATCCTCAGTTACATTGGTATTCGGTACTATGTACGAATCGCGGGAAAAACCTACATTAGTAATAATATCTGGGTTGAGAGCTACATTCGGCCGCGTCCAAATGGCTGATCTCAATCTTGCGCACACTCTCAAATCAGGCAGGATAGCAATCTATCAAAACCGGAGCGAGATCAGAGGCAGTATCGTTAGGATTATCAGTCATGTTAATGGAAACCTTAATAATCACACACAGATTCTGATTCCAACACAACAAGCAATACATAGGACTGTAAAACAAAAATCAATCTCCAATTGCAGAAGCATTGTTGATTTACCTGAGAATTGAGATGAAGTGAGGGTCTTGAGAGTGGTATCCCGGCGGCGTTGGGCAACAGCGGCGACGCGTACGGCGAGAGAGGCCGCGAGCCGCCCGGCGACGACACGCTCCGCGACCGCGCCTGTGCATATAACGTTACTTAGCATTTCAGGCACAATACTTTTTACTTTTTAACACAACTCACTCTTTACAGCACAATGCAGTAATGATACGAGTATACCAGTATTACAATACGAGTATTGTTTTACATTTGGACGTAGTTATGCAGAAACGTTCCAACCCACTGTACGCGTAAATCAGTTGTATTCTTTTTTATTCTAAGTTGTAAAGGTACTAGAGGTTTTATTGTTGAATTATATTCAGCTTAGATAACCATATGCTAAATTTTAGGCTGTTCAATCACAATAACTCGATTTAGGGTGACTTGTGGGTTGGAATGTTTCTGCATAACTACGTCCATTTATACATAATGAAAGCTTTTTGACATAACGTAATTTTAATATTGTTTAAGTCTGACAAACCAGTCCTACAAAGAGACATCGGTCTGCCCAGGTAACTGGGTGAAGGTCAGATGAGCAGTCGCTCTGGTTCGACTGGAAGCCGACTTCAACATAGTTGAGAAAATCAAAATGATGCTTTCACTGAGCCTTACGATTGCATTGGAAATTAACAATAGATATAAACAGGATAATAAAAAGGCAAAATATTTAACAAACTCACGCTCAAAGCCTCATTGAATTGCCTTTCTTCCTCCATTTCGAGCGAAGACTCGCTCTCAGAGAGATGTCGGCAGAGAGCTTCGCGACGTTCCACCTCTTGCTGTAGTTTCCTCTGCAGACGAACATTCTCTTCCCTAATGTGCTTCTCTTCAAGTGCAAAGCGATGCATCTTCTCCTTGTTCTCGTTCTGAGACACTGCTAGCTGATTTCTATTGCAAACAGAACAACATTTACTATTTTGCACAAAGTTCTTTATTTAAAAATCTGGGCTTACTTTTACTTCTTCTCCAACAACAAAGATGAATTTGGATGTACTTATAACAGACTGTTGAGGAGTAATCTTTATTGACTGTTTATTTAAATATTTGTTTTTTATTAGATTTCTAAAATCACACATAAAACATTTTTAGTTAAAGCAAAATTAGTATGTAGAAGCCTGCTGTATCTTGATATTAAAGTGATCTATATTCAAGGCCTAGATGAACAATACAAAAGAATTTAATATTTATTCCTGCACACTGTTTATGCCCTGAAAATCAAGATCACTTTAATGTGTCATTATGCAGATTAAAAACATGAATGTGTGCAACCATTCCTAGTTATCCTTACTGAGCTTAGAAGTTGATGATAGTCAGTTTTTTAAGCAGCAATCTTAGTGATCACAAAATCTTCACAAACAACACTGCTGTAACTGCCCCAGAATATACAAGTCCATATTTAAAAAATAATATTTATAGTATATGCTATTTACTCACCTTAACTTTACGACCTCAGAACGCAGGGTCTGAATGTGATTGCTTAAATTGGATGCTGTATCACCATTACTAATGTCCCTAGCAAGAAAAAACTCCATTAATAATAAAACAATGAAAATATAGCAAGATGCATTCAAAATTATTACTTAATTAGGTGAGTTACATGCCTTACAAACTGTTAATCATGCATTTACTGGGCAGTATGATACAATTTGAGGATTTTAATTTCAATCCTGGAATTAACATATCTTACTAAAGGAGTTTCAAATTACTATGCACCGAGTAAAACAAAAGCAACAATGTGTTATGGTCCCCAAAAAAGTAAAAAAGATTAGATGAATAAATAAACCAATTTCAAAACAACACAATATTGTATTTGTGTGAAAAAAATATGATTTTCACCTAGGACTGGCTGGATCGGACACTGGTTGGTCGAGCCTAATTTGCAGTGATCTCTTTTCTGCCTCCAATTTGTCCATACGCTTCCACAGTCTGTTTACTAGAGCCTCTTGCTCTTGTTCCAATGTGTTCTCTAGTTCCACCTGAAAATGTACAATTGAATTTTCATTTCAGATTTAGTTAGGATCAATTTTAATCCTATGACATTCCATTGGACTGCCATTGGCATATAGGGTATTCTGCTCTACGTATTAACTCACTGTAATTGTGTCGTGATTGAATCCTGATTGTAATTTAAAATAAGCAGAATTGAGCCTGTTGCTTTTCTGCTCCATTAAGAAAAGCAATGGAACGGTAGGTCAGGGTTGTCTTGTCAGATACACTGAACAGAAGAAATAGGTCAGTAGGTCAAGTACAAGGTCTGATTAAACCAAAGCATTTTCAATATAGGAATTTAAATTTACAGCTTGTGAAATAATACAGGTTAATAATAATATTGTTAGGTTGCTAAAATTTGAACTTTGAAAAAAACTTGCCAGCCACAATATTACCTTTTCTCTGCGAAGTCTTTCTAAATTCATTTGCTTGGCAAGTGTTTCAGCTTCTAGTTTTTCTATTTTCCTCATCAATTTGTTGACCAGACATTCCTGTTCTTGCTCTAGAGTTTGCTCCAGCCGACACTTCTCTTGGCGTAACTGTAAAGAAATTGATAAATTATGACCAAATTAAAGATTAAACAGTCGATCGATTTTATTTTAAAACTAGTCGTAACTACAGTTGTTTATGTTTCACTGTCTTCTAATCCCATTAATACTTATTCAAGACATATTTGCTTGCTCATTGTATCTTTTGCACATAACAAAGATATGGTAGAGATAAGATAGTATTATAAACTGAACCCTTTATTTAAATAACAAGGTTCTATTACAAATAAAGGAAATCCATTTTTATTAAATTCAATACACTTCAAAGTGCCATCAATTTAATTTGACGTACCTGGTTCAGTTTTCTGGAGAGATCATTAGTAAGACATTCTTCTTCACGTTCATAATGATGTGCGAGGGTTTCTTTTTCTTTTTTCAGTGCTTGAATTTTTTTCAATAATGTGTTGGATATATACTCCTCTTCTTGCTCTGCCTTAGCTTGCTGTAAATAAATAAAAACAAAAATAAGCACAAAATAAACTAGAAAAGAACATTTTATAAAAAATATGTGTGTCATGTAACTTACAATAGAAACTGATGCTTGTCTCAAGGCACGATTCTCTTCTTGAAGAGCCTTTACTCGGAGTTTATATGTATCCAGCTCCACTTTCAAAACCCTTGAAAATACAAACAAATCTCAATACACTTTTATTGTCATCAGCTGATACGAATGACAATGTGACAAAATTTTACTTTGTCATAAGTAATACTAAACTTGTTTATATAAGTTATTCCTGAATTCATCAGCAATAATAAATGTTATGTACGTAGGTATAGTTAGCAAGAATATAAACACATTTGGAGAAAAAGTATAAAACATATTAAAAGAAAATGCAACAAGACTTGGACGTGTCAATTTATGAGATTCTCATCAGAATCTTACATATTTGCATCACAACATACCTATTTTGTTGCTGCAGAGATTCGATTCTTTTCTGAAGCTGATCACGAGAAACTGTGCTAGGAGGCAACATAGCTCCGCCATCCAGCGAGCTGGAGTCGCTTTCAGAAGCAGAATCTCCCATCTTATTACCTAAAATCAATACGGACAGGTAAAGAAAAGTAAATATCAAAGATATTTAACTTTTTTACGTATTTTATCTGCAGTGTACCTGGTGAAATCACTGTATCATCCATTTGCACGAGTGTTGAGGACGGCAACAAAATGTCATATAAGTTCAAATATACTACGTTCTCCTAATTTTATCCAAGAATTATCTTTTTTTATTAGATTTCCATAAAAATACTATAGTCTAAAGGCAAAAGCAAACGAATTAAAGTGCAATGTAATAAATTAAAACACGAAAACCGTATCGTTGTTGCAGGCTCAAATATAGAGATGTGCGTGCTGGATAGATAAAATTAAAATTTACAATATTTACGGTTTTTCGTATAATAATGTTTTTTGTTATTATGTTATTGTACGGCGTTAAATAAATATTCTTAATTAATGCTATTGTAATTAAAGTCATGTTATTTGCTTAGGCAGTTTTTGCGAAAAAATCAATGTTCATCTGTGTGGATAACGAGAGTATCCACCTTTGGCACCGACCTATAAGCATGATTTTTTAGTGGGTAGTAACACTGGTTGAAAAAAAAACATTTATAAAAAATGACACACACGCCATAATGTAAATTGCTTCTCGATTTGGCGTTTACGTTAAAAAAATTACATTTTGATGTTAAAAATTCCTTTATAATGTATAAATAAGACATTTAAAATGTCCTTAGTAATTATTGGTAAGAAGTGAATCTATAGCTTTGCAAAAATCTGTGTTAAACATTCTCCTTTCGAAGTATTTAGGTTGGATCAAAGGAATCGAAGCCATTTCGTTCTTTTCGTGTAAACGGTATTCAAGATACATTTCTTATTGTTCCTAATGTTATAATCGCAAGTGGTGATGTTTACAAGACAGACGAAAAGTTTAGTTGAAATAGTAATTGCTGTGTCGTCGCCATAGTTGAGGTGTTGGTACGATTTCAGAAGTCATTGCTGCTGTTATTGCACCGTATGTAGTGTTCAGGGTGTATGGCATAATAACTGTCACCGAGAAATAGGTGTCCCTCGCAATTTTACATCTCCTATGTGGAATATAAGTGATAATCATAAGAAATATGAGTGCAATGTAGTTATATCTTCAGTTCAAAAGCAAGCCACTGAGGTTTTTTTTTTACCAGGTATTACTTGTAAACAAATCGTGCTGTGCATGTTGTAATGTCTTGAGAAATGGAATTATCTTAACTTCTCAAGAATAATCTCGCATTTTAGACTGGTGTATTTATCAGTGTATATTTTGACCTGTGTATGGTACAGTATGGTCCATTTAGGTTTTGTTTTTATTGGGCAATGACTTTGACTTAGATTGTATTGTTGAAATTGATGATTAAAAATATGGCACATCTGTGCTGTGAAATGATGATAAACACAATTAAAATGTTGAAAGTCTCTTTTTAATCTATATCTTCATTGAATTATCGAAATTGTGTAATTGGATGACCACAAAACAATGTCTTATTTACACTGGCAGAGATAAAACCTAAATCTAACTTAATGTTTTTGTATTTTTTTTTTTAAATACCTCCTGTTTTAGGCATCTTACCTACATGTGACCAAGTTTTATATGATTTTTAGAAATACTTCATCATGCATATAAAAGCTAGAATATGGATAGCATGAACATGGTATATTTTAACATATTTCAACCAGATGTTTCTCAACTTTTATGAACAGTTTTTTGTTGTTAAAAATCACACAATAACCTTATTCCAACACACATTAACCATACTATTCTTTATCATTAGGCAAAACAACATATCTCTAACAATTACTATTACAACATTCTGAATTTATATTGCAGGATTATTAACATAATCATCATTTCTTTTTCAAAATTTATTAAGAAATCAAACAAAATATACAACAGTCCAAAAAAATACAACTCTTGGCAACCACATACTTGGCAATGAAATTCAATTGTACGGTTAAATTTGTAAGTTAGAAACTTTCATCTGTAGTAGAACTATGCAAGACTTGGTATACATGATACATACATCATCCAGATTCTATTTTGAAAAGCGAGAAATTGAACTGTTCATTGTGACAGCCTTATTTCACTATTTCTTATGTCTAAATTGGTCCAGCACTAATCTATTGAGATATCTGACCCTCTTTTGGTCATTTAGGTAACAATAGGTATATTTATAGACTGTTTTAAGTAAGTCTTGTAAATTCTCATTGTTCTATATAACTTTTGTTCTGTTAATTCAATATCATAATAATGAGAAAGTTTAACACAGTAATGACACACAAACTTGATTTAAACACTTTCAGCCTTACTTATAAAATAATAAGTTATACTTAAGAGATGTTTAAGAAAAAATCTTACTTATAAACGTGGCTGAAATAAATCATTTTCTTAGCAATGTCTTAAATGAGCTGTCAAATTAAGTAGCCTCACACCCTTGTTTAACCCGCTAATTATCAAAATGGCTGGATTCTTACCAGCTGATTTTTCATTTCCGGTTTATTGACAGCTCAACTTTTTAATTTTATATTTTACGGATGCCATTGTTGCCATTACACAACGTTTTGATGACAAATATTTTTTTAAGCTACCAACATTCCGGTAGTGTTGAGAAATTAGTATGTTTTTATGTCATTATCTGTTCATTACTTAAGACATGCTTAAGCAACGTTTATAGGTCAAAATAATTTAATCACTACTTAAGGCTTTAAGTAGTAATTACTTAAAACAATGCTTAGAAGATGATTTGTTGATTTTTATAAGTAAGGCTGTGTATGTATTTTTAGGCTAAGCATTTGCAATGGCTCAATATTACCAAATAGTTGGACAAGGACAGTCATTGACTCTTGAAGATCTACAAAGATATTGTCCAAACTTATGCTTGGACAGAATAATAGTGAATCAAGATGAACAACAGTATGCACAACAACAGGTAAGTTGTATGTTAAGGTAAAGAAAAATGTTATCAACTGATCGGTTCATATCCAATGTTTTTTGCCATAAAAAATGATTAAGTCTTCTCTGAAAGGTCATGTTACTATGCAAATGTTTTCCATTTGTAACTGACTGAATGTTTTGTTTGTTTATTTGCTAGGTTGTGGTACAGCAAGCAGACCAGCCTAATGATATTATAGTAAGTGAAGGTGTACAATCTCAGCTGGTTGTGAGTGATGGCTTGCAATATCAGCCCCAGTACATCATTCGACATGAACCCCCTCCCCCTCCACCACCGACACGTGCCGACTTCCAACAACAACAGCAGCAGCAGCAGCAACAACAACAGCAACAACAGCAGCAGCAGCAACAACAACAGCAACAGCAGCAGGCATTACACAGGCACCAAGTGGGTATTGTTGATATCATCTTTTAAATTTACTCAATTGATTATTCAGGAAACCCAAGTAACAAAACTTATGTAAGATGTATTATATAACTTTTTGGGTTATGCAAAGACAATAATGTATGTGACCAAAATATGTTTAGTTGATAACAAATGTGGAATAATTGTGACACATAATTTATTTGTAGGTTTACTACACATCTGATTTACCTGTGGATGCTCAGGTTGTCTTACAACAGGCTCAACAGATCATTGATGCATCTTTGATGCAACAGTCATCTCCACAGCGACCACAACATGTATGTCTCCTGACTAGATCATTGTGTATTACATTTATGCACTGAATAAAACTTGCATTATGGTTTTAGAACTCCTTGGTATAATATGCTTAGCATGTTACTTTTCATTTGGTTACATTACTTTAATTTCATTTGGTTAACCAGTACACAGTAGAATAAGATATAAGTTTAATAATTTAATTTAGTTCTGCATTATTGTTGAAGATAATACCTATAATTCTTACTAAAGAGTTCAGCTATATGTCTGGGAGGGATGAAACTTACCCCATTTTGTATGTCACTTTATCATCAAGGTCATTCATATGTCTTTTATTTAAAGTAGCAAAATATTAACATAGTTAAGAAACTAACATAGGTAAATAATGTCTTATTCTGGATCCATTTTACTAATAATGGAGCATGGGCAAAATGCAAATGTGAAACTTAAAATATCATCATTAACAGGGATTCTAAATATTAACAAAGTTTCATGAATTTTATGTTTAATTTATCAATGTTGTATGTACATTAAAACAGGCATCACAATAATAGCTTATTATGTTAGTTTATTTCAGTTAATTTTTCGTTACACATAGATTACTAAATAAATAGTATGTGGATGTGGTTATTTAGATGTAAATAATTTAGTCGTCATTTACAACTCTAAAATGAATGCTATGCTTTATCTTTAAAATGGTGCATCTAATATTTTAATTTCGATAACAAATAGATTTAAGTCTTAACTTATACACTGTAATTTTTACATATTTTGTCAGAGAGCAGCATTTTGTCTAAACATTACTGTGGCGCTAGTTGGGAGATACCTATATACCGAAATTACTTAAACTGAATTAATTAATTGATACACAATACTGTATTGGTACAATTTACGTTTAGATTTACAACAGTAACGGTAGAGGTACAACAAAAGAATAAAAAATATTCTTATAGTTAGAAAGATAGAATTATTGTATAAATGTATCCCCCTTTACTTACGGAACTGTCCAAGCACTACTTTAGCTCTCGCCAAACTTTATGTCATTACGAAACATGCTCGAGACCCTGCACCCAATCTTAGGCAAACCCACTGATGCCTAAAATTTCAGACCAGGGGTAGGACAGTGGACATGAGACACATACGCGTCTATATGGGCCACAAGCGCGTACTTGTGCTTGGAATTCAGTTGCGTACCACCATTGAGTTTCGCGAGAACTAACTACAATGCTTATGTAGAAGTCTTTCTGTAATACTTCAAAACTCTTGATCATAATGTACTTCAAAATTCTTGTTCATGCTTATGACAATGACACCTAAAACAAGTCCTATTAAACTGTCTGACTTATATGAAGCAGTCTAGCAATAGGCTGAAAGTCTCTGGGATGAGTATGTAATGGATTTGGGTAGTTATTCCATTGTTTGTTGGCGACAGCAGCTCGTCAGTCCGGCGCACGTGCTCTCGCAACCAACTGTGATACATCCCGCGCAGCAGCCGCCGCCGCAGCCCCCGCCCCCACCGCCGCCGCCGCAACATGCCCCTCAACAGACGGTATGGAAATCTGGTCATTTAATCATTAAAAGAATATGCCCGTAGTCTGTAAGTTGGTGATTGATTCACCCGTGCATCGCAGAGCACGTACTTGCGCCTGATCTCTCTCCGGTAGTGTCGGATTGCCGACCCATCGGGCTATGAGAGTGACGGAATAGTGAGTGCACTTGTGTTTGCGGAGATGCTCGTGCACTATAATATTTCCTGCGCAGCTGGCTGATCTCCTTACATGAGAACAGCCGCCGTGGCTGAAATCTGCCGTGGACGCCACTATTTTAAAAGAATATCTGTAAAACAGCTTTTATGTTTCATAGTCTTTAATGTATGTAGCATTGACAAAACAAAAAATAGTGTTTAAATTACGTACTGATTTTATCACATAAATCAGATTTCACTTAAGATAATGTGTTTATTTTGCAACTATGTAACTATAGCAACATGATTAATGCTCAATCCTTCTCCGTGTGAGAGGAGGCCTGAGCACAGCAGTGGGACGATGAAAAGGCTGTAACAGTAACTATAGCATCATATAATGTATTTCAGCCACCGCAACAACAGCAACAGTTGTCGCGAGCGTCACCCCAACTCATACAGCACTTCCAACAACAACATCAACAACAGATTCACCTGCAGCAGCTACAACAACAACAGCAACAGTTGCAGCACCAGCACCAGTTGCAACAACAACAGCAGCAGCAGCAACAACACCAACAACACTTGCAATCACAACAAATCTCTCACCAGCAGGTTGTTATGCATGCAGCATACATAAATCAAGCTGTAAGTTCGGTGTTTCATTTGGTAGTCGCTGATGAATTTTGTGGTTTTATCTGAATTTCCTATTTCGTTTACGTAAGAAAAAATATGAAATTGACAGTATTCGGTTTCTATAACAAACTCCTTTTGCTTACTGATAGTAGTTCATTATTGTCTATTTCGTGCCATGGAAATACCTGTATAAAGCATACATTACTCTAATTTTGAACATTTTACCTGTGAATTAGTACCTATAGTATAACTACAGTGTATGAACAATTTCCCAAATCAAAATGTACGAACGAAACACTACAGCACTTCAGCAATGGCTAAATTCGCCAAGTAATGTTCGGTTCATATGATACAGGGTGCCGGTGGTCGGCCAAGTGCTCCGCGGCTGTTGAACCCGACGCTGGGCGGCGCAGGCGTGACGCTGGTGCGGGCGCCCGTACGGCCCGTTAGGCCGCGACGCCCCGCGCAACGAGCAACGCCCGCGCCGCATGCCCAGCGCATGCTCAACTCCATGCAGCCCGTATGTATTCACTATACCTCCTATAACGACGTCCTCATGTAAGGAGATTAGCCTACTGCGCAGGACATATTATAGTAAAAAATAACTAGCGGAGATGTCATAATGCAAAGGCTCTTAAGAAAGTGGCACGCCAAATGGCGGGTGTTCGGGGGAGGAGGAACGCTGCACTTTTACACGCCTTTCATGAAACCCGCATATTATTTGCAAAATAAAATCACTATTCAAACAAAACCAA
This sequence comes from Helicoverpa zea x Helicoverpa armigera, assembly GCA_033682625.1. Taxonomy (NCBI): domain Eukaryota; kingdom Metazoa; phylum Arthropoda; class Insecta; order Lepidoptera; family Noctuidae; genus Helicoverpa; species Helicoverpa zea x Helicoverpa armigera. The sequence continues at coordinate 6,456,954 of JAWIIS010000032.1, forward strand.
TCTTTCAAGCTTTCAATTTGAATTTGAATTTAGCAGATTTGACAGATTTGTTACAATTTGACAAGGAACCCGAACACTTCTCATTAGCTCTAATAACTGATCACAGCTTCCGTACGTTACTTTATCCTACGAGAAGGCGCCAGACTTACCTTCCTAACGGCATCACCGCTATCTTTCCTTCCTCCGTGATTTTACCTCTTTGATTCAAAACTTATTGATTCTCATAATTGTTCTGTAATCCGGATTTGAAATGAGAAAACGCTATCGTCCCTTGTCTTGTATTATAAAACAGATGAATTGATATGATTCACCTAAAGTAAACCTAACCTTGAGCTTAACAAAGGCCAAATATAATGATTGTCCAAATGAAATAGTGAACCGTCCTATTGAAGTTCTGCTTTATTTGTTTTGATTTAATTTGAATTAAAAAAACACGGATCTCTTGTGCTGAATGCAACTCAAAACTGACAAGTAACAGTTGCCTGCTTAACTAGGTTGAGAAAGTCAGATAGTCAGTTGTTCTTCGTAAAACACTGGTAATCAGCTGCATCTGGTTAGACTAGAAGCCAAACCCAACATAATTAAAAGGTTAGGCAAATTATGATGATTTGTATGTATATCTCTCTGTATGTTATCACTGAACTTAATAGATTATGTTTTGTTGTACAGGTCTCGTATATTGCAAGCATCATATCTTTATCACTGATACAAAACAATCAGAATCAAACACGCATAACTTTTTGAATTGTCAACAAACACCTGTAGATGTATGCTATTATATTATATAATAATTGTACAACAATTTAGCAGGGTCAGGCCGTCCCCCCGGGCGGCGTGGCGCGGGCGGCGTCGCCGCGGGTGCTCAACCCGCAGGCGCAGCACGCGCAGCACCGCCCGCCGCGGCCCAGGACTCCGCTACACCACACACTACAGGTACTAAACATCACCAAAAATAACATAAACACAACATTTCCCGCTAATGTTATAAATGCTAAAGTTTTTGGGGAAGTATGTGTGTGTTTGTTATATTTTATACTAGCTTTCGCCAGCGGTTTCACCCGCGTCCCGTAGCCGGATGGTGACAAAAACTATCCTAAAACCTTCTCTCGGGTCTAAGTTACCTCCCCTCTAATTTTCAGCCAAATCGGTCAAGCCGTTTTCGTGTTCATATATATAGAAAAAAATCGGTAAAAAAACTTTTAAGTTAAACGGTTTTATCTTACGTGCACTGAAAACTAGAAAATAAAAAAAAACTGTTACTTACCTATAAACCTACATAGGTGGTCCCGGTCATATTAGACTAAAATAAAAACGTGGGGCCCATTACCTAACTATTGCTGTAATACTTTCTTCTAGAGGTTCTACTTACTATATTTCTACTTACTATAATCGTAACTGGAGATTTTGACAATCAATAATCAGCCGTAGCGGCTTCACCAGCGAACGCCGAGCTCACGATCTACCAAAGTATAAAGATATGCTTTGCCATAGGTAGGATTTCAGAGGGCCCCCACGTTTTTATTTTAGTCTAATATGACCGGGACCACCTATGTAGGTTTATAGGTAAGTAACAGTTTTTTTTTATTTTCTAGTTTTCAGTGCACGTAAGATAAAACCGTTTAACTTAAAAGTTTTTTTACCGATTTTTTATTTTCTAGTTTTTAGTATTTAATGAAAATGCCTACCGAATATTCCTCATTCTATATATGGGTCAGCAGCAGCGAGGGAGTGCCAGACTCTTACTGACTAAAAACCGTTGTGTTTCGTCGTAGGCCTTTTATGTACTAGGACAATCCCGCAGCCCAGGCAGGCCTTGGCCCTGTTGGGCCCCGCTGGGGTTGCTGACAGTATTCTACTTGAGTAGCCCTTTCATTTGATACCCATATTGAGGGGGTTGTGGAAAAAATATGTAATCCGCCATTTTGTACCGGCGGCCATCTTGGATTTATAATGTTATTGATATTAGTATATTGTATTGTCATCGGAATTAAAGGTGTGTACCAAATTTCAGATCAATCTGACAACAGCAAGGTACTTAAATTTGAATTACTAAATTTGACCCAAGAATAAATAATAAAACAAACAGGGTAAGCTAAATAAAACCGTTTAATTAAACTATGGACGTACACTGACAATATTAGAAATGATATTTTAGAACTATATCTGTACAACTTTTGTAATCCTTTCAGACTATTTTGAAATCAAATATCATAAATGCCGTAAATTAGCGTATTGTAACCATATTCCTAGGCATTCACTATATAAATGCTGTAGCATTTATGGTAGATAGATAGATAGATAGAATACTCTTTATTGTACACCAAAACAAACATAGAGAAGGACATTACAAAAAAAATACGTGTGAGTACAATAGGCGGTCCACCACATAACTGCCAGGACTTACCTATATGCTTACGAAACTGATATTTGTGAAACGCACCTTCCTAAATTCTGTAAGCTTATTTGTGACGTTTATGACGTTTTAGCAACACCAGCACGCCCAACAGCACCAGCAGCATCAACTCGCACAGCATGTGTTAGGACAGCAAGTTCATCCACAGCAACTCAACCAACTCAAGATCTCCACTCATCAAGTGAGCATACACTTTAACTCATAACTCATTCATTTGTTCTATCGCTAACATATCTGATATACACTTCATGTTAATGATTGTAACTAAACTATTGTCTTGTCTTTCCCAGCTCCTCAATCAACAGAACCAGGCTCACTCACAGACAACTCGAATAATAACACCGCAAGGGACGATAGTGACGCAGAACTTACCTTCACAAATGGCCCAACATACGGTAGTTCCGACAAACCAGAACAATGGACCTCTACCTCAACAGAACGCCCTCACTACCATTCCGCAAAGATCTTCACCCCATCCCCAACAAGTTCAACAAGTGCAACAAGTGCAGCAAGTTAAGAAGGTGGTAGTTCAACCGAACAATGCTAGCGATATGGATGATCTCGAAGAGAGTATTACAGCCGCGATACTCACTAAACACTCTGTGAATGACAACATGAACCCGTCGCCGCAGCAGTTCCACACGCCGCCGCCGGCGATGCGGCCCAACCACGTGGCCGGCACCGTGCAGCAGCAGCTCACCTTCAACTCGCCGCATGCTTTCCAGCCGCAGCAGTTGTCGTACGAGCAGCCCCATGTACAGCAACACCCGCAGACCCTCACACAGCTGCTGATGGAACCAGATATGGAGGAAGAACGACAAGTATTAACCCTAACCAACGGCCAGAGGATAACTCTCGCCGACTACAAGCGACTGCAGCAGCCGCTACGCACGCCTCTACAGCAACAACAACAAGCACGGTATTATTTACTGCTAATCCTTCAGTCTAGAATCCTTTAACAAGTAGACGAAAAATAATTACAGTAGAATCTAGATTTTCTGAACTAGTTGTAACCAGATAGAACAAACAAAATATTAGTCAATTCACCAAACGTTCAGATAAACTAAGTCAGAGTTTGGGATAGTCTGAGGGGTAAATGACACGTTTATAATTTTAAATGTTTTACAGGGATGCCGGTAGACAGACCGTGGTACGTAGTAAAGAGCAGCAGCGGCCTGTGCAAAGAGTTCCGCCGATGCAGGCGCAACAACTCAATCTGACAATAGCTCCACAAGGTATAGTTGTCATTTTTCATGTCACGTTTAATACAATACATCCTACAGTCGTTTGTGATCAGAGGCAACTATGACTTTATAATAAATTATTTTCTAGAAAACAACGAAAACATGTCGGGTCCCTCGGAGCTAATGTCAGAAACAGTGTCTGCAAAAATGTTAATATTCCTCCAAAGTGGTGAACAGAGGTTAATCACTTTCACAGTGCCAAAAGAAAGCTGCACACTTCAAGAAGTGCTTGAACAGGTATGTAGCTGTTAAAATATTTCTAACTTAAATTTAATCATTTAGATGCATGCTTGGTGAATTGTTTATAAGAAACAAACAGTAAACGGGATGGAGCTCGGAGCAGAAAACTATAGGCTATGGCTTCGAGACGTTGTCGCCCCGCTGGTCGCTGGTTCTTGAACGGTTTCGATGTGTGACTGTAATGTTGTACGATTAGACGTAGAAACAGGATATCAGAGAAACAAGAATACGTTTAGACAGAATTGCACTATCTTCTAGCTACTTTTTTGTTTATTCATTTATCTATTTATTAAAGGTCAACAGCTTTTGTTTCAGATTAACATTCCTTTTTCGGCGGATACTCACATACAATGTATGCAAAACACAAGTAGTGAAATTGACTATTTTGTGTCAGTGGGCTCAACAACTAGAATTGAAGAAATGTTAGAAAATCACCCGGTACGTTAATCATGCAGTTTTTTATACATACAAAAATTATAGCTTTTGTCGCAGTTGTATTAACTGAACACATATTGTTGCAGATTTTAATAGGAGGAGATATGAGTAGTAGAAATTCCCCCAATACGTCCCAACCTCAAAATAGTGAAATGTCTACACCTGAGAAATCCCAGTGTCCAGATAATGGTATGTAAATGACTGACAAGAATCACAACGGCAGATGCGCTTTTCGTCTATCTGCTACATTATTAACAGTATATAGTAGCTTCCCCAATGAATTCTTTAGTTAGATTGAAACAAAAAAGTTAAACACTTTAATTATATTTGAATATGTTGTAGTGAACAACAGTCCAGAATCTCCAGGGCCGCGGTCGCCGCCGCCGCGGTTGGTAGACGGCATGCTAGCTGTTTGTAAATCATGTGGATACACTGGATACGACTTCAGTCGCTGTGAACGGTACGACAAGTCTCAACTTGCATGCTACTCAGCTACATTACACATTTACATTGTTCATTGACATTATGATTATGCTTTCTTAGGTGTAAACGCGTATTCACTGAGGAGCCTAAAGGTGTACCAAGCAAAAAAGTAGATCAAAAGAAAAAAGAACCAGAGAAAACAATTTCGGTTTTGGAAAAACAAAGGTAAGCACAGAAATGCAAAATAGCCTTATTCAGAATTGATTTTACTAGGCACCAAAAACGAATTCTTTTCTTGTTACAGTACATGTGGGGAAGGAATTAAGTTAAATTTATTAAAGACTACAATGAAGACGCTAAATAATAAAACTGTAAGTATCAATAGCCAATTTCGCCAAGTATGATATAAACAAATCGAGTTCTTGTGTGACTATATGCTTTTTGCAGCCTGCACAAGAGAAAAAGCCGCCTAGAGTTAGAAAGCCCCGTGGCAAGCAGCCGGATCCAGAGCCCGTCATATTAACACTAAGTTCGGATGAAGAGGATTCAAATAGTTCCATGATGAGTCTGGTAAGATTGAGATAGACTACCTATATCATTAAAAACGCAAAAGTAACAGCTTTAGTAAGAAGAACCCATTAAGAATCCTAATCATGAAATGTTGTTTTAGCATGAACAATCAATAAGTATGAAGGAACCATCACTCAGTGAAATAGAAGGGGGAACTCCAGATAGCGGCATTGGAATAGACCACATGGATGGTAAGTGTTATTTTCTTATAATAACGTAATAAAAATATTCTAGGCTTGTTAGAACTCCCCTAAAAAAAAAAATTTTATATAAGAGTTGACATGTGCATAAAAATCCCCTAAATAACCTGTCTGTCTTTTCTTCCCGCCTAAACTACTGAACGGATTTGTGTGAAATTTGGTACAGACATAGTTTGGAACTTGAGAAAGGACATAGGATAGTTTTTATTACAAAAATAAAAATTAATATATTCCGGACATACAGCGCCATCTATTGGTCAAACCGAAAATTTGCCAGAAGTCACTAATCCACGCGAACGAAGTTGCGGGCAAATACTAGTAACAAATTAAAATGAGCCTAGAAAGCCAAACGGTATTGACAAGATTTCTCGTGCGACTTTTTAAACAACTTCAATAATCGAGGGCTGTGAAAAGGCTTGATTGGAATTCCTCTATTCAGTTTAACACCAGATTCGACCATAAATTGAAAATTAAAGATTGGAAAATGTCGCGAGTATTGTAGTCGGTAACAAGGCACATGATATTTGCAAGAAAAATGTGTATTCCCGATTGTCTCGTCGATTACACCATAGCCAGTTTCATATTTATTATACTACAAGATATGCAAAACCTTGAAAAAAAAATCGACTACTAAACAGATTGACCATTCCATTTAATTTATTGACAAATGTATTGATAGAAAAATAATAAGCTTAAAAACCGATACTATAACAAAAACCGGCAATGTATTAAAAACCGGTAAATAATTCCGCTCTGGCAACATTATTCAGTAAAGTCAATGATAATATCTGTGCAAGCGGCATGCCATTTTCGTAATGAAATGAAATTATTTTGAATCTGTGGAGGTGTGGATCGGTCGCAATGCGTCTTGTTTAGCGCATACATTTTATTATTTTGTGAATATTATTCACGCGCTTGACAAAATGTCCAGGAATTTTTTCAAACGTGATACAGGTACAAACCTTTATTTTAAAGCTTTTCTGTTATATATACGTAAAACTCGCCTCATCGGTTGCTAACTGCGAACATGACAAGTGGACACTGTCGATTTTTCCCTTACTAATTTACTCCTATGATTTTTGATCAATACTTGTTATTTGCCTTTTTCTAATCTTGTAAGTGATTATTTCTTCTCGCCCTTTTCTCACGCAACGCAGCTTATGAAATATTAAGAATCGTATGTCTACTGAGATAGATACACAACTACACCCTATTTTTCAGAGCAATGAAAATATAAAATCATGAAAACACTGTCGAAATAAAGAAACTGCTTAGCATAAAGATGATTTCTTACACCATGATAGCCTTTGTCGTTACTTCTTGGTCACAAAGATAAAAAATAACACAAAGCAACTATAAAATCATTTTTTGTAGGTACTAGTATTACTAACATTTCAAATAGTTTAAATCTTTTTAAGCCACATAACTGAGTAATTGCACAATCCACCTTAGAGTATTGTCTGATCCTTTATAATCTACTTTTTAAATGCAAAAAAGTTTGCTTTATTTAACTAAGTACCTACTTTACAAAAGTTTTGTTTTAGTTCAAGTTCAATAATTTGTCTTGTAATTATGTAACAATACCACTTTATATTTCTACAAATTATTATTAAATATCTATTATTTCATTAATCAGGCTCAACAGCTTACCTGTCAATAAATCAGACATCGCTTTTTATCACTAGAGACGGAAATGCTTAGACTATGACTTGAGATGTCATTGTATCAATAGATCTGAGTTTAACCATATATATTTTTAATAACAGATGGCAGCAGAGAAGAAATCAGCCAGAGTTGCATACAAGTCACTTCACTCAACTGTCGGACCATTCGCATTGGTTCCTACAGATATACCCCAAAAGAAAAGGTTTGATTATTACCAATATTTGATTCAATTCAGTATATTTTATTGTAAGAAATTATAGAATAACCTGGTGGTTCTTATGAGCAAGTAATGTAATAATGTTTTATTTTAAAGCATAACTATAAAGTAATCGTTTTTATTCATCAGGTTTACATATCATCAAAGGGCATAAAAATTGTTGCACCTTCACTCAAAAATGAATCACGAGACGTGGCTTTACAAATACAGTTGAAAGAAGTTGTTAGAATATTGGTGCACTTTGGTAAAGGTTTACCCGTGATTTTTTTATACACCATGAGCAAATGTGGTAACTATATTCGGAAAGTATTGGATATGACGGAAGAGTCAGGTAAGGTCATAACATTTGGTGGTTCAAACTTGCAAGCTCCATGAACAGTTTAAACTTTAGTTAGACCATTAGATTAAAGTTATAACTTGCCAAGGTTTTGTATTTTTTTTTTATTAATGTACCATGTGTGTTTTGTTTTTTATTAATGTGACAACAAAAAGTGGTCCCCTTGTTCTTGTCATTCTTTAGTTTGCCTTTCATTGCCATTATTTGTAATCATGTCTGCTCGGAAGAAATTTGACTGGTTTTCACCTAAAGATTCTTGCATAGTAATGTGCTATAAAATTGTGTGGTAACATGTTAAATCTTTGCAGGTCCTTTTTATAATCCAATGTCCAAGATTGATCCTTTCAAAAGGATAACATTGCTACCAGAAACAATATCAGATGAAGCTAAAATTATACTTAAAGTTTTATTTGGGAAAGTAATGGATGAATTGACTGCTCGAGAAGCCAATGATATATTAGTGAGAACCTGTCCTAAAGAAAGCAATAATGTAACGAAAATGACAACAAGAAGTGCTTCCATTTCTTCTGGAGCTAAGAGGTGTGTAGAAAGCCACAATTACAACTTGTGTATTTCCTCAAATTTGTCATCATCCTGACGTTGTTCTGTTTTTATGTCCACAGTTCCAATCCTGCTGAGATAAGACAAATTCTAATTTATCCACCTGGGAAAGGTGGTATACCTATTAATACTGAAGACTACATGTGCCTAGCCCAAGATCAGTTTTTAAATGATGTCATCATAGATTTTTATTTGAAACATTTAGTTCATGATGTTTTAACACACAGTCAGAGAGAAAAGACTCATATTTTTAGCACATTTTTCTACAAAAGGCTTACTACTAAACCAAGTAAAGTGAACAGAAGTTCGAATCCTCATGAATGGGACAGTAATTTAACTCCGGCGCAAAAGCGTCATGCGAGAGTCAAGACGTGGACAAAAAATGTGAACATTTTCGAAAAAGATTTTATTGTAGTTCCTATTAATGAAAATTGTCACTGGTTTGTTGCTATTATCTGCTACCCAAGCTTAGATGGATGCCGGAGTACTATAGATAACCGCCTTGTTACCCCACAAGAGATAAGAAAAAAAGGTAACATGCAACCTACCATAGTCAACTTCAAAAGAACACAAGTTTTTAGTGTCTTTTATAACATGTTTGTTGTAATTTCAGAACGTAGATCTTCTATGCAGATAGGAAACACGACAATCACACCACTCAACAAGCAGGAACAACTTACATTAAGTTGTGACTCGGACAATCTTAGTGAGCGTGATGAGGCTGAAGCTGAGGTATACCCGGTTCTTTTTTCAGTTCAACTATTTGAATGTCTCATAAATGCTCTCTTAGAGACAATACATAATAAAGATATCTATCAGAGAAAAATAGTAGTTAGGTACTATACATATATCTCTGAATGTAATGAAGTTTTTAGATTTGTTTGAGAAACTTTTATATGTAGTTTGCAAAGTTAGTACAGATCTAGAAAGTCGTAAATTTTCACTTACATTGTTTTAGGAAAGTGATTTGGACATGCAATGTGATTCTGATGAAGATGAAACTGACAAAAGTCCTATTGAAAAGAAAATTGAAATTCAACCACACAGAAAAAATGAACCCATAAAACAGTAAGTACATAACTCTTAGAGAAATTAAGCAGTTTCAGATCTTTTGTACAAATGTTCAAGATAGCATGTTAATCACCCTAGCAGGTGTGGTTTTCTTTATAGTACTGAAGCATTTTGTGAATTGAATGGTCTTCATTCATATCCCAAAGCACATGTTACAGTCTAGTTTTCTTTCATTCCCAGATCAGCCTTGGAAACATATGTATACCAACTTGGGAAAGATTCTATTATTAGGTGTGTTAATGCACTGCCATCAATAGCAGTCTGTTAACTAAATATAATCTCCAAAAAACCATTAAATTATCCACTTAGTGATACTGATAATATTTTTCTTTTCAGACCATGCATATTAATATTTGATTCGTTAGCTGGGGCATCACGATCTAGAGTGGTTGCCACATTAAGAGATTACCTCACTTGTGAATATCAAGCTAAAGTGAGTAAAGTAAATGTGTACACGTAAATAAATATCCAATCTAATTCTTAGTTGTCATATACTTTAATTCTTACAAATGTTTACAGGTCTCCCAAAATAAAATTTTCAACAAGGATAATATTAAAGGTAGTTGCCCTAAAATACCACAGCAAAATAATTTTACTGACTGTGGATTGTATTTGCTGCAGTATGTTGAGCAATTCTTTAAGGTAATATTTGGTACCATACAAAGACTGTTATTAATTCAGAAAATTTAATTGCATATTTTAACATGAATTTCTTATTGCAGGATCCTATATTAGACTACACATTGCCTATAAAACAACTAGCCAGTTGGTTCGACGAAATAGTCGTGACTAGAAAACGTGAAGAGATCTCCATTTTATTGAAATCATTGATGAACAAATATAACCCAGACTCGCATTTGACTTTGCCTGATATTACATTCCCTACTTTAAATGGTATGTATTACTTACTATAGACTTTTACTAAAAATACCTCTTTTAAAATGTATTCAATATTTTTTTTTTTATTAGGTAAATTGATTGAAACTGAAGACCAACAAGAAGATGGATCTGAAAGTGATAAAGGCAATTCAAGCAAATTACTAAAATCCGATGGCAAGGACAATGAAACAGCAACCCTCACATTTGTCAAACAAATGCCTACTGGTGACATAGTGGTGAAGCGAAACTATGCAGACTCTTCTGATACTATACATTTGCGGAAAGCTATAAGAGTTTCAAGTGATGCAGAAAATAGATCTATGGTCTTAAAGTCGGAATTTATCAAGAAAGGTGATAGCGAAAATCAAATTTTGATTCCTATTAAGTTACACACAAGTGACTTGGTTAAAGACATTCAAAATACTTTAATAGTTAATAAGAATAATAAAACATTGGGTGATAAAAAGCATGGTGTACATAATCAGAACGTATCCAATATGAATTGTATTCGGCAAAACATTGGTGAAAGTGACAGTCACTCATTCCTGAAGTCGAGAAGGGTAAACAAACTCGATGATGTGATGAATGAAACGAGTAAAAAATTCAAAAAGAATGAATGTTGAAACTTGTTGCCTGTCCATTTACCATGTCTATTAAATTATTATTCATTTAATAAATTGTATAGTTGTTTTATGGAGTTGTAAATATTTAGCAATTAAACCATTAACAATATGTATTTAATACTAACTATTTTATAAAAATAAAATGTAAAGATTTAAAATTTTACTTGTGTATCATATTAGCTTAAAATAAAAAATAAGAAAATTTAACTGTGACTTTATTTTTAGTTTTGTGATTTTGTTTATAAATAAAATATGCTGTTGATAAGATCTTAGACGAAAAAATTAAAAAAATCAATTGAATGATGCCATGTTTATTAGTACTGTGCCCATATATCATATTTACGTTAAGTGTAAATAATTTTTAAGTCTTAAAACTGCCCGAGAACTATTTTCTTTTTTTTTTTTAATACAAAAATAGTAATTCCTGCTACAATATCTTGTAATGGCTTTACTCAGAAAAATTATATTTAAATAAAATTGTGCGTTCAATTAAAACTGCTAATCAGTTGCACAAACGTCCAAAAGTTAAAGCTACATTAATCATTGCTCTCACTTTTTATCTTGATGACAAAGAAAGTGTTAGGAATAGATGTAATGAAGCTTTAATGGAGTGTGCGTTCGCGCAGCGGAATGTTGTTGAATTTAAAGATTTTAATTATGCAGATAATTAGTGTAAGACGTCCTATAATTGTGTATGGTAAATAAAAATTTGTGTATGCAGCCATTGTGGAGAAATTCACTAAAAACAGATTCCGCTGGGCGAACGTTGGCGAACGTTGTCCTGGCGGAACTTTTTTTAATCCATAGACTTAAGAAGAAAAGAGATTTGTCCGAAAATTAGTGTGTATTTGTGTATAATTGATTATGTATGAATGAAATTAGTGCATGCATAAACTTCGGAGAAATTCAAGTTTCCGCTACGCGAACGTTTGGCCATTAGCTAGTTTTCATATAAAGCGCTTACATCGAGAGCTGTAGATTTTTATATACGTTGTTTTGAATTTGTTTAAATTTGTTTAAAAAACAGATTTAGAAAAAGTCGTAGGGTTTAAAAGATAAAAATATAAACGTAAAATACACTTATTAGGTCTTAGTTCTTAAAGTATGCAGTTTGGGGTCTAGATTTTCACGTTTACACAAACCTTGTAAGTGTCTCCAACATGTTGCCAAGTATCAATGATATTCCGTTAGTAATTAAAAAGTTATGGGATATTTTACCATGAACAGACCACTGTTTACAAAGCAGTCGAATATCACGACGTTCTAAAGGAATTGCATGGTAAAATGTATGCCAATAATTAGTTTAATCATTCAACTATTCACTTGCAAAATTTCATTATGTAGGGTTTCGATGCTCCGTCAGTATTATAATTGTCTTTCTTTAATTACTGAATTTAATGACATGAAATTTTGCAAGTGAATAGTTGAATGATTAAACTAATTATTGGCATACATTTTACCATGCAATTCCTTTAGAACGTCGTGATATTCGACTGCTTTGTAAACAGTGATCTGTTCATGGTAAAATATCCTATAACTTTTTAATTACTAACGGAACATCATTGATACTTGGCAACATGTTGGAGACACTTACAAGGTTTGTGCAAACGTGAAAATCTAGACCCCAAACTGCATACTTTAAGAACTAAGACCTAATAAGTGTATTTTACGTTTATATTTTTATCTTTTAAACCCTACGACTTTTTCTAAATCTGTTTTTTAAACAAATATAAACAAATTCAAAACAACGTATGTAAAAATCTACAGCTCTCGATGTAAGCGCTTTATATGAAAACTAGCTAATGGCCAAACGTTCGCGTAGCGGAAACTTGAATTTCTCCGAAGTTTATGCATGCACTGATTTCATTCATACATAATCAATTATACACAAATACACACTAATTTTCGGACACGTCTCTTTTCTTCTAAAGTCTATGGATTAAAAAAAGTTCCGCCAGGACAACGTTTGCCAACGTTCGCCCAGCGGAATCTGTTTTTGGTGAATTTCTCCACAATGGCTGCATACACAAATTTTTATTTACCATACACAATTATAGGACGTCTTACACTAATTATCTGCATAATTAAAATCTTTAAATTCAACAACATTCCGCTGCGCGAACGCACACTTTAATGGACGTTTGTGCAACTGACGGTATATCTCAAACTTTCCGCTAGTCAAGTGATAGTCGACTCCTCTTACACACTAGACTATACTAGGATTATATAAAAGGCGTCATATAAATGTCGCTAGCAGTAATTTCTTTCTTTCAAGTGGCTTGGATCAAGAAAGACATGTCTGGATAAATTGTTTTCAAAATCTGTCTAGATATTCGAATAATAATCGGACCGACATCTTTTCTGTTTACTCCATTCTTATTCCCTATTTTTTTTTAATTGTTGAAGACTAATACGTTTTGTTACACGTCCTCAAAATTACATGACGCTGATAAGGTATGACTATGGAGAACAAAATGACTAGCGTAGCTGCCATCACGTAAAAAAGTATATATAAAATGCGGGTGTGCGGGACGGACGACGCCACACAGAGCCATCCAGCTCGACGCGACGCGACGCGTAATATCTAGTACATTACAACTGCTCAGTGTCGCGTCCCGTCCCGTCTCGCCGCGCCGCGCCCGCTGTGTGCAGAGACCTTTACAAAAAAAATGGTTGGGTTGGGTTTACCTAGCTAGAACAAGGCGCCTGACAGTCGTGGTGGCCTAGTGGGCAAAGAACCAACCTCTTGAGTATGAAGGCGCGGGTTCTAGGTCAGGCAAGTACCAATGCAACTTTTCTAAGTTTGTATGTACTTTCTAAGTACCTATATCTTAGACACCAATGACTGTGTTTCGGATGACACGTTAAACTGTAGATCCCGGCTGTCATTGAACATCCTTGACAGTCGTTACGGGTAGTCGGAAGCCAGTAAATCTGACAAGTCTCCAAGGGGTATTGGGTTGCCCGGGTAACTGGGTCGAGGGGGTCAGATAGGCAGTCGCTTCTTGTAAAGCACTGGTACTCAGCTGAATCCAGTTAGATTGGAAGCCGACCCCAACATGATTGGGAAAAAGGCTCGGAGGATAAAGGCGCCTGACAGTCGTGGTGGCCTAGTGGGCAAAGAACCAACCTCTTGAGTATGAAGGCTCGGGTTCTATTCCAGGTCAGGCAAGTACCTACCAATGCAACTTTTCTAAGTTTGTATGTACTTTCTAAGTATATCTTAGACACCAATGACTGTGTTTCGGATGGCACGTTAAACTGTAGATCCCGGCTGTCATTGAACATCCTTGACAGTCGTTACGGGTAGTCGGAAGCCAGTAAGTCTGACAACAGTCTCCAAGGGGTATTGGGTTGCCCGGGTAACTGGGTCGAGGGAGTCAGATAGTGCAGTCGCTCCTTGTAAAGCACTGGTACTCAGCTACATCCGATTAGACTAGAAGCCGACCCCAACGTAGTTTGGGAAAAAGGCTCGGAGGATGGAAGGCGCCTGACCTGCCTACATGGGCACCTCCGCTTAACTTTTGAATTCTCTCTATATCTTTTCTTACTCCGTGGCTAGACATGACGTTCCATTCCTTCCAGTAACATGCCAAGATCAGCGCTATATAGGCATCAGCTAGGTAAATATGAAAAAGAAAAATAGAAATAATTATAGCATAATAGGGAAACCACACGGATAGCCACAATTTCTTTGATTTGAGTTTATGGCCATCCTACATTATGTTTGGATCTGGCAACTTGCAAGACAATATTACACAGACTACAGATTCATGCATGATATATTTTCACCAATACTTTGTCGTAATTTTTTAGGAATCTAATCTGCAGGTCTGGAGGTTCGTGTTGTGTGTGTGTGTGGCTGAAATGATGCGTGTACTATTGCTCGGATTTAATTGCAGATTGCCATAGACTTGAAAACTCACCCAGATCCAACGATATAGATGTCATTATCTGTCCCGTCACTGTCATGTGTCAATTTGACAGTTGCTACACAACTTGTGAAAATCACGTTTTAACTTTTTACGAAAAGTTTTCGTAGAAAACCACGGTTCTTGTTCCTTCCTGAAATATAGTTTATCTTAAAACTTGCTGCTATAGACAAATTAATTTACTACCATAAATGGCTACCGGTAATAAAGTCGATATCGGATTTTTAGAAGAAAAGAGCAGTTGGCTTCTGCATCCAAAATTTTTTCCCAGTAAAGTAGGTGGAAAACCAGCATGGTTGGATCTGAAAGATTTGCCAAACCCAAAGGAACTCACTTGCAATAAGTGTGATGATCCATTAGTCTTTCTCTGTCAGGTATTAATAAGACAGTTTATTTAAAATATCATTAGTAACTTACATTTGAAATAGAAACATTGCCTATATTTATTTATTAGAAATGTTTATAGTCCCATTTTATCCGTAATTTCAGATATACGCACCATATGAGGAGACCAGTAATGCTTTCCACAGGACAGTGTTTTTATTTGTATGCAGAAATGGGTCATGTTGTCAAACTAATGCATCAGATAGTTTCAAAGTGTTACGCTGTCAGCTACCAAGGAAAAATGAATATTATTCATTTGAGCCATATGAAGAAATAGAGACTCATGTATGTTTCCTAAGCTTAATTATTTATTATATTTTGGTGTTTCATTAGTATTTTTATTATTTTGTTTTTGTAATTTTTCTTTTTATATTCTCATAGTGTGATTATTTTTCATTAAAATAAAAAAATATATATATGGAAATGTGTCAATGTGTATTAATATAGAACTTATGCCTTTTTTTAGGATTTTCCAATGGATGAGTGGCCTAAGTTGTGCGATGTCTGTGGTTTAAGAGGACCTTCACATTGTTCTAAATGCAAGAAAACTTATTACTGCAGTCGAAAACATCAAATACTTGATTGGCAAAAAGGTCATAAGCAAGTTTGTCCAGATTTGCAGGTACAATACTTTTTTAATACAATGTGATATGTTGCCTATGTTTTACTGCAGCAGTGATAGTATCAAAAAAGATTTGTTGGAATTAATATTTAACTATATAATTTTTTATTTTACAGACAACTGACAAGAAACCCAACAATTTTGTAGTTACTGAGGCAGGAAAATCGTTACTCTTCAAAGAATGGGAACTTATAGTAGATGAAGAGGATGAGGTACACTTGTTAGGGTTCCGTAGCCAAAATGGCAAAAACGGAACCCTTATAGTTTCGTCATGTCCGTCTGTCCGTCTGTCCGTCTGTCACAGCCGTTTTCCTCGGAAACTATAAGTACTACAGTGATGAAATTTGATGGGAATATGTGTTGTATGAACCGCTACAAAAATATGACACTAAATAGTAAAAAAAAGAATTGGGGGTGGGGCCCCCCATACATGTAACTGAGGGATGAAATTTTTTTTTTCGATGTACATACCCGTGTGGGGTATCAATGGAAAGGTCTTTTAAAATGATATAAAGTTTTCTAAAAAACATTTTTCTTAAAGTGAACGGTTTTTGAGATATCAGCTCTCAAAGTCGTAAAAAGTATGTCCCCCCCCCTCTATTTTTATAACTACGGGGTATAAAATTCTAAAAAAAATAGAGGTGATGCATGCTAATTAACTCTTTCAACGATTTTTGGTTTGATCAAAGTATCTCTTATAGTTTTTGAGATAGGTTGATTTAACTGTAATTTACGGAACCCTTCGTGCACGAGTCCGACTCGCACTTGGCCGGTTTTTTCTTCATATCACACTATAATTACTAGAAATATTTCTACAAAAAACTATTTATTTTTAGGAGGATTCAAAAGATGTAGACGTTGGTGAAGAAATGGATAAATTGAGAAAATTAATGCAAGAAAAAAGAGCGGGCACATTAAGTAATGTTAGTGAAGACGAACTGGAACAGTACACAAAAACTATGCCAGAAGATAAAGTTTTCAATAAATTCAGTAAAAGGGTAGCTAGGCACCCAGACCAAGTGCTCAGATATGACAGAGGAGGTCATCCACTGTGGATCACTGGTAACTCTGGCAACAGTCTAGTGAATGTGCCTAATTGCCAATATTGTAATGGAGAAAGACAATTTGAATTCCAGGTCAGTTCATCGTTTCAAATCTTTGACATAAATTGGACGTAGTTATGCAGAAACGTTCCAACCCACTGTACGCGTTACTGTACGTGTACTGTTCAGTTGTATTCTTTTTTATTCTAACTAGTAAAGGTACTAGAGGTTTTATTGTTGAATTATATTGAGTTTAGATAACCATATGCTAAATTTTAGGCTGTTCAATCACAATAACTCGATTTCGGGTGACTTGTGGGTTGGAACGTTTCTGCATAACTACGTCCAATTGTAATATATCTGACAGTTATAATGTTTACCATTGTTGAGGTCCTTGTATGTAGTATAAAATAAAATATTTATTTACATTGCAGATCATGCCACAACTTCTCAACTTTATTGGTGTTGGCATAGAAATCAACAGCATTGACTGGGGGGTACTTGTAGTGTACACGTGTGAGTCTAGTTGTGATCAAGGGCCAGCATACAAGGAAGAAATTATTATAAAACAAGATTTATCCAGTTAAACAACATAATTATACTATCATAATAAAGTTATCTACAAATCTATAATTATTTTTCCTTCACTGGTTTCCCATATTCTTCTGAGAGATAGGTCATCAGGTCATTAAGTCCAGTGAATTCTGTTCTTGATGTGGGCGGGTTGTTCTTTGGTAGAACAGGCAACATGTTACCCATTTTGACCCTGAAGTCTTTAAGCTGAAATTATGGAATAATAGCCATATTATAGTAGTGAGTGTGTAGGGAAATGCATATTGAGCTTTTTCAAATCATAGTTATTATGTAGTCATATAAACTCACATCTTTAGCACCAGATAGTTTCCATATTCCATAGCACAAGCATGTGGTGCCAGTAATGGCATAAACAGTGCCCCAACCAAGAGCTCTCAGTGCTAGAATAGCACCTGCATCTGCTAACTCTGGGCTACCATGTAGACCTTAAAATAAGAATACAAGTTGTGAGTAATTTTATATCTTGCAGTTTTCTTGAAAAAGGTTCACGTAAGTAATTACCCTTGCTAAAGTATTTCGGATCTGTTTTTCTAGCAGTTGAGAGTGTTGCGCCAAAACCTACAAAAGCAGATATCCCCGCTACTGCAGCCAGAAATGCACCAGCTAAAAAATATTATAAATTTTACTTTTTTCACTCAAAGCAGGTTGTATATTCTATTTTTAATCTGATTTAATTATTTTAAGCATTTTCCTAATAACTTTATTTCATCAAATCATTATATTCATACTGAATTACTGAAAACTATAAATTCGTAGCTTTTCAGAAACGTGACGAACTTTGCACTTTATTTTTACTTAACTTTTATTCGGTGGAGACGCTCTTCTTTCTCCACGGCATCCATTGTGTTACATACTATTCAAAAATATATATTTCAGCACTATTTGCTGCTCTTCTTATGCTTATCTTCAGAAATCACGAAATCGAAATATTATATATTATTTCACAAAAAATTATTGACACTATTGACAGACAATGACAGGCATGACAGCAACGTTTCGTTTGACACTGTCAAAGTATTGCAAATTAAATAGTTTCCATTTTAAAATCAATTAAAGGATGCTACAGTCGAACTTTATCATATGAACTAGCTTTTGCCCGCGACTTCGTTCGCGTGGAATAGTGGTATCCGGCAGATTGTTGGTTTGAACAATAGATGGCGCTGTATGTCCGGAATACCTAAATTGTATTTTTTTTGTAATAAAAACTATCCTATGTCCTTCTCCTGGCTCTAAACTGTCAGTCCTGCCAGTTTTCAGCGAAATCGATTCAGCCGTTCTTGAGTTATAAGTGGAGTAACTATAGCGGTAGGCAGAACTTCTCAACATTTAGAACTAAACATTATTTTGTTCGTTCCATTATTTTATCACCCGTGGGGGTTGAATTAATCAAAATTGTATTTAAGCGAACGTCATCATAAAATTCTGATTCGTCATCAGGACTTCTTCATAAAATCTAAGAAGATGTATACAAACTTTCATCCCCTATTTTATCCCCTTAGGGATGGAATTTATCAAAATCCTTTCTTAAGGGTTGCCTACGCCATAGTAGCTTTATGCATGCAAAGTCTCAGTCCGATCGGTTTAAAATTGACAAAGTTTCATACAAACTTTCATCCCCTATTTTATCCCCTTGGGGGTAGAATTGATCAAAATCCTTTCTTAGCGGATGCCTACGTCATAACATCTACCTGCATGCCAAATTTCAGCCCGATCCGTCCAGTGGTCTCAGCTGTGCGTTGATAGATCACTATGTCAGTCAGTCAGTCAGTCAGTCAGTCACCTTTGAGTTTTATATATTTAGATGCCGGCAAATTACATACCTAACGGATTTAATTTAGTTTATTGAAACAAATTTAACATGTTTTATACAATGACCTCAATGTCTAGCAAAAATGAAGTTAAATTAATTCGTCGATACAATGACTATCGTTCAAAAATATTAATAACCATCACTGAAAATCGTCTGAAAAACCACTGAATAGGACCGTTAGAAAAATACTTGCCATTGTAAAAAATGCTGAAACTGATATTGCAGATGTCAACAAAAAAGTAACCTCATCTTATGTTTATTTGCATTTCCCTCTGATTTTTGTTTTAGGTTATGTTATTGTAACTAAAATACAGTTTTACTTCAGCAGCCTGCGTATTATTTGGCAAAGCCGTAGATGTAGTTTAGATTGACGAAGCAGAAGAAAAGATTGATTGGCCATCGAAGGAATAACAATGAAGAATAAATTAAATATCGTAGATTTGTTTGATGAAGCTAGGGGCAATCAAAGCTATGTAAAAGTTTGCGCTCCCATGGTTAGATACAGCAAAGTGCAGTTTAGGACACTTGTAAAGAAGTAAGTTGTTTCATGTTGCTGAAATCGCATACATTCGAATGCAAGTTTAATAAAAGGTTGAGATTATGATCAGGTATTGTAAGCAGAACCTTAGCCAATCATTCAACTAAAATATAATCATATCTTTGCTTCACTCAGGCTTTAAAGCTAGCTAAGCTAGGCTTTAACTTTAAACTATTTTCTTTACTTATTCGTATTGTGATTAATCCCTAGACTCATGAGTTATAATTTTATTTTTCTTGCAGCTATGGCGTCGACTTATGCTTTTCTCCAATGATATTAGCAGACTCATTTTGTCAAAACTCAAAGGCGCGCTATAATGAGTTTGCAACAACAGTCAGTGATTCTCCCTTGATTGTTCAATTTGCAGCAAACAATCGAGATGACTTTGTTGATGCCTCAAAACTGGTGTACGAGTATGCAGATGGTGTGGATTTGAATTGTGGCTGCCCACAAAAATGGGCCATGAAAGATGGTTATGGTTGTGCCCTATTATCAAAACCTGAAGTAATACATGACTTAGTAAGAGGTATCAGGAACAGTTTGCCTAATAGTTTTAGTGTTTCTGTTAAAATAAGAATATTGAAAGAACTGAATCGTACCATTGAGATGTGCCAGCAGTTAGAAAAGTGTGGAGTAAGTTTCTTAACAGTTCATGGAAGGACTCCTACACAGAAAAGTGGAGATAAAGTTAATGCAGCTGCTCTACGTGATGTGGTGGATTCTGTGAAGATACCTATCATTGCAAATGGAGGTATAAAGACATTGGATGATGCTGATAATTTGCATGAACAAGTCAAATGTAGTGGTATAATGGCTGCAAGTGGCCTTTTGACCAACCCTGCATTATTTAGCGGAGCTACAAGGACTCCCTTAAGTTGTGTAAAAATGTGGATGGACATGAAAGATAAAGAAAGTGACAAAATAACATTTCAATGTTACCATCACCACTTAGTTTTTATGTTAGAAAAAGTATTAACTAAACAAGAGAAACAAGTGTTCAATCATTTAAAGTCATTTGAAAGTGTTGATATGTTCTTACAGGAATATTTATTGAATTCTGTTAATGATAATATAGAGTTTAAGTATAATTTAGATGAATTTATCAATTGTGAATTTGCTGATGAGATTACACTAAAACATTCTACAAAATGTAGGGGTTGTGGGAAAAGTACGACCTATTGCATTTGCAATAAATATGATTCCAATATAACTGATGGGAATTATTTTGTATCCTGTGTTAAAGATAGCGAATCAGTTGATTATATGGACTTAAATATTTTTGATGAAACTTGTTAAGTTACAATAGCTGTATATTTTGAAAATATTATAAATCTAATTTTGTTGAACAAACTTGGTTTAATTTATACTGCTGTGTATCAACTAAATATAGTAAAGATAGAATACCTACCTAAGATATTAGCAGGTAACTATTAGAAAACTATTTTATTTGTCCATAATGTACATAAAACACGTCTGAATCTACAAAAGAAGTCAGTAGGGTGGCAAGATTACGACTTGTTTTTTTTTAAAGAATATGCCTTGTTAAAATGCTAAAAATAATTTTATACATTTTTACGTCAAAGTTAACAATATAAATATCAATTTTCTTAAAACAACTTTTATCAACGAATTTTCACAAAAAAAAAAAAAGTTAATAGTTTTGACACACAGATGTTTTTGCTATCGGTGAAAATGGGCCTCAAAGGTGTAACGGGGCTGTATTTTGTTTTAATTTAACTCCGTATGTCTCATTATACCTATACCTACCCATTATACAGTGGAAAAAGTAGACGGGTCAGGCAGGTCGCAGTTACTTTGAATGGCCTTTCTAATTTAGATCTTATCATTTCTCGTACTTAATCAGTCGAAAATATAATTCCACGAATTTTAGTGGGTAACTTACCTCGGTCTTTAATTGCCGAGTTAAGTTAAAATAATTACAAGTTTACGTGTAACACTGGTGTGTAAACCCGTCTATTAGCGAGCACATTAAATACACCATTAGTACACTTATTTAAAATTTTACAGTGAGAACAAGGATATTAGATGAGCGTGACTTTATGCTTAGTTACTCTAAAGTTACGCACTTATTACATTAATGATTATTACGATTATTAATTGTAGTTCCTGTCAAACTTTATGGCGGCTAGGAAAACTCTAAGCGGTCGGCGGACGTGCGTAAGAGAATGAGTGGGCAACATATGTTCTCAGATATTAGTGGCCGAGCCATCATCAAATTGGCGAAAAAAATCGAAACTTTGTTAAGTAGCTAGATATACATTATCTAGATTTTTCTGAGGACGCGATTCGACCTCAGTGATGGTCGTTTTATTTTAGATTTTAAACCCTTTTGTTGAACTAAAAAAAAAAGATTATAGAGCGACGAGGTAGCTCCCAGATTTAAATCGAAATATCCTAAATGATGACCAAGAAAATACCCACTTAGTGAGTAATTTTTGCTGGTCCATGTAACGCATCGTCAAATTAGAGATTGACACGCTTGCCGCAATCGATCAGTGGATAAATCTACTCCATGAATTTACATAGGTAGCTGATATAGCTGATAGCTGAAGCTGAAATTAAAAGCATACAACAGTTTTCCAACATTTCCAAATGTAATTGTGAGGAATGTACCTAGGTACATTGATGCATAATGTTATCACATAACAAAACTGAGTGGGTTAAAGGTACCTACCTACCTACTTTTTCTTACGTGTCAAAGAAAAATGTATTTTTTGCGCTTAATAGCGCTGTACAAATACAAATGACAAAGTAACAACTAAATCCCTTTGATTAATATCTATAACCGTAAAAGTAATTTTGTCACAAACATTTGCACGAATTTGCATAACGCGTTTTGAATAAAAACTGAAGTGTCCATTTCGACCGCGCGGCCACCTCATAATTTTTGATGAAACTTTGCCAGGAATTAGTAGTAATTTGTTACTTTTCACTCCTCTTTTCCTGAATTTGTTACAAAAAAAACCAAGCCGCTATGACAAAGAACAGTTGGCCGCTAGAACCGCCACTTGCCGTAGTCATCGCCCGTGATTACTCAGAAACTATACAATGCAGATAGACGAATGATACATCAAAAGAAAGGTCTTAATTTGTTAAATTTGTTACAAAAATAAAAAAGGTCAAAACGTAGATATACAAAAAGTTATGCAATGTTAAGTTTTCAGGTTATGAGTAGGTAAGTATATCACCGTAGGCACCAAATTAATAGAGGCTAATGTGTATAGAAAATTAGTCTTTAATTTGTTACAGCGAAAAAAGACAAAAAAGTACTAGAAAGCAGGTTCAATAATATGTTAGAGTCGATTTTAGTTGGCCGCGCGGACGGCAATATGCCTAAAATACAATTTCGTTTTTCTCGTTATTGAAAGTAGGTTTTAGCTTAATTAAAGTACTTGTCGATGGGTAACGTAACCTAGTTTGAATAAATATAGCGAATTTAACTGCAGCATTCGTATTTTAGGAGATATTTACAAAAACACAGTGGTATGAAACTGTATGAGAGTAGGGTGTCCATGCATTTTCACATATTCGAAATTTTCGTTATTCACGTCTTATTTTTTTAGGGAGAGTGCATACTTTATAAAAATCAAAGTCACAAATAGATTAAAATTTCTTTATTTACAATCAACACAAAGGCAAACAAATCAAGTAATAAAAGACAACCAGATAAATATAAAATCTTCATAAACTAACATAATATTTATAAATTCTGTGTAAAATGACACAGAATGTAGACATATTTTCTTAGAGGTACTTATTTCAATTTTAAAAGAATTGTCGTCGTAACAAAAATATTTATTGTTATTTAAAAAATGACATTTATAGTGGCCTATTTTTGTGCCTGGTATAAATTCTATAGTACCAACTAAGAAATAATAATTATCCTTAATGCTAAGAGTAATCGGCAATTCAGTGAGTAAAACTGAGTCTGCAGCTCCGTTTAAATCAAATGTTATGATCTCGCCTAGCTTAAGTTCACCTTTCAACTCTGTGTCACATTTTTGACACATTGTGTTAACACAAATTGATATATGATTTCGATGATTGTGAATAAAGAAATTTTAATCTATTTGTGACTTTGATTTTTATAAAGTATGCACTCTCCCTAAAAAAATAAGACGTGAATAACGAAAATTTCGAATATGTGAAAATGCATGGACACCCTACTCTCATACAGTTTCATACCACTGTGTTTTTGTAAATATCTCCTAAAATACGAATGCTGCAGTTAAATTCGCTATATTTATTCAAACTAGGTTACGTTACCCATCGACTAGTACTTTAATTAAGCTAAAACCTACTTTTAATAACGAGAAAAACGAAATTGTATTTTAGGCATATTGCCGTCCGCGCGGCCAACTAAAATCGACTCTAACATATTATTGAACCTGCTTTCTAGTACTTTTTTGTCTTTTTTCGCTGTAACAAATTAAAGACTAATTTTCTATACACATTAGCCTCTATTAATTTGGTGCCTACGGTGATATACTTACCTACTCATAACCTGAAAACTTAACATTGCATAACTTTTTGTATATCTACGTTTTGACCTTTTTTATTTTTGTAACAAATTTAACAAATTAAGACCTTTCTTTTGATGTATCATTCGTCTATCTGCATTGTATAGTTTCTGAGTAATCACGGGCGATGACTACGGCAAGTGGCGGTTCTAGCGGCCAACTGTTCTTTGTCATAGCGGCTTGGTTTTTTTTGTAACAAATTCAGGAAAAGAGGAGTGAAAAGTAACAAATTACTACTAATTCCTGGCAAAGTTTCATCAAAAATTATGAGGTGGCCGCGCGGTCGAAATGGACACAAACTGAAAGCTCTTAGAAATTTTCATCGAAATGAATTATAATAAGCATTATTTAGTTAGCAATCGAATATTTTTGTTGAAAGTCCAGTATACGGGTTTTGTTGGCACATGAGAAGTATGGAATAACGCATGCCATTAAAAGGTAAGTAGTAGTGTATGGTCAGCCGTAACACACATTTGAGCATGCGTGTTGGATACCGCAGTCAGTGTAGAGTTGTATGTTCCTAGGCGTGGAGGACTCACGCGCAGACTGTCGGTTCGGTCCCTGTCGGTGAATTTCCCGCGCTTTTCGAAAAAAATATGTATTCACGTATAAGTGTTAATTAAAGTTTACATCTTGGAGATTGAATCGTTAAAGTAAGTGCAATCGATTTATTAATATGTACTTTAGGTTTAATAGGTACTTTTGAAGAAATCATCTTTTATTTCGAACAAAGATGCCTATTTATTTGTATCGAATATTGATTGTTTCATTGGGCGTGTCTGAAAATAAGTAACTAATTATGACTTTCCGTTTTCTTGCACCTAACCAATTGCTTATGCTTTACTTAATTAACTTAATTGCAACAAACATGAAATTCCCAGACACTGTCGTTTTCTAAAAAAATGAGTATGATCAGTACGTAAATTTGATTGATTCTGATAAATTAAATACAAACTGGCAAACAAAACTGGCAAAAAGCGCGGACAGTAAAGAACTGAATACACACAATGACACCAAAAAATCATTATATATGTGTACTTAAACTCTCAGCCAGTCACTTGAGAAAAAATTAAAACCACACCACGGTAACAAGAAAAAAGGTGAAAATGGTGAAATGAAAAATTGCCAAATCGAATGTAGGTATTATCTACCCTACATAACTGTCCATGTTTAATACTTAAAGAATCGTAAATCAATGTGACTGCACCTGAACTGTCTGAAGAAAAATGCATGAAAGAATTAAATTAACACCTGTTATCGTCTGTACAGGATGATGATGGTACAGGATGTCCCCAACTTTTAGACTTCGGTTATTATAGGAACCGGAGGTTTTCAATTATATAGTATCACATAGTAGGTACTCGAAGATACAATTGTTAACAACGAAACATCGGAGCTATAAATGTTTTATAATTTTCTATTAATTTTATTCTTATAAATGGATCGTATGATCGATTGAGTGTAAAAAAACGATAGAACAGAGTGGATGGGGTACTACCACTAAGTGCGTAATTGTATACAAATAGGTCATTATATCTGATGTTGAGAGAGATTCAGGATCTAATGTTAGGTAAATCATGAAAAATTGGATACTTACTTTGTTATTGTCTTGTAAAGGAAAAGCTAAAAGAACTATACTTACTTAGTTTCCCTTTTTTTTCAAGTACATTTCCTTACAGTGTGTAATGAAAATTATTTAGTTTACCAGCCGTACAATTAGCATGGTACAGTGGCAGGTAAGAGTCGAGTAAGTATATAGGAGCAAATTGTAAGATAAAATTTATCTGCATCTATTACTGAAACAATATTTAATATTGTTTCAGTAATAGATGCAGAAATATATTACAGATATGATACGCTGAAATATGAACAGTGCATGTCCGTTAGACAAACAATATACACCATGACAAGTGGGACAAGAAAGAGGCTTACAATGTTTCATGGATCATGGGTTATAAAACTTAATCTTAAAATACCTTCACGAGTTAATTGATATCGGCAAATCGGTAATTAACGTTACAAAACGACACCACCGATAGCATGTGCATTCTGGTTACTGGAATATACTGTAAATAATTGATAATGTACTAGAAAATGGTCTGACCCTAGCTTTCATTTCTTAGTAGTAAAATATTTGGATAGAGGGACTTAAACCGAACATCTCTAACGAAGCTTCTTGTTCGTCGAATTTAGTAAAGTATAGCCCGGATCTTTATAATTATCTACTTATGGCCATTTTTGGCTATTACAAACACAAAGAAAGAAGCTCCGTGTGAGTCATGGGTGTTTAGTGTTTGAAGTGAAGCGCCACAGATATTATCATCTCGACGTGGACTTGGTCCTCAATCAATAAATCAAGCGTCAACTCGCACCTACTTAATACGCTGTTAAAAATCGGACATTGCGCTTTTTGCGCATTCATTAATTTTGTAAATAAAGTTTATTAAATTGAAGTTTCTTCACAATAAATATTGTTTGAGAATTTGCTAATTAAATGGCAGGCATTTCGCACAGTCATACCGAAATTTCTCACAAATTAATACATATTCAATTGCGTACTTAAAATAACGACGTTTTGGGTTAAGTATAACTGTTGAGACAGACGTAGGCAGTAGGCAGAGTATAGGATTGCGAGATGATGCTTCCAATTTTCTTCTTGTTTGATTAGACCTATTTGCTCTACACTTTCACGAGTGGTGCTACTTTAAAAACGTTGACCTGGTCGGGTGTGTTTGGTTAATTTAGCCTATACTGGCGTGTGAGACATCGGCCGTGCATGTCACTGCTACAGCACAGATACCGAGCAGAGGCATCTATTTGCACGATTGGCGAGGAATTAAAAGTGTGCCACAAACATAGCGTGTTTACAGACGTCCAAGTTTGGTTCCGTGCTCACCGGCTCACTGGTGAAGCCCCATCCAAATTACTTGAGAATTGCGTGAAGGAAATTCTAAATTTCTTTAATCCATTTTGTAACGGTGTGTTTTCACAGGCTATTATGAAGTGTGTTGTTTTGGGTGCTATTATATTGTTCTATTGTAAATGTTTATTGTACTTTTTAATGGCTGTACCTACCTACAAAATAAATACAAAAATAAAGGTGCATGCTTTGCACCTGCCCTTTATACCTGTACCTATCCAATAAGATAAGCTTATAAATATAATCCTTTTCCTACTAATATTATAAACGCGAAAGTTTGTATGTATGGATGTATGGATGTTTGTTACTCTTTCACGCAAAAACTACTGAATGGATTTTAATGAAACTTTACAATAATATAGCTTATACATCAGAATAACACATAGGCTACAATTTGTAAACATATTGTTCGAAATACTAAACCTGCGCAGACGAAGTCGCGGGCACCAGCTAGCCCTTCATAAATAAGTGAATTAGGTAATTGGTAAATGACAAATTGTTAGTTATTGTTGTTGATAATTTTCTATGTCATTGATATTTCAGATGTGTGAATGGCTGTCGCACGGGGAGTGGTGCGATGTGAAACTCCTGTGCGGCGGGCGCGCATTCAGCGCACATCGCGCCGTGCTCGCTAGTGTGAGCGCTTTTCTCAGAGTAAGCAAACTTCCTCATTTCCTGTTCCTTAAAACATTTAATTATCTATAGTTTGCGATACCTAATCAACAACATTTTGTTACAGCATCTACTTCTTTCTTGTCCTGCAGAGGAGACACCGACGTTCATTGTCTTGCCAGATTTCGACCTCGACGCTATGGCATCGGTTCTTTATTATATTTATAATGGAGAAGTCGTTGTAAAACAGGAGAAGATTGAAATGTTTTTAGACATTGTAAAAGCCATGCAAATATTTGTAGATAATCAATACTTGCCGCCTTCATCGAGTACACCTATGTCTAACAATTTCAATATAAGTTTTCACTATGAATCTGATTTCTCAAAAAGAAACATATTTACTTTGGGGTTTGAAGGTTGTACAGATGAACGTTTCATTAATATAAAGAAAGGCATGGACATCCAGGATGTATTACAGTATTCAGATAGAGACCCAGATTGCGAAGATAAGCTGTTACGTAGTCAGAATCCAAGTGGTGAGCGTGAGTCTTCTTTAGGAAATCTGAAATCGCCTTATGGAGACCGACAAAGGAACTCTTTTCTACGTGATTTATTTATCGAGACATATCCTCGAAACGGTAATGTTAACGGTCTGACGGCAGGCGTGCTAGCAATATCAAATGAATGCTATCGTGCTCCGGCATCTGTGCTCTTGACGAATGCAAATGGCAAACATCTCAGCGCCGACGGCTCACTCTTAGAACCATATAAAAAAACGAAAGAGCACATCAGTCATTCACCAACAGTACTTCACCTTCGCAAGCAGCAGCGATGCACTCGAGATGTACCACATTTCGGTGAAACCAAAGCTTTGTATGATCAATCTTGCCTAAAAGTTTGTGCGCCTGAGAAAAGTACAAAGTCAGCCATTTTTGGAACTGATGTAAATAATGTATTAAGGAACAACATAGCTTTGTCGACAAACCCTTTATGTCAGTTCGGAATGCAAGAACAGCTGCAATCCAGATTTTTTGTACCTTCATTGGATTTTAGTGTTTCTCCATCACTATTTGACCCGATTATGCAAGCTCATAATAATAAATCCGAAATTGACAATGCTAGTGATAAAAGTAGTAAAGAAATAGCCGTAACAACATCAACAAGAGTAACTATTTTGAACCATGTCTTAGATAGTCCATGGAGCCCTCGAATACCAATCAATTACAAACCTTTCCGTAGAAAAAACGAACTTTCATCGCAGGCACCAGTGTTTAAGCAAAAAGTAAGTTGTAATTCGGAATCAATATTTCATGCAACTTAGATGATTTGTGTCTAATCGGTTGAACATTCTTGTTTCCAGAGAATCGAAAGTAACAACGTTAACGATAGCAACAACAATATTCCAAAAGTAAACTCACCATCGCATTTGGCTACAGAACCCGCGCCTACCGTTGACTTGAAACAGTATACAGCAACATCTTCTGTCCCGCAAGTTAGAAGAGATGATTTCAAATGCACTATTTGCAATCAGGTAATGTAGTAACCTTTTTAAAGACGAGTTACTTCATTAGACAATAACTGTTACTTGTTGCTTACAACATATTGTAAGTCAAACCTTAAGGTGATAATCCAAAACTTTGCTGTAGAACTAGTTCCATGGATTTTGGCATTCTGCCAAATCGCATATATATATGAGAAAGCAAAGGTATTATGTATTATGAATGGTGCACGCATTATTCTGAAGATAGCATTTTAGATAAAATTGACGACATTTTGAGGAATGTTTGAAATAAATTACGATGTCCTGAAGCATTGTCGATAGCGTATATTTATCTTAGGTTTGCTTTCACCACAGTGAGTGGGAATGTTTTAAGCTAAAATGCATTTATATTCATGTTGTCGTTTGCATTCGCGGTTGAAACGCTACGGCCACTAAGCTGTTATTTCTCGGCATATGGTGTAGTGCCTGAAGTTAGGATGCCTGTATAAACAACGCTGTATTTACATATTATGTATTATTTTATTGTCATTTTATGTTATTAGTTATATGTGTAGTCACGTAACTTGTAATACTCGTACTTCTTCGCAGGATCATAAATTATTGAAATCATTATTGTTATTCTTCAGAAATTAGTTTGCTGCAAACAGCTAATGTTGCTGACATACATAATTTTATTTTGAGGTTTCCAAGCCATGTATTTTGAGCCCATTCAAAACTGTTCCATCTTTTGTTTTTCATTTGAGACTTTGGTTCTCAAGACCAACGTGGCTTATTATTTATTACAAACCCATGACTTTGCACGGGTAGAAAGTATGTAATTTCAATTATAGATACATATATCTCTAAGCTGTCGTCGTAAAATGCCACTACCTAGGTGAAAACCGATGAAAATCTGTTTATTACTTTTTCGTTATACGTTAAACTCAAACTCAAAAACGTTTATTCAAATTAGTCAAACGTTCGTTTTAGTTCGAACGTCAAAACAAAATAGAAGACGGTTAAGACAGACGGGTAAAACGCACTTTCTATGTGTTTTTGCTGAATATGATCTTTATTCTAGGTGTTCACGAACAGTGAGTTCCTGACAGTACACATGCGTCGCCACTCCGCTACCGCTCGGTACTCCTGCGGCGAGTGCGGGAAGACGTTCTCCCAGCTGCGGAACTTCAAGTACCACATGTCCATACATAGAGGCACCAGGGAGTTTGCAGCCACCTGCACTGTGTGTGGCAAGTACTTCAACGACAGAGGGTATCTGAGCAGCCACATGAAGATACATAGGTGAGACTTGTTATTGAAATATTTTTATTTTAACACATTTTTGAAAAAAAAAAACCTAATGGGTATAGGTAGACCTATGTATGTGACAACTAGCTTCTGCCAGCTATTTAACCAGCATCCCGTGGGAACTTCGGCACGAAAACGGATAAAGAATATAGCCTACGTTAGGTACTCGAAAATAGTGTAGCTATACGAATTTTTCATATCGGTTCAGTTCAGTTGATTAAGGAGTTAGCGTAAGGAGTAGCTCTTCAGCTTTATAATATTATAGTATAGATAAAAAGAATGGAACTTAAATGAGGCTGTATGTACTCTATTGATAAAAAATGTAATTATGTAATCGCTAATCAGGATATCGAAAATTCGGATTCATAGGTTCAGTAAGTCTGAAACTACTAGAAAAACGTAATCTTCGGCTTAAAATGCAACCATTTATCAAACACATAACGGAAATTGAATTCCGCTAAAAGTAATTACCTAACAATACGTTAATGATAAGTAATTACAAAATTAGAACTTCAGTTCGCACATTTGTTTTTTGTACAAATAACTGCGAAGCCTTCTTTAGAAAACGGTTTACGTTACTTATTACATTTAATTGTTATACCTATTTATAGGTAAAAGTGTCACTATACTGACCAACCAATGTACTATCCTATTATTTTCTATATTGCCATTGTAATTATATTGCAATCAAAACAAACTTCAATTATTCTATTTTATAATTTCAGAAACCGCAAAGAATACAAGTGCACACTCTGCCCCAAGTCGTTTAACCAACGCGTCGCTTACAATATGCACGTCAGGATTCATACAGGTAAATTGATAATAACTATAATTATTTCTACGGTAAAGCTGACTGTACGTTGAGCGAAGTCTATCGGGAAATCAGCCTCGCTTATGTAACGTCGCTGGCTCTCTATTCCCAAATGGATCGCGTAAGCTGTGGATGAGAGGACTTAGAATTTAGTCGAAACCCTTACATTATTAAGCAAAAACCGTTTTAGTTCTGGAATATTCTGAGAACGAAATACAAACAAGACGTCGTATTTTTTCAGAAAATATCTAAAATGTTTCCGTTTGATCAAGCAACAAGATAATGTAACTGTTTCTATTAGTGAAATAATCGCTTGTTTATAATAGTGATGACCGGGCCGAGGCCGAGCACACATTAAATTAGTTACGTAGTGCTAAGTTTGCACTTTCCCGAGTGTGTACGATTTCTAGATCCCTCAAACAGATCAACAGTTTCGTTAGTTCTAGAAAGGCTGGCATAGAAAATGTTGGGTTTAATTCGGCTTAGGACAGTTCAAAACAGTTCGGAAGATTTTTACAGATACAGATTAATTTATTCACATTTGCATAACATTTTACATATTTTTGTTTTAGAAAATTCTTTAAGATTTTCATTCGTAGTGCGCAGATAATAATAGGGCATGCCAATTTTTATAGCTTTACTACCATAAAATTACTACCTAAAAAGCTCTTAGGGATAGTTAAGTATTATTCCACATTTGCCAAAATTAAGATATTTATCTCTTTTTTAACTACTAGGTTTTAGCATAATCTGTTCTATTATTACAGCTTACTGTTTAACAGTTATGAAAACCTCCTTTTCAAGATCCAATAGCAGCTATTCATCTCACATCATTCCTACACTTAATCCATATGATTCCAGGTGTAAAACCGCACGTATGTGAAGAATGTGGTAAGGCGTTCTCCCGCAAGATGTTGCTGAAGCAGCACCAGCGAACGCACTCGGGCGAGAGGCCTTATGCCTGCCCGCACTGCGACAAACGCTTTGCAGACCGCTCCAACATGACGCTACATCTACGACTACACACAGGTCAGTTAAACAAACACATAGGTGATAATATGCCCACATGTAGTTGACACTAATAAAAGTTCTTGTTGCTTGTTGGCTAAGGTAACGCTAAGATCGAAGAATCTCATAGGTGACTGAATTTCTCGGCCCAGATTTTCTGAACATGCTATATAAAAATTATGAATAATATTGCTTATCTAATGTATAATTATATGAATAAGACATTTAAAGTGCTTGCTAATTATAAAGAAATTGTACTAGACATTCTTTCCGATAAGTAGCAGACGTTCTATTTGTTGTGCCGATACTTGATTAGTTTCAGTAACCTTGAGCTTGACATCCACAATCAAGACAAATGTATTTAATTACATTCCGTTATCTCCCCATCATATTCATAATTGGAAATTGTATCACGAACTATGTACCTTCTAGATATTTTAACATCTATCTATTTTGATAGGAGTAAAGCCGTTTTCCTGCACGCTGTGTTCGAAGTCTTTTACGAAGAAGCATCATCTGAAATCGCACCTGAACTTCCACACTGGTTCGAAGCCGTACTCGTGCCCTCGGTGTAAGCTAGCCTTTACCCAGTCGTCTAATATGAGGACTCACCTTAAGAA
This sequence comes from Helicoverpa zea x Helicoverpa armigera, assembly GCA_033682625.1. Taxonomy (NCBI): domain Eukaryota; kingdom Metazoa; phylum Arthropoda; class Insecta; order Lepidoptera; family Noctuidae; genus Helicoverpa; species Helicoverpa zea x Helicoverpa armigera. The sequence continues at coordinate 6,490,055 of JAWIIS010000032.1, forward strand.
GTGTCGAGCGCCCGAACCGGTGCCTGGCAGTGAGGTTCCACAGAATAGCGGAGCTACGACAATACAAATGTAATGTTGGATCATGGTCGATGAATCGTCGTCAAGAATTCTTAATTTAAAAACTTGCCTGCGCATATTTTAATTTTACTTAAATTATTTAATACATATTTATACCTTACGAAAATGAAAGTGTCTACTTACTTTGTTGTAACTGATAGTTTGCTATGTAATTTTTTAATGAAAAGTATGAGCAGTTTATTACCTACACATTTATATATTAACTAGGGCTGCCATCTCGAATTTCGCGAATCCCGGACAAACATTTTAAAAACCCGGACATTTGGCGTAAATCGCATTTTTCCCCCGAACCTAATTTGTAATCCCTTTACTTTTAACATATACTTAAATTCAATGAGGTGCTTCCTTACATGAAAAGTGTCCGGGTTTTCCCCGGACACTTCTTGAAACCCCGCCCGGACGGCCCTCGGACGGCCTCCAAACGAGGACAAATCCGGGGAAACCCGGACGGATGGCAGCCCTAATATTAACTGACTCCTTTTTCAGTCAGCAACAGCTGTTTTATTTTAATTTGAAACTGCAATAAGGTACTATTTCTCTACTTGCGTAGCAAAATGTGAGAAAGTCTATTTAGTGTTATCGAATGAAGGAAACTGAAAGTTATACCTTCGATGTTATATGTATACAGGTATCTACATGTACTTATTTATGTCAGCGTTGTTGTTTGTGTATTAATGAAATAAAGTTATTATATAGGTATACATTTTTTATGTGTGTTGAGTAATATTAAATAGTTATATATTTTTTTATTACACCATCTCACAAACTTGCATTTTATTTCGTTGATATTTACTAAACAGGGTTGGAATTTATAGGGTGGGTAATAAAGTGTAATAAAACCATGATTTATATTTTTACTCCCGTTTTAATGAATTTGGTGTTGTAAAATAATTATTATTGATCAAGGTGTACAAAATTACAGGCCTTTACAGTATGTAGGTAAGTTTCTGGCGCATTAAGTAGTTTACAATATTACCTATACTCCTTACGAGGTGTATGCGAGTACATTATATTTATACATAATAGTAGCAAAAGGTATTAAATACATACAGTGATAATATTGCTTACCTTGCTGTACCACAAGTAACGTATTGTACTTATATTATTTATTATGACCATCAATCTCTCTTAGGTGTCAATTTTATACATTATTGAAATATAATTACGATGACGTAGGTTGTGACTGATAAATATCATTACATGTAAATAATTTAAAAATATACCATATTATTTTATAATTCATCGGAATTATTTACAGTGCTTATAAGTTGCTAAGTACCGGTTCACATTTTACAAAAGTAAACAAAATAGACCAAATCCAACAAACAAATAAAATAACATGGTTTATTGTACCTACGTACTGTTCAGCAAAGTTTCTTGTCTTAGTGCGAGTTTTGTGCGATCTTTACTATTTTATTTCCGTACAAAATAATTTGGATGCTGTTCGAGGTCTACGTAATTTTGCATTCAATTGATGAACAAAGGTATTGAAATTAACTGAGTGTATAATTAATTAAAAATTAAGAATTTAATTATTGTTAAGTGGTCCAACAGCAATGTGATACGACGTGAAAGATAAATAGATATACTATAATAAAAAATCTAACAAAATACTATAACTATAATATTCAATATAAGGAATGGCGAGAAGTCAACGAGATTTATATGTAACAATATCGTAGTCAACATGCTGTGCTGAACTCACTCAACAATACTTATCTTCCTTATTTAATATTTACATATTAGTTTCTACGAAAAAGTGTAGATTTTGAGATGTAATCGACGTATGTTGATTTCGACGTTTGAAAGCAATTTGGTTAAGATAATTATGAAGTAACTAAGAATGGTCGTATTGGGACAAAAACTGTCAGCTACTAGTTTGTGACATAACAATTACAGTTTTTTCAAGAAATTCTGTTAATTTCATTGCGTGCCATGTGACCTTTGATACACATTATTAAGAACCCTGTATTTTTATTTTTTAATAATGTATAAATAGGTACTATGTAGAATTCATAAAGTATAATTAATCATACATTATATAAAAATCAGGGAAAATATAAATGTGTATAAGAGTGACTTTTTTAAAACAATTTTTAATTTACAACATGGAACAATAACCATAGCGATCAATACGAATTCAACATAATAATCATAAGATTGTTTAAAAAATATCACAATTCTTTCAATAAGAAAGTTCACTAATGCACAATTAGGTACAAGTATTAATATAGTTGACGTCATAGAGATCTCAAAAGTTTTTACTTAATACATTTGAAGAATAATTTAAGAAATAGATGCCACTTGACCAAAGAATTGTAACCTTAAACAATCTTTCAGGTATTGGTACACAACGTCGAAATCAGCGAAATTTTAACATGATTTTAAACACGATTTAAGCCTTACAAATTGTTGGCTGTAGTACAAATTCTTTTGCCCTGTAAACAGTAGAAAATATACAGATAATAAATCTACTAAGGATTGCGTGTAAAAATCTTATTCGTATGAACAATAGAAATATACAAAACGCTATCGTTTGGTTTTACATCACGTATAAGCTGTGAATACACAATATTACACACGAACTGTTACTCAAGCCACGGTTACACAAGTTACACATCATGTAAACCAACACTTACTTACGTTTAATATTTGCCAAACATTACATTACATTTAATTATCTCAGCCTTTTCGAATAGGAGAATCATAATTACTTGGGAATATAAAATAGTAACTAGTAGACTCGGTGAATTAACATTACAATGTAGTACATGTCCATCGGCGCCCCGCGCGGGCGCGAGCGATGCCGGCGACCACTACTCTACGATGTGAAGCACCATTTGTTCTAGCGTAGGGATAATGTACACAATTTGACAATTTTAATCTAAATAACATTAGAATTACGTTGGTGCACATATTATGCGCTTACTTTCCGATTATTCATTAGGAACAACAATTTAAAAATACTATACGCTCATCTCTTTATTTTAACTTAAAAATAAACGTGCTTTTGGCACTTATCGCTAATCAGTTTTTTAATAACATGTTTCGGACCGATCTGAAATAATTTCACAAAAAGTATTCGCTCGGCACTCTGTTGCTGTTCAGATATTCTTTGGTGAAATTTAATTATAGTTACACTTTTATGTACGTGCTGATATTTAACACTACTTAAAATTGAACAACAAATCATTACGGATTATCTTCAATCACGAAAACATTCTATAGTGAAGATATTTTTATCTGGAAGTAGGTAAATACAGTAATCGCATAAAAAATTAAATAAGTCGATGTCTCAAAATCCTATTTACAATAGAATTCTAATTATACATAATTATAAAATTGAGCATTAGTATAAACAGAGGCTGCTGAAATCTTGGATGTAATATTTAAATTCTTAACCTAATATGATACACTTCCCGAAGGACTTAACACTACTCAAGTACTTAGTACTTATTAATATCGCATCGCATTTACAAGTCCTAATATTTCTTACAAAATGTACAACTTAAAGTTTATATCGTAATCTCATAGCCACTGCAAAGGACGAATCGCACGTCCAAATGTTTTTACGAAATACTTTCGATAGATCACAAGACTGGAATCACATGATGCGGCGGGGAAACACGCGTCCGGCGAGTGCGTGGTGCGCCAGCAGGGCTCAGGTGCACTCGATGATGAGCGGCTGGCTGGACTCGATGACGCTGGCGCGCGGCTCGGCGGCGGGCGCGGCGTAGTGCGCCTCGTGCTCGGGCAGCGCGCGGTACGCGTGCGGCGACAGCTGCCCGTGCGTCACCAGGTGCGGCGTGGTGGAGTGCGCCGGCCCTCCCAGCACCACCTCGCCGTGCGACATCGCGACTCGCGCCCCACCGGCTCCCACCAGCCCTCCCTGTGATGGAGAGTGCACCTCGTATGCCTCGTGCCCCTCTCTTTCGTGGCAGTCTTTGTCGACGGTACCTGCAAAGTGCACGCGAAAATGAAATCGGCCGCGTTCAGCGAGAGCGCAAGTGAAAGTTGCGGTTCACCTACGAAGAGAAAGTGCAGCGCGCTGCAGTTGCTCTCGCGACTGTGATCGCGTTAATTCTCTTTCATTTGATTTTAAATTGGTATAATTTTGGAAATTTTGAAAACAAATAAAAAAAACTGTGTTCGAAAAAGTTTCAAAGAAAATACATCAGTGACAAAAGTTAACTTACCAATGCATTCAGTGTTTGCTGCATTCGTGATTGCTAATACTTCTTCAATATTATTCGGCTTACAACTAGTAGTCTTCCAGTGGGTGCGTAATCCAGAAGCACTGATGTACTTCTTGTCGCATCCTTGGCAAACGTATGGCCTGTCATTCGTATGGAGCCGCTTGTGCAATTTTAAATGAACGAATTGTGTGAATTTCTGCATACACAAATCACATGCATATGGTTTTTGTCCTGAGTGCAGGCGTAAATGTGTTTTTAAATTCGATGTTGAAGAAAATCGTTTTTTGCAAATATCGCACTGGTGAGGTTTCTCCCCGGTATGTACTAAGTGATGTTTCTGTAGATGTGCAAGTTGCGTAAACGATTTACTACATACATTGCATTTGAATGGCCGCTCTCCAGAGTGCGTTCTCAAGTGCACCTTCAAATTAGAAAGCTGTCCGAACGTTTTGCAGCAGACATTGCACTCGTAGTGCATTTTCCCGTCCTTTTTCTTGAGCGGGTATGGTAAGCTCCTGTAGCCTCGTGAGGACTGTGAGCCCGGACTCATCGGTGCTCCCATAAGTCCGCATGAACCGTCGGGACTGACACTGCCGTGTTGAGGAACCAGTTGACTATTCACATTTGTGTTTTGAATCAAACTTAATTGTGAACAATTTTTAAGTGTAATAACACTAGTCGAGGATGGATAGTGGTGGTTACTTTGAACGTTCTGAGATCGCTCGTATTGATGAGATGACGTCACTGTTGGTGAGTAGTTACTGGGTGGTGAACCCAATTGAGTTATAATTGTAGAGTTCGGAGGAGAGTACAAGTTATACGAATAGTTGGGGTAATGACTTTCATAACGTGTCTCCCGAATCTCCCTTATTTCTCTGATTTCCCTAATTTCTGTTGTATGTGGGATCGTATGCGGTGGTGATGATGAATAAATAGAAGCTGCGCTGGGTGTGGGCAGCTGCTGTGGTAGTGGCAGTAGCGATGGCAGAGGAGTTAAATTAGAGCTGGAGTCTGGACTGCAGGCGTTGCCGTACCTTTGACTCTTCTTATACGAATAAGCCATTTCTGTCGGAGATGAAGGAGGTGGTGTTGCGTTTGGCTGACGCCGGTTGGGATCATTATTATTTGTATCGATTCTGTTGCCAGTTAATATTGTTTCCAGTATTCTTGTATCTGGTGGAGAATATCTCATAAAAGCTGGCTGCGGCGAAGGTGAAATAGCACCGTCTTCATAATATGGCTTGTTTAAAGGAACCACCGTGTTCTGAGATGATTCTAATACTATGACAGTCGATGTAGCGGGATCACGTCTTGGAGGCGATAAGTTTTGTGGAGTGTTGGGAATTTCCTCAGCAATCACCAACTCCTTTTCACTTTCACAGTCCATATCTTTGTGATTTTGATACTGATATGCTCTGGGCATTTTTATTTTAACCTTTCTGTATTCATTTCGGTGCATATCTTGATCAATTTTTTGAACTATTACTGTCTCTTTGGGCTCATTAGTTTTATTGGAACAGTCAAGAACATAGTTTTCTACATCAGAATCACTTGAATCTTCAGGAGGTGTGAATTCATCGTGATAACCATTGCTATGGTATCCCTCATCTGATCGCACTGATCCGTCGTTAGGGGTCAGCTGATGTTCATAATGTGGTCCTCCACAATGAGTGAGTATTGGAGACTTACTTCCTAATTTATCTTGATTATTTTGTGCCATTGGTGATGGTCCACGCATGTCTCTCAAGTTTTGGCACTGGGCAGGTGATCTATTGCTTTGAATCCTAGGATTCTCGAGTTGGTGTATCACTACTTGAGATGTGCTCTCCTTATGTTGATGGATAATTAACGTAGGATTTTCTCTATGAATTTTAATCGGAGATGGCGAAGGCATTAAGCTGGTTGGCGATAATGATCTTTGTTCACTCACAATAGAGTTTTCTGTTTTGTTATGAATTATGTTAGTAGATATATCTGCCCGGAGTACCACCCTGTCATTTTTGTTGATGCATCTGGCGTCTTCACGGAGTACTGTTGTTGAATTTTCATGAAAGGGTTTATCAGTCGCCTCACGCTTTCGCCGTCGGCTAGGGATCTCAGCTTCTAGCAATTCTTTAGTATTCGTCAATCCCAGGACGTACTTCATGTGATTGAAGGCAATTTCAGGGTGCACGGGTGCGGGTGGCAGGCCGTACGCCTTCTTTATCGTTTCTTCTTTGCCTACAAAGACAAATCAATATTAAATCAATTACTTGATGGCCTAGTATCTTGAAGTGAAATTAGTTGCAAATGTATAAATACTTACAGATAGAGTAGGTGGCTCTCTCCGGATCGATATCGTAGCCCAGCCTGGTTGCAAAATCTTTACAATACCACACCATCAACTCTTCGTTTGGCATAATGTCCCTGCAAAGTAAAAACATGGCTTATTATCTTGAACATTAAAAGTGGTTATAAGTGCAATTTGATAACAGCATTTGTGAAGTGTTACCTGATAGTGTAAAAGTATATATGTTCCTGATGCTGACAGGCGACGAGGTTCATCACCGAGAGAGAATACGCAGATGCAACATATCGCATCCAGTTTGCTACACTCGTGTCGGACCCATCCAGGTAATAATAGTCACTGTCCTTGAATATCTGCAATTAATTAAAACGACATTTAGCACTAAGGCACAATAAACCAAATTATACTGATAACTAACTTAAAAACTTTCAAAACGATCAAAGATTTCCACTTGAGTTAACGATTTTCACTTTCCACGCTGCTTATAAGCATGACTTCAAATTAAAATATTGTTTCTTTTCCTGAACAAATTGTAACTCATTCTTGTAAAAGTAATTACTCGCTGTTTGTAATCATCGGCTATCAATACCACTTACGGCCTGAGAATTTTCTCATTATAATGCAATCATTTGTTTATTTGCTTATTATGAGTATGTTTGGAGTCGAAGTTATATAATTGCGCTAAACACATGTTATTCGTGCACGTGGCACGTGCAGGATATTTACAGAGCGCGTGCAACTGATAGCGACGCGCTTACATTATAGTAGTGTAGTGGGGAGTCAAGGACGAGATGCAATGTCACTCGAGAGGTAATGTAGGACGCGGAAGATAACGCGATTCAACAATGATTTATCTCCGAACAATACGGGAGGGTTCATCTACTGCCGTGAGCAGGGTATCAGCGACATGCATTGTGATGTGTTTATGACATTGCCTACTAGCAAATTTAATCAAATATTTGTAATAGCTAGCTTCAGCGTGACGTTAAACGATGTTCTATTTGTATCAGTTTCCGTATCTTACAAACTTTTGTTTACAATAAATACATTGGGGACCCTATCTGAAGTGTAAAGTTTTAGGTAAAATACATTCATGACCACCACCGGTATTGAATTTAAAGCCCAATCTCACCTTAATATTTCCATAAGTATGATGTCTCACAGTTTCCTGTACCTGGCCCAAAGAGAGAGTTCGGTTAATTGAAGAAGAAAATAATAGTGCATTGTAAACAGATACATTATAAAATACGCCAGAGTTTATTAGTCTAGTCGGCTTAGTTGAGGATCTAAGAGGTTGTGCTGTAGAATATACAGATTATACATCATACAAGCCTCAACCAAATTACAATGATAAAAGCAAAGCGGGTTGCGATACTGGTTCATATGATTTGATTATGACAGTTATAAGACTTATAGTAACACTTACCCTCCAGTAATATCTCCAGGAGACTTTGTCATTAGGTTTGTTGGGTGTCCGGGTGCCTTCGAAGGGCCCGAATCGTGTTCCCCGTGGTATTACTCCTATACTCCAAACACCTTCAGTCTGCAATTGATGTGGAACATTATAGCTTGATCCGATACATTTTCAACAAGTGAAGAAATTCTGGAGTGAGACGAAAGGGAGAAAGGTTTGAATAGAAGTCTTACCGGTGTATTTGGAGTGGATAATACTGCAGATGGTCTGAGGGCGAGGCTGCGCGGGAGCGTCCTCTCGGCGCGGTTGGCGGTGCCGCGCTCGCATGGCACGTCGGGCACGATGTACACGGTGAGCCTCTCGAACTCCTCCTCGCGCATGCGCGTCACATCGTATGCGCCCGCGCTCGACACGCCGCTCACCACGTCCGCGCCGCCGGGACTCCCGGTGCGGCCCACAACCGTTGTGCTTGGAACTTCTTCGCTAGTTGACTGTTGACAATACGGTCCATGTTAATTTTAATCTCTCACTTCACGACACTTTACTTCTTAAACGTCATTATAATTATTTGTTCACTCAATAATGTTAATGTTTACCGGAATAAATGCTTAGAGTAAACGTTATCTCTAGAGTGAAGATTTAGCACTATAATTCTGCAAATCAGTCATTTTCAGACCCCAAAAATATGCAAACAACGTCGTAACGAAATGCATTTTCCCTCTTTACAGCCGTGTGCATTTCCCGCCGCGTCGTCTAACTTTGAGTGTTATTTTCCTCTAGAAAGAGTTGAGTTTTCTAAGTGAGAGGCGAGAAGCAACGTTCGATAAAGGGGCGGCGCCACTACTGACCCAGTTTTGTGATAAGTGCGCACTTTCCACTGCGCACCGACACTTCCCCTTTGCCTATTTATATTTTCAACGAATTCAATTGAATACTTAGATATTTCATAGGAAAATCGGCCTGCACTGACATTCACATGCAACTGAATTAATTAATAAGGTATTATGAAATTAACTTACCAGTCTCATTTTGATTTATTTCTGTTGGTCTCTTAATTTTGTATTCTCATAATTACTTTTTGCGTATTGAAGTAACTTGTACCTGGAACAATAAACAATAATTTTAGAAATATTATTATAAACAAAAAAGGGTTTCCTTTTTTAACTTATTATTTATCAAATAAAAAAACTGCAAATGCATTGACATTAAACAATTTTATATTCTTTATGAAATCCATTGAGAACCTTGCTTCGTACAACTGGTAATGTTATGAACATCCATTATGTAATAATATCAGTTGAGATATAAAATTGTTCATGAATTACGATGGCAACGGTAATGGAGATTAGTTTAAATATAGGTATATCAAAATAATCGCGTTTTGCTCTGTTGACGGTAGATGCATTGAATATTTGCCAAGTTGGCACTACTCACATGGAACACGGAACTCCGAATTGGTCATGAAATTGCAATTCTTTATAATTTTCATGAATTCGGTTCAAAATAAATATCAGCAAAATTCTCTGAATCCGGTCGGAAAATCCATGAAGAGAATCCTATTATAATTTCCAGAATTTGTAAAAGGTTTGTTTTTCGAATATTTACAATTCAGAATATCACTGAGTTAAAAATACACCAAGTTACGGAACAGCGTCATAAGTAAACAAACGGAACTCTACCGAAGTGTTTAAGTATGGGCAGTTTGGTAAAAGAATGCATTCCGAGTAGGTGCAGTGAGGCAACGTTGAAGTTCAACATTTCATTGCATAATTGCGGAAGCAAGGCTTGCGGCCAACGACTCTTCTCGATGAGAACGAAAATTTTGTTTTCCAAACCGGCCCCATTTGACATTCAAATTGTTGTGCAAGCGCCGATGCTGGCGCGACCACCGTATTGTAAACATTATGCGGTGCATTTGTAATGCTTTTATGTATGAGTTTTGTAACCAATGTGGTGCATCACTAAGTATTTGTTGTATGTACGTACCATTTTTGTACTTGTATGAATAATAATCGGTTATTAATGAATTAATTATAGATATCATAATACATATTTACATCCCATTTCATAACCAAGAACGTTCTTCTACAAAGAAAACCTTTGAAGAATACTTAGACATTACGAATGATTATGTAAAAAAACATTCTAAAAAATGAAAACACCTGAAAATTGTAAATGTTACAGAATGAATTGGATAATGGTTGGTGTAAGCATATCTTGCGTAAGGGCTGATGTTTACACAGCACCGGTAGGGGGGAGAGGAGGGAGGAAGTGTGCACGTGACCGCGAGTGCAGGTTGCGCAATGCGTCCGCGCAATGTCACACATCGCACGCAACCCCGCCCGGCAACCACTACTTGGTACTTGTACCTCTCGTGATAACGCTCAAACGACTATTACATTCGATTTTGTTCCATATAAAGCGTAAACATTGTGATATCATTAATAGTTTTCCACTCATTATAATTATGCAAGTTTCACGGAGAAAGTTGGTGATAATGTTTATGGGTTCATATTATTTACATTAGCGTTTATTTTATGAATCCGATATTATCGTACGTTTAAATTGGAGACGCACATACCTGATCCAGCTTGACATAAAACGACATAATATATGTAGTGTATAACCTATAGTTACCATACAAAAACATCGATTTCATTAACATAAAAATCACTTATTTTTTACAGTACATTTCAATAATGCAATAAATGTAATACATAATGTGAAAATGTTCCGTGCATTACGGCGCGGCGCATAGTGCACTATCGCATCGCACAGTAGCGCACGGCCGCAGCGCATCGGCGCGCGCGCACCAGGAAGCAACCTTGGCGTGCGCATGATGCGCTCGCTCTTGAACTTGCCCTTTACGCTAGCACGTTGCGACCACGCTAGGGTTACCACATGCCCAGTTAAGAAGATTTTTAAAATTTCTACCATTTTTGCCGGTATGGTCAGAATTGCTACTTTGGCAGTGTAATTGAGTGGTATTACAAACGTAATACTTTTGAGCATGAGTCATAAAATAGGTATGCTATAGGAAAATTACTAAAAACACAATAGAGAAACTTTAACTCTTGACTACTTGATTCTACGCACTAAAATAGTTAAGTATCACATGTTTAGAATTTTCTTGCATAAGAAAGTACTCTAAAACACGTTTTGGTTTTACAAGATTTTATGATAATAATTGTTTTTTGCTATCACTTTTCATATAGCTTTTCTCTCACTATTTTCTTAATTCGTGGTGATCTTTTAGATCATGATTTATATTAATTAAAATTACGAAATTATTGACATTATTCATGAAAAAAAGAATTCACTATTCAATTCAAATTAATTTCATATTTACAATAAGAGAATGTCACGTTTCTTAATACCTATCAAATAAGAGACAGGAAAATCTAGAAGAAGAATGTAACGCTCATGAAAAGAAAGATTTCATCATGTTTCTTAGGAGGTGGTTAGAGAGCTCCTTTTAAATTGGTGTTGTCAAATAAATATATAACTAACTTTTGAAAAGTTAATTATTTTATGTGGAATAAAATTTATTGTAACATATTTTTGCGGCCACAAGACCCTAGCCGCAACGGTCCATGTGAGCTGACGTTGTACTTTATTATTCAGTGATTATACGATATGATGAATCAATTGTTTTGATCTATTAGGACTCCACAAGGTTCCTTTATCGCTATTCTTATTTTCCAATCGAAGTTTGTTACGATAATAAGTACGCACAGCATTTTATGATCGCGGAAGTTGATCATTTAGTTGGACAATATTAATTCTTGCAATGGTCGGTTACTGAAATAATACAATTACGTAATGTATTTACATTGTAAATCATTTTCGATTTCTACGACAGAATACGTTTGTAATGTTCGAGCCAAGAGTGCAAGGTCGCGTATAGAAAAGTGTCAGTAATGAGAGTGATGATGTAAAATACCGCTGATGACTGCATACAAGTGTTACATAGCCATGCGAGAGTGCAACGGGAACACCTAACCTTGCAGGCTAATAATACATTTAATACGTAGATATTTGCACTACAAATAGCGAGTACCTATCGGCTAGATAAAGATTATGTTATATAAACGCGGAATTGAATGCATATGAAGGAAACCAATTACTTAATTTTATGTAGATTTTAGTACAGAATGGTTTACCTATATTTATCCCCACTAAATTAACTTCCGCACAGAAATAATACCGAATGACCCGTTTTTAATATTTCAGGAAATCGAGCCGTTAAAATCACTTTTGTAAAACTCGTTTAAATGCTTCTAGATTTATAACTCGAATATGTATTACTAATTTAAGTTATATAAACTTTTTCAAACTTTGAATCTGAACACTCCTGTTAATGCGGAAACAGAAGTGTAAGGAAAAATGCGAAAAAATTATCAATACTTACAATCATAAATATTCATCGTTCTGGAGATAGTGTTCATAATTTGCGCGCTTTTTGTTAGTATTTCCGCGAATAAACAAAGGGTAGTATCGTCTTTGGTGCATAAACAGTGAGCTGGTGGCGGCCTAGGCGGCGGGAGCGAGGTGCAGCGACTTGAGGTACTCGAGCAGGATGCGCAGCGCCAGCAGAGGGACGAGGGGCCGCAGCCGGCGCGCCGCTCTCATGTCGCGCGGGGGCTGGCGCGCGGCGCTCAGCGGCTGGCAAGCGCGGTCGCCGACACGTCTTGTCGCCGTGCTCGCCGGCGGAGCTCGCTGCGCATTATGCAACGCGAGCCGCCTGCTGCCGACCTGCCTCACGTCTAGCCGGCGAGCGCCGAGCACTAACCCGACAGCCGCGCCGCTATGCCCACCGACCTAGATGCACTTTTACGACGTCGAGAATGCAATCGACACACATATTCGCGTCTCGTTCCGATAAACGCATCGACGACGAAAGCGGCCTGTGACGGAGAATGCGGACGAATTTGACAGCAAATGCAGTGAGTACGTCACGTTCGCGCCTCCTATTCTCTTATTAGAGGAGAGCGGGACGGCACAGCGCATTGCGACCGCGGACTGCATTCAAGTTCATTACTTCCGTAGTGTGGCGACCGCGGCGCGCGCCGTGACCGTGCTCTCGATCCCACCAACACTAGTGACGATTATTGCGAGACCTGGACGCGCCGACAACAACTCCCATACTCTATGCCAATATCATACACCACACACATATTATTATTCAAACTAAAATATCGTCGTATATTTTTTCAAAAAATGAGGAAGAACTTACATGTTTCATTAAAATTGAGCATCACAGAACTTGTATTTAATAAATCACTGACATGTCTATTACATTATTTCTCGATAACAGAAACTAAATAATAGTGTGACTAAACCACAACAAAATAATTATAATAATTCACAATAGGATTATTCATAGCCACAGCTCATAGAGCGCTAATTAATACAAGTTGAAAACAACGTGGTCGCGGGCGGGTGTCGTGAGAACGGCAGCGAAAGCCATGCAGGGCGGGCGGCGGCCTGCGCGCCTCCCCGGAACACGCTTTCACTCTCACGGGTCGTCGACACAGCCTGCACGCACCCTTACCTCCGATACTCGATTGCACCCTTTACGTAACAAACTATCTCTGTACTATTTTAATCATACAACATCGTAACTGTTGAACTAGTTTTTGATACTTTTAGATTATGTGATTTTTTCGTAGTGTATTCGAGAATGAAGTTCGTGGTACGGATGCTCATTCTCGGGCTGCACCATCACGCCGCACCCTGCCACCTACCATTATCCAATATTGATTTCACTATTTACGGCCCGTAATCTATTAGCAGCTGCAAAGAGGAGCAGACGGCTCACTGCCGACACTTAAACAACGCTTATTCAATGAGTTTTATTAATCACGTACGCTTAGCTGCTGTACTTTGCTTTTCGATGAATATTTATTAGATCTATTACATGTAAATGTATCAGTTTTAGATTGATTGCAAAATAATTTCAAATATATTTTTTATTATGTATCAGGTTTATGGATACGTAGTAATATTTTCTAACAACCAGTAATTTTCAGACACCCTCTTTTTGTGTTTGCAGTAGCGCCCCTCCGAAAGGCTATATTTATGTGTAAATCGCACCCTTTCTACCCCGACCTAGGATAACGTCTGGCAATTTCCTATAATTCGTGATCTACCCCAAAACGTTTTTCAGGCTCAGTGGTTCAATGCACGACTGCATCTAAACGCAATCGTCACAGCCTCTATCGATTTAGACGGAGTGTGTAATAAGAGTCGAAATATGGGTTTTAAGGGATAAGCGTAGGAACGTTGCTAAATTGTTTCGTTGAGTTCAATGGCAGTTAGAGTAATCATGAGGATAAATAGAGCACATTTAGATATTACATATAATAAAGATATATTAGGTAGACCTAATTAATATGTCTCAGTAATATCTTCATTCTAAGAAACAGTTTCTTAATTAAGAGCAGCTAGACAGTAATTAAAATAAATATAATCCTCTTTATTGATAACGGATTTTTTTTAATAAATGTGGTGTACGAATTATAATTTATTATTTGAAATATTTTGAATTTCTTAGAAGAGATGATCTTAGTTAACATTATAAAATGTGTTATTGTGTATTGTGTAATTTGATTATAATAAAATATTAAAGTAATTCAATCTCATTTTCATACTAACATATGAATTTGTCACAACTTACATGTTGTAAAAGAAACCCATGAGACAAATCGTGCATTAAAAACGAAATTATCCGATTGTCGGTCAATTAGAGCGTGAAAAGCGAAGCGCATCAAAGAAAATGCAGTTTTCCAGCAGCGGCGGAGGCTTGAGCGGTATCAAAACACTGAATCTTCCGGGGTGAACGGCCGCAGCCGCCTCGTCCCAGTGCGCCCCGCCACCCGCCTCCGCCCGCGCCGCCGCCGCCGCGCGAATAAATCGCACGCTGCGCTCGTGTGCGCCGGGAAATGCGTTTTCTGTACGAGTATTGGGCACACGGTCGTTGACATCACATCACCAATTTTCTTTGGGCTTGTAATGCAAACTTAAACGGCTTTTATTACATAATGACGTGTAAACTTTTGGAGTTTGGATTGAATGGGTATTTGGATGTTTTCTTGTTTTCCTTTATGAATGATCACATTGCAAACTCTGTTTTACAAACTCTTATAAGAATAATCAATACACACATAATTATTGTACTTTAACTCGTTATACTCAACGATCAGTAAAATTCCGTAATCATACTTATCAAATTGTTTAAGCTTCTAAGCTGATCATCAGCTTATAAAAGTTCTTTTTGCTTGATGGTCTGGGAACTAAGTGAAACTACGTGTTAAATAGATAAAAAGTTCAGTGTTGGTTACTGGGATATCATTTCAGGGTTCTGAAATACAAGACATTTCCTGAATAAGTTCTAAACAACGATCCCTTACATCCTGAGTGGTTTAAGTTTTTATTATTAGCTTCATTAAGCTTTACATTCAATGTCCTATTCTTAGCATAACATACCAAAGTACCACTTCTAAGCTCACCAACAAAACTTGTGTCCCATGGCTTTGCGTTTAAACTTTTGATGGTGAAACGCTATTGATCTTATTTAGTATAATGTATAGGGCTGGTGTATATCTGTGCAAGTGCTGGTGCCCGCAGTGCAAACTCGATTTCCCCCTTCTTGGGGTAGGCTTCAATACTCATTCATGCGTTTTTCCCGCTCTGGCTGGGAGCGGGCGCATCGCGCGCTCCCGCTCGCCTCGCTTCCGCGTTCATACCGCTACATACGCGCATGCACTAGACCTAGCCCAATGCAGCGAATTTTGCGTAGGGTCGTTGTCCTTTCCTACATCTCTATCAGCATAGCTACTGTGTAACTAAATGTCCCGATAAGTCTGGCAAAATTTCTATTCCCCCGACACCCGCTGCTGCCTCCCTTCTCTTTTGAAGTTTTTACGATTTGTGAGTGATTTTCACTTTTAGCACAAAGTGTGCAATTTCCTTTGTCGGCGCATTTGTGCGATTGTTCAATAAATAATGAAGGTCGTTGAGATAGGGAAGGTATTCGAGAAACAACGAACGGCCATGTTTTATGGCCAATTACGTCAGTAATATAATAGAACGCACTAAAAAGTGCCATTTGCACAAATTGCATTTCTTGCTTTTAGCAAATTGAATAGTGTGCGTTTTTTAAGAAAACACGAAATGGCAACAACAATGCATCTGTGCCATTAAAAAAATGCAAGTCTAGGAAGGACGAGAAACAGTTTGAAGACAATCGTTTGCAATAAAACGTTGTTTTTTATTTGGGTACATTATTGCCTTTGACGGGTGGATATTCCAAGGCTAGTTATTTGGCATGTTTACCCACAATAATAATTGCTTCCATCCTAATTACATTACTTTATGGTTAGTATAAATAATAAAAATGTGGAATGTTTACCGGTTTTTTTAATATTTTTTCATTGCCCCTGAGCGTATTGCTGTTAACAATTCGCAGAATGGTTTGGTACCTAGATGAATTGGTGCACAGAGGTGTTGAAGTACTAGACTAGAATGTGGCTAGGGTCAAAAGCCGCGCAGTATGTCAGCGTTTAGTATTCCGTGAGCCCGAGCTCGGGCCGGCTAACGGGACTGCTCGCCCGTCTACTCAGGCCTTTACTTTCATCGATCGAACAAACCGCATCGACGGTTTACTTTCCTTTGTTAGTTTTGGTTCCGCACACCATCAAATCTACATGCTTCATTTTGTGTCTAGTTTAAAATTATGTAGTTATACGAGCTATAAAAGATTGGAAATAAAACAGACAGCAAAAAGAAAAAAAATGGGCAAGTGGCCATTTAAAACGGGAATTTTAATAGGAACAAGTTATAAAGAGATTATCCATGGTGACTACCTCCAAAAAAAACGAAAGGAACGTCAAGTGTATGGTTAAATCGCAGGTAGGCCCCGCATCCGGAAAAAAATATGATGGGACCGCAGAGCCTTTGTATAAGGTGGTACCGTTAGATCTGTGTGAGACGACTATCAAAAGAATATGAAATATGATCATCTATTTATTATTGCACCGTGGAAAACGCACCTGCAACTTAGCAAAATAGTTTGCTCAAAATATAAAGCATGTCCTGTTAGAGCACAGCTACTAATAAAGTTTACGACTGTGATTCATAGATTGTGAATCAACACGCATAGGAATATACCGCTAAGCAAAAACAATGTGCTGATCAACAGGACCCGGATTACAGAACTGCATATGTATGCACTTGTGTTATCCTAGTTTCTCAGAATGTAGAGGTAAATGTATAAAGTGCTTGCTTCGATGTGGGAAAAGCTTGTGTGGGTCATAAATAAGTAGGTAACTGATATGGGAAAGAAAATATAAGGCCTGCTTTGGAGATATTTATCCTAACACATAAATGGTAAGAGCTAAGTAAAGGAATAATTTATTGTCATGGAGGCAGGCGATGGATATGCAATCTGTTACCCTTGCATTCTTAACGATACCTTGTTGATAAGACTTGGAGCTCTCTCTGATACAATGTTGGCTGTCTATGCATACATACGCATATACATACATCGGTATGTACATATACAGATGCAATCATTCACAGTATAAAGTTAAACAGACGCTTTTATTCATGCAGCACCTATTTCATCCCACTACCGTTAGGTCGTGTCGATAAAAAATAAAAATAGGAGGGTGAAATCAGAGCCCTGCGGGACGCGCCATCGCCCGCAGGTTTAATATCGACGAGGTGTAAAGGGAAATGTACTCATGATGAAAATCGACTTCTTCAGTTCCGATTTATTTTATGCTGACTTATTGATTCCAGAAAGTTCTTTTATTCATAAATATTTTTATTATGAAGTATGTTTTTCTAACGTGACTTATATAATAATTATTACACATATGTTTAACTTTTGTTCCTTTTCATAACATTACATAATTATTGGCATATGTATTTAAATGCCTTGTAGAACTGTTTAAGTATTGACGGTACTTGCAGTAAAACTGTTCAGTACATCAGTATGTAGCAGCTAATACTAGATAGTTGCCAGTCGGTTCGGAAAATTCTTATCTTTTGGTTCTCTAGGGAAATTAAGTGTAAGTTCAATTGTCGATACACATTTGCGGTATCGATATACTTAATGCAAAACTAGTTTGTTCTAGTGTTGTTACCATTCGATTGTTCAAAATTGTTCGGTGTAAAAATCGTAATTCGATGAATATAAAATTCCCTTTGAACTTTCCTTGTAACAATAGCGGCCGGTGACTAATAATAGATGAACAATGCTGGTGGTACTATGTAAGTCTATTTGTTACAAATTATGGTGCGGTAACCGTTGCTTTGCTGGCACCGGAAGGCTGCTGGCATACATATTATAGCTACTCATATGCATGTGGGACACACTGTCATCGATATTTTTATAAACACGTGCTACTGCACTTCCTGCAACTTTACTTTCATAACTTATATAGAATAATAAATAGTTTATTACGTTAAGCGGCTGCAACACTTGCATTGCTGCAGAGTTTAAACAAATGCAAGTCGGCTTTGCATGTACATTTGTAAGTTGATGTCTCTTTTTCTCGGTAGTTAAGTTGTTCGTTTCTATTGGCTTACTTTGATGCTAGGAATAAGTGAATCATTGTATTCAGGCGTTTAAGTGTCTGTCTACTCAGTGAACTTGCAATCTGATTTAATTCTACGGATTGCTAATCTGCAACGATGTAATCGTGAGTTAACACAGTTTTTCATGCAATCGGCAATGAACCCGTAATTGCTAAAGTTATCAGATCGTTGAACTAAAAAATATACATTGTGTGTACGCAATCAGATTGAACCTAGCGTAATAAAAACAAACAAATCGCTATTGAAAGTTAAGGTCACATGTTGAAGGGACGAGTCAGTCGAGCGAGAAAAAGGTTATTACTTATTACATAATGGGTGCGTGTGCGCCTGGGGCACGATACGGAGGTACCGTTGTTCGAACAGGTTCCACGCATTACACTCCCTCCCCCTCCCCGCCCCCCGCGCCCGCCGCACTCCCGTCCGACACGCGCGTGTGTTGCACTCAACATTTACTTTCTACCCATCAAGGACCTTCCTGCCGCAGCCATGTCAACACCAACTAAATCGAAATGATGGCAGTGACCTCGCCACTTCCAGTTCTCTGATGCTTTTTCTGTTCAAAGCATACGCATCGCAATCTAATAATTTTAAATTTTATTCCTGTGGGATGCAATGGAGAACTGGTCCTAATTGAACTCAGGTATAGATTTCTATTTACGTATGTTAGTATTGTAATGAAATGAAACTCTCTTCACGTGAGATGCTAATTAAAAATGAAAATGAAATGTATTTTGAAGTAAAAATGAGTCCTGTTTGTAAAAGAACAGGTATTCAAAAGAATAAACCTTGTAAAATGATTATACAATCATTTTAGGGGAGAACATCGGTAGTAGGTCTTGGAAAATATGTCATCACGTCACAGATTTGTTTGTGTCTATTTTGTTTATGTATGTCGGCTTCAATATAGAGCGAAATAAATATTAACATATATCTACTTGCGTCAAGCATTTTCAGTCTACATCTTAACTGTATATATTTTTTTATTTCTCAAAATGAAATTAAACTTTATGTTGTAGGTCGTAGATACAAAAATCGCATGAGCGAAAGCGTCGAGAAGTGGGGCTGAGTCGCGAGCGCGCGGTTCAATGACCGAGTTTTCACGGGTTTGACAGCCTTCTGTTATATCATCGGTCGTTGTCATTGTCATTGCCGAAACCGCGGCGGCGCGCGCGCATGCGAATACATAACTTCTACGCTTGCGATTAAGACACACTTTTGCTTGTCACCTTTGCTGCTTAAATTATTATTTTTTCGCTGCCATCTACATAAGTGTTCGTGCTTCATGTAATACGCAAATACTTATTTATGTACATGGCGAGTTAATTTGTTCTTTCATTCAATACATATGCTTAAAATAAAAGGTGTTCGATGCAATCTTGTTTTGAAGGTCACGAGAGATGGACTTGGATGTGACATAACTTGGTTGTGTGTTTCAATGCTTTTGTAATAGCGTCTTTTTGATGAGTCAGTGTTTTTTTTACAAAATAAATCTGCGTAATATTAGTTATTATTTTTCATAAAACATATAAATAGAGGTGTTGCTTATGACTTTATTTTCCTTAATTACCTAACTTAAGAATTACAATTTCCCCCAAGAAAATTCGTTCAGAGCAAAACCATGAAAGAGTTCTTTGTTTCAATCGTTAATGTTTGCAACAACATATGAATGACAAAGACGTATAAGACGCACCTTACAGACCTAAATATACGTAAGTTCCTTAAACACCTAAAAATAAATAACAAAAGAACGATCAATGCAGTCATAAATAAAAGAGTCTGCATTACATAAACGTTGCAGGGATTACGTAATTTGGCGTAGGCAGACCACGTGACGGATTCGCCTTGAATTTGAACCTGACAAGTTCAAGGCTCTATTTTTGCTAACATCGAGGAACAACAATACGTGCGCATGTGTGCGTGTAGCCTCGCATGTTATGATTTCTGTAATTGCCGCCCAAAAAACTTGGACTCCTTGAATATTGATGTGTTTGAAAATCTTTGTTGTGTAATGGTTATGGGATCAAGGTCTTGGAAATGTACCTATATTAATATTAATTGAAATAGGTTAGTCTGTTTATAGGTTGTTTGTTTGTGTCGTCTTAAATTATTTTAGTGTATTAATTATTTTCCCTCCAATTTTGTTAGTTGCATTATTGACATTAATTATAAAATTCTACTTAGGTATTAAATCAAGTTTTATTAGTGTAAAATTAAGTCATAATTAATTAAGAATGTGACATAATTTCTAATATCTCAGAGTTAAGTGTCGAGTGGTCAAAACCAGATTTTTTGAAAATGTGTTACATATTTTTTGGTCCAATATCATTGGAATAATTATAGTGTTAGTTATGAGTACTCCAATGTTTAGTAATTTATTTCATATCTACTAATACCCGTAAAACCTCCATTACCCAGTTAGCGTTAATTATTTGTAAGCAGTAACGAAGACGCGCGTTGATGTCTTTTGATTGCGCGAAGAAATTCGTAAGTTGCTTGATTATAAAAGTAATGATTACGAAACTTAAAACTATGTTATTACTTAACTTATATATTAAATATGTGTGTACTAACCATTAGGCTTACAGTCCTGATGCGATTTCTATCTCTACAACGCAAGAGATAGAAGAAAATCCAAATTGTAAAATCCTAATGGGAAATGTTTGTTTATGTTTTCACTAACACTTAAAAATAAATCCACACCTCACAGAAAACCGTCACTTAAAAATAAAGAAAATTATAAAAATAAGTCTTATCTTGAGATCTATGTTGCTTTCAGTCTAGTTAAATGCAAAACGTCACTGAGTATCGTAATATTAGAGGGTCATGTTGGAGCGTACTGCGACGCGGCGTGGCGCACCGACACCTCCGGATAACTGATAAAATATAGCTCGGTTCATGGTCGGAGACGTCCTTCCTGCGCGACTACCCGTGTACAGCGTCCGCCCGCCGGTACCTGCGCCCGCGCAACTCTTCCGCACTCACCGCGGGTGAATGAACTGCTGCGCCAGAGCGAGACGGCACCACCGCCCCCCTCCTCCCCCCGCGCGCCTCACACACCCCCGCACGTCCAATGCCATGGTCGAAGCTGACAGTGAATCTTACTCCTGTATCGACAAGATAATCTAGTACAAGTGGCAATTTTTTTTGCCTAATTCACACTTTGATTTCGCTGAAACTGAAATCAGTTCAGAGCGCTCAAAACATGGCGATTGAGAGGTGATAATTGGATTCTGTTCTCGCAGCAATGAGATATTGGATGAACTGCGATTTGATTGTTGAGATTAACTGTTGCACGATATACGATGATCACGACACGACAGAAAACACTGAAAAGGTGTAATGAAATAAGCACACACAAGTCAATTTTTATTATCTGATTAGCAACTCTTGTAGCTTTTCAAGCTCTGGCGTCAGAGTTGAAAGAGTCTTATAAAGAAGACAAACACTAGGAAACCTTCATAGCTTTTTATATTTTCAGTTTAAATTGATACAGCGTATGACAAAATTTAAAATTGAGAGCATCACAACTATTATGTCATAATGAATGCATACATATTTTTCATTTCCAAACCCATCAAATATCTATAAAAGACTACATGAATATCTATGAAATACTAAATATGCTTTTGAAGCTAACATTCTGCACTGGTTAGTTACACAAGCTGATCTGGTCTCCACGACAGGATGCGAATGACACCTGAGGGTGTCACTTACACACCCCATCATCTGACGCCCATCCGCTGCCGTGATTTTGGCCTGTCACTGCTCAAGACTGACTTCTGTAGTGATAGGTAGATTTGAGAGAACTCTGGCAGCTTCTGAGATGATTCAATTTGCAGATAATTCGATAAGAAGACGATGTATTAAAATTAAAAAGATTGCTCTGAGTTTTTCAATCATAAATAAAACAAAAGAAAATGAAAAAAAATGAGGGACTGAAGTGTTTTCCTATTCTGTGATTTTCACTGACTTAATAAAAGTGCTTAAAATTCCTTCAGCCTTGCATTTTCCGAGGGTAGAGGCAAAATAGTTGTTTGTAGAAGCAATTTATTTTCATTCTTATAATTCGTTAATTTAAGTAAGACTTTTAGGGCCTTACTACAAAAACTTTAAACCCTGTTTTACACTTGTCTAATAAAATTTTGGCTGCAAAATGAACCATATGTCATCGTCATAATTTGTCATTTTTTTAGACAAGGCATAAACTGACGTTAAAAAGTTTTTGTGGTAAGACGGTTAACATTCACTTATGACATTTCTGATATAAAGTTTATTTTTGTATTTTGCCTGGAATCTGTAACATCTGTAATATATGACATCATAATGTCGTTGGGCTTTATGGAGTCTTCCAATTTTATTGCTTTAGGAAATATAAATTAATTTAATGTTGCGGAATTATAATTAGCACGTGAAAGAGAAGTTTATCACAATCCTATTTGATTTGCTAATGATTTTATTATGAATAAAAATAAAATAGTAAAATAAATGAGCCTAACTACTATCATATACCTATTATGAATTCACTAAAGAATGTTTTATTATTATCAATTTGAGTCAAATGTTTAGGAATGTGATCTATTAAACATCTATGGTTCACTGGGTCCAAACACCATAACTACATCCGATTTCCTGCACAAATTCATCAGGACACATACGATTAAACAGCCGTATCACTACATAGTATATAAAAACGAAGTCGCTTTTTCTGTCCCTATATCCCTATGTCCCTTTGTAAACTTAAATCTTCAAAACTACGCAACCGATTTTCATGCGGTTTTTTGAATAGAGAAAGTGATTGAAGAGGAGGGTTAGATGTATAACACCATCCATTACATTGTGGGGAAATACTGATATCCCGTCCGAAGCCCGGGCGGGTGGCTAGTGTTACATACTCAATACTCAATTCTTTATTAGCATTTCATATGTAATAACAGGTGGTACATTTAGATTAGTGACAATATGGACCCTATAGGGCACAGCTTAAAGAAGGTGGAGAGTTTTAATACTAGCTTATATTAAATTATAATTATATTTAAAAACATATTAATTTAAGTGTACATAATACAATTAATATCGCAAGTACGAGTATGTTCACAGCAAGCGGCTCAAGGTGGAGGTAGTCGAGCTGTAAAGAGCAACGATCTGTACGCGGATTCTCTACTTCTAAACAATTTCACACTTTTTTCACAAGAGTACATC
This sequence comes from Helicoverpa zea x Helicoverpa armigera, assembly GCA_033682625.1. Classification (NCBI taxonomy): domain Eukaryota; kingdom Metazoa; phylum Arthropoda; class Insecta; order Lepidoptera; family Noctuidae; genus Helicoverpa; species Helicoverpa zea x Helicoverpa armigera. The sequence goes on from JAWIIS010000032.1 coordinate 6,513,834, forward strand.
GTTTTTGGCTTCTTCGCTACACTGTTGAGTCATAGAAATAGGATGGTTAAGTTTATTTTGTTCCTATCTATTTTTATTGTGTTTTCTTCTTGTAGTAAACTAATCAGCAATCTACTTGTACTAATATGATATAGACGATTGTTTTTGTTTGTTTGTTTGTACCCAAAAGGCTCCGAAAGTACATAACCGATTTGATAAATTCTTCCACATATAAAAAGCTGCGCTCTTTCCGAGTAACATAAGCTATATTTTATTCCGGTTTGGGGAGTCTCTTCTAAGGGATGCGAACACCGCGGGAAAACGGCTAGTGTAATATAAAAAGGCAAATACTATCTCTTGATCCTATGACTCTTCGAATGATGCGATTTCGAATATATTAAACGTTTGAGTAATACCTAGATCTGGGGTTTTAAAACCTGCAGGAAATAGTGAATACCAGCTTAACTTCTGGAAAAGTGAATGACATGGATTTCAGTAGAAAGAGGCTGTGGGCAATTTACTTTTCCTGTGGTTACTTATATGTCACGATTTCGTCATATTACATGTAATTGGAGTTTAGAGTTAAAGGCAATGCCTTGCACAACTTTCAAGGTTCTTCGACTATTTAACAAGAAGAGTCATAGCATCCAAATACGTATTTGTAGCACATATTTTGCAACTGCCCAAAGTCTAAAAGCAAAGCATAACTGATAAATAAGACTGTTTATATTTACCTACCTATATGGAACCCAGTTCAGTTAAACATAATGCATTGAGCTAAACGCCTTATGTGACATAATTTTGATTACCATTCCAGTTTCCTTTTAGCCTTTACTAGTAGTACCCTAATCAGGGCTTAGGTTTATAACCATAGTATAGCAGGATAAAACAGTGACAAATCACGAGCTAGTAAAAGCCTGGTCGTTTATTTTCCTTTACTGAGCAAAGCTGTTAGCAGCAACCGCCTGGCGTGACTCCAAGCCACGTGTTATAGTTACTGTTGGATACAGATTAACTGTTAGTTGTACTGACATATAGCTAATCTACTAACTCCACAATAGATTTTATAAAATAGTATATTTTGAGGCAAGAAAAAATGTTACTTGTGTGATGAAGGCAGACAGAAGTGTATGGAAGAAGAAAACATGCTGCGCCGACCCCAAATAATAATTGGGATGATGAGTATATTCTGAAGCTTTTCAGTCATGATTTTAACCTGTGCCTTTAGTCAACGAAGAATTGATTGTACACTAGGCTTTACTTTGCCGCGTTAGCGGGACAAATAATCTGAGAAAAAGTAAGAAAAAATGAAATATGCTGCTTTTATCCGCTTGCATGAAGTAGTTCTGTAGCATCTAAGCGAGATGCTCATAAGCATACTACACAGGCCTGAATAGGACTGTGTTTAATAAAAATGCTTCATCAAGATTGTAAAAGTATTGTAATCTGTCAGACTATTTTTGAAGGAGAAAAATTAATAAAATATAAAACAAAACACACACACAAAAAGTTCCGACTATACAGGTTTTAGTCCGCCACAGTTCCTTCAGGGTGCGGTGGAACGGTTACACATTTTTAAGATTTGATCCAGTTCATTAAGTCAACGTAAAATTGATTTTACACTGGGTTACTATTAAATATGTAGTACAATATTTCCTTTATAATAATCTGCTTATCTATATACTATACTTACATTCCTTACAACGTCAACGCGGATAACTTACTTTCCAATCAATTTTCGCTCCAGGTCTTAATCTAAGATAACATTGAAATATTTTACACATAATCTTATTCCCAGTGTTAGTAGCAATTTATGCCATATTGGTTCTTGCCTGAGCCATAACATATTGTAGCCATAAACCTAGAAACCTTGTTAGCTTTACTTTATACCGGTGAAAATTTTTCTTAGGTTTCTCGCAAGCTTATATTGTGTTCGAATCGTAGATGCAATCAAAGTTTACAACTAACTAACAAAAGATACAGTTACTCATGTTATACGCAATACCAATAAACAGTTGCACATGTCTTCCGCTGCAAACTTATCAGTCACAATCAAAGAAACGACAAAGAGGTAAAAATATTTGTGTTAAATAAGCTTTTACAGTTACGTAAGGTCCATTACAGAAATTTGGAACATCTGAACAATAAAAAAAACTTACATTATATATGCTCAATCGAAGCCTGCGCGTTAATCGCAGGCTTCGATCAAAAGATTTGCTCTACCTGCCGAACCCTTAACTTTTTTTACAGGGTGCCGTTATAATGGCGGGGTAAAAAAATCTAACGGTCCCTTTCCACCCAAACACACATTGCAATGACAAAAACACAATGACATAGAAACTTTTATATTTCCTGCGACAAAAATACTTGCAATTTGAGAAATGTAAAAAATTGTTACAAAAAGCTTCACTGCTTTACTCATTTAAGAAAAAGGAACGGAGATTCTGTTTGTTTCTAGAATTTTTGAAAGTGATTGATTGGTATCCTTCATTTTGCAATTGCAAAAAAGGCCCATTGTGTAGGTAAGAAAAAAAAATTACCGCTATCACATTTTGCGGCTCTAAATAAACATTTTCGGTTGAGTTTAAAAGTAGCTTAAAGTTAATAATCTGGGCTTAGATAAGAATCCGCGGCTCTTCATGAGCTAGATTAATTTAAGCTCTATTGAGGAAAGGATTAAACATAGAATTAAGTGTATAAATATTTGTAAGTTTCACCCGCATCTTCGTTTGTTATTTACGAAAAAAGTTCAAGAAAGAGTTTTATTGCTCAGTAGCCGCTTGTGAAAGAAAGGGGTGCGCTCGCGATCCGCGCCTTTGTTTAGCTACCGGCCACCCTGAGGGCGGAGAATGTAGTTGTAAAATTGTCAGATGACTTTCTCATTGATTTATTACGCCAGTAGCCGTTTTACACAAAAGTCTTTCCTCTTCTAATGCGTCTAATTGTTACAGTTTTTGTGTTGTAATGTTTAAACTTGTGAAGAGAAGTCATTCACACAATAGATTTTTGTATAAAACTCGAATAAAATTTGCATTTCTATTCTTTGTCTGGACAAGAACTTGATAAACATCTAGGAACGTAATTAAAATTCCGAATCGCGTTTAAGTTTAACGAACACCGAGCTATACTAATCCTGGTGGTTATGTAAAAACCTGACTCAAGTAGCTAACATTGTGTATAATAGACGGTATTAGGAAAAAAAGAAGTGAACGCCCAAACTGGCCAGTTGGAGGCTCCCCTCCACCGGGCGGCAGGACGCGATCAGCGATTTGGGAGCAATGTCCTCGACCTTGAAAATAGATGAACTTATGTAACCGCCGCCGCCCGAGGGCACAGAGCCTCCTCCACCGAATATTCCTTAAGTTTTTGCATGTCCCGACAGATTATAACAACCTATGCATAAAAACTCTTCGCTTCTTATTATTTCCTCATTTATAGTTTGCGAGCACGCTAGATAAAGGTTTATAATTTCAAGTTACGATTCTATGATTGGGTTTTTGGAACTGTTCCCTGTTATTAACATATTCATGTTTGGACCATCCGAATCGTTTCTTTATGGAATAGTCAAAATTTAGATAGTTTTGTTAGTAAAGAGATGGAAATGAATTCATGTTGGGTGTTTATGTTGTAGCAGGAGCCACGTGGTTCTGCCGCGTGAGCTTGTAGGAAGCTGGGATGAGGCGGAGAACATTTTAATTAGAATTTAATATTAATGCTAGAATAGATGCAAGAATAAGAGTTTGTGTACTTGTGATATTATTCTTTCCCTGTATAATTTGTATTACTGTTTTACTTCTTAAGCATTGACCATCCCGACCGATTGTGTAATTCTTGAATAGGCACAATATACTGATCGATTGTGAGGAAAACTAAAGTACCTATGTTGTAATACCAAACACAAGTAAAGAGTTAGAATTATCTACTCACCATCAGCATAAAATTTTGGTTGCTATGGAGCATGACGTAATCTTTCCTCGCCTCGGTGTAAAGTTTCTTTTTAATGGTTGTAGATGAAATCAGTGAAGCCAAGTGCTATTGGCCCATCGCTAGCTACGAACATGCGACCAATTGGATGTAGTAGAAATACTGTAAAGGTTTATATTGAAAAATTAAGTTTAGTAATACTTAAGGCTTTTCGAATTACACTAGGTATCTATCTTTTTGTTTGCTTCCAAGAGATTGGGATTTGTCATTTTTACTTATCAAATTCACAAAGTAGATAATTGAAATTCACAGTAAATCTGATTGATTTTCAATCCACAGTGTAATCCACAGTATATAGTGCTACCTATCTTCTGATATCCCGGTTACTTAGTCACCTTAAACAAACACAAAAGTATTTTTTTAAACCAACAATTTAGAGCGGTACTGCAACCATTTCAAACGAGTCCCGATTTTTCCTTCGTCTTTGTTTTCGACATTCGTTTTTTGAAATTGTGTAACCATAACCAAGGATAAATAAACAACAATGAGTAATAACATAATAAACGTTTTACAGCCAGTCTTAACTGTTATTATTTTATGTCTATGTCATTAGACTATCAGTAGAGAAGATTTATTTTGTTCCTAGAATTTTAGCAATATTAAAAACTATTAAATTACCTGTTAAGTTTAAAAGGTTTTTTATTATTAAAGGTATTTTAATTAAACTTTTATCTTTCTCAATCTTTTATTGGGTTAAAATGACTTTAGCAGTATTATGTGTAAAAAGTTGAAAATCTCCTTTTATAACATAATATATAAAAAAATATGCAAGCTTTCTCAATGGATACTATTAATTCGACTTAGGAAAATTCTTAGTTGTATGTATTACAATCCTATAGATATTAGTCATCACACCATACTGTGTAAGTTCTACAAACTATAAAGAGAATCAATTACATTATATTATGTTGAAGGCTGTACAAACAGTCTTATTACTACATATAGCACATCATCATAGCTTATACCTAAAGTAGCATCAAGTTGTTGGCCGGGTGATGTCATAACCAAAAGCAAGAATGCACAAAAAAGCCATTGTGTAAAGAGTCGTGAGACTAGCTAGCTCAAGTCCACGAGCGTTGAACTCTTTTGAGTGGCGAACAGAGTCAATGCCTGCTATTAGCCAATTTATATGACGAACTAACGACGTTTGAATTGCTCCAACAAACTCCACATAACATCCTACAGTATGAACTTACGCGGATATTTGACAACTCACTCGTTCTCAAAAACAAAGGACTTGTAGGAACACAAAGACTTTGAGTTATTTTCCACAGTTGAAGCCAATCTGTTATGTATTGTTTGAAGATAACGTGCATGTAACCCGCATAAGTAGAGGTTTTTGACACTCGCGACAAAGACCGTGAAAAATAATGGCATGTTTAAATACAAATAAATGTGTAAGCGATGTGGAAATTAGTATTGATTTTTCAGTGAGCACAGTTGCTACATTATGTACATACATATGTCATTGTCTTTTGGAAAGACATTCAATTTGTTTTAACAGTTTGTTCAGTAATGTAACAGTGCTATTTTATTGAAAACCAATAAATCGATTAAATAATTAAATAATGAAATGACGCATTCTTATTATAACTTTATATAAAATTCAATATTTTCCTTATAACGTGTTGCTATGATATAACAAGAATATAGGTACGGGTGAAATAATTCTTCTTGTTCTGCTGACTCTTGACTATAAGAAGTCAGGCATCTTGTGTCAATATATTTAAACCTATTGATATAGGTCCATCAATTAGTACCTTTATTAATAGGTTATTATCTAACCCATACCTATTAAATCTGAGGAATGCTTAGATTGCAAATTGCGTTATACATTTTACTTGTTTGTGACTACTGTATCTATTTACATTGACTAAGTGGCAAAACTATTTATTAGCACTCAAATCGTCATGTTGAAATCTAGCAGAACATACAATAATTTTTCACAGTCAACATCGAATCATAAAGACAAGTTGCAGTAATGGAAGTTGTGTGTCATTGTATTAAATGTATAATTGAGGTTTGAGGTTCAATTGCGATCCAATTGGCAATTTGAAGCAGCCTTTGCGGTTTTTTTCCAGCAGTACAGAAGGACTCTCTAGATTAATTCACAATTTATATTGATTGTTTGATATTACGTTGTATAATACTATACTCATGTTTTTTTTTTGTAATATGTGTTTTAGTGACATTATATGTATGAGTCCGCTATCTGCGATATACTTATTCATATAATAGCCACTTATAACTCAATTAAATAAGGTGCGTAGGGAAAAACATTTAATTTTTTTCCAAATAAAAAAAAATTTGGAGTCGTTTTATGAAGAACCCCACGTAACGACCACCACACTACTAGTAATCTACAAACTATCATCAATAAAATATTTCATCAAAACATAATTGAAAATTAATTAAAGCCTTTGAATTTTCTTTGCTCATTTATAAATCCACCTACTCGTACATTTTTTGTTATCCCTAATTTAGGTCTAAGCCATACATACATACATATTGTATCTTATAAACTTTTAGAGCATTATCTTAAATGATTAGTTTTAAATTAACTTACGAACTGATTACTCATTCACCTTAAAGTGTACACAACTTATTGACATGAACTGAATCCTCACTAGTCTTGTCCATATTTCCATACAACAGTTCCGAATTTTCTAGAAAACGCTCCTTCGAAAGATATTTTGTATGACTGTCTAAATGACTTAGCACTACGAATGCTTGTTTGACCTACAAATAGATATGTAAATAGAATAGTTTACAAAACTGTAGCATGCAGATTGTAGATTACGGTTTGAAGAACGGGCGCGGCTTCTATGTTAACCAAGATAAGGACACTTGCGAAACCGGGATAAGTCATATTACGTAGGATATGAAGTTTTTTGTACCTTAATAATATTATATTGGATACTAGCCGCCTGTAGTGTATCAGTATAATGAAGATAAAGCTCATTGAAATAACTTCTACAGTTTAATGATTATGACACTCATTAATTTTTATAACACGAAGAAAATACAAATATTTACCGCCCATAATATTGTGTATTTGTCTAATGAATCATTTATGTAAAAGTAAAAAAGCAATAATGAAAGCCTATTAAGAATCAACTCAATCATCGTTTTTTTTTGCAAAATCTGTTATTAGCTTGTTTCTTAAAATATTACCCGCAATTATACTAAATTGCCTGAACTATTAGGCAAGGTCGATGACCTGCGTTTAAACACAGATCAAGGTAAATAAGTGTGCGCATCGGAGAGACTTACCAATGGTTTACTTATTTATTCTATAATCTATAAATAGTCTTGTTCATTTACATATTGTATGAACATGGTAGTCAAAAAAGAAGAAAGTATGTGTTATGTGACTGGTGGCTATTGCGACCGCACGTCAAGGCTCGAGGTCAACGCTTTTCGACTCAAGATTAATGTTTTGATAAGCACCGTGTGGATCAAACAGCGCTACGTAATTGTCTTATTATGTTGCATTTGCGAAATGAGACTGAAGATGTTTGCGTTAGAAGTTTAAACCTCTTTATTTTGTTACAGATCTGATCTCAAGGCAAACTGCGCCATAACATGAGTGCTTCATATGTCCGAGGATGCAGTTCTGAGGTAACTTGCTTTTGTTTTTATTCGCTTTAGATATAACAAAGAATTACATCTCGTCACGTCTTTTCGTCTCACGTCAAATATGTGTCGCTTTTGGGGTAGCGAATTTTTGTTTGGCTGTGTATCTGGTGATCTTAAGTGTTCTGATATTTATGCTGGTAATCTTTTATGCGGAGAAGAAAAATCTGAATAAAACGTCTGCAGTGTTTCTTTTCATGTGATCCAGAAAGGGGTTTTATAGAGCAAGTACAAAGTAAATATGAGCAGAGAATATTAAATGTTGTTCAAAGTAAATCTGATGTCATAGACTGTTCTCAGTATCTGGTTAAACTAACTGTAGACGGTGCAGTATTGGTCGTACGATTTTCGCATACAATTAAGCTTCGACCCCCTTTGTATATTTTTCAATAAAAAATCTAGAGTGTGTCGAATCATCGAGTGCATGTGACTATTGACGCATTAGATAAAAGTAAGTAATGATGATCAATGAATAGTATTGAAATAGGGATGGCAATAAAAGCCACTTTCTGACCATTGCTATTTTGTATATTGAAAGTTATCTAATGTTGAAATATTTATGTAATGCAGCTTGCACATAAATCAATCAATTAAATAAAAATATTATGGTATTCGTCGAAATAAATCGTCTCATTATTTAAAGGGAACATATAAAATTGAGCCTTATGTTTTTGATATCGCGTTTACTCAAATATTTGGTACCTACACTTGAATGACAGCTGCTTTATCAGCGTTACCACGTAAGACAGATGCAATGATGGTTAACTTAGAATGATTGCAAGAAAATGTCGGGCGAGGTATTGCCTAGTTTTCTATGCGTCGAAGTTGAACGCACGGCTTTGCCGGCGGTGGCGGCGGCAGCGGCGGTGTGCGTCGAGTCAAGGTAAGTGTGCCGACGGCCGGGTATGACCTAGTGCGGCTCCCCCACCCTGCAGCTCAGTTCTGCACTCGCGAAAGTTCAACGAACCTCCAGCAGAATTCTTACAGGCATACGCGGCGGTTACATTACCGGAAAGCAGTTGCAATCACCTACATGCCCGCAGCATCGGCCGCTCTGCACAATAGGGTTTGGCTCGGTCTTTGACGGTAAGGCATCGCGGCCAATATTTCGCTAGGTGTAGTTAGAGTATTCAGAGGCTGGTTTGTTCACATAATATAAATAACATTAAGTTATTAAATAATACAATTTTCATTTTTTTTCAAATTCAATTACATTTTCTGCTTTCACTAATAATTTTGCTCTAATTTGCCCTGTAATTCTAATTACTTTGAAGTTTAACTTATTCTAAAAATATTGCAAATCGTTGCACCAAAAATTATAAACTCACATATTTACATAATCCTAAAAATATTGTCCTAACTTAATATAAATAGTTGTTACCCGCAAAATGATCAGTCTTGGCAATAAATTTATTATAGCGCGCTGCCTACACAATAAGCGTACAAGATTGACCTTTGCTTAGAGCTTGCACTTGGCAAATAGAACAGTGCTAGAACAAGTTTCCTTAAGTCAGATAAAGCAACGATTTGCGCGGTAAACAGTATGAGTAAGAGTGAAGGAAAGGCTTTAGCAGAATTCGCAGCAGAAATATGTTAATTTGGTTTCTTATGTCACCGAGCGGCCAAGTTTCGTGAATCATGCGCTCACGCACGACACGTATTATACATACACCGTTATTACTTTCTACGAAACTGATGAATTTTCCTAATTTCCTGTTTTGATGCTCGAGTTGTATGATCAATATTTTATTCAGGTTTAAGGCGTCATCGGTTTCAAAATGTAAAATTTGCTGATTTAATTTCTTCACCTCATAATTTTCTTTACAGATGTAAGACGAGATTTCCAGAAGATTCATTTCAATTCTAAGCCAATTCAATTTCATATCTGAGCGAAAATCGAAGAGGGAAAAGTCTTATCTATAGTTGCAATAGGTATATCTGTGTAGTTATACATTTTTATATGATGTTAGTATGAGGCTTGCAGTGGAGAGTGTCGTGGACGGTCCGGCAGTCGGCGCTGTAACGGCGCGATCGGGGCCGATGAACGCCGCTGGCCTTATTCCGACAAACTATCGCAAGCGAGAAACGCGACGTGTACTTTCATTGTCACCTCGCTGTACGCACACAAGCAACACATCAACCAGCCTCTATCAGTCAAGGCTGCACTGATAAAAAGATAATTTACTTGCACAGGATAAAATTCATTAATAAACAATTTAAGACGTGATTATTGTAATACCAGTCTAGAAGCGAAACGATTTCGATTAATTGTTAAGTAACTGGTGTTTAACCAGCTCTGGTTCTACCTAGATAGATAGCTTTCTTAATGTCAGTTCGTGCATAATCTGTAGCCACTGTGGCATGAGTCGGTACACGGTAGGTAGGTTTGAATACAGTCATGTTATCGGAGCAGAGGATCTGTCTGGAGAGGTCAGCTACGGTATACGATTGTGTTTCGGCGGCGTCGGCGCGAGGTAACAATGGCGCAACAGTCGCGGCTACGTCACTCAGTGTCAAGTGCATCGGCTCAGATAACGCTGTGAGCTTGATCTTGAATATCAGTTCCTGAAAATTATGAACATGAATATATAGATGTGTTATTCATGGCTATGTTACTAGTCTATTCTTAGGCAACTTGTGGTCGTACATTTTTTACGGTTTTTTTATAGATCATTTACCATATTAATGTAATCATCGTAGCTAAATAGTTGATGTAATACATTTTCAGGCATGTATTAATTATAATCTGCATATGTCTACTAATTTCAGCGGTTTACGTAGTAGACAGGAGGACATCGGCAAGGAGAGAAAGAATTCGCGAGCCTTCTGTGCTAAGAAGAGCACATTTCTTTTGCTTTCCCCTGTTGCCATTTGTAATTATGGGTAATCATAAACAAATAAATGCCAACAATCAGATTAGACAAACCCGCGTGCAAATACCAGTATTGACGTAAATGGACAGAACATTATGAGTATCTGTAAAGTGGTTCATTCGCTAACGTAGGTATTGGAGTTACGTTGATAATGACCTGCTCTACATTTTGTATCGATTTCAGCGTTGTTGATGTTTACATTTTGGCGACAGCTATCTTGTGCTGTTTTATGTATTTGTATCATCTGATTGACAAAAGTTGGATGTGTCAAGACCAATCAATATGGTGCAGGTTATGGGAGGTTATTTTACAAAAGCGTTCATTAATTTGTTGCTTTGAATGCCTGATGTAAATAAAAAATGAGTGTCAGATTTTCTTAAAACAACTTTTAACTTTTAAAATTTTACGTAAATAATCTTAGGATGTTGCTGGTGAAAATGACCATGTTAGTTTTTAGCGACCCTAATGTACCTTTTTTGAAAATATTTTTAAAAGTACTCTACAGGTCAAAGGTATATTAGAGGAGAAAAACAGTGCCATATAGCTGTACTATTTCTCAAAGCTGGCTGGCTCGCTTCCAGTTTGTACCATCAGCTAGGCTCAGGTATACCAGCTATCCAATGAGTGAATTCAATTTATGTTCTTCGGCTTTTAGTCGTACTATAGTAGGCATTTTACGGACACACTATTGGAAGAATACTTTTATATCAGTTTCATTCCATATACATACTTAAATGTTTTGGATAGTAATCTTATGTAAAACATTTCATAGGACAAGATTTTTCTATACTACATTATTTCCGCTTTCCACTTTCTTATTTTTTAAGTTTATGCTTGATCTGGGAATACAAGAAAAATGCAGTGTATGTGGGAAATAGGTTAATGGCGTGATCGTAAGCAGTAGGTTAATTATTTTTAAGAATGTTAAGCTAAGTCTGTTGCTATTGACTTTATCAGATTATAGCAAATGAGACTGATCATGTAAACTGAGACATTCACTGTTATACTTACCCAAGGAGACAATGAAACACCACTTCACAAAAGTATTTTCATAATGTTGTGGAAACAGTTATAATAATTGCATTTAAAAATAATTTTCATGACCAAAGTTTTAATAAAAATATATATTTTTTTTATAATTAAATGGTATGACATTTTTTTTTCAAGGAACCAACGTTATTTAAGTCAAAATCAGTAAAACCCTGCATAGTAACTGCATGCTTTAGTGCCTACAAGTTATCACTATAATCGTATAATCTGCTTAAAGCGTGGCCTTGTTTCTCTCAAGCCTATATAAAATTAACACGTTTTTCCATTTCTCTTTAAGTTCGTGTTGGTGAGTGAAAACCGCATGGCCGCGCGGACGTCATTCCACTTTTCCGAGGCGTCGTCGGTGATTTATAAGGCAACCGGTGTTATTTGAGCTCCGTCATTGAAGCGAGTTTTCCTTTTGTTATGTGATTGTGAGGGAGCGCGGGGGACCGCGGCGGGTCTAATGACGCTGGCTAGTCTAGACGTATCCGCAGAAGCGACGACGCGCCGCCGATGCATTTCGCCGCTGCAGTGTGCAGTAGGTAAGTGTGTCAATGCACTCTAATCCCCCCCATCCTTCTCTCTGCAATCACTCATGACAAGTTCAACTCGTCTAGTCTCCCCGAGCCCTATGTGGAACAAACTTACTTCGCAAAAACGCCGGGTACTTAGTAGTGATAATGCACTAATGATTGATAATAGGCATTTATCTCCACATGCAGTAGTTAAGACTTAAGAGCTCGACCGGTACTTAATGTCTAGGAAAATGTTTTAAGTTGCCGTCATAAGTAAGGCGTAGAAAAGCGATTTTTAATTTGCAGAACGTACTCGTTTTCATACTTTTCAATGTTTATATTCTCTAAGACTTGCAATTTATTTCTTAAATTCATTTCTTACTGCTATATTAGTTTATTAGCATATCTACCACAAGTCTTGAACCGCAAAAAGTGTTTCATGGAAAGTCGGAAAACTGACCGAAACACGTTTACGGTCTCGTGCTCATAGATATAAAATTGATTGTTGGCAATATAACTAAAAGAGAAAATCCGTTGGTAATACATTGATGAGCTGATAGGTGCTAGACATTGGGAGATGCAACAAACGGGTTCGTTAGCCTGTCTCGTTTTCATTAGCGTGCGCCGAGGCGGATCTGGTTACGACTGAAAAACTTTCATGTTACATAGCACACGTCTTTATCAGCCATCCGAAGAATGCTTGGGATGAGAACAATAGTTTAGAAATTATGGGGATTGAGTTCCAAATGTAATCTATAATTTCAGTACGAATTTGAGAATTTTGGTAAGTAACAAATATTGTTATGGACGAGTTTGTAGATAATTTTGTGGCTTGAAATTGACTATCCTTGTAAAATCTAGTATTCATTGATAGCTGGATTTCATTGATAGACTTTTGCTGAATGCTCAATGTTTCATAAAAATAGCATGAAAGTGGTGCATGTCTATCTATCTAATTATATGACGCTAAGGTATTTCTTTTGTTTCCACATAATGTTGTAAATCATGGTGCTGAGGGTTACACGGACAGGTGGGTGCGCGAGCGCAGTGCGCCGAGTTTCCTATCCGTATCTAGGCGAGTGACAGTAGCGGCTTGCGAAAGTGCACATAATTGGATCGGCGCTTTAGAAAGGGGGTTATGAGTTTGTAAGTGCAACGAACTCGCGTGCATTTCATCGGGAAGATGCAGTTCAGTCAGCGTGCGTGGAAAGCGCGCGCTTCCAGGAATCGGCGACACATCGACACGGCGGCGAGCGACGCTCTCGGCGCTCGCGCACCGCTCTATAAGGCGAAAAGTGAAAATAATTATACTAAACACCAACACCTCATCACACACGTTAATCGTACTCTCTTTGCATTCTCCACTTCTTATGTTGTAATTCCGTTTATCTACCGAATCTGAAATAAAAAAATATGTAGGTAGGTGCGTTATCTGAGTCTACGCCAAATAAGTAGAACACATTGCGGACCTTTTGGAAAAAACATATCACCTGGTGTATATTGTTATTCGTCGTCGGTTACTGTAAAAAACGTCAGCTATTATGATCATTATGCAACTGTTAAACAAACGCGATATAACGGGGCCAAAGGGTTACGGGACCATATGGCCCGAGACCCTGGTGCCGGATATGGGTTAAGTAATCACAGGAGTTTTTTGCATCCTCTCTATTAAACCCCTTTCTTTTGTTAATGCCATAACAGTACAGTTTACATAAAAAGTCGCCGCTTGCACGTATGGGCGGTATGTTAATTGAATCGGTTAGAATCGATGCCATCCTAGTTTGGTCCGCCTTGCTAATGTCATTTTTTGCTCATCTCTAGATCAACAGATGTTTTTTTCGTTAATTATATTTTCTCTCCTGAGCAACGGTTACTTATGTATTTGCATCTGCTGCGTTTCCTTTTCGTGTACCCCGGTGATTGAAAATATTAAAAATTCTAATGAAAGATTTTATTAGCACACTGTGGGTTCATTAGTTTGTAGCTGGGTTTATGGGACCTAGTTATGAAAGTTATGTTTTGGTAAAGGGAAAGAAAACTTAGATTTTGCATTTTCTTTAAAAATATTTTTTAAAGACATGTTGGTAACCTCAATCAATCAGAGCTTTGTAGTGCTTAATAAATAATTCTCATGTTAGGCCACGTTATCAAAAAAACAAGATATAACAATGAATTCTGTTTTTTTATATAATCTATATAATATAATGTAATATGTTTTCCAGTTTTAAGTATCAAAATTAGTAAATTCATAGTCAGTACACCCACATTAGATTTTGGATTCAAAGATACTCCGAGAAACCTTTTTACTTAGATGCCGAATTGTAGAGGTTGCAAACAGTTGTTATGTCGATGGTGACGACCTTACAACCTTCTGTCTATATCTAGAATCACTACAAACATTTCCTATATGTTGTAATCCATTGGGTTTCATTAAAAAGTAGTGGCAATGGTTTGTTCCCACTAGTTCTACTGCTTAGTTCTACCGTAGAACTAATGGGAACTTTTTTTCCCACTAGTTCTACTATTTGAGATGTAACAAAATAGTAGAACTAGTGGGAATTATGGTTTTTATTGGTATTCCCACTAGTTCCACTGAACATTGGCAGTAGAACTAATGGGACATTTTGTTCTACTAGACAGAAGAAGTACAATCGACGGCCTGGGTGTGGGTGTCTCGCCGTGTCCGGTAATCTGTAGTTGTGATTTTTTTCAGAGCTCAAAATCGATAGCAGTCAGAAAAACTTAGACTTTTTTCATAACTTTCAGCAAAAATCAAATGTTTTTCTTTATAAAAGTACTAGGGCAGCAGAAATAAAGAGGAGCTAGTTAATTCTTTTGTTCATCTAATTTTATAACACCTCTGTGGTGTTGTTTAAAAATCAGATATTGATATTCATTTTCAATACTACATTAAATTATACAAAATTAATGTAGTATTGATATTATTTAAAAATGCTTGCTGATTGACTGTTTGAATTGCAGCCCTATGATTAAGACAAAAAAAAAAACAAATAAAAATAATAGTTTAAAAACACGCTTAAAAAAATACGAAAAAAAAATTAAACATCTGTTGAAAACTTGTCAATTTTTTTTACAAATTATGACGTTGAACTAAAGTCCCTTTATAGCCACACTTTACTTAGACAAGTGTTCAACAGATGTTTAACTTTTTGTAAAAGACTGTTAGTTTCCAACACAACACTGACATTAAGCTAACTTTTTAAAGCGTGGTTTTTTATCAATGTCTGATTTTTAAACACCACCACAGAGGTGTTTTAAAATTAGATGAACAAAAAAGATTTACTAGCTCCTCTTCATTTCTGCTGTCCTAGTACTTTTCTAAAGAAAAACATTTGATTTTTGTTGAAATTCATTAAAAAAATCTAAGTTATTCTGACTGCTATCGATATTGAGCTCTGAAAAAAATCACAACTATCGGCCGTCGACTGTACTTCTTCTGTCTAGTAGAACAAAATTATGTCCCATTAGTTCTACTGTCAATGTTCAGTGGAACTAGTGGGAATACCAATAAAAACCATAATTCCCACTAGTTCTACTATTTTGTTACATCTCATATAGTAGAACTAGTGGGAAAAAAAGTTCCCATTAGTTCTACGGTAGAACTAAGCAGTAGAACTAGTGGGAACAAACCGTGGCAATTAGAATAACAAATGTAGGTAATAAAAAGTGTAATTCAAAAGTAACAGTTCCTTGGCAAAACCACGCTATTCTATTATTAAAAATTATAAACAATATTTTATATCTCGTTAACCACAACTACCTGAGTGTCAAACATAAACAAAAAGTGGACGTGCTCCGAAGATAATATGGTATTTAAACCTCAAATTGGTCACAGACCGGAGAAAAATGACCAGTCATATATCTTTCTAATCTTTTGTACTTAAGGGTCCGTTCGTTCTGAGAAACAGCTATTACTATAGATCCCGGTTTACAAGAGGAACTGTTACAAAGTAACAGTCGCTGCATGACGGCAAAAGTGCATTTTTGTTGAAAATCCTGGGTGTGACGTCACAGAGAGTACGTCACACGCGGACGACAGGCTCCCGTTACTCGCACAAAGGGCGTCGTAAACAAAGGACCTCTAGTTTGACCACAAAGTAGCTGCTCACTGCACATTGTTTTGAACGTAAAGCTATAAATCAATCGGTAACGGGAAATATTGTTTGTTTGTTAACAGCCATATGTAACAGACTGGTTTTGTAATTTGTATTGGCGTTAAATAATTGTGTATATTTTTTTACACGTTATAGCATAAAACAAAGGTTCATTGGTAGGTACCAACTACATAACATACATTCCAGTATGACAATAATTTACGCAATGTATTTACTGCAATGGTTTAGTGAATAGGTGTTTTGACACATCTTTTTCAAGACTGAATTCACCTAGATATAAAAGCATCAATCCTTATACTAATTACAAAAACAATTGAAAGTATGTCCAAACCACGCTCCAAGAAAAAAATGAAAATTCATAATTAGAACCGAACCGAAAAAATGTCAGAGAGGCGTCATTAAAAGTGAACGCATGCCGCTGGCCCGAGATTGAAAAAAGTAAAAAGAAGGTAGGAGTCCCGTTAGGGGCCGGTATCCCGCGGCATGCGGCAGTGAATGCACATGCAGCGATAGATAGGTCGGAGCCCGATGCGCTTTAAGTTATTACCTGATCGGTTACCTCCCATTACGTAATGAAATATACGGTAATATGATGACGTTGGTCCGCATTTAGATTTTGTTGTTCATTTACTTCATTACATATATGCGTATCATTTAGTGTATTTAAGAATTGAAGGCTCAAATAATCGCTCTGGAACATATATGATATAGGTAAACAGGATCCCCGAAAAGAAAACACCAAAGTCTGTAATATTAAAAGAATTTGCTTATAAATTATAACATCATACAAATCAAGAGTTGTGACAGATTCTGGTCAGCAATTATTTTGTTGCTAATCGAGCCTCCAATCAGGCTAACTTAAAAATACATGAAGTACAGTTTGTGTCACCTAATCTGCCTGATCTAAAATTTTGACTGATTTATTTGCTGTATTTTAAAGATTTTATGATAGTCTTAATCCAAATCTCTTGTGACGTAAATATATTACCCATTCGTTATCTAACTGTTAACATAACACTATGACTGATTTGATCTTAACCTTGCCACATAATTGATTGGAAATGTCCCACAAAGTTTGTATTTTTTTTATATTTACGAATCACAAAATGCTTTACCCTCAGAGTAATAAGTGATAAAAAACAATGCAATTTAATGATTTGATCAAACATTTCAACCAATGCTTGAAGCCTGTGAATGAGTATTAAAAGCCTTACAACCTTCGTTGCTTGTAAAGTGCAGGCCTAAATGGAGTTTTGAAGTATATAAGGTTCATTAAATTCCAATTTGAGTAGAGGGACTAAGTGGTTGGGTGGCAACGAACCATTGATGTGGGATACCAATGACGCGTTTCCTGGACAACATTCGATTATACTCAAGAAGGCTTCGTCAGCAACCATAAATGTATAAAGGATTAACATCTGATTTTGAGTATAATGTATAATTTCAATTCAATTTTCAAGGGACTGTTAATAACTAATGTGATTAGAAATTCGGATAAAACTATTCATTTTTGTCTTGCAATAGAATATAATAACCTGCTTCGAAAAGAAAAATAAAGGAAAGGAAACACAAATAAGTAATTCAAGAAAATGGAAACTTCTAGAAAGTTCGATAAGTTGTGCATCATTCGGGAAGTTAAGCTATACAACAAAATATGCATTATGATTGTTATTTTCATAATAGTTATTAAAATAACTTGAAAATCAATGATATATGTAAAGAAGCCACAATCTGTGACGCGGCATTGAGCTTGAAGTTGACGTATTTCTTCCAAATAGAATAGTCTGGTTTTTACGCAGCGTGAGGTAACAGTTTCTAGGTTACCGGCTCACAGTCTGAATTCTTATAGGTCTAATAAGTTTCGTTGCCACTGGCCTGACCAAACAACACGAGAAATGGATCAGCTCAATGCTTTCACCTGACAGATATTTTCAGTCATCAGCAATTAATAGTGTGCGATGCAATGTAAAGAAAAGTCATAGACGTAGTATAAATTAATTATTTTTCTAGAAAAGTGGCGCACAATAATTCTCGTGGGCGGCGTGCGCGACGCGCGGCGCTGGCGTCGCTGCGCGAGCGCATTGCTAGTAGGAAAGTTGTTTATGACGTCGGAAAGTGTCACGTTGAACCATGGTGAACCGCGACCGGTGTCTTCCGCGGTACCTGGCCTACTCACCAAATTGTCATTCTATCAATCCGTCACCATGACTTTATCTTCGCCATCTGAAGGGTACCTACATTTGCACAGCTCCAAGACGTGTCGCGCTCTTGCCGGAGTTCGACATGAACCGTCACATTCACCGTAACACTCTTCTTTGTTCCAATGAGATTTGGCAAACGTACTGGCACTGTTGGGTGACTGTGTTTTAAGTCGTGCTGCTTAATCTTATGCCACTGATTACAACATCTAGATAATACTGCAATAAAATTTACCAGCTTAATGTCAGTGTCAATCAGACTTTTAACTGTAACTTTTCTATTTAAACGCGTTTACTTATTCAGATTTATAAAAAGCTAACTTTTTATTTGTCTGGAATATTAAAGTTACTTTAGTGCTTATTTAGACAAACCAGTAGCTAATTAACAACATCCTTAAAAGCTAAATAATGTATTCGAGCACAGTCATAATGTAATAAAGCGATGATGGCCGTGATAGTTTAGTTGTAAGTGTTAGTTTGGTCGCGCTGCCGTAGCAGGCGTGACGCGAATCATCGACCTCTCTCGCCATTTGTAATGTTCGGTGGCGAAATAGAGGTCATTGACAAGGCCTAGCTCGCACCATTATTCCATTTGAATCAACAATGCTTATTCAACGCTCTGTTCCCACTACAGCAGTTTTCTTTCTAATGAAGAGTAATGGAAACATAATACGTGTTAATGAAATCCTTCATCTGAGGTTTTTGCTGCACATCCGGCTTTTGCAAAAATATGATTCCACCATCTATTGTCATAATTTTAGGATCATGCTATATTTGAGAAGGGTTTTCGTATCCTGTATTTCATTATTTTATTAATATTTTGATCGCACGTTGATCTATTAATTGATGTGCTCTAAGAAACACGATTTGAGCTGTCATGTTGTCGAGGCATTGAATTTTTGTATGTGTGTATGAACAATGGCTTGCATAGCTAGTCGTGATCTAAGTTGGCGGAATGGGGGGCTTCGTTCGCCGAGGGTGAGGGGGGGAAGAGGGGCGGCACGCACACTACGCCAACGAAACGAAAATTTGTGAGGTGAACGAACGCAAGTGGCCGCGCAACCAAACGTCAGGTTGATTCACTTTTCATCTACGCTCACTCTGTTATGGATATTGTTAACTTCTTTATTTTTGATATAATGAAAACTCACTTTTTACATTTTAGGCGTTCTCATTTGTTTTTTTGACGCAATGCTGCAGTTTAGCACTGACTGAAGTAGTTACAGCTTAACTGCGATACTGAGAATTTACTATGGCTTTGTGAGGATAGTATCAAATATACACATTTTCAAATTCCGTTTTATTGAATCACTCTATTTTTACACTATTAGGTTAACTACCGTTTTAAGCTACAACTTGTTGAGGCATATGCAATTGCGATCTATGTTTATATATTACTTTAGAAGGAGGAAAGTTAATTTTATGTAGACTCGTATGTGGTCTCCAATTTTTTGGGTAGCAATTTAAGTTAAAGTCTCTCATTTTGAATCCTCAAAATTGTTGAAACTTTAAACAACCTGAAAAGACAGGAAGACATAAGTAAATACGAGTGCACAACAATTAATCGTACACATTGCATCCTGCAGTGGCCACTAGCGCTGTACATTTAACATTTTGTAATAACGCGCAAAGTATGAGTTTTTACTTTTATCGAGCATGTGAGTGGCGGTCATCGACCCCGCGGTGTCCGCATTTGGCGGGAATCCACAGTTCGCGAGCGCGCACTTTTCTGATACGCCACGTGACCAAACTTGATGACGACTACAATCAGGACTTTCTGGGTTTTTACTTCTTGTGAGTTTACGTATGTATGTGATTCATTACTTAAAACTATGACGGGGGAAATTTCTCTGAAAAATAAACATGACTATAACATCCAATCTCCAGATAATACCCTTTAATTTAATATTGTATATCTAATTTTTGAATATAATATTTATGTAATGATTAACTTGTTGAACATTATCTAATCAATGATTAAAAAATATCATTTCGTTAAATAATAACTATACAAATCTGAAACAAATATAAAGCTAGATGAACAACACATAGAAAATAAGACACATAGTTAAAAATCATCTAAGCAGGTACCAGTTCTCGACGTAGTGAAATCAATGACTGCAGAATCACAGAATGAGTAGGGAAGTGGCGTATATTAATACACTTATTAATGATGACTGATCGTACTTTAAGAGCGCGAGCACACTACAAAGTTTTAGTGGCCCGACTGGTGGCCCATTGGTTGGAAAATTTTCTTTTTTGTAGAAAATTGCTGTTTCAATCAATGTTTTTAGTTGGTCTGATACGGAACAAATACCTTATTGTTGTCACGTGTATACTGATTTATGAGCCTAATGCCCATTTTCACCAACAAATACCTAAATTTAGGGATCCCCTAAGAGCATTTAGGGAACACTTAATACGAATTTCGTTTTCAATTCAAATGTCCCTTTATTATTGGGGGAGCCCTTATTATAAGTGACACTTAGTTACGGTTATACCAACTATCGGCCGACTAAAAGTTTGTAGTGTGAGCGCTTTTACTGTTCACAGTTGAGGCAATCAGGCGCAGTGCGCACGTTGATGTCGTTTGTTCTAACGTTGCTCCGGCGCCTATTGTGTGCACTTGGCTTTGTTTCCAACCATTTTTCATGTTACTCAGAGCTTGTTATAACAGTGAAATGCTGTGATAAGTAGTAGTAAATGGTTTTGACAAATAATTGCATATAAGAGAAAAAGTTTCAATTTATTTACCACGCCAGAATAATTGAGTGTTTGAAAGAAAAGATGGTTTACTATAGTTTTGCCCTATATTTTTTTACTTTATTTTTTTTTTGTATAGTAAATAGAAAATGTTAGCTAAATATTTAGTCATATATAACTTAAATAAACCAATAAGAAAAGTATGAAAATTTTATTTTCCGTCATCAGGCAATCCAATACGGGAAGTCTTAAATATAACTAACGATGAACTTACTTTATAATCCCTTACATTTTAAAAGAAAAGCAGGCACTAAACAACATTTTATAAAGCAATAAAACCAGGTGCAATAAAGTAGTATTATGCATAATGCGATACACGCACTTATAACATCAGTATCGTGATCAAATCCTCGATTATAATGTAAGTAAATAAACATTAGCAGTCTTGCATGTAATGGCAGTAAACGCTTATCAGTGGCCCTAGTGGATATAGTACCGTTTATAATTACAGTGTTTAGAAGGGCTCGTGGCTAAGTCAAAGCGGATCGATCAATCATAAAGGTAAAGCAACGTTTGGCACTGGGGGTTCCTGGATGGGTGACCATCTTGTCATCTTCTTCTGTGTTTCGGAAGGCACGATTATTTGGTGGGTCCTGGCTTTCGTTTGAACATCTTTAGCAGTCGTTACGGGTAGTCAGAAGCCAGAAAATCTGACAATTAATTCTATCAGGGGGTATCAGGTTGCCCGGATAACTTGATGGAGGAGGTGGGCAGTCGATCTATGTAAAACAATCAGCTGCACCCGTTTATCAGATCATGATAAACTACAGTGCCTCTTAGCGACAGTCCAAACATATTATGTAGTGGGATGAAGCCATAAATAAAATTAATTTACAAGTGACTATGTAAGATTGATACCTTCATCTGTTATGTACTCGTCTATAAATTATATTCAGTTTGTTCAATGAGAATGAAAGAACATTGGTAGGCATAAGAACATTGACCTGTGTGGTCCCTCATAATTTTAGTAATATTTATTTTTGAGATTCTAATGTGGCTAGTAACTAACACTTCTGCAATGAAACTTTTCTGTGATAAAGTTATAAATGCAGTATTTATATTTAGTTGCTGCCCTAGAAGTGTTAATTCATATAAAAGTAATAATGGTACGGTTTTTTAGGTTTACTTCTCATATTACCAATGAAAATTATCTATATTTGAAGCGCAGGAACATAGAATTGAAAAGTTTCACCATAACCACAAGCAAATAAGGAATGAAAATTGATACATTGAGATTTCCGATATGATACATTGAGATTTCCCAGAAAAACCTTTTTACACAAAAAATAAGCAATACAGTAAGGTTCTTTACACAACTTTCTTCGTCATAAGCGATTGATTAACAAATGCAATATGACGTTATGGACGTTTTTATTTTAATTGATATCTGCAGTGTTGCGGCGGAGTGCGCCTGGGCAAAAAGCTGAGTTTCCGCATTGCGCGCGCAGATCGGCGCCCGCGCCGCCGCTGCAGCTCGCGGGGAACATTTCCGCGCCCGTTGTCGAGCCGCCTGCAACACGACAAGAGGGAAACCTCAACAATTTTGTTACTAATAAGATTTTTATTTTGACTTTTATTAGAAAAAAGATATGATACTTATAAGAGTTGTTTAATGATGCCCCCCAATAGTATCAATTCCAAGATAAAAATCAAAAACATGGATTGGGAGATCTAACGTGTATTTTTATTTTAATCCTTTTATAGAGCAATAACAGGCGGTGTGCTGTGAAAAAAATCATTATTCATTTCGATTTATACTGAGCGTACGTTCTAATCAAATGAGCGTCTAATAATTGTCGACTATTTTTGAACAATGTTTTCGTTTCATTGTGTTTCTGTAAATGAATAATTGAAGTTTAAGCGTAACTACATGCAACACGAACACATGATAAAGAGTAATGAGCTGAATCGGCGATGAAATAGCGGTACATCACATATTGAAAAGTCAATTTTTAAAACTCGTTTGCAACCACAGGATCGTTTTAGTTCTCGGTAGACCTATAAATAGCGTTCGATTTTACGACATGTGTGGTTGACGGTGAATAACAATAAAGTGCATTGCGTGGTCCCGCAGGTTGACGACGCCTGTCGCCATCGGCGGCTAGCGGTTCGCAAGGTTTAGGTTCACTCGGGTTCATTGCCATAGTTTTGTAACCCTTCTTGTGTAACTCGCTCTCGGCCCTTCTCGCACACCTCTCACTTGGACTCATTATTGCACTTATTTACTTTTCTCGAAATGCCCATTCCATATCTCATGGCGTGGCGCTTCGTCATTGGACGCAGGTACGTCTCAATCTCAGTGTTTAAATAATGTAATTAGCAGCTCGAGTGAGACGTGTGGTAGAACAATTCAATCTGTAGGCAGCCGCGACGTGGGTGTTTGATTAATCGCGTAGGTTCGGTCACCATTCCTTTAATTATAGGTCTTCGTTTGTTGTCAGTTATAACTCATATTTTGCAACATTAATTTTATTTATATACAGTTACGACAACATTACGGAATACACAGACAAATTGTCTTTGCATGAAAGTATATCTAATGAAATAACGGGTTACGGCTGTTAGCTATAAATTATATTCGAGGTTGTTACATATTTATACAATATCCATTATAATACAGGGTAATATTGACATTGAACAGTTTATGTAAATAAAACATAATTCCTTGCATTTATTAGCCGGTCTTTGACCTATGTATTGAATTATTTAAGTGGATGGAAGTGTAAGAATGTCGATATGGTAAATATGTGATGTGTTATTACATATCATATATCAATAAGAGTGTTCGACTGTGATGATGTTCCATGGTGTGGGTATGGGTATAATGTACATGCGGAATGTTTAATTGAGCAGTCGTGTAGGCTGCGGTTCCGCGTCTAGCGGCCGTCGACCCCGCAGCCTTTCGAGAGTATCGAACCGCATGGATTACGTCACCGCGCAAGCCTCCCCCCCATGCCGGCCTGATCACCGCGCCGCGACGCCTAGTGCCAACTGACGAACGAGCTATGGAATATTCCTATACTTCACTATTGCCCAAAAAAATGTTCGTTAAACTTTTTGCCGAAGGACTCAAGTTCAAAAACGATAGCTCAAATTCAAGGTTGATTTTTTTAACCCATAGAGATTTAAAACTATCATGTATTTTTTGCGTATAGAAATTAATAAGAACCAATGTAGTTTTTTTTGGAGCAGTTTTTGTTGGCTACCGCAATTAAGCTTTGGCCATGTAATCGTAGCAATGTAATAAACGTGCTACGCCGTAGTCGTTCAAACTCACGCAATAACGTGTAGCGCTCTCAAAAATTTTGGGCACAAAGTTTGGCGCTGGACTTTCGTTGGTTACGCTCACTCAGTCGATAAGGTAAACATCATCCAGTCAGCGGCAGTCATCGACCCGCGCCGCTCGCAAGGCCACTCGCTTACACAACTCGCCACTAAATTTTTATTGACTTACTTCTTTTGGACCCCTTTAATTTGTTTAACTTTACCAATCTAATCGAACTTTATGCGCATTGCGTCAGATAGTTGACTTTAAAAGATCGTGTAAAAGACCCATGATAAATAATGCAAATGATGTTGAAAGATATAACTGTATGAGTAACTGAACTTAACATTCTCCTTAGCCATTTTATTTTGAAAAGCTCTTTGTTTTGAACGAAGTCATACTAAACAACGACGTTGTTCTCAATACGGTGAACTCGAGCGATCGGCTGTGTAAGCGAGCAGTGTGGCGCGAGCAACCAACAAAAGTACTTTCGGCCGAGTAACGGGACCGCGCGGAGAAATGCTCTACGAAATCGAAACACGCGGTCCCGTTACACGGCCCTCGCCCTAAGAGCCTGCCGGGATAATCTTGGTAAATCACAGCCGACGATCCGCCGTTACCTCGTATTAGTGCTCGTAATTTCCGCTGTACTGGTTTACTGCATAGTTTCGCAGTTCCCTGTAATTTTGTTGAGCAGTTAAACTCAGTTTTAGATCTGTTTAATTTGTTTAAGGAACTATATCCACTTTGCGGTACAAGTGAGGCTAGCTGCTAGTTACGATGTTGATTACTTCAACGGTTCCTATCAGACCACAAAACATTTATATATACAGTTAAGTTTTATAAGAGACATCGAAGAACCTGAAATGTATTGTCATCCCAAACCATTTCTGAAATAGATGCGTTTCGACACGCATCTCTTTACAGTAATAAGTTAATAAGTTCTGCCTGACATAATTGATACAGTCAACTTCAATTAAAGCATGTTACAAGGAAACATTCTAACATAATTGAAAAAAAAACTTAAATAACTTTCATCGAGAACTAAACTTTTCACAACAGAATCGCTGACGTCGCCATCTAGTGATACTTATAAGTATCACTTCGCTTTCCCCCGGTATAAAGCTGAGATTATGTGAATAGAAGTAGAACTGCTCTACATTATAGAGTAGCTCCGCAGTTTATATCAAATGCACGAGAGGGCAGCACCTTCAACTTTCATAGAATGCAAAATTGTAATAAAAGACTATGGTCGTAAATGTCCAATTTTATCCATTTATTTGATACAGAAATGATAAAAAAAATCTTTGTGAAGTAAAAGATTTGGCACTTTAAGGAAAAAAAAAATTTTTAATTTCCAATATGTAGTCAAAATTGAGCTTGTTTTCTTCATTTTTCTTGGAAAACACAAAGTTCAGTGTACCCGTTACATTATTTGTTTTGAACAATAGTCAGCATAGTTCGTGAATCTTTGGTTTTCAAATTGCAACTGTAAATTATTTGGACAAATATACAGTTGTTCGGTTGCACCATGATTCATAAGTTTTGGGCGATCGATTATATTATTGTGTTATGTTGATAACGTGTCCTACATATTATCAATCGGCCAGTTCTGTAGATATTAAAACATGCAGTTGTTATGAGTCAGCTGTTACCGGAATTGTTTTTTCCTGTAGCTGCATTTGGTTGGTAAAATTTTAATTTTATCTTAGGGAAATTGTTGCTTTGGAAAATGTAAAAGTAAATAAGATGTGTATATTGATTTTTAATTTTAATACTTAGTGCCAGAATGGGAGAATGAGTAAAATAAGAATATAAGATTTTTTTACTAAATATTTTTTTCTTGGATTTGATGGAGTTTTAACAAAAGGACTTATTTACGTCTCTGGACGTGCTATCTTCTTATAATGTGTTTACCTAATAGTCTTTATCAGGATATTTTTTTTACAGAGAACTGTTCAAATGTAATAGGACATACCTATTGTGGTTTTTACCCGACAGTGTGAGTAATCTTTTTTTTAACTTGCTTCCCGAATTTGTTGATGTTTTTTTTTTATTTCAATTTATATGTGAGCTAAAGTTCAGGTCATGTAGTTCAGCAAAAGTGTCATTGAGGAAAAAAAACAAAATTTTATTACTTATTGGTAAGATAAATTACAGACGTACTTAGGATTCACTGCTTATTCTCTTTAGTTCACCTGTACAAAGAGGTGACCATAGGCTTTGTTAAAAAAACATTGATTCTAAGTTTATGTTGGTCAATTTTATAAAAAATCATGTACCCATTAATGTATTAATAAAAAACACGAACACACAATGTCAAAGGTCACATACTTCCCCGCAAGCAATAGACCCGTAACAACCGCTCATACCATCAATCATGTAACATTACATAAGGGTACATACAAGTGGTTCGTAAAACGCGTACGTTTTTTATCATTTTTGTTCTTTATTTAAAAAATAAGCGAATTGATTGGCTGCGCGGGTCTCGGAGCGAGCTCGCGCCGCGCGCAGCGTCCCTCCGCGAACCGACCAATAGGAGCAAGGGTCCCTGTGAGGGTGCTCGCCCTTTAACATTATACACAAAAAACATTTTGTTCTCCAATGCCAAAATTTGGTAACGGAGCAAATTCACAGATAAATCGATATACTGTTTGCAATTTTGCAATATTTTGTTGTTACACAGGAAAGCTAATTTTCAGTTGACAGCTTAGAGGTCAATAAATAGAGCGCGAGTCTTTACACGTAGCCGTATTTTACTTAAAAACCTGAAACCTGTTGAAGAATCTACACTATTTTAAAATGGTGAAGAATTATTGAAAAACAAGTAGGTTGCATTGCTATTCAATGAGCCAAAGATAATTAACTAGAGTTGATGTAAAGATTATTGGTAATAGCAATGAGTACCTAATAATCTTTACATCAACTCTAGTAAATTACGTTTTAATGTTATTTGGATTAGATTGATATATGTCATTAGAAATTCAGTAGCTCCGAAATAGTTAAGACATCCTTGGATATCATGTGTTAGCAACCTGGACCGTATATGTAGATACTATAGTACTGCTCATCTGTACCTCAGGAAAGAAGCGTCAGTTCTTTGATTCAATGGTACTTATGTTAAGCCACCTTTATGATCAACTTGAATCTACCCATCCCTTGTTATCCGTTCTTTGTGACTAAAAAGAAAAAAGCTATTGTTTATATTTGTGTAGTTAAATGTTTTGATCCCTGTTTGCGAAGAAATGTAACATACATCCACCTAATTCTTTTAAATTATGGGTCTTTCGTGACAGTTGTTACTTTAAAGAACCTTAAATTCTGTTTGATATAATTATACATTACATTTCACGTCCTACAAAACACTTTCTTACTTAGCAGCTTTCGCAATTTTGTAAAACACAACAGCGTTCACAACTTTTATGAAAAAAAAAATGATTTGTTGATAACTTTATTTAGCACCCAATACAGGCACTCAAAATTATCTATTGAAACACCCCAAGTATTATCAAATATTAGTGCTAAACCTACCAATAAACAAACTCACCGTGACTTCAACATGTCACATTTTGATTCCGTCATTGTTCGGAACAGTTTGTTTCGCGAATATGTAAACTGTGGACGTGACGCGATGATTGAGTGACGGAGCTGTATTGTGTGTGGGCTGGTGAGCTCCTCGATGTGTGGGCACGAAGTTGTTAGGCCGAGGGTGCACTCCCCCGCGGGTCGAGGCTCAAGTGCTCGCGAATGAGCCGCGATGAGATGATGACTTCACAGAAAATGTTATGTAAAAAATATGTGTATGATGAGAATTATGTGGCTGAATGCGTACTCAAATTATATAGTAGTCTGTTCTTATTATTTATGTTTTCCTAATGGAAAGATTTCAAGTCAATCAAGTTTAGTAATCTAAACGCTGTTTTTTCTTCATATTTTAGTCAGAATAAAATAAAAAAAATAAAGATCCAGATATAATAAAGATACGATTTTAGAAGTCGTACAAGTATGAATATGTGACTTGATTGAGGACGAACGTATGTATTCTGAACAAGAGCCGTGAGGAAATTTCGTAGACAGAAACCATTGCTACGGGTATGATAAATTAATATTACCTGTCACTATCAACACAACAAATGCAACTTATCTACACAATTACAAGAAGATGGAAGTTGAAAAATGGCATAATCTACATACAGATTGAAATTAGTTGTCGCCGAACAAGTTGCCTTTTTCTAGCGATTATTTTGATCATTAAATGTTCTAGAGTTATTGTTATACGCGGTTTCTTCACAGGATTTTTTTGAAAAAAGCGATAAAAATAAATCAGTGGTAGAATCCGACGTGTGCTAATTTTAAAATATATCACTGTTTATTGGCACGAGGGGTGGCACGCGACTCAATCCCGAAGAATAGTCTTCCTTTAATATGAGGGTTTATTCGCAATCCTCAATTTGGTTTTTTGGGACTATTGTGATTTTTTTTCTAGCTTTTTTTGTATGGTCAATGAGGGGTCAGTTTTTTAGAAGCACCCCTGCCTCGTTGAGATTGATTGACAGGCAACGGTCACTCGCAAATTGCCATCTGCATTTACGTCAAAAGCAAAAAATATACTTCTTTTTACCAGATTTGGGGCATTTCTGTAAAGTTAAAAAATAATAATTAAAAATCTATTGTTTAGTAAAAAGAGTACTTTTCTTAATTCGATAGAGGTACAGCAGATAGTAAGTTACTTCTACATAACTTGTAATAATCATTAAAGTGTAAGGACTTGCGACATAATTTGCGAGTTCATATTCAGAATTCTGTCTTGATTTGTCTTTAAACTACCTTACTAAAAAGCTTGGTCATTATAAAAGTCTAAAGAAGACCAAACGACTTTTGCTTACTTTTCTAATTTTTAATATCCAAGGTTTTTTCTACTATATTATTATTTATTTTCCATTTCCAATATTCCGGTCTCATTATCGGACTAAGCGTGCCCATTGTCCGAGTTTAGGCGTATCGCGCGACCCATCACAGTTTTTGTCACATTCACTTTTTCACAGCTAATATTTCTGCATTAATGGATAAAAAACTTCCCCTATTTACAAATAACAGGGACCTTTAATCCGAACGCTTATTAAATATAAATATTTCATGAAATATTATTGTGACTGATTTTTATGGCTGTTTAAGTGTTTTGTGATTCAATTATCGTATTCGGATAAAAAAATAATTGTGATACATGTTCAATATGTATCAGTAATACAGGTACACATATGAACATGAAGATACCCTCAAATTTAAATGCATTGCTTACTGCATAGTTATAGGATTGTCTATCAATTAATTTACATTATGATAGAAGAACAATTAAGCGAAGAATATGAAACTAATGTGTCTTATATTCTATTTAAGGTACAGTTTATTAACTCCATAATTTATGACAAAAGAAGACCAAGTGAGTAAGTAGTAGGCACATGACAATAGTTTATGACGTCGTCAATTAATAAAACAAACATCGAAGTTACAGTTAGTATATCCACTGAAGGTTGATTATGCATGTTAATAAATAATTTAAAACTGTATAGGTAATAATAACTTTTCAAATTAAAATATGATTTGAGTCAAATTTAATTCTGTTTCTTTAATATTGAGCTCTAGCAATCAAAATTCGTGCCCGATATTGACTAGTTGAAATGTGCAAATGTTCAAAATGTGCATATCAAATCGCATAACATTGATTTTGGAAAAAAAATAGAGCATTAACGTACGCGCGCCTAGCGTCGCATGGGTCAGGTAATTGTACTGCCTCCATGATTTTATTTAAGCTATAGGACATTCCCGTATAGGATTGACTCCGTCCAATTTACAAAGTGTTTATTATCGCAATATTTACAATGGAAGATATCCTCTGTAAATGTTAATTTGTGTTTTAGAAATACATACCATGTAGATGTATTTCATATAACATACTGTGATGTTTTCAACTGTTGAAGAAAAATACTGTTAATAATAATAAAACCGATGTAAACAGTATGTTTTTCATACCAACAGTTTCAAGTACAAAAGACTTAAACGCATTGCTTATAAAACAACATCGACATTTATCGATTATAATCGATGGATGATCTAATAATAATCGAATAGTATCGTCTCGGATATATTTAAACATGGTGACCATAGTCAGCATTGTGTCCACGAGCTGACCAGCAGATGTGCGGCCGGCTGTTTGTATTCAGTCGTCGCTCTGCGCATGCGTGCCCTCCACGAACTTTCGCAAATATGGCCGCCGACCAACTCACTTATTTGGCTTTATTTTAATTGTCAAAATTTTATTACGATATCATATCAGATTTTGATTTGTAGCTCTAGATATTTCTAGAGCTACAAAGCGAAAGAAAAATACAAATAGGTACTTGCATTATTGTATGTAGCCACAAATTAAGATAATTTTTAGTTATAAATGATTTGCGTGATTAGTTTTTTAACATATGTAAATTAAAATACTTAAATATCGTTGTCGATAGACTAAAATGTTCAAAACATCAAAGTTGAGATAGACAATATCAAACAAGAGTTTAGAATATTTTAAGAAACATCACAGACGCGCAAACTTGAGTGATCATATCAAAACAGAAATCAATCATATGATTTTTAAAAATTATGTTGTTGTATATTTTCTTATAGGTATTTTGTTCAGTTAAAAGTTACAGATATTATCTTGCGGTAGGTTAGCTTTCGTAAACTTTGCAAACCAAGGGCGAAACGCATCTGTATCTAACCTTTTCTTTTCTAAAGTTAATTTTATTTAACAGCATATTTGTATTAACGTAAAAGGTATCAAAATTAAGAGAGGCATAATGTCACATATTACAATAACTATTTTATTAATGAGGTTATTGTTTACTCACGTTTGTTTTGCGACTGGCTGGCGATCGAATTCTTTAGGCAGAAAAGCTTTTAAACTGAAATACCCTATAAGTAGTTCTATATTTTAAAATTCCAATAGCAATTTATTCGTCTCATAACAACAAACTGTTACTATTGTATTTACTTTTAGTAAATGTAGGCAGCATCCCCCGTCCATGCGCGTCACCCCAAATCAAAACGCACTACGCAGTCCTTCGGTAATCGCCACGCGCGACGCACTAGCATGTATACCACTCTCATTTTATACTTACGACACAATAAAAAACCTTATAAATATTCCTTAAAATCAATCAATCAATAGAGACTTAAGAAACCGGCGCGCTTTGTAAACCCATTCGGGTTTCGTCACCAAGTAACAAGTGCGGTGTTATTGTGTATATTTTTTTGTAACACAAATTATGTTGGACGATATAAAAAAGCTATGTATGAATATTTTTAAGTAGCCGTGCTTATGTGATTCGGTCGTTGGGGTTTCTCTTTGAAGGGGCGGCTCGCGGCGTACATGAAGGGTGAGATATTTTTATGTACCTACTGCTTGAGAACGATCAATTTGTCGAATGAAGAATCATTGAAATTGAACGTAATATCACTGTTAAATAGATAAACATAATCTTATTGGTTTGATGAAGAAAAATTCAAATCCGTCTATCTATTATCTGCGAAATTAACTATCATGTAAACAAATGCCATTATAACCTAATTATTATTTAACCCAGAAACAAAATATAACATAAGTGCATATGTGATAACCTACGAAGTGCATCACTGATCTATTAACCTATAAAAAGTTGTCAATTTTATAGTTTGGCGCAATAACCTAGATGCGTTGCATCCGTTGACCCCAAACTCAATAGATAAAAATATACCTATACCAATACTATATAGTTCACTTATCTCTAATGTTAAAACGCATCGTAAATTAAAAAAAAATTAACGTATTTGCAATAATGGTGTCGAAATTGTTTTTTGGATTAATTGCTTCGGAATAAAAAAATCATTTCCTATGCAAAATGTAAATATGATACATTACATTATTACTGATTTAATATAATACAGCCTCATTCTACAATAACAATTAAACTCTTTAATAATATTTTTATCTTCGGTTTATCTTACATTCAAAACAAAATCCTATACTTTTAACTTTGTATGATATTTTTTAAATTCTTATTTGCTTCTTGCAAGATAGAAGATATTTATGTGCGTGACTTAGGCAAATCATAAAGTGAAACACATGAAATATAAGCTTTTTGAATTATTTTATATATTTTTTAATTTTTATTTGGCTCACCAACAATTGTTTAAAAACGATAAAAATATCATATACAATCATCATAAGACAAAACTTGTGTAACAATCTCTTAAAGGTAAGCACAGCATGCATTACCTATACTACTAAGTTAAAGTTAAAATTATGACAAATAATGATACGAACATTACCAATTTAATAAAAAAATACTAATTACAGAATTACTTATTTCTACTTACCAAATAGTTTCAATCTTAAAATTCAAATGCTTTCTATTTATATTATTTTGCTATTATGTATCTCTAATAAGTAGATACGTAGAAACAATTAATATGAAATTGATAAAAATCTAAGCGCGTCAAATTAGCATGAAACTGAGTCACGTCTATAATATTCGAGCATAACGCAAAATAAATGGAATTGAAAGCTTAGTTAGGCTTTGTGTAAATATCTCTCAATAATTTATTATAGTTTCTAATCATTCGTAGAAGTATAAGAATAAAAAATTGGTTTTCGATAATAGTTTAATTGATCTTGACATGTGCAAAAGGAAAGCTGCAATAAATGAATTATGTATTTTAATACTTTTATGTGATGATTACATATGAAGATAAATTGACCATTTAAAATTTTAAAAAATAATTGAAATCTGGTAGTAAACATCCAGTTTACAGTAATGATTTTGGTTCCAATTCGAAATAATCGCTGTAAATCTTGAAAGATAAAAATCCTGCTGTGCGTATTTATTGGGTATCCTCCTTGTCCAAATAAAATGTTTTTGTGAATGGTGATAACATAAAAACAACTTAAATATCCAAACCTAGGACTTTTTTACATTACTTATATAAATAGGATCCATTATCCTTGATCATGGTAAAACTGCGGTATGAATAAACTGTATTAGAAATCTAAGACCCCAGGAAGCAGAACCTTAATCAGGAAGCTAATAAAGGGTTTAAATGAATATTCGTCCTAGTTCTTAAGTATTTTATAAAAGCTAAACCCTTATTCCAGAGTGCAGCGTGTGCGCAGCGGCAGCAGCCGCCGCCGCAGCCGCAGCGGCCGCGGCCGCGTCGTGGGCAGCCAACCATGCGGCCGAGATCAGCAAGTCACCGCCGCCCATCGTCGTCGCCAACGGTACTCTCAAACAGCAACTGCAGTATAATGGAAAATGTAAGATTATTTATTGCAATGAGATTAATTAAATAATTACCTTTTTTACGTCAAATTACATGCGGTAGCACCCCCAAATACGACCACCTTCACTGCTTCCTAGTATTATGGCTGGGTAGAAGAAACTTCCCAGAAAATCGTGATTTAAATCACTTACTCAAAATGTATATGTATGATGTATGATCAAAATGTTTACGTAACGACACTATCAAAGTTCTCGTATTATCGTATCGTACAGGGTTAATATGACAATAATTTCCGTAGTTTTAATTATTTTTGTGATAAAAAATTAACCTATATTAAAAATGATATAAATCGATTCAGTAAACGATTCTGAACAAACTAATTTCAGGGTGTGCGTTAATTAAGTTACATGTTGTATATGTACTTTTTCTACCCTTACTTAAATGGCTTCAATCATACTGGTCTTCATTTCCAATGAGAATATATTTAGTTCTTATCGGAACGAACTTATTAGATTTTTGTATAATTGGAAATCTAACAATAAACTATTTCGTCCACTGCTAGTATAAAACTGTATTGTTTAAAGTTAATACAAAATATTGCCTAGCAAATGTTGCAATAACACCGTAGCGGTGGCGTAGGCTTCGCGTAGCACAGTAATAAATATTAAAGAAGTCAGTGTTTAAGATTCTTAGTTTCGACAGTTTATTTAGCAATCTTAAAGGGAATATTTTGAATCCAATTCATGAATCTTTGAAACCACCGCTTATGGTCTATTCAATCAACACAATGTCATTGCTTGATCTGTCCCTATAAGACTCTGTGATTTGTAATATAATTTGGTCTAGTGAATGAAATAATTTTGGAACGGTTAGCATAAATATATTGGCAAATGTCTTAACTAAATAGATTATCTTTTCATTATTGTAATATTATTGATAGACAGTTGATAAAATAAGAATCTCATTGTACATTTTTGGCACCAGCACCGTGGTGTTTTTTCGTCTGTTCGTAGGAGCGAACGTGTAAATAGTACTAAATATGGGACATAGTAACTCATTATCGATTTTACACTACAAAGTTAAATACATTATTACTCTATTACGTGTATTACTTTCGTACGTTTAATAGTAGAATAGTTTGAGATATTCTTTTGTTTTAATATATTTAGATAAACATTAAACGATTCGATATTCAAACCAGTCAAGATGAAAGTGTAGGCGATCGAATTTAACCCAAATTCGAAATGAGAACGAAAGTGGCCAGAACATACCTATTTTATATTTTAGGGTGCCAGTAGGCACCACCCCTCGTTGGGAACGCCTTTTAAAGAGAATTAACATAACACATTGGGGTCGCTTGCAGGATTCTCGGTCTACACTGTACTCTATGGTCCCTGAGCCCGGCGTTTTAAAGTTCCGCTGTAGCAAAACAGATGGCGGTACGACTTAACTACGTCAATGCCATCTACAGTTAACTTAACAAACTAACAAATTGGAAAGCACACCACGATTTATGATCGTTTAAGCTTTAAACGCTAGAGGACACTTTCAAGCTGGTTTTAACCATCTTTACTTTCCCAACGAATATCACAGCTTTTGGAAACGAAATGTTCATTTTGTTTAACATTTTTTACATTATTCGTACTCAAAGCTCCTTTGTTGATAAATAAAATGATTTATTTCATAAAGAAGTTTCGTATAAGTAATACAATGTATCGTTCCGAGTCTAGTCGAAAAGATAGGTTAGAGGACGTTACTGTCAACATTTTCCAAATGTCGTTCATACACGATGATTTTCTCACTTTATTTTTCTTCGTTTTAAATATAAGTGTGGGAAGTATGCGCCTACATAGTTTTAACTAAAAGTCTACGACTTGTTGGTTCATACTTCTAGTAACAACATAAATTGCGCATTAGTTGATACTAGTAGGTACTGAATAGGAAAAACTGTCCCTACCAAATGTTAGAACCATTTGAATTATTAATATTTCTTCCAAGTTTATACGTTGTATTTGATTGACCTCTATTGTGGACAGAATGCTTAGAAGTAGCTGTTTGGTAATAATCTTTTCAAGGTCAACTAAATAGATGTTTCTTCAAACCCTTATGATTTACGAATTTATTACTCATCTTGTTTGTTAAGTTTCTGTTACAATATGAGTCAGATTTCTAGGAAGGGAAGTAACAATCGATTAATCAGTCCGTTTTAATTTACATCAAGTATTAGAAATTAAAAACTTTAACTAGCTTTTAGCTGGGGTGAAAAGATCAGTGAAAGTGAATACGACAATTGGTCGAGTTTCATTATTTACAAAACTTGTTTTTCTTGTGAGACAGCCATTGTCGCATATTGTTGATGCATAATCATATGTGGATTAGATCAGTGACAATGGGTTCGGGCCAGGTCGTCAGCATGTGACGTGTCCAAAGGGTCCCCTTTAACGGTTGGGGAGGATCCGTCCAAATTTCGCCAAACCTGGGTTACAACCGAAATACAGAAAAGCAAACGTGAAATTGTCACACTAGTAACAATGGACATGAGTCTTAGTAATGAATTAAATACAAATTCAGAGGGGATCAGTTATTTAAATAATCAAACGACTCATTCATTGATCTGTTTATTTAACTTTTTGAGATCATGGGATTCTTATTTTTTTAATGAAAGTGCTTTCCAAAGGTCCGTGTCCGTTTTTGACATATCAAAATCCCTTTATCCATTTTTTTCAGAACACCATAAAATCATTTCACATTTTAGAAAAGAGGAAAATGCCGCCGCCATAATCTTCTATTTACTTATTTTACACGGTTCTCACAGCCATTAGCAAACATGTTTTGGTTCAGAGTTGAATGTTTCTAGTAATATGCGTGGAAAGTCTATGAATGCGGTTATTCATTTATGAGTACCTGAGTAATTTCTGTTGAAATAAACAAATGAACATTCTTACTTAAAAATAAATAGAGTTTCGATTGGTTGCGTTTTTGAGACAAGATATATTTTTTATAGATATAATTTTTACAGCCGACGACACTATTTTCTGTGTCATGCACGTCTGTAACTGACTTATTTACACAGGACTAAAATTGTAAATTTATATCTGAGTAGGCAATTGTAAATAAGTTGTTGGAGTGCCTTGTAAAGAAAAAAAGAAGAAAAAATACTGACCAGTTTAATAGAGAAGGTTCATTGAATAAAACTGATTCCATTGAGTGTGTATCAGTTCGTCGTCGAGGTATCCGGAATAGATGCACACATGCCACGGACTCGGATGCGAACTCTGCATTCCGATCAAAGTTGTCTCCCAGAAGCTATGTTGACACACAAGTTTTGATACACGTTAGTTTTAACTATGCAGCTAGTTTAAAATTGTATGTGAACTTCGGTTTTACATAAACCGTCGTATAGTTTAGACTCTGATTGAAATAAGCAAGTTGAATTTACGGAAGAACACTATGTTTCTTTGGTTAAACTAAAGTACTCGTAAGTATGTATTTGAAAAAATATTTGTTATGTATTAAGTATCTGTAAAATACATCGTTTTTAAATGTTGATATTTATATTCCCATGGACCACCATGCATAAGGGTTTAGGAGCAATACGAAAATTTATTGATTCCGTAAAACATAGTTACATTTAATTTCTAATTCTTAACATTTCTTTCCATTGTAGATTACTTGAGAGAGGTCAGCAAACGATCATGATCGTTTGCTGACCTCTCTGAAAAAAACATGTCATGTTTTTTCAGTAAATTAGTTTGCATACAGGAAGTCGCAAGTAAAATGTTACGTAACATTGTTTATTTTGGTTATAATTCTGAAAATACAATAACAAAAGCATTTATCGTTGAAGGATATAAACAAAAAAAGGCTTGGAAAGTTGGTCATTCCCAAAAGATCCCTTCTGCGGTCGGTTGTTCGCGGCTGCTATTGAGTATATTTTTTGTGAGGCTTGGAGATGTTGGGTGTTGTGAGCATGTGAGGTAGGTAGTAGAAGCCGTTCACCCTGCAGCGCGCTCGCGTCGCAGGAACGCTCCACGCTGCGCTGCCCGCCGCCAACAAGTGACACAATTTGGGTTGGGGTAAAGCGGCCGGCGCTTTCGGGCGGTGTACACGTTTCGTTAGCTTCTCTATTTTAAAAACTACTTGCTTGACGATATCCGGGAAGGGACCGACCGCATCACCGCGGCGTCGACTCCACACCACTGTCACTCATTTTCGATGCAGTCGACCTGCGTACGCGTCGTTGGTCGCTTCGCGCGCACGCGCGTCCGCCTTTATGCACTTAACACATTTTTATAGTTAAAAGTTTTAAACGTGCAGAGGTAAATGAACTTATTATAAACAAAGTGCCTTTTTCATTCAGAGGATGTATGTTACGAAGAGGTGATATTTGTGGTGCCAGTTGATAATTTATAGTTACCATGAGCGGGAGGGAAGGCGGAAATGCAGTTCCCTCTTCAAGTAAGTACACACTTAAGATTACTTTTCTTTAAGATTTAAATTATTTATCCTACATTGTGACTGTTTACACAGTTTTAAAATTATAATAGATAAAGGCGGAAAACACAACGAGGAAGTAATAAAGTCAAAAAGCTGTTTCATGTGTTGGAACTTGACATGGCCCTTATCGAACGGATGTATTGTACGCAATGCCCAGGGAGGCAATCACAAACAGTTCATCATTGAAATTATTCAAATTGAGGTTAATAGAGTCTCGTTTTACTGATGTCACACATATGTGTGCCATGTTTACTGGGTATAAAGTTGATCAACAACAAGATATACTAATTATAAATTCGTACTTCCTAATTAGAGAATGTCTTGTATGGTATGACGTCATTTTATACGCGATAATTATATTTTTGGTGAACCTGTATAATAGTAATTTAAATTGTTTAAAGGACTGCAGAGTTAAAGAACTTAACTGTTAAGTTCAATTTGAAATGAATTAAAAACAAAGTGCGTATATTCATGAATGGACGTAGAGAAGTCCTTGTAAAACATGAGTATCAAGTATTGAATTGGAAACATGTGACGTGAACATTTTATCAAACAAGGTCTACGCATCGAGCAGTTAATTGTTTACTATTCCTACGATACCGTTTTAGTTGCTCGTATGCGTGCTGCCTGCGACTTGGCGCCGTTGCGCGCCGTTTTCGACTCTAACAACACTCTTATAAGCTATATACTACCAAAATACTTTCTATTTATATTTATCTGTGTGAGTGATAAAAGCTTGAATGTGTTTAGGTAAGCCGACTGCATTTTAGAAGGACCTTAATCTCGACCCCCACTCCTCTTGCACTACGTGTTTTTGTCGTCGACATACCAGAGTTCTAGTGAAGAACGCACTATCGATATTTTTATGCTGATTAGAAAATTGTTTACCTTATTACGCAACAATATTATACGGACCGAGGTGTTGTAGCACATCCTCAACATGCGCACCTACCGCGGATAGGTACCTTTTGGGCGCAACTTTACGTTGTGCGTCGTAGTTAATAGTAGGTACTAAACAGGAAATTGTTTGTTACTCTACAAAGGTTACATTTTTTTTCTCGATTTAAGAAATTGATTTGTTTGTACACATCGCACCTATACACAAACTCAGAGACAGCATTCTGACAAACAGGAATTATCGTAGAGAGTTATTGAAGTACCATCCGGAATTTTTAGAAAGTCGATGTAAAGTGAGGTGACGTCCCTACGGCAGGGTCCGAGTTCGTAACCAGTCAATTAAATCCGAATGGTGGTACATTCGGCTGTCTCTTTCTCTCCTAGTTCAAGATACCCAAGCACAAGCGCCACTTGACGATGATTCACGTTCAAATTCCATACCTACGATTGATAACAGCAAAAAGTGGTGAATGGTACAATGTTTTAGGTCATTTCATTTGCTTGCTCGACATGCGTCCTACTATAATATCGGTATGCGTTTTGTTTACTACACGTGCGACTCATTCCATTCAAATAATGAATGAGCATTCAACATACATATGTATGCTACTTTTTTATATCCTAAATATGTTTAACCTATATAAACATCGGTTGACGTTTCTAGAAAACCATATTATCATTATATTTAATTTCAATAATAATCTAATAATTAAAAAATAACTGATGGTGGTTTTAATAAAGCATTGCAACGTGAACTGTGATTAATAAAAAATATATAAATGACCTATAAGTGTTTAATTATGTACAAAAAGATAATTTGTTTAAATTAAGCCATATTAATAAATAAATGAAGTGTCAGCATCGGCCCACGCGTGTCAACAGGCATTGCATTTGATCACCGAGTGTCGATCTCAGCGTGTGATACTAATCGGCTCATTGGCCCGCATTGTGGGGCACAACACTATCAAAACATAACATTCACATCCTAATAGAAAACCCTTAAATGTGAGAAACAATGAGAAACTCTTCAAACTAATCTTTCATTACAATCCAATTGTTAGAGATGCTACTGCATTTAACACGAATATAATGCCTATTTAACTTAGCTCGTCTAATTTCTCAAACGACAAGACTGTTATACTAATTTAGAAATACCATTGAGAAATATGACAGATACGTAATACTCATATACTGAGACAACAGATGTGTAGATCAACACGTGTTCGTTTATTGACTACACTTTATTTTCATTCATAGAACTGTCCTTTACCTCATGACGCTTAGCGAGGATAAAATAACACAACATTATTTCTTAAATAGGTAGGTATGTTAAATAAGTTTTCAGATGTACCTAAACAATCATTGGAAAACGTCATCTGGATAATAAGTATTGTTTGCAACAACTCTATGCGCACGTGCTTTAAGACAATAAATAGTTTTATATATAGCTAGGTGTTTAAATGAAAATGATTTCCTGCAACGTCTCTTGAGAAATTCTTTACATAGTGTACATAGTATTTACATGGTGAAGGTTCGTAGGTATGTATAAAATAAACGAGTCCTGAAAAAAAAAATGTATCGCTCTTAGTAAAATTTTCGAATGAAAAACTTTTTCATTTGTAATAGTAAAT
Source organism: Helicoverpa zea x Helicoverpa armigera (assembly GCA_033682625.1). Taxonomy (NCBI): domain Eukaryota; kingdom Metazoa; phylum Arthropoda; class Insecta; order Lepidoptera; family Noctuidae; genus Helicoverpa; species Helicoverpa zea x Helicoverpa armigera. Next base: position 6,554,540 of record JAWIIS010000032.1, read on the forward strand.
ATTTGAAAAATAAAAACTCAAAATGTCTGTTATAAGTTTCTCTTTCTATGATGCAGCATTGAACTCTTTTTTATATGATATTCTATTTAATTTCATAAGTTTTTATTGATATAAAAAAAAATAACTGGATGGGATATCTTGAAATTAGATCCTGGGATGTGTCATGTCTCAAGACTTTGACAATGAAAGGACTTTCCAAACCCTCTAGCCGTCAACGTAAATTATTGTAACAAGGCATGGGGTGCGCGCGAGCAGCAAATGTTCCACTTAAAATATGCGTAGAATTTCCCCTTCCTGCTTTTAAAATACCACGAGCTTAAATTTAAATTCCAGTTAAAAATAGTGCACCTAATCGCTTTAGGAACTGACAATAAACCAGTAACGTCACGATTTCTGTCCCGTGTTTTGTTATTAACGTCGAGCAGCTAAACATTTTTCGTTATATTTAGTTGAAAGTGGGACATTTTAATCAGTCCGTTGCACAACAGTCGTGGTAATTTGATACGAAGTAGAAGAGGCAGAGTAATGGTTAAATATTTGAAGAGGCGCGTCGGTGTTGCATTAGACGAAACAGTGTAATGCATCTGTTGCATAGAAATTCCGAGGCACGTTGAGGTGTAGCGTGGAATGTGCGTAGTTGTGGCGGGGCGAGGCGCGGGCGCGCGCACCATGCTGAGTAAACAAAACTACAAAACAGGCACATAGTACGCCAGTCGGATGCGCCCGAGTGCTACCTCACGCGGTACATATACGTATATAAATAACGTGCGGCTACCGTACGCGCACTAATACCATGTATTGTAATGCACACACCACAATTTAACAAATTATAATATCTGCAATTTAACATGATAACAACTTAATTTCATTGTAACAATCAATAGTAACTTGTTTTACTTTTCAAAATGAATGCTTTCAAATATCGAAGCTTTCGGGCAAAAGCCATGTTTTTAATTATTGTAACTATTTAAAAACAGTTTTTCTAAACTTATTAGAAACAGCAGGAACGAAACCTAACTTACAAATTGTTTACGTATTCAAAAGCGCACTGGTAAATTACATATCGTTTAAAAACAATGTGAACATAGGTCTTCTTATTCTATTAAAGAAGAATTAATTTATAGGATCATGATTAATTTTCAATAAATAAAAGATTTTCATGTTTATTAGGATCAGACCATTTCCCAGCAATACCAAACTTCAGTCATTCATAAACGAACATGCTTACTTCTCTAAGAGTTACTCTGGTTATTGCTTTAAAGCCTTTAAGAATTTATGTTTGTCATATAAACATTGACTTCACTTTAATAAATATTTAAATACTACAAAAACAAGTCTCTACAGAGAATAGAAAACATTATTCTGTAACGGCAAACAGTTTGGATACAAGTTGATTTTGGTTTGTATATTAAAAGTAAGCCTCCAATTGAATTTTGTTAATATGTAGCATGTTCAAATGGATCCCACGTTATTAAAAAACAAGTCTAAAAGCTTTCTCATTAATGTGGGATAGGGAATAATAAATATTGAGTATGGTAAGCAAGGTGAGGTGGTGCGGCGGCGGCGAGGTGCAGTGTTACGGCAATGAATGAAAAAGGTACCAGAAACTTAACCTAAATACCGAACATTCTTCGAGTCCCCGCCGCCGTCGCCACGTGTGCTGCCACCACGCTTTTACCGCTGCCGCCGCCCGAAATAATATGCTTAGCTTACATACCAACACATGGAAATGTATATCGAATTAGCAAACCCACCAAAAAATTCTCATATAACTAACATTTGAGTAAGCCTCCGCGATACTAACGCTCGATTGATGAGAGAGCGTCGTGAGAACTTTTAGCTTGTTTTATTTAAATGTTGGTTTGTTTGCCGGAGATTGGACCCATATTATACATATTTATAAAACTCTGCTACAAGTACATGCTTTAGGTAGGTCACGATTACACTATGTGTAGATGTAATAAATTAATATTTCAGTATAAACAAAATGTATAATCTTGACATTAAAAGAATTGATAGCCCCGTTTTTAATAGGCAATGAATAAAAAGTCAACTTCGGTATTTGTAGATAAGTCATTCACTACTGGGAACTAGAGAAAAAAATAGTAGGTGCTAATCAGTGTGAGTATGAGAATCGTTGTTTGTCATCTGAAGTATTTCCGGATATTTTTAAAGTTATTAGTCACTACATATACTCGTATAGGTAGGTATATGGATTTTTTCATTAGAATCAGTGTAACATTAGGTACATTACTCATTGATGTTTTCTATGGAGACTTCACTTCCACTATTCAAAGATATTCTCCATTTTAATTTGCTTGAAACTTAATATGTTTAAACACACGTGGAATTAATAGGCATAGTGTAAAAGGAGTTGTCTTTTATTTCATTTGGTTCCCACGTTTTTATTTTGTTGTCTCGGTGCCCGATAAGGGGAACGTATACCCTTTCTTCGTCAAGTATACGATTGTAGGCCCTTATTTATTGCTAATAGATTTCCGAACGTTAGAATGTCTATGCATGCATTTTAAATGTAAGGTACAACCCGTACAACGACCCACAGAATGCAATTTAATTATCATCATTGGATTCTCTATGACCTTTTTATTAGAAAAATGTAAATGCTGTTTATTCTAGTATTTTTTTTATTTTTGATAAAGCTAATAGATAAAATATTATGCCATCCGGAAATATGGCATCGCACAGTTCGGATAGGTATTCAAATGATACATGTTATATTCTACGGATTTATATAAACCCCCTTGAAACTATGACTCTTACGAAAATTACGTATAAAGCCTGTAAATTAAAATCGAAGCCTAACAGAGCTTTATAAGTTGCGTTTAAGACGCAAACTTATCAGTTTTTCTTGTATGGGGACTTAGTAGGAAATTCAAGAATTATTTGGTAGTTTTGATAACAGGTAAATGGGGAGCGGTGCGCGGGCGCAGGACGAGTGGTGGTGGAGCGTTGCTAACAAAGTGAACTGTACATTGGTTGCAGGTGCAGCAGGCGCGAGCGGCAGCGGAGTCACAGGGGTGACGCGCCGCGGACGATGTAAGTGGTTCAACGTCGCGAAGGGCTGGGGGTTCATTACCCCTGACGATGGCGGCCAAGATGTTTTTGTACACCAGGTGATTGTTATCATTTTATTCCTCGAAACGTGCACGCAACGCACATAATTTTAAACTTAGATGTGACGCAAATTCGAATCGTAGGTTGTACTGTTAATAAAGCCATTCCATTTACGATACGCTCTACGATAGTTAAAATAGTAAAATAAATCTATTCAGAAAAAATATTGTGGCGTATCTAGCGGTTGACCCGATAGTGCGCTTATTTGTTTGCTCGGCTTATCAAGGCCGGATGTTTTTTCTATACATTTGCGCCACCAAACTTGTACTTCGTTCGGCTGCAGCGACGCTAGCGGTAAAAACTTATATTAGGTCAAGTCTATGTTACTGGATGCCGATAACGTTGATTTTTTTCTCAAAAGCGATAAGTAAATTTATAGCCCATTGAAGGGACCCACAGTCAATAATAATAGTTAGCATAAAGTTGTTATTTTTATACCGAACTAGCGGGCCGCCTCGCAGCGCCGCTGTCGCACGCACAAATATTATAACTTTGTGGCTTACACTATATCGACTTTATTTGCTTTTACAATTATCAATAACCTTTCAAAATTGTGCTTAAACATGAAAACAAATTACTAAGCATAAGATCGGTTCGATGTACATACATGAGTACATATACAAGCTTTTTCTGTGTACTGCTTTAGTCAATAGTTTCATTTGTAAAATTCGAGAAACGTATGTAACTGTGTGTTCATTTATTTTCAGAGCGTGATCCAGATGCCAGGCTTTCGATCACTGGGCGACGAAGAAGAGGTTGAGTTCGAGTGCAAGGAGTCAGACAAGGGGCTGGAGGCGACGCGTGTCTCCGGGCCCTCGTCCGTGGACTGCCAGGGATCACACCGACGCCCGCTCTCCAAGAAACGGTTCAGAAAGATACGGTAATCTTTGCTAAGTAGCGTAGAAGGAAGTACACAACGCCTGTATGTATGAACGATACTTCCTTGCTTGCGGACATTGCTGACCATATTATGGGAATGATGAATCTTATCTAGACACGTTAGTGACTGCTAGGGGAAGAGGAATGATATAATGTCCAATAATGGATATGGCGCCAAGTTGGTAGGAATGAAATATTGCAGATATCTTGAATAAAAACTTTCTGCACTGAATTAGGTAGCGCTTATGGCGCCCAAAGCCTATTCTGATTTGAGAAGATGAGCCATCATAAATTAAATCTAAATCATCATCATAAATAAATAATCATCTAAATCCTGAAACCTCCGCAAAACCAACACGAATTTGAAGTCCTATAACATCTTTCATCTTGCATTTGATCCAATGGCTATGTAGTGAGGCACTAGGTTTTAATAAGGCCACGTGGTATTTTCAGAAGATGTAATAGGATAAAAGTGGCTGGTCTAAAAGCAAAGTTATGATGTAATTCACAATGAAATAATATATTCAGAGTATCCAAATAGGTAAAGGACTATTTGGCCATTATTAACTAATGTCAAATGAAGGCAAACACTCAGTTATCAAGCCATTAAACTATTTCATGAAGTACCTAATAGTCAAACGATAACCTATTGAAATTAATATCGAACGATTACGAAATAATTTGACTATTTAAATGATGTTTGATATTTTGTTACTTGCTAGTTAACAACAGCCGTTATATAATGATTACCTATAGTAAAACATCCACGCGGAGCGAATCAGCAATAAGTACATTTGTGAGACAATTTATGAAACTCTCAGATTTCTTACAATGTCACAGAATATCTAAATGCTTACTGGTAAAAGTGTCAAATACTAAATCAGAGGGTTATCGTGTTCTCACCATGGGAAATTGTCGAAGTTCAGAGCACATTCATATTCTGAGAAACCACATTGCATAGACAGAAACTAGATAAAATTCTATTTTGAGCAAAGTGAAATAGATACGGGTCGATCGTCGTATTTTTTTAAAGTAGTTTCAACGACGTGTCTTTTACTTTTAGTTTTGATTTTTATGAACCTCATAGATGTTAGCAGAAGGACACATAGTGATAGATATATCCCCCCATATACCATGACATGTATTCAAATGAAATAGAGGAATCAGATATTTATTCCAAGAACTAATAGCGTAAAGTTTCAATTTAATAAATATTCGAACTGATGTCACCATGGAGTAAATAAAATGTATAGGTACCTAATAGGTATATTATTTAAAAAAGCATGTAGTTTTCTGCAAGGGATAAAGACATCCCTGTATGCTAAAAGGGGCATTTTTGGTTTTGCTTTCGTTTTTATAGCTAGCTACGCATGCACCTTTTGATTGTCAAATATAGAAGTTATAAAGTTTCAGTGTTAAATAAAATGTTCGATATTACAGTTGCTACAATTGTGGCGAGTTCGCTAACCACATAGCTGCTAAGTGCAGCATCGGCCCACAACCAAAGAGATGTCACAACTGCAAGAGTGAGGATCACCTCATTGCCGATTGCCCAGTAAAGGTAACAGTTTTTTTCCAATTAATAAAACCTACCTTTAAAGCCAATCTTTCATTAATAATAATATAATATAATACCAACCAATAATACCAATAATATTTCATTACCAACGGCTGGTTTCTGAACACTGTTGTCCCGTTAAAGGAGCTCTGTTATAAATGGTTTAGGTACTTAAAGCAGTCTTATTATCGATCTAATTATAACGATTGTTTTACTGACTAATAATTTTCCATTTCTAGGTGGAAAAGAAGAAGGACGAAGGCAAGAGTAGTTCAAGCAGCTCCCAGGGCGGGCAGCAGGACAGCCCGCCGCACGCGTAACTCCATCACGTACTATATTCCAGCACCCGGCGAAACTTGGACACTTTCTAACGGCATTTCTTCGCTCTTACTTTAACTATGTTATGACGTTTCGACAACTTTAGACAAAGCTTATTTCCGTCTAGATATTCCATTCCAAATTGAAAGGACCTAATGGAATTACCAGGTTTTACTTAAAAATATTTTCAAGCGACCACCACCATCATAATGTTAACATTATAAGGACACATCTACCTCACTATAGTTACAGATAAACTATACAAATAAGTACAAGACTGATTGGTACAAATCCATAATTCTAGTACAAACTATACAATATTTACTTTTTAAATAATAATTTTAATGATAGTGATTTTACAATCTAAGTTTGCAAACGTAACGTAAGTACAAATTTTATGTGTTCGAGTGACCTTAATTCTTTTACGTATATATTGGTGTTTATCCAAAGTTAAGTGTGTGTTTATTTTATTATTACTTTGTTGCTTTATTATATTATGACCAACTTTATGTTAATTCTAGCTCATAATTAAGAAAACGACAAGTTAGAAGTATTACAACTGGCTATGAAATAACATAAAATTGTAAGGGTCTTACATACGCTTAACTCGGTGAAGAAGTAATAACTTGATACCTACTAAAATCCAAACAAATAGTAACATTTAAGTATAAAATCCTGCATTGTAATCTAGAGTACAAAAACCTTTAAGGTAAGAGTAGAGCCCGCATATACATACGCTGCAAAATAGAATTTAATGTAAGCCCTTAAATATTATATTAGATGGTTAGCTTAGGCGAGAAAATAAATATCATTTTGTTTGTATATTTTTTCAGATAAATACAATGTAAACGTTGAAGTTAATGTGCCAAAGTCAAATTAACATTGTTGCAATAATTGTAGAAATATTATAATTAAGTGTAGATTCAGTACGATTTTCTATTACTTGCCCTAAGCATACGAATTACGAATGCTATACTTTATACAACAGATAGTACAAACTACGATAATTATTTTAGATTAACTTTGCCATGTATAACATTTGCTACTTAGTTTGCTCAAGAGCCTAATCATAATTTAGTAGAAAAACGCGAGTATAGTGTGGGTACTTAAACGATCCTGCAATCAGAGTTTACCAAAAATCATTATTGGGTAAGAGTATTCAAACGCAGATTTGGATCGAATGATGTACGAGTAGTTTGACTCAAACATGATGAAGGCATTTTCATATGAAGCCAGTAGGGTTATTCATAATTAATGCAGTTTATTTGAAAATAAGAATTTTCAGAAAAGCATAAGTAATTTGGGAAACGAATGTTGTTGATCAGAATGGAAATTGTAAGTTAAAATCTGTTACGTTAAGGCATTCATATCCAAAGAATTAAAGCGGTGTCCTATAACTGAGCTCAGAAGCAGAAGCATTGTAATTAGAAACAATAATTTCAGTATCCTGTTCATAATAAATATTTTTGCTATTGCAGAATATTTCCTACCCATCGATGTTAATTGAAGACTTTGTTTTTTACACACAAAATCTTTTTAGGTAGGTTTAGGTTCACAATAATAAGGAGTAATAATCTACCTCAATATTTATGAATATGTTAAGAAATAATCACACCATGTATGATTCACCGCGATCCGTTCCTTGAAGTTGCCACCATCGATGCTTTGTTTCGCAAGACCTCCCGAACGCCGAGCGCTACCGGGAAATATCATACCGTGGGGACCAACCTGTGATTCAGTGATTGCGTTATATTGTTCGTTTTAATTCAATTATAATTTAGACTTTAGAGATCACTTTTTGTTCTGACATCGAACAGATTGTCGCGTGTTAGAAATAATTAATTGTAACATTAATTACTTAATTAAACGTATTATAAGTCAATTCGTTTCGGTTCATTTTGCATCCTCAACGACAGCCCTACCTAATTGGCGCAGTCGGTAGGATGCTCGCGGTACGTTTCGCGTAGAAGATTTCCGTAATCGCGTGAAGCTCCGCCGTAGCTTGTCTAGCTGCATCCAGAGCATCCGAATCTACAAGTAGTGCTGCACCAGAGGTCTATCTAGACATCGATAGCGCAGAGGGACCGAAACATGTTCATGTGAGTACACTAGATTCTTTTTAGTGGTTGCTCAGTCCTAGCCTTACTAACCTGTGTTAAAATATAATTTGCCAAGATTTTTCATTTAAGAAGATCAAAGGACCCTAGGATAGTTACTAGTAATAGGCAACTTTTTATAGATAGAAGAAGAAATCTTAGTTTGAGTAGTATAGAAGAAGAAACGGATATGTCTGAATTAGATATCATTTATAAATCCTTAAGATTGGTACCCGACTTCGACGGGAACCCGAATGTGCTCACTAGATTTCTAAAATTATGTGACCAATTAGTAGCTGAGTTTTGTAGTGCAGGCAGTAGTGAATTAAGTAGGTGTGCTCTTCTCAATGGGATTCTGAACAAAGTAACAGGCTCTGCTGCTCGCTTAATCAATTCTAATGGGATTCCATCCGATTGGCAAGGCATTCGAACTGCTTTAGTGAACAACTTCGCGGACCAACGAGATGAGACCGCTCTATATAATGACTTAGCAATTTTATCGCAAGGTTCTAGCACCGCGCAGGAGTTTTATGAACGTTGTCAGAATCTATACAGTACTATAATGACTTATGTGAGCTTGCATGATACCCTAGAGACTACTATTAATGCTAAACGAGATCTTTATCGTAAATTAACGCTTCAAGCGTATTTGCGTGGTCTGAACGATCCCTTAGGATCGCGGATACGTTGCATGCGCCCGGAAACCATAGAAAAAGCATTAGAATTTGTGCACGAGGAGACGAATACCATGTATCTACAAAATCGGAACCAACGACTACCTGACAAAAAATCTATCAATTCTATGCCCGTGCCAAATCATTTTGTAAGTGCCTATAAAATGCCTAACCAACAGTTTTCAATGCCTGTGCCTAAACCTTTTAACTATAATATGCATGGCTTTTCACGCCCTAATTTAGTTTCACCATCTGCACCGCAATGGAGACAGAATATGTATCAACCCCGCCAATTTGGTCCAACTCGTACGCAACAAATTTTTAGATCACCACCCCAAAATTATAACCCTCAACAAAATAACTTTCAAATAGGTTCGCGTCCTAACCACCAAGTTTTTAACCAACCTCGTCCTATGAGTGGTGTCAGCCATTATGTAACAAGACAATTACCACCTACTCAACCAGCTATTACAGGACATAACTGGATAAAATCAGGGAACCCACCCCCTACGAACTACTTTAAATCTAAAGAAGTAAATTATAATAGTTTCATTGACAATTCTACATACGATGAATATGCTGATTATAACTATTACGATATTAGTGACTGCGTAGAATATCAGCAACCGTATGAATATTCTGTACAAGAACTTTCAGAAAATTCTACAGATACGTCCCAGGTGGAAGCCGATATAGTGAAAACGAACGAGCAGGATTTTCCGAAGGACCGGGAATCCGACATCTTAAAATAGAAATTAATCTTCAAACACAACGTCAGCTTCCATATATCCAAATCGCGTCACCACCTATAAAACTCTTAATAGATACAGGTGCAAATCAATCCTTTCTGTGTCCCGAGGCAGTGGAAAGATACTTCAGTAACGTACCAGTAAATTACGAGCCTTTTGAAGTTAAGAATTTTCATACAACCTCTAGGAATTACTATTCAATTACGTTACCTAGCTTTAAAGAATTTAACAATTCCGATAATACGACATTTTACATTTATAAGTTCCATGATTATTTCGATGGGCTTATCGGTACAGACTTATTAGACAAGTGGGAGGCTGTAATAGATTATAAGAATAAATTACTAAAAACTAAAACTGCTTCAAATGCTATTAAAGTGTATGATTCGCGCAACGCAAATTTGTATGAGGATATTATACCGGCAAATACTTCCAAATTACTTAAAATTCCAATTAATATTCATGACGGACATGCATTTATAGAAGAACAAACTATTTCTAATTGCATTATTGGCGAATGCTTAACTACTGTTTCAAATAATAGGGGAATAGTAGAAGTAACTAATCCAAGTCGAAGCGACGTTATATTCTCCATGGACCGCGCGATCTCTGCAGAAGTGTATAATGTACAGTGTACACCTGGAAATAACCAGCAAGACCGCGTAAAAGAAGTGATTTCGCGCCTACGCACTGATCACTTAAATGTCGAGGAGCGTACGAACTTAGAACTGCTTTGTGCTCAGTATGCAGACGTTTTCTACTTAGAAGGAGAGCCCTTAACTTTCACCAACAAAATAAAACATTCAATTAAAACAACAGATGAGGTTCCAGTTTACACAAAAAGTTATCGGTATCCGTATGTCCATAGACAGGAGGTACAGGAACAGATAGGTAAGATGCTAGAACAGGGAATCATTAGACCTTCAAATTCAGCATGGAGCTCCCCAATTTGGGTTGTAGCTAAGAAAGCAGATGCGTCAGGAAAAACTAAATGGCGTATAGTAGTTGATTTTCGAAAGCTTAATGAAAAAACTGTAGATGACAAGTATCCCATTCCCAACATAGCCGATGTCTTAGATAAATTAGGTAATTGCCAATATTTTACAACTTTAGACCTTGCTAGTGGCTTTTACCAAGTAGAAATGAACCCACAGGATATACCGAAAACTGCTTTTAACGTAGAACATGGCCATTTCGAATTTCTACGCATGCCCATGGGTCTTAAAAATAGTCCATCTACTTTTCAGAGAGTCATGGATAATGTGTTGAGAGAGCTTCAGAATACTATTTGTCTAGTATACCTAGATGATATAATAGTTTTTAGTACATCCCTTCAGGAGCACATAATTAACCTAGAGAAAGTATTCAAGAAATTACGCGAGTCCAATTTTAAAATACAAATGGACAAATCAGAATTCCTAAAATTAGAAACGGCTTACCTTGGGCATGTTATTAGCAAGGATGGTATAAAACCTAATCCTGAGAAAATATCGGCAATTAAAAAATACCCCTTGCCTAATACCCGTACAGAAATAAAACGTTTTCTAGGATTACTTGGTTATTATAGGAAGTTCATACCAGATTTTGCTAAAATAACCAAGCCTCTGACCCAATGCTTGAAGAAAGGTTCCAAAATTGTTCAAGATCAAAATTTTATCAAATGCTTTGAAAAGTGTAAAACTCTACTTGTTAATGATCCAATCCTTCAATATCCAGACTTTTCAAAAGAATTTATACTCACAACAGATGCTTCGAATTTAGCAATTGGAGCCGTTCTTTCTCAAGGTCCCATTGGATCAGATAAACCAATAGCATACGCATCGAGAACACTTAATACCAGTGAAATAAATTATAGTACTATAGAAAAAGAATTACTCGCCATTGTGTGGGCAACGAAGTACTTTCGGCCGTATCTTTTTGGTAGGAAGTTTAAAATCATGACAGACCATCGGCCTTTGCAATGGGTAATGAATATGAAAGAACCCAATTCCCGCTTAACACGTTGGAGATTACGCCTAAGTGAATATGATTATACAGTCATTTATAAACCAGGGAAAATTAATTCCAACGCCGACGCTTTATCAAGAATAGAAATCCATAATGAAGAGTCTAGTTCTATTGTCGTTAACACTTCTGACAAATCCGATTCAGAAAGAACCAAAAGTATCGACTCAAGAACCGATAGTATTCACAGTGATTTAGAAAGCCCCATATTAGAAGTACCTATTACTGATGATCCCCTCAACAGATTTAGTAGACAAATCGTATTTAATGTGGTTGGCAATATTAAAATTAAACCTCACATAACTCATCCTTTCGAAACTTATACAAAAACTTGCATACAAATCTCCAAGTCAAACCTAGAACAAGATATAATAGATGCTATAAAAGAATATGTTACCCCGGGTCTAAAAACAGGAATCTTAATTAATCCCTCAATAGAAATGTATAAAATTATACCGGTCATACAAAGATACTTCAAAAATTCAGCAATGAATCTAGTTCTTTCCAAAATAGAAGTTGAAGATGTTAAGGATTACCTAAAGCAACAAGAAATTATTAAGAACTATCATGAAGGCAAGACGAACCATAGAGGCATTAATGAATGTTATTTAGCTCTGTCTAAACGTTATTTCTGGCCAAAAATGAAAGACCAAATTTCAAAATTCATAAATGAATGTCTTATTTGCGGTCAAGCAAAATATGACCGTAATCCTGTAAGACCTCGGTATCAAATTGTACCACCACCTACCAGGCCTTTTGAAGTCGTACATTTGGATCTATTTAGCGTAGACAGTAATAAGTACCTAACAATTATCGATGCATTCTCGAAATATGCACAAGCATATTCTTTGAGAGATGCTACAGCTGTTAGTGTAATCCAGGCTCTATTAAAGTTCTCTTCCCATCATGGTATGGCTCTTAAATACATAACGGATAATGGCCCAGAGTTTACAAATCAGCTATTTTCTGAATTCACAAAATTACATAAAATTCAACACCATAGAACATGCCCCAATACACCCAACGAAAATGGAATGATAGAACGCTTCCATAATACCTTACTCGAACACTTGCGTATCTTAAAATTAGAACACCGGAATGAATCCGTTTGCAATCTTATGCCATACGCTGTAATGGCTTACAATAGTTCAATCCATTCTTTCACGAAATGTCGCCCTATAGACATAATTACTGGTCATTTAGATCCGCGAGATCCTTTAGACATGGATACAACACAGCATCTATTGCAAGAATACATAGTAGATCACCGTAAGCGAATGTTAAAAGTATATGAAATTATTCATGAAACCGCGCTTCAGCGTCGTACTGAAATAACCGAGAGCATTAATAAAAATCGCGAGCCTGAGCAAATATATGCACATGATCAGCGAGTCCTTGTCAGAAATCCTTTAGCTAATAGACAGAAACTAGCTGCTCGCTATACGCCTGATACGGTTGTTACAGATTTACCTATACACATTTATACAAAAAGAAAGAGAGGGCCCGTACCCAAGTCGCGCCTGAAACGGGTACCTAATAGTGCTCGTTTGTTACAGGATACAGAAAATACTAATCGCGTTGATGCTGGCTCAAGCCCTGAAGCAGGGACAAGCGGACGAGATAACACTTGAAAGCCTAGAAAATGGTCCGGGTATCCTCCCCTTCAACCTGGGACCCACTAGAGTCATTTCTCATTTCCATTCCTTCATTCAAATTATAAATTTAAATAATGTGCGAAATAGATTAGAATCTGTTAGAGAAAACTTAAGCAATCTAGCACCCGACTTAAATAATAAAACGTCATTACTTTACGCTCCTCATATCAAATACCTTGCTACAAAATTAAATGATATGTCAGATCAGTTGTTAACTTTTCAAGGAAAACGTTTAAAAAGAGGCCTTATAAACGGTCTTGGTTCCATAATCAAAAGTATCTCCGGTAATTTGGATTATACAGACGCATTAAAGTACGAAAATGCTATTGCTATGCTACAAAAGAATGAGAATAACTTAGCAATGGAAATAAACCATCAAATAAGTTTAAGCAAGCAGTGGGCATCCCAGAGTTCAAATGTTACAGATAGGATAGTAGAAAACCAGAAGAAAATAGAGAACATTATTAAAAATATCTTAGATAACGATGCTAGGAAAGAGGAAGACGCAATTAAGTATTTTCATTTAGAACAGCTACTTACAATGCTAGGCGATGATATAGATAACTTGTCTCAGGAATTGTCAAAATTACAGAATCTATTGGCATTCATAAAAGCTAAAAGCATCCATTATTCTGTTCTCGATTATGATACTTATAAAGTTATGTTAAATAAATTAAGAAGTTTATATAATTCAGAAGTAGTGTTAGATATTAATTTTAGAGAATATTTAGATCTTTTAAGATTAGGATATTATTATAAAGATAATGATATAATCTTGGTAATTAAGTTCCCAATTATGAATCCTAATAACTTCATCCTTTATAAATTATCCTTGGCCCCTAATAGTAATAATGAAGTTATAATCCCTACCTATCCATACGTAGCAATCCACGAGAAAGATCTACTGTATATAGAGACAGAATGTCCGAAGTATAGTCACGGTCATCTTTGCGAGGACAGCTTAAACCGACACTACGGAGAGCAAACGAGCTGCATTCAACATCTTATTCTTCAGCAACATATCCATGAAACCTGTCGAGCAACTCGAGTAATCTTATCGTCTCAAGCCATGGAACAATTGGATGATCGCCACTACGTTCTGAGCTTTCCCAACCTAACGAAAGTTCACTTAACCTGTTTCCAAGATCAATACAGAAACCTTCACGGAAGTTATCTAGCCGAAATACCTCAAGGGTGTGCTCTACAAACGTCCATCTTTACCATCGCTAACCACCATGATCAAGTGAAAGGACGAGTTTTGAAAATGCTGAATATAGAATATAGTAATGAAAACCCATACAAAGCGACAGCGAAGAACATCTTGAAATTGAATAGCATAGATTTGAGTCACTTACACTCAACCAATATCAGAATCGCCTCTCAGCAACCGGTGACTTTGGATACGTCGAACTTAGACACTCTCTATCACACGACTATACCTGTCTATCTGCTCATCGGTGCATCAGTACTCATTATAAGCATCGTCCTCATCCGCCGTAAATGTGTGCCTTCGAAGAATATCAACCAGAGGGAAGAAGAAATAACCAGAACACAAGAAGTCCAGGACAGCCCCAGCGATCCTATGTCTCTATCAGCACTATTTTCGACGAAAGTCTCCAAATAGCTGCTGATCCTGCGGAGGGAGTTGTTAAGAAATAATCACACCATGTATGATTCACCGCGATCCGTTCCTTGAAGTTGCCACCATCGATGCTTTGTTTCGCAAGACCTCCCGAACGCCGAGCGCTACCGGGAAATATCATACCGTGGGGACCAACCTGTGATTCAGTGATTGCGTTATATTGTTCGTTTTAATTCAATTATAATTTAGACTTTAGAGATCACTTTTTGTTCTGACATCGAACAGATTGTCGCGTGTTAGAAATAATTAATTGTAACATTAATTACTTAATTAAACGTATTATAAGTCAATTCGTTTCGGTTCATTTTGCATCCTCAACGACAGCCCTACCTAATTAATATGTCTTAGTTATTGTAGTAAAGATATTTTACTGTATTTGTTTTTAGGTTATAAAACTGACTGTCGTAGCGCCAACGAGTTATTAAGATCACTTAACATAGGCCCACTGAAACTGTCTCTTGCACTTTTCTTATTAAATTCTATACATATGTATGAATACTTCGTCTACGGTAATTTTAAGGAGCAAACCACATACACAGGTAATGTACAATTTGTCTAGTTAAGGAATAATTAATGTGTAATGTCCGCCTGCGTTAGATACCAATGAATTTAAGATTTTGTTTTAAGATTTAACAATTTCGTAGAACAATGTTCGATAAACCATTTTTATCGTTGTTTTATTAATACTTATTAAAATAACATAATACTTGTGTAACACGACAAAAAAGGCTCAGTTTACAGTGGTGCCTCTGCATTTTGTTTAACGGCAAAACAATGTGTGTATGTTAAAATACCAATGTTTACTTTTGGATAGAAATATAATTGAAATATAAAATTGTAGAGTCGTAAATAATTTCTAATTTAAAATGTATACATACTTCATTATTGTATGCACCGGGCACAGTTAATGACAGAAGTTGGAAAATTACAAATTACAGTACAAACTGTAAAATAATTTTCCAGTTACTTACATGTTAACGTTAGTTAACATACTATATCAACAAATAACATGAAATTATATGTTATTATCAAATTGTTTGTCATTTATTTTTAAATTGCAGTTGAAATGGAGTGTGCCTGGTGACATGCGCATTAGACAAGAATTACAATAATGAATTGTTCAACATTCAGTTAAAACACTAACATGCTTGTTAAACTTGACCTAGATATTTCAATAACAACTGAAATCTTATCTTGTCTCTAAATAATTAATTAATGAAACACTTAAATAGTTAATGGTATGTAGTAATTGTAGTCGGCATGACATCACGGTAGCGGCAGATCGGTTAATAGATATTATTCACTACGGGTCTTTTTGCATTTCATTTTATATAGCAGTAGTTATAATATAGTTTTAATTTATAAGATTTTAATGAAAGACTATTTGCAAACATCTACCTCATAATTTAATTACGTTAAATAGAGTTTATTGATAAGTTAATTAACATTTATAAATTCTAGCAATTATTTTTTCCATAATTATATCTTTGCTGAATGCCGAATTTCTTTCTTAGAGTTTAAATTTTGTTTTTTATTATTATTCAAAGAAAAATAAATCTAAAAAAAATGGTGTTGTTTTCTTGAATTCCCATTTTTTATACCTTTTCATTTTAGTAATTGGATAGACTCTACTCTACGTTAGATTGGACTCTAAGTATGTATAAAAAGTTATACTGTACATGATTTTACATAAAGCGCACACATTAGGGGCATAAATTAAAAATTAAAAACAACAAATGTCAAAGACAAAAAGTTGGTTCATGTCAAAGTTATTTCAAAAAACAAACTTGCACCGAACCGAACGTCGAAGATACGTTTGTAATTTTTAACTCAAAAATTGATTTCCAAGTTATTTCACTTAATTGACTGATTTAAAATTGAATACCTTATTATAAGTAAATTAACTAATATAAATGTGACCGTACCCGTAATTGCATCTACGTAATGAGTTTCTACACAAAATGACCACGAGTGAGTGATGGTACGGTCCTTGGAGAGAGATGGAGCGGGGCGCGCGGGGAGCGGTCGGCGCGGAGCAGAGATGTCACGTTTTTCAGCGAAGCCGGGCGAAGATGGGCGCTCGGAGGATGCAGTAGTGCGGGGCTCCCTCCCCCCGGCCCTGCGCCCCGCGCTGACGTAACGCTGCCGTGTCCGCCGCCCGCCCTAGTGTGTGCCGCGCCGCGCTCCGACCGGGCCATCACGCACGCCGCGCCCTGCACGACATCAGTGCTAATCACTTGACGTTTCCCATTTTTGCGCTCTGGTTCTGAGCTTAAAAAGTGAATGAGGTGCATGACAAGGTTGTGCATACGTTTATGTACGTCCACTAGCTTTTACCCTGTTTTGTAATTGCCGTAAACACTCGACACCGCCCTTAAAGGCCGGATGCATCGGTGTCATTCTCAAATGAGTTATCGCGTTGCAAAATCTCGGTTCTTAAATTTTTCTAAGGCGTTGGTAGTTCATGTAATAGAAGATTGGGGGTTAATTTAAATGATAATTAACTAAGATTTTGTGTTTCAGTAGAGGATAGGGGTTTTAAACAATTCCTTTTAATGAAGCGTAGTAGGGACCCAAAATGCACAGGAGTATTGATGTTATTTGTTGTATTGAGATCAGTATATGTTAGAGATTTTGAATCATTTGTAGTTGTAGCAAAATTGTAGTATTGTTTACAGAAACAAAGTATCAAAATTAAGCAAAGAGATCAAATAAATTCGGACTTTTAGGGGCAAAAGAGATAACTACACGATATTTCCTTTTAGGTCTCATGATATCCGAAGTTGTCTAACATTAAACAACTAAACGGATAGTAAAATCTGATCGATTGTGTGTCAGCAGCGATGTGTATCAAATAGACCAGCAGTCAGCTCTATACACAGTATTGATAGTTGGATTATAGTTCCGATTGATATGATCCTACGGTAAGTTAGATGTGATCGATCCTGACAAGCGTATGTAGTGTAAACATTAAGCTTTTTAGTGATTAGAAGCATCATTTACTGCATTTTATATCTTCGAGCTTCCCAGAACGAGTCATCTGGTGACTGCCTCGTGCATACCATCATCCATCTTCATTGTAGTTTTATTTATTCCAGCATCGATGGCCTTGAATTAAGATGAATGTATTCGTTATTTTTACAAATGTATTAGCAGCTACAACTCAAGCACTCGAACTGTTACTTCAAGTGGTATGCCTTGGGTATACAACATTTGTAGTTCAAATGCAGCGGTGAATACTTTGAGAGCATCGAGATAGCTAACATAATATCGATCTGTATATAATTAAAGCTAAATATTTAACTGTTTAGAGGGGAATAGGAACATCGGCTGTGATAATGGTATTGAACATCACGACTTGTTGCACTAGCTACTGTCACGTCAAGCGAATTGGGCTAATCGATAACTGGTTCATCATCTTTTATACTCAAGTTAATTGACATTTACGTGAGTAACAAACAATTGTTGTGACTGTTGATATATATTTTAAACGTGAAACCTATGTACTTTTGATATTTATTTTAAACGTGAACATATTTATTTATAGTTATATCTTTTTATTACTGAATATAACTAACTTCTTTTTGCTTTTTGTCGTATTTGTTAACGTATCCTAAATTAAGTTCTTCAGTATACCATAGTAGGTACGTTTAATGGCCACATAAGTTTTACATCGAATGACACATTGACGTTAAAACTTTTTGAAGGTAATAGAAAAGTTTTTCAAGTTAAACTTCCATTCCATTTACGAAATTGGTTGGCAAAGGTCTAGCTTTGGCTGCATTTCACTCTTGATAATTAGACTTAGGTGCACTATGCGGTGATGCAAAATTTGTGACCTTGTACCTTACTTGTAGAATACATTATTGTACCTCTATATTCAATACTTACAGTAATTATAAGTTTACTTTTACAATTGTATTTTTTTGTATGGATTAAGGTCTTTTGAGTACCCTGTACTCCTACCATGTTGATATATTTTGAATGCGCCATCTGCCCATTTACTGCGAAACTAAGGTAATACAGTTTTGGTTTTTACGGATGTAGAGGTCGCTACGAGCAACTATTAATGGCTCGGTTGATCTGAATGATGAAAACATGGTATTTTAGTCTCGTTATGGATTGAAACTAATAATTTTAATCACACTATGTACATAAGAATTAAATACTAGTAAATTAATTTTCCCCTAAAAGTCCCTCGGTACTCTTTTGGAATACAAACGTTTGAAATAGATCGATTCATAAATTAATGCCTTAAGAGATTGACTGATTGCATCGAGTGCAATGTAGACAGGCTGAAGTATCCACTATTCTTCCGAGTAACTTATTTAATGCATAGAAATAGAAGTTTTCTTAGTCTTGCTGAGGAATTACTTACTCGGTAACTGGGTTATATAGGTACTCGTTCGATTTAAGAATGTTGATGGTCTTCCGTAGCATCCTGGCTAGATGCTATTTTTTGACTTTTCACTATCATCCTACTTATCCTACTTTATATTATAAACTAGCTGTTGCCCGCGACTTCGTCTGCGTGGGCAATATAGAATTTCCAATTTCGTTTATTTAATCGTTCATTGCTCAACCCCCGTCGGGATAGCGTGATAATATATAGCCTATGTGTTGAACCGGTCCCCAGGTAATAGTCATGCAAAATTTTATTTAAATCTATGCAGTACTTTTTGAGTTTATCCGGGACAAACATACAGACAAACAGACATACAGACAAAAATTCTAAAAACTACATACAATATGGGTTCAGAATCGATTATGGATCACCCCCCAAGTATTCTTTTAAAAAAATATTCAATGTACAGTTTTGACTTTCCTATCATTTTTTATTAAGTATATGTATAGATATGAAAGTTTGTGAGAATGTATGGATGTATGTTTGTTATTCAATCACGCAAAAACGGCTCGACCGATTTGATTGAAATTTGGTATGTAGATATGTGAGTGATACCCTGGATTAACACATAGGCTACTTTTTATCCCGGTCATTAGGCGTAAAATTATTCAGCCATGATCAAAGCGGCTCCATCTTTTTATCAACACATCACGCGGGCGAAGCCGCTGGCGGAAGCTAGTATTCCATATATAGGAACTTATGTTTGAATATGCTTGTAAACTTTCTCATCCCTTTTGTTCATTTCTTTTATTGGCCACTTCTCTGTTTTAATATTTTTCTATGCAAGAACGACACAAAACTAGAGTACTGTAGCGCGTAGCGCGCTAGGATCTGAAAACCGGGTGATATTTTAATAAAAAATCATCAAGAACTTTAAACTTGCTTTATTTGGTTCGATGGAAGAAGTGACAACTTCAATATAAACAGAAGCATTAGAAACTCTTCTGTACTTATCGCATATTTACATTTCTCTGTAAAAAATATAATCAAGTCATAGAGATCACGTGCCAATAGTTCCTCTTAATTACTTATAGCAAAATGTATACAAATATTGTTTTTTTTTTGTTTTTTTTTAAATTACATGTTTGGTCTAAAACACTTGCTGATTTAGAATTCTTCTTCTTCTTCTTCTTAGTCGTTTCCCTCACTGCTGAGGATCGTGACTCCTTCTGATCTTGTCCACTAGATGTCGCCATTTATTGCGTTCTGTTGCTTGATGCATTGCAACATTCATAGGCATCTCCAGCTCTTTGGTAATTTGGTCAGACCACCGTATGGGACTTCGGCCTCTCGGTCTCCTTCCTTCTACTTTCCCGGTCACTATCAGGCGCTCTAAATTATTGGCATCTCTGCGAGCAATATGGCCAAAATATCTCACGATCCTTTGCAAGCAGATTGTGGACAGACGCTGAGTTTAGAATTAAAAATATTTAAAAAGGAACTTGTGCTTCGATTCGATCCGTGTTCGATTTCCTTCTAAATCATAATTACCTCATCAGACCACATAAATATCGTCCATTCCATTGAAATTGGTCCAACTATCAGTTACTTTCAGAATGAACTCGAAACGCCTTATTTTCAAGTATTCTGCCACATTTTAAAATACATGTATAATTGTATAGTTAGCAAAAAGTTGCCATAATGTTATACTGGCTTATAAGCTAAAGTACCTGTCAAGTTACATCAAAAGTAATTTGGCAGTTTTTGCATGGAAGAGAAACATTCATACATCCATCAACCGTGCACAAAAATGTTTGCGTTAATTATATCAGTAGGATCCAGAACCACTGAGGACCTAATGTACATAATAATATCCATACGTATGTGCATTTGTACTTTTGATTGCTCCTTTCCATTTTAGAAGACTTAATAACTAACAGATCTTTCACACTAGCGAATTTTGCGCGCGTAGCATAACCGAGCGTAAATACGCGACACGCTACACGTTACACGCGGCAAAAATCTCTTGCCTAGAATTTAAAGCCTCCAGCCAGGGACTCTTTTTCTCCGTGTTAAACGTCACCTTTTATACCAGTGCTTTTCGATTGTTGGCTGGCAGCGCCAGTATCGCTCGAAAAAACCGAAGGGAACATGGTGTGAAAACGCTGTTAGTGTCTTTTGACATGGAAAATTATTCATGTTTTATAATTAATAATATAAGTACTAGTAATTATAATAAAGACATATTCATTTTTATTGTTACCTATTCTATAATGTTTTATAATGCTGTTAAAACTTTTCGTTACTTTGAAAGTAAGAAATTCAAGGAATATATATTTTCTCATTGCACGGTACAAGCCTTAGATAAATATACTTTTATTGCTTTCAATCAGTCGTAATTCGCATGATTGAGTTGCAATAACATATCTTGCGCAGAACCATTATTTCCAATTATGTAGTTGTTTACAACTGCATCGTTATTTCCTATACAATTTTGTAAAAGTAAAGTAGTTACGATATTATGTCGATATATTGCGAGTTCTCAAACGTCACTTGCAGTATTTATTAAAAAAAAAACAATGATTTTCCAAAAGAAATGGATTTAATTGCCGCTTTTGCTGTTGACCTTTGCCATGAAGACTGAGACTTTAACGTTAGATTAAAATAGGGTCTATAAGTTAGGTATTGTATGTAGTGAGCCAGAATTAAAATAATTTACAATACCTGACCTAAATTTAATAAACCTGAACAAACGCCTAAATTACAATGTTTTATTTTGAAAGCAAAGCAGAGTAGGGACAAAATCCTGCAGTGTATATTGATGTTTTAGATGAGCACAGGAGTGAAATGATAGGGCATTTGGGCTTAGCCTTGCGGAAATCGATACTAGTAGCCAGACCTGCAACTCACACATATTTATATCTACTCGTATAAGCGAAGGAATTTGAAAGGCTGCCTCGTAAAATGTATCCACCTCTGTCTACGTAGGCATTCATAATATTCGGTCATATATTGCTGTATTGCCAATAAAATAAAGTAGTCGTATTTCAATAAGCGTTCATGCGACATTATTTGTTATGCCTAGAGATTTTAATTCGGAAAAAATAACATTTGCTTGTTCTTAATAGTGCACTCAGTGAAATCTATTTTTACTCGACTGAAAATCATTCCGATAAATACCTAATTAATTTGATGAAACAGACGTGGGTGCATTTTGAGTAGCCAGTTAATTAATATAATACTTGGTAAGGTATCTACTAATGCTCAATGTCAAATGTGATTTAATCAAAGCCAAAGATTTACTCATATACATTAGACTCAAGTCAATTTTGACCATTTATTTTAATTAGTTGTTATTATAATATTAGTTGTTGTTATAAAAAAAATAGGCTTGTTAAGGCGTCTTCTGTAGTCAAATTATAACTCTTCAATAGAAACAATAAATTCAACTCATATATCGAGTTAAAAATGTTGCTTTCCTCACTAAACTTTTTGTTGTTTTAACACAACGTCAGTTTGGACAAAATGTTATTAAAAATTAAGTACTGAGGACAACGTGTGTGTTGACAAGGGACATAAGAACAGCTAATCCAATTCATTTGACGGCTTCCCTACACTACGCGGCTGTGCAGATTATGATAAAGTATTTATAAACTCCGTGGGAACACTGTGGTCGATACTTCGGTAGTTCACCTACAGTTAATAGTACAAACCTAGCTAATTATCCATGACAAGTTACAATGTTACGACTGTTGCCAAAACAGTTTCAACCGCGTTCGATACAACTGATGTTGCGGGTTCATGGTTGACAAATTGGAATATGAAGTGATATGTTGCCAAGCCATCGCCTAACGACATGTTAATGTAATTATAAACCCTGCCCTGTATGTGATTTTAAATGATAATAAGGTGCGTTCTTCTAAGCAAACCATTTGATGATCTGCATTTTGCATTTATAGATTTAACCTAATAAAAATAAAAATTAAAACTAATAAAGCGCGTCGAAAAATTGATCCTCATCGCTGTCACCCAGCAGTGTACCCAAAAGCTGCATTGCCACGTTGAATGGCAATGCTTAATCGTTGGGCTAAATTAGGTTAAATCTATAAATGCCTATTATAGTGTAATAAAATAATTATAAGTATTATAAGATCTGCTTATTTTTTTGCCGTAGTTAATTGTCAATTTTGACTATTAGTATTATTCCATGTTGAATTGGCAATCGTTTTATTCTTATACCAATTATTTAATTGCATAATATTGTCCTCTTTTAAGGATGATTGATTCATTGCCAAATGAAGTTCGGTTAACCATCCATTTAGTGTTACTGCTGTCCGATAAAGTTTGGATGAAATGAACTGATTGTTAGATGGTCGAAGCAAACGTTGCATATACGCTACCTTTGGATGCGATGCCTAATGGGAAAGTTTAAATTAAGTTTTGCAGGCACAGGGTCGTACTACATCAAGTTCAGTTAACATATTAGGTTTAATAACCAAATTATATGTAACCTTTTATCAACTGAATATCAACAGAATTTTTGATTGAAGAATGCATTTTTAAGAGGTCTTAAAAATTAAGAATGCATGAATGAATGAAGAACTTATATTCTATTGTTTATGTACCTAATTATTTTATATTCAAATGGTTAATCTGCATGTACATAAAAGAGTACATAAGAGGGTACATAAGAGAGTACATAAGGGGAGTACATAAGAGAGTACATAAGAGGAGTACATAACAGGAGTACATAAGAGGAGTGCATAAGGGGAGTAAGAGGGGAACATAAGATGGCTTGTATAATGTTAGTGGACCTTGTTTTTATGTTCCTTGATGTAAATATTTAAATCAACATAAATTCAACATAACCTATTTTTATGATAATATGATATAGCTTCTACACCCCATGGATTTCAGGCCGGTCGTTTTGGTGGTACACCTATAATGTTTTGTAGTATAATGAACCCATTGGTAAAAAATTGTTGTCGATTCTAGGTTTTTTTAAACAAAAATTTTGCCATCTCCTTTATTCTGATCTAGAGGTAGATAAAATGTTAGTACATTAATGTTTCATCAAACAAAACATAATGGTTTCTTGGAATAATTTCATAATATTAACGCTTACAACTATTTAATTCTGTCTTCAAGAAGTCACTTTGTATTTGTCATGAATTCTGAGACTGAAAAGAATTATAATTCATATATAGCTTCAAACAAAAACCTTAGTTTTGTACGAGGAGAAAACACGTGAATATTAAAAACTAAATTCGCAAATAATTTCCTTTACTGCTTTCAAGTATGTAATATGAAAATATTAAGAAAAACACCATTTGTGTCACAACATTATTGTTTTAATGACATAAAGTTTAGTTAGTAATTAACATTAAAAATCATATTTTTAATACACGATTCTAGTCGATACACTATAAGCTTAATCCCATTGATTAAAATCATACACTTACTACTCAAAAAAGTTAGGTTATTTAGTTATTAGTTTCGAATAAACCGGCCAAGTGCGAGTCGGACTCGCGCACCGAGGGTTCCGTACAAATCCTGTATAGATAAAAAGTGAGTCTCGCGCCAACCGCAACTTTCCACATACCTAGATAGGTTTTGACTGCCATTGTGGGATCGATAGCAAAGATCAGATATAGTTATGGGAACTCCTTTACAATTTATAACGTAACCTTGTGTTGGAGCTTATTTTATTTTAGGTGATGAGAATTCAGTACTAATGGGATCTTTTATTTTTGAGGGATTAATCAACGAGCCCCAGTTTCAGGTTTTTTTCGAAACTGCCGGACGACTTGTAGGTAACTGTCGAATTGTAACAACGACTGCTAGAGAGTAGGATTCGGGGCTGCTGGCTTTATGTTTCTAGAGCCTTGACAAAAGTGTAATTCTGTCCCTTTCTTTGTTTTATAAAGTCGGCTTTATTTTATTTTGTAGCATTTTACAAACAAATCCAACTTCAAACATATAAAAAAGCAACAAGAAAACAAAAGCAAGAAAGAAATTAAAAAGATGTTAGGTGCATCGGTCTAGAAGTCGGTGTCTAGAGGATGCATCTATATTTATTTAACCACCGAGATCTAGACCGATGCATATAAACAGTTTTCTTGTTGTTTTTAGAAGTTGTTTTTTTTTTGTAAAAAGTTTTTATTTTTAACTTTTGTGAAAAGTTCTCGTCAATACGATTAATATAAGCCCAAACACGACGTTACTAAATCATACCGTTGAGGAGTTCTCTCGACTTTCTCACGTGTCCACCATCAAGAAAGCTCTAAACCTTCACTGTTTGATAGTATCACCAGACATGCATCTGAGAATCAAGTTTTAATCCTATGCATGCCTACAATTTCTGATAGTTGCCCTCGATTTCTCAGGATTTCCATCATCAGATCCTGACCTGATGACAATGGAAATAAACGGCGAGTATACTCTTTTACTACAAAGAAATGATTTCTCAAATCCGTCAAACTTGGTCGTTTAAATTCCCCATTGAAATGAGGAAAATATTTGATTTGATTTGATAATATTTTAATATTTTATGTAACTTCAAATTTATCATTTTCGCAATTTTTCCTTTATCTGTACTATATAACGTTGCTTCTTGCCAAATTTCAAGATTCTGAGTTCACGGGAAGTACCTTGTAGGTTTTGATTCCCTAGCGTGTGACGGAAATTCGTCTAAGGTGTCGGTATAACTGCTGTATCTTTTGATCGCGTTAACTTAGAAGTTTGATTTTTTCACTGCCTAAAGGGACAATAGACCTAGGTATTTGGTATAAATTTCAATTTGATACCTTTATTCGTTCGTGAGAAATAAGGTAGTAAGTTTCATTTTATTAAAATACTATATACTATATTTTTTACATTATATAACTAAAAAAATGAGATTTTCGTAATTTTTCCTATATTTGTATTATATGACAATACTTCATGCCAAATTTCAAGACTCTGAGTTTACGGGAAGTATCCTGTAGGTTTTGATTCCTTTGCGAGTGTCGAAAATTTGTTGAAAATATCGACATAATCGGCTTTATCTTTTGATAGGCTTGGCTTAGAAGTTTGATATTTTCACGGCTTAAAGGGACAATAGACCCGAGTATTTAATGTGAATTTCAGCTTGATACGTCCACGCGTTCTTAAGATAAAGGGTCTTGACAGACAGACAGACAGACAGACAGACAGACAGACAGACAGACAGACAGACGGACAACAAAGTGATCCTATAAGGGTTCCGTTTTTTCCTTTCGAGGTACGGAACCCTAAAAAATAAAATTACATAATGCGTTGTTGAATAAAAAATTGCAGTTTTTGTCCAAATAGTAAATTCGATCATTGAAAAATTATTCGGATGCTAGATACGACATATTATCGGATTTATAATATTAAAGAGTGGCACGCATTCACGCGCGTACGCCTGCTACGGATAAGCGTGGCGTAGTAATTAGGTCTACGAAATAGCAAAGTCGTAGCAAACGAACGACACGAATATACTAATAGCAAGGTACTTAATCGCTTAAAAATACGACAGGGACATATCGGTCATACTGCAAAAATAATTGAAAGCATCCTCATAACGATGATATGTGCACATTGTAAAGACACACACACTACAATACAATATTAAAATTTAAAAAACGTATTGCTTATTTTAACTAGATTTTTTATTTGTTTGCCCAACTAGTTCGAAAATCAAAGCACGAATCATAGACGTAACATTGCTATATTAAAACTGCAGCAATGTTTCGTCCTTACTGGTTTTCTAAGACCAGCATATCTACGATAGAACAATTTCTATGTAAGTAACATTGGCGTAGTGCAGACGTTATAAAACTACTTATCTAAGAGCCTCCTAGTATTCCGTGCAAGCAGTATTCCCAGCGGACTGAGAGAGATGACACACTCTGCCCGAATTTCATTGTCCATGTACTCTGGAACTATAGTGTTCGTATCTATGTCCTTCCATTCGATAATGGATTTTCATAGGTTTTGCTGCATCAAGAAATCTTGTATAGTAAAATAAAATAATTTTAAAACTATTAATAATAATCATTGAAATCATATTTTTTGTTTTTGAAAATTACTTAATTTCTTCTTCGGTGCTTTCTGCATTATTGCGCCGTTTATTACAAAGGTGAAATGAGTGAACTCAAGCTTGAGGCTTTGCTATTTTTGGCCTGTGATGCAGATGAACGATTTCATCAAAAGTTTCTCTCTCTATTTCAAAGTAAGGTCGGCTTTAAGAGTTCTGTTTAATGAATAGTTATTGTAGCGCAGTTCAAATCAAATCAAAATATGTTTATTCTCAGGCTGCATGGCCTCAAAATCAAAATCAAAACCCACGTATTTATTTTAAGTGTCCATCAATCACTACCTTAGGATATATGTGACATTATATTAATTTCCTATTTAAATTATTTTTTTTATAGTAGTGAGATATTCTTACAGTATAATTAACAATGGGGCAGCCATATAAAACTTTGCAAAAAAGGAGGATATACATTATCTTGATACTTGAAGAGTCCATACAAACCACGGCCGTCTTGTGAGACAAATGACGTTTATACTGCTCATTTGCTACCCACGAGTTACTTGGCCAAGATAATACAAAGTTGTCTTACTGCTTTCAGTTATCATAGTTAATGTTTGACCTACTCGCGCCGACGTGTATGGGCCGAGTGGTTTGAGTGGTGCCTCACGATATCATGAAAACAATGGGGCATTCTGTTTTGAGTTTGATACAATTATCTCTCTACTAGATGCACAAATCTAGCAGATGATATGGACGTTAAATAAATTCTATGTTGTTAGATAATAGTTTTTGAAATTTTCTCAAAAATATTATTTACTTACGAAATACTTTGCTTCTACAGATACTAGATATAAGACATAGGTTAAGGTTTCAAATTGATCCCATTTTTGTATTGTTGGTTGCCATTTACACTAAAATGATTAAGGAAACCTCTATAGGTGGTAGACTGTATTTCAGTTTTTTTTAATTTCTTTTTTTATTGAATTCGGAGCCTATTGAAGTTAAAGTTGAAGTAATTTCTGACCACCGCAAAAGAGGTCCTGACTGCTGTGTGGAACTCCAGTCCAAACCTTTGGTCTCGAGTTGAATACTCTTGTTTTCACACCTTCTGAGCCTTCTATCAAAGCAAAGTGTTGCATAAAATTGTAGCTTTTTTTCATGCTCGTAGTGGCTAGTTTGGTTTTCGAACCAATTTATTATTTCAAAGTTGTCACAGCTTCCGAATTTCAGTTTCCGAATTCTAATCCTGCCGTCAGTTTTTTTTCTAGATGCATCAAACGACATTTACTTATCGATATTTTCCATATTTTCTCTTAACACTTTTACTTAATGAACTATTTATTAACTGTACAGATTACATTCCTCGCACTGGAAACTAACATTAACAAGTGACAATACAGCCGCAGGCTGAGAAAAACTTATTGAAATCCTACTGTATCAAAAGCTTATGATAATCTTAAACAAATAAGGTAGTACTATTGTTTCTGCTCGGCCCATTTCACGTCCTGTATTCTAGGTTTGTTCGGACTGCATCATTCACGGACTGGCCGATTAACCATGCAGTAATAGGACTTCCCACCTTTGTCTTCGCCTTTCTTCACAAAAACCACACATCTCCTAAGATCAGGTGTTGGGGGTAATGACACTCATGTCTCGAGAGAGGCACTTAGAGGTTGGCTTGCCTTTATTGGTTAGGGTGAGCAAACCACCATAGCCAAATTTTAAGGAGGTCTTAATGAACCTTCACTTTGTTGCTAATAAGGTGCCAACCTGATTAGTAAGCCTGATAACCTAAATACCCAGAAGTAAAAATAAGAAGTGTGTAGTTTTAGTAAATTAATTGAAAATAAAATAAACTTATATATATATACAACTTAAAACTAATATAGGGCATCAAAAAATTGCTCCTCATCGCTGTCACTGGGTAATGTACCCAAAAGACTGGCAGCATTGCCACGTTGGATGGCAATGCTCAACCTCTGTGCGAAATAAAAGCCAGCCTTTGGGTCCCGGGAAGTGTCAACCAGGCGCTGGGAGATATCCCTGGCAAGAAGGTGGGCGCTCGGACCCCACGGCCCTAGAGTTTCAACCCCAAACGGCTCAAACATGTAATTGCCTATAAGGTTACTATATTTGCGCCGCTTGAGGTTCTCTGCTTGTGCAGCGGCGGAGCCAGCACGACATGCAGTTCCGGGAAGGTGAGATGGCGCAAGAGTGTCGACGCATGTCGCGTCCCACACTAAAGTCCTACCCACCTTCCACGGAAATAGCGACATGCCGTCTGGTCTCTTGCCATCGTCGCGTGCCAAGCCATTTGGTTCGAGTACGGCTGGCACGCCGACGGCAACAAGAGCGCGACGGATCACGTCATTTATGTTGGCATGTCGAGGTATGCGGCCGGCACTCCGGCTGCACGACAGGCCGTGGTGACCGAGGCTGTTGACAGCTTCCCCGCAGTGGCAGCGATGAGGAGAGCAGCATGGAGCACCTAGTCGGAGGCAAACGGCGAGTCTGAAGGTGGTGTCATCAAACATGGTGCCTGTGTTTGAAGACGGAAGTGCAAGAAGCCATAGACCCGACTCCCATTCACCCACAGCCAGTAGGCGCGCTCGCTCTGCAGAAGTCATTGACGTATCGATTAAACTTTTCCGTATTACTCTGCAGAGCGGCTCATCCCACTGTCTCTGAGAGGACAGGTTGGCGGGTAAGTCGGTGTTCGAGCATGCGACTTTCCAAGCGTTTAAAGCCTCAGTCAGGCTTGGCACCTCAAAATTGACCAGTGTGGTGGGTAATATTTTCCTGATTTTAGTAAATAGTGCGTGTCGGCTGTACATTTGAGGGTATGCTTTTTTTCTGACGTTTCGTGCTTCGTTTTATTTTCGATCAAACAGGTGCTTTTGTTTAATTTTTCACCACTAAAGAAACGTCAAATATAGAAGACGTGGAAAAATATTCTAGATTAATTTTCAATTTCTTCACAACCGACTGAAATAATAATTATGTTAGAGTTTTAATAATTATCTCACCACTTTGGTTACTTTACTCCTTGACCACATATTACTGGTGTAGAATTTGCAATAGGTACATGTATTTTTTATACTAATGCGTGCCGATTTAAATGACAATATAAAATTGCTAATTTCATAGAAACGTGAAATAGAGCAGCCAGGTGAGAATATTTGATATGCTGACCTAAATTTCATGTTTAATTGAGCGTCTTAACAAAATAACCAGCTGTGCACTAGTCTGACCCAATTTTGCAAATTTTTGCTATTCTCGCGAAACCATCCCCAATTTCCGTACTTGTTCCTAACAGCTGACTATCAGAACTGCCATCAAATAGTTTTCTGCATAAAATATTTTATACCTTCTATATTAGCTGTTTTAGATACCCTACTTTTAACATTAGGTTCTCTTATTTTGTTCCCAGTGTTACTGACTAGTATGAAACAATATGGATTTTTGTGTATTACATATAAATATGACGTTGTGTTGTTCGTAATTATGTTCGTAATGTTCGCTGAACAAGAGATTGCATTAATAATTCTATATCTTTCGCAATAATCGCTCTAAGTAAAAAGCCAGCCAAACTGCGCATGATGAGCGTCAATATTTCATTGACCTCCAAACCATTCCTGTGACGGACATTATCTTATAATGACATTCTATAATAAAGCTGATGAACCAGTTTATGTGATTACTGACTTTATAGTACTGATGTTAATGTGACATGTCGTGAGCCTTAATGCATATATTAAGTGATAGGGGAAGATGTTTCATTGCTAATGATAGAAAGTATTATTTAATGTTTGTAATGTAATCCGTTCAAATGATTAAATAGTCGTGTTCTCGGTCGTAGTCTAGAATGAACTATTAAAGCCTTGGTTGGGCCACAGTAAGCATCCAACAGTCATGGACCAAAATCGAATGTTGTCTCGGGGAGAGTGCGCGCGCAACTCCCGCCCCACGCCGCACCGCTCCGAACGTCCATTGATGATCTTCTTAATCTCGATACATGTTATTAATACTATTTGTATGCAAACTCGTATAAAGCGCACATCTCCTCATTTTTTCTGTAAAGATTGATTTTATTGAGGAAGTGAGCTGAGATAAAGTTAAGGACATACGGGGGCGACACATCTCAGTGAGATGGAGGGCGCTGGCCACCGTATCGTTTGCTAGGTTTGGGCGTCGCTGCGTCTCGGCTTTCGGCGGGCGGCTGGTGCGCGGCGGCGGCCGGCGCGGCTGTGCGCACACAGCGCCGCCACGCACGCTTGTATCGCGACCCAGTCTGCTCTGACGTTTAGCCGAGCCGCCGGTGTCGCCCTGCCGCACCGTTCGCAAAAACGTATCACCGTACATTATATTCTGCGCACTTTGAGATATCGGGAGATAATCGAAAGTGTTAGGTGTCGGCGGTGGTAGTGAGGTCGTGCGTAGAGGCTAGGGCTCGGACGGTGCGGCCCGGAGTGCGAGGGTGCGGGCGAGCTGCCGGCCGCAGCGTGCGAGCGCCGCAGCAGCTGGCGGTGTTTACACGCGGCGCCTGCATCCGCCCGAGCGCCCCGAGCGCCTCGAGCGCCTCGGTGGCTGTGCGCCCGTGCGCCCAGTGCGCTGTGAGCTGCAACATACAACACCCCTCATTTACTATTCAGCGCTGTGAATTTTTAACTTTGCGAACGACCGAAGATAGAGGTATTTAAATGCTTATTAAACCTGACTCTCGCAGAGAGACCGGCCGTAGTGCACATTAGTGTCACGAGCTCAGAGCATACGCATCGAAACAGAATTGTCATAGTTCATTCGAGTGATTTCACAACTTCGTAAATATGGGTGCTAAAGAAAGCGTGGAAGCTGCTAAATTTTCTTCGCAAAATTGGAACAATTTCGAGGTTCGTAAATACCTTTAAATTGATTTGCACATGGAGTGTTTGTATTCCCCTACCTCCCTCGTGAATGTCTGTATTATGGGGCGTTTTTGCCATTAAATAATGATAAACTAACGTTATGTGAAATCATAATTAAAATTTCATGCACAGTAACTTTGTATCAAGCAATCAGTATATGCATGTTCACACGTTATGTTTAAAATATATCTAATATTAAAATGCAATAACAAGCTAAGCATATATTTAAATTAAGTAAGTATTAATATTATATTGTGTGTAAAAGTATATGTATTGAACATTTTCGCTATATAATATGTAGTATATTCCCATTTTACTATAAGTATGTTAGACGATCCTAAATATTTAATTAACGTGTAACACGTAATCCATACGTTGACGGCAGTACAGCGCACTTATATGCCAGCTGGGGTCACGCAGATACATCTGAACATCGCCTGGACAATTGACCTAACGTTTATTACCTGCCATTATGTTATATTATGTGCAGAGAGAGCATAAATTATATCAGTATTGCCTAGGGATGTATGTATATAACTGACACCGTTATATTGGTACCTTGCTGACTAACGCCTTCACGCGATATGATTGTCGCATAATATATCTGTGGCTAGACACTATACATAGCCGAGTAGCTAGCGCAGAATGTACTATATCATATACACTTAAGTATTCAAACTCAATACTTTGAGTATATTTACTCTGAAACGTGAATGATTTTCTATACACTAAGGTGTTTAAGTAGTCAACAATGTGGACTTGACACTATCAGTGAGCAGTTGACGTAATGTTTAATGAATATGAACAAGTTGTGTACGAGTAGGTTGTATACTAGTAGGTTGTGTGTAGCCAGTTTTAAATAAGAAGCCAAACTAAGCTGACCCACATACAGTCGGTATAATCTAACATGATTGAAGGCACTGCCGTGGAGATCGAAATGCTGCGTTAGAATTTTAATTACCATTATGAGTTGGACTGAGACATATCGATGGCCTAGATACCTTTAGATCGAATAAACACTATCAATATTTTATTTTCACTAGTATCTGGGTGATCATTCCTTACTTATACAAAACTAAATTGTTGGATGTTATTTGCCAGTATGAGTTATAAAATGCATACTTATTATTTTGTACTTATACTCTTATGCACAAAAATATATACCTGGCTTAATTCATATTTATATTTTTACACACAGCCAAAATATTTTAATCAATAAGTGCCTTTCTAGTATGACAAAATAACCTGTTTCAGCATCAGCACATTACAACAAAAAGCCGAAGAGTTTTGTCAATATTATATCAGTTTGTAGAAAAAAATGATTTAGAATATCCCCCAGCTAGAATTTCGGTGATCCCCGCAATACCACCTGATCCGTATCTAATGAAAGTCGGTTCATGAAACTTGCATCTTAGTGAAAAGAGAGTGACGATCTATATCAACGTAGAGGGTTAGAAACTTTTACCTTATGAATAAGAACAGCTATGGATACCTATATAAAAATATTGGCTACCGTATCTCAATATTAAATAGTAAAGGTTAAAGGAATATTGCGCTTGAAATTAAAATGGGGCAGGATATTATAAGACGATGGCATACATGTTGATGTTGACTATAGTTAGCGAACTGATAAAGGCGTGTCAGCTGTAGGTGACTTAATAATATGAGTCACGTGTCCATGTATAGTACCTTGACTAAAACTTAGCTCACGGTGTTGATTCAATCGCACTTCGATTACCACGCTTTACAAAAAAACAAGCATCTAACGTCCTTTTCTGATCAGTAGAAAAAGGGAGAGACAAAGTCAAATTAACTATTGACCGTTGAAGCCGAAGAGTAAGTGAATTCACACTTTCGGAATCTCTGTGTACACATATAAAGTGACGACGCTAAATGATCCCACAAATATACCACAGAAATAAATAAAAGCTATGTTGTGACATTTTGTGGCCACATTTCAATATAAATTGTAATATATTTGTAGTTTTATATACCTTTTTGTTTTCATGCATGTTTTTCTACAACATTATTTTTAGCTACACTGTTCTTTTACAAATCTTTTCAATACTTTTATCTATTTTTATTCTTCCTCGAACAAAACAAAAATAATGTTGTAGCTATATCGCTTCACATCCTTTTCCTATCAATTGCTCTCATTTAAACTCATATTTATAAAAACAACATCTTTAAAACAAATCCGTTCTGTCCTTAAATTCCTTAACTAAAATGGTTAAATAATAAAATTTTGTTTTTTATTCCTCGACTATTATAAACACACACTACTATGTCAGAGATACACTAACTCAACATAAGAAGAAGGCTATAAAGAAATTCGAATTTTCGAATCAGCAAACCTGTGCTGTTTACATTGAGTGGTAAGTTGTGTAAGGATGCAAGACGTTTGTGTTGTGGTTGCAGCATGCCGTTGTGAAACACCAGTACCGACACGGCACGCAGCGGTCGCAGAGCTTGAACCGCGGCCACTCGCTCTCGCGCACCGATGGGACCTGGTGACATCACGGGACCGCGGGTGAGTGCACACTCACTCGTGCAGGACTAGCCACGAGTATTTATTGAAGCGTGCTTCACGACACAACACTAGTTCTCTTCGATATCCAGTGTGGAAGTAACTGCGAGTATTTAATAAAGCAAACCCATCGTCACAACACTAGTTCTCTTCGGTAGCTAGTATGGAAGTTACTGCGCATATATGGCACCTTAACTAGTTCTATTTATATGCAGATCATACAGCCTACACTATTAAACCAGATGTTCTATATCAATGTAGTATTCTGCCAGTATGCGACTGTTTACTCTGACAATGATCGTAGTCTGATATGACTAAGATCATTGGTGGATTACTCTTAGCTAGGTTAAGTTGTAAAGCAGCTTAGGTAATATAGAATGCTGGTTTGACTAATTAGGTCCATTCAATTAATTTTAGTGCAAATTCATCTCATTTAATACTAAACCTTCGTGGGTACACCAAAAGTATAATTTCAATTATATAGTAGTTATTTCTTAGCTGGTTTTTACTACGCAGTCAAGGTGAACCTTTCAATGATGGCAAAACAGCTTCTGATATGTAAATATTGGTAATCTTCGGCTATTTGAATAAATATTTGTGTAGGTATCTGAATTTTCAACACACCGTTTGGGATAATAGTGGTATAGATTCAAAAATAGCATCGAATTTGAGGAAAACTAATAGGGGGTAGAGGTATCTTAATGCAGGGTTGTATTTTCAGATTGCAAGCCATTTTTATATAAGTTATTGCTAAGTAAATAATTACATAATATTAAAAAATAATTAGGTAACCCTATGCAAATATTACAGCTTATTAAAATGAAAATGTAAAATGCGGCGAAAGGCTGAAAATTCTGAATAACAAGACGCGCATTAGAGTGTACATTGATATCTAGCTGAAATTAGGTTGCAGAGGTCAGGTGCTAGTCTGAGTGCAACTTTTATAAATATTTATATGCAATGGAAATGGCTAGTCGCAAAAAAATATCTGGGAAAATTAGCAGCGAAATACTGTCGTCATACCAAAATAAAATATTTACTTCAAGTAAAACTTTTCATAATTATAGGATAATAGAATATGTCAATGGTTGTTGCAAGTAACATTCATAGTACCAACTGTCTTATGCTTCTTCAACATTTGGAATAAGATTCAGGCTTTATGTCTGATTAATGATAAAAAACACGCTTTGTTTATGCTATACTAACTCAACAAACATAGGTGCAATGTAGCACGGATGAGTCTTAACGATTACCTAAATTCTTGCAGGTGCTTACGTGTAGTACATACTAAACTGACTAATAGCTTATACCTGCTTGCATTTCTGATATACATGGGAGGAAACATGGAGAACAAGGACTATCAGAAATCGATCATAAGTTCATAGGTGCCCCAAGGTTGCTAAAAGACTTTCGGTACAAAAATATACTTAAATAACTATTTCAAAAAAGCTTACCTACATGTATTTTTAAGCTCTAATATCAAGCCTAGAATTTGAATGCTACCAATATTTAAAGTCATGTTCTTTAACATTTACATGATATCATGATTGAAAGATCATTTTTATAGGTTACCAATCCTAGGTATAGATTAGGTAGGCGCAATATCCTATCACATAATAATTGGTAATCCTGTAGGGACATTGTATTAATGAGTTTCGGTTTCCAGGCAGCATAGTGCAGTGCGCCGAGTGTGGCACGCGCACGATGGGCAACAAGCTATCGTCGTGCTCCTGCGCGCCCATCCTGCGCAAGGCGTACCGCTATGAAGACAGCCCGTGGCAGAACTCGCGACGAAGAGACGGACATTTGCTAAGGTAACTGACATATATACCCTTAGCGAAGAGCACGAAAATGAGGGTCCTGCGCCTGATCTCTCTCCGGTCGTGTCGGATTGCCGTCCCATCGGGTTAGGAGAATGAAGGAACAGTGAGTGCACTTGTGTTTGCGCAAATGCTTGTGCACTGTTATATGTCCTGCGCAGTTGACTATATAATCTCCTAATATGAAAACAGTCACCGTAGCCGATCATCGGCTGGGAGGACATCATCACACTCAATGTTTATTCTCTCAAATACGTCTAGCAGCTGGATAAAATGTAGCCTATGTCCTCTTGTGTCTAGCTTTGGAATATCCATGTACCAATGTTAATTTCAATTGGTTCAATAGTTTTGGCGTGACAGCATGACAGATAGAGCTATTTTTGCATTTAATTTTATAATATTAGCAAAAAAAGAACTGTTGTCAGTAAATCTATAGAAAATGAAGATAGAGTCCATATACTTACAAATCTGTAATAAGTAATTAACATTGACAGAAATAACATCGAGAAAAATTACTTTCTTTTGGGTATGGTTCTGATAAATCCAGTACTATATGTATAGTCCAGAATTGAACTATGATTTTCTAATCAAGCTTTCAAAGTAGGCATAGTTTACCTTCATTATAAAGGTCAACTTATCTTTTCTACCTGCGCAGGCTAAGAATAACATGTGATGTGGTGAAAATATTACTACATAGCTAGTTGTTGGGATCGTTTTAAGGTCCATTAAGGTGACAAAGATTCTTCTTTTGGCTACACTGCAAAGAACATAACATCAGGATTTAAATTTCTTCAAAAAAGCATGGATGTTATAAAAGCGACTGCGATTCTAATTTTATTATAACAATCGCTGCGACAATTACCAGTCGCGTTAATCTAATATGATGGAAAACAATACCAAAGTTTCTAATGAACGCAGCTTCATTTACTCCATTGTACTTGTACCATAGTCCATCTGAACGTGCCTATAAATATTGGTAAAGTAAGTCAAACTGATGCAATATTTGTATCAACGACCTGACAAGAAGAAAGCAGTGTAAACAGAATACATCACGCTTAGCTACTTTATTTGTTGCATCAAAGCGACTCGTTCTAATTTTACTTACTAACATGTTTCTAAGTAAACTTTATGCATCCAAACGTACCAGTAGAACTTTTAACTACATTTTATGTGAACGCAGTGGCAGTAACATGTTTATTTAAAAGCTGATGTTTTCTATTCGGTTAGCACCTTGGTACGTGTTCTTAATTTGATTAATGGAAAATGCACACTCGTGCATTGCTATTAAGTTATTAACTACTGTTATCATCCACTTAAAGTCAATATTGCACTAGTATTAGAAAAAAAAACTTTTTATAAGAGCACTAAAATCCTCACATGCATTATGTATAACAGCACGTATGCTGATTATTGAAAGGATGGCATACTTGAAAGTATGCTTATTGTTATTTTATACAGAGAGTTCTGTTTAAAGCAGTTACTGAACAGTCTCAATTTTTCTCCAAAAACTCATGCATGTGGAGATCACAATAATGTTGAACATATTTTGCAAACTAAAAACCTGATGAAAATACAAATAACAAGCCTTAATTTCTCTTATAAGTTTTTAAATATATTAACGGCATTTTTAATAGTCCTATTCCTAACTTCTTTATATTCGCAGACTATGGGCGGAGGTATTCCACGTGTCCGCGAGCGGCGCCGGCACGGTGAAGTGGCAGCAAGTCTCGGAGGACCTGGTACCCGTGAACATCACCTGCATCCAGGACTCGCCCGAGTGCGTGTTCCACATCACCGCCTACAACTCGCAGGTCGACAAGATCCTCGACGTTAGACTACTGCAGCCCGGTACGTTATACTAAAATGCCAAGGAATTAAGGGGGAATAATATCGAAGGGGGAGGCTTTAGATGTACAGCAGTGGACTTCCTATGGCTGAGATGATGATTATGAAGGAATTATCATTTGTACAAAATTATTCAAGAGGAAAAAAGGTCATCACCAGCCTTTTTACCGTCCCACTGCTGGTCACTATCCTCCTCTTACACAAAGAAGGAAAATAAATACTATATTTTAAAAAAATATTATATTTTATAAACTGGCATTGAAGGCAATAATAACTAATATCCAAAACTAAAAACAATTCAATCATACAGTGATTGAAGTGAAAACGTTCGGTGACGCAATGTTTATAAAATATTTTCGAAACTGATGCTGGCTGGTCTTCTTTGGTTATTAACAGTCGCCTAAAAATAGTCGCACTAATGTAATATCGACATAAATCTTTCTTATGCGTTAAATAGGCGGATGTATTACATTGTGGGCTACTAATAATAGCGGCTGATTCGACGATTATCGGAACATCAGCAGTGAGAGATCAAATGTTAGTTATACTAAGTTAGGTACAGTGAAATACTTAGGTATTCAGGGATCTCAATAATGTGTTTTAGCAATAATATTCATAAACGCAAAAAAAATAATATCGAGAACGAATGTAAAATTATTAATGGCAATAAAATGGATAATTTTATATAGATATTAGTTACTGAATCTATAACAATAATTGAACCCCAGCAAAACAAATACAGCACACAAGTAGCTCAAAATTACCACACTGGGCTGCTTCTACACCATAATTATGATTGACTTACAAAACATGCTTCTGGTGCGGACGTAAAATATTGTTCCCGAAATAAACACTTTTATAACAAACGTGGAGATCACTGACAGTGTAACTCCTACATTTTACTAGGGCAATTCGGCAGATACGACGCCAGCGGCTCTAACCTAGTTTTAAATTTACACTGGATAGCAAGACGAGTAATCGACCGAATTCACCAGTACCAACGTCCGAGCATTATTTCCTTTACAAGCTTGCAGTATTAAAACTGTTGCTGAACTCATTTGGGTTCAGATATGAAAACAATTGAAGCTCGCTCATTGTCTGTCTGAATATCTGCTACCCAAACAAATAGTTATATAGTATACTTACGCTTGTTGTTGTTATATTAATATGTTCAAATATATGAATGACTAATGTTTTCAGGCACTCGAATCGGTCAAGCGTCTGAATGCTTCGTGTATTGGAAAGATCCCATGACTAACGACACATGGGGACTAAACTTCACTTCTCCCATTGATGCCAAACAATTTAGGGAATGCTGTGTAAGTATCTTAATAGTAATTGTATGTCATTTCAATCGTACACATTATACATTACCATTTTGAAGAATTGCTAAATCTTGAAGTTTATTTCTAAAATAGAAATACATACGCCTAAACCTAACTTAAAATAAGACCCAATAAATGTCAAATAATCAAGCACTTTATGAATCTTGTTAATAAAACACAACAAATGAATATAAAAAAGCTATAAAACATCAAAGCATTTACGTTCACTTGTAGTGAATTAACAATTTTTATGATTATAGTCACCATCATTCAAATTCTCCCGCAAGGCTTCATCAAGCTACAGCCTGAAACTGGAGCCTCCTGGCAACAAGCAAAAGTTCAAGGCTAAGAGGAAGCCACTCTCTACACCTGCAAGCCCTAATCGATCCAGGTATTCATATTATTTTCATCACTAAATTACTCTATCACGAGCTGCCATTATACTTTCAACACTTTTGTCGAAGGAACTAAATGCCAACTTATTTCAAAATTCATAAAAAATCTTGATCGACTGGAGGCCTAAGCTTCCCTAGTCCAAGCGCGTTTCAACTTTTCTTCTACAGAAGATCTCAAAGATCTCAAACGGGCTAGCGTTTAAACGTTCCCATCGTAACAATTTACTTATATGGTCGGAATTGCTACAACGACAACAACAATATGAGAATTATGTAATAAGTTATAGCCAAATATAAATAGCATTAAAGTTTAAAGGCTAGGTGCGTATTACTTCGCATAAACTTGTCTATACCCATATTGTATATACTCATAAGGTTAGTGAGTAATGACCATTTGTGATTATAGTCTGACCTACGGCCGCGAGCCTCAATGCACATGCATGACGCAAGAACAATACGCACGACTGAGAGCCCAGGATCCACGTTATCGTGAGTATATTTATTTATTTCACTAACTTGTACTCGAAAATAAAATATTATAGTTTTTATTTGGAAGTCATGCAATGCCTCCGGTGCAGCGAAGGCTTTTATCACATCTTGTTACATGCACAATTTCTGTAAATAAAGTGATTTTTGTTGAAAAATCATTAAAAGGTCAGGCTCCTGTTTCTGTACATTATTGCACAATTATTTAAGTACAAATTGCACCAATAAATAAAAACCAAACACAGATACCAAATTCACTAGTGCTGCCTATTGAGGAATGACTATTCTAATGTAATGAAATGTATAGGCTCGTCGACTCTGCCCCGCACTACAACTCGTGCGATCGAGACGGAGGCGGGCGCTGCGGGCGGGACGGCTGGCCGCTCCGATAAAGTAGCCGCAGCCACTTCATCCACGTCACTGTATGACAATGTGTCCAGCTCGCAGCCAGCACATCAGCCGCCACCTAAACGTCAGTATCGAAACGAGCAACAAACACAAAAAATATCCGACTTGAGAACTTCCTCCTTTTGGGAAGTCGATAAAACTGAAATACTCATTGAAGTATAATTTTTACAATCTGCTACCCTCGTTCTTTAGCTAGTAGAGGTAGCTACGATTAAAAATCATTCAGTAATGTCACACAGCAAAAGCTAAGCAAATTTAATTTGCAATAAGATTCTTTAATCTCGTGAAATATTGTTGATTTTCAAGTAGCATGGTTAGGAAGGTAGGTTGAATAAGTTGATCATTTCTAACCAATCTAAAATGATTTCTTTTTTTCAATTCCAGCGGCGTCTCGGCAGTCAGACACACAGCCTCCGACACGACCTCCGAAGTCACAAGAGACGTCGACTATGACTACGAATACTTCTACAGCTCCTAAGACTGTCACTGCTTCAGTGGGAACGCATGGCACTAACGTAAGATCCTCATTTATCAAATCATACATAAGAAAAGAGGCTCTCTTTTAAGTAGAAGC
This sequence comes from Helicoverpa zea x Helicoverpa armigera, assembly GCA_033682625.1. Taxonomy (NCBI): domain Eukaryota; kingdom Metazoa; phylum Arthropoda; class Insecta; order Lepidoptera; family Noctuidae; genus Helicoverpa; species Helicoverpa zea x Helicoverpa armigera. The sequence goes on from JAWIIS010000032.1 coordinate 6,595,920, forward strand.
AATCGGTTAGAAACAGCTTAGCCGTAAGCTCAAACTAGGGAATCAAGTTGCAAAATAAAAGCATTTATTTGCCATAATGATGATGCGACTAACCTTATGTTGACATTTACCAGACAAACGAAGAAACTCAAGCGGGCGGCGGTGGTGGTTCCTCTCAGCACACTCAAGACCTGAAGTCAGAAGGTGTGCAGGCTGGCGGCACCCTCACGTCTTCTAAGTCCTCGGCCACCTCGACGCGCTCCGGCAAGGAACATCTGCAGCACATGCCTAAGAGTGTTGACTATGGAGACGGCAACGAATCAGTACGTGTAATCAATTTACTACAGCTTAATTTAAAAAAATGGGATCAAAAAAATCAATCAATCTAAAGGAGAAACAATCATCATCTCTCGAGCCTTTTCTTTTTTAAATCAGAAACAATATCGAACACTAAGAAAAATGCTAACCTTTTTGGAAACTCAACAGGACTGTATGAATTTTCAGTCCCGTGAATCGGATAGACATGCGGCCCATCACCACAACGTGATCAACAATAATACTTCGGGATCGCGGCGCACTAAGTCCAAGAGCACTGAGGATATGAACATGGGTGAGGATTTTGTAATTCTTTCCTATTTACACTTACCCCAACACGTCTAGTTATTGACAGAGCTCATAAAGCAGACAGATTCACATTCTATCACTATTCCACTTAGCATTGGTGTGATTTTAAGGAAATACATAAGTAGCATAACACATTTAGATTATCATCACAACACGCCTTTTATAACAGTAAATACAAAACATCTGTTTGCTAAACAGTAGATTAAATTCCACGACATTTCCCTCACTCGTCATTAAAACACTGAACAATATAAATAACATGCGAAAAAATCATTTCTAGAAGAAATGATTGACGTATTACTTTTAGACTCGAGCACTTTGAAGCGCATGCTGAAGCCGATGCCATCGACAGAGAGTCCGGTGACGTCACCGGAGATGGGTCGGCGAAGGTACGGAGGCGCGGCGCCGTGCCCGCCGTCATGCGGCTCGCACGGCCATCGGCATCCGCAGCACATGCACCACGGACACTACTCACATATCGTCAACAATAACAGTCGCCAGAGTTCGCAGCGGTATGTACAGCTTGCACCAGACACATGCGTCCTTTTGCAAACCTTCATAATTAAATACCGCTATGAGAGCAACATATTTTTTAGGTGGCGTTAAAACAGACATGCATCGCAAAAATACACATAATAAACTGGAAAGCAATGTTCACTATTTGTCTGTAGATATTTTCCGAGTCAGCCATATCCTGCACTAATGAGAATTCTCTCCAATCTTTTTAAACTCGCCCCTTCTTTGAACAGTCGCGGTGTCGGGGTCGGTGCAGCACCTAGCGGCTATCCTGGCCGTGGCTTATATCTGGAGTTGGGTGGTGGAGAACGGGACATGTCGCCTCCGTCGGACAATGTGATGTTCGATAACCAGTGCTATGCGACCACGCCATCTTCTTCAAATGGCAACTCAGACCAAGAGCCATGTCAGCGCCGCGATTCGAGACAGCACCATCACGCGGTAAGTACAGCTTTAGATGTAATTCTCTCAAGCTTCAAGATTCTGATCACAATTGGAGAAAATTCGTAGCAACAATCTGTTCTTTGGGTAGAGCTCGTTACGGATAGTTACAGATAATTTAAATTGAAGTTAAGCTGTTAATACTAGTTTATATAATAATCCTTGTTTCCAAATTATTTGTGAAAATGAATTTAAAATATTAACTGAAAGAATGCGTCCACCTTTCAGCAAGGTTTGTGACGTTAAGAAAAAACTAAAAACCTAAAGATTGGGAGCTATTTCAAAACTATACTGTATAACAGTACATCTTATGTATAATATATAGTATAACGAAGCCCTTACATAATACAACTTGTCCCCCAGAAGCCATGCTTGTCCCGTCAAGCATCACAGTCGAGCGCCACTCCAGCCCCCGGGTCGCCCACCTCGCGTCTGCTGCTGGAATATGAGATGCATTTGAGAAATACTCTGGCCAAGGGCATGGATGCTGAGAGCTACAGTCTGCATACATTCGAAGCCCTGCTAAGTCAAAGTATGGAAGATTTAGGTAAGTGAAATTGTAATTTTACTACGCTTTTTACATTGCGATATCAATATCGATAGGTGATACTTGAATTCCTGTCTGAGAGTCCTAGAGAACTTACAAGTGTTTATCAATACCTGCTTCTTTAAAATAATTTATTGGAAACACGCATTAAAAATCTCACATATTCCTTAAAATCAAGGCACATAGACAATCATCCTCTGTAGCTTCTAAACATTAAAAATAGAAATTACGAAGATCGCCGATTTGATTCTAGACTTTCAAATTATGCTGAGAACACCTATGCATTTTGCAATTTAGCTGTAAAATATATTGTCAAATCTTGTCATGTAAAGTAATATCAAGCCAATGGCAATTATGCTCGTAATTGATAATTTATCATTATTTCCCCTTTAAAAATTGTAGTGAAGCCCTTAAAGTTTCACATTATTGCCAATTATGTTTAAGTTATTGTTTTATATTGCATACCTTAAAACCTTTCTTGACAGTTTAAACGAAAACTAATACAATTGTATTTGTTTAGAATACAACGACAACGTGTCATCTTCCAATCAACGCAGTCCATATCCACCGAGACGACGTAAGTATCACAATAAGAGCTAAAGTAAAATCTTTGGAAAACTTTAAAGTTTGGCTTTTTGACACTTTTAAAATTTAATTATTAAATAGCATGTAGCCAACTTTGGTAAATCTAACTTTAATAATACATTTTTACAACATAAACTGCACACAATTCAACCTTGTTTAGATTTAATTTCAACCCTTCTTTGTTTTGTTGAGGACCGACCCAAGAATCAATTCTACAGTCTTTGAGACACCTTAAGGAGGCTGCGATAAGGGACCGAGGTGATAACAATTGATTATTTATTGTATGAATGGTATCATTGCATTACTGTGTATATCTATGCAATATATACCTATGTTGGAATGTTAATAATTATTATGTATTCTATTATCCTAACCTGTTATTATGTTATGTTTTCTTTATTTGTTTTCAACCATGAAGACTTTACGTTCTCGTAAGAAAGCATGACTCACATCTCTGTTTCTCACATTGTAATAACATAATATTCTTTGTCACCAATGGAGCAAAACCAACAAAATACACTATGATTACATTATTTACGTTTAGTAAATAGTAAGAACAGATTAACCATCAGTGGTGTTATTTAAAAAAACTTGCCGTTTGACTCGTGTTTAAGAAAATGTTGTACTACATTTTTTTCTAAACACTGGGCAAACGTCTCTTAAACTTTTTTTACCTAACCTCAAATGTTTTGCTCCATAATCTAAAGAACACACTACTATATCTTGTATCCTGTATGACATATTATCGTACTTATGTATTCACGTAGTTGTTGAAGTATTTAAGTTTTGTTTAATTTGTGTTCAAACTACATAATAGTAATATCTACAGGTCAAGACCGTCTATGTTTGTGTCACGAATTCGAAGTTGATATAGATAATGTACAAGTGTGGTAAGGTTTATATCATTAGAATTGTGGTTAGCCCTCAGTCATTGAGGTCCTTTGGTATCTAATTTAATAAGGCATAGCTTATAAAAAATACAAACCACCAGTAAAACTCATTTTTCACATGGGGTATCAATATACGAAATGTGCACATTTATGCACATTTTTTTAGTAGGATTAATTTTGTGTACCTGAAGAAATATATAATAGATCGTGATAAATCCTATGTACGAAACCCTCGGTAGGCGTGGGCGTGTCCGACTCGATCTTTTTTAGCAGGAAGCTAGGTGTGAGTGACCGCTGGTCCTGCTGAAGGCGAAATGAAATGGAATTTGTAAATATAATATGTAATTCTACGTAATTGAATTGAAAACGTCATTGGACAAATGTGGTTTTACAAGATGGAAATGACAAACTTACCACACTTGTATCCGACGTAAGCAACAGTAAGTTACCGTATGCTGTTAGTGTCAAATTGGTCATTCATTTAAACATACGAATTGAATAAATCATTATTAAAGAAAATTGCAATCATAATAAGGTTTTAAAGGCGAATTTGAAAGAAAAATGTATAACGTCACAACATGTGGTCAACTTTAGTTATTAATAACGATATCTTACAGATTTGAAAGTAATTAAATATTAGGAATTTATCTTTAACTGACTTGAAAACTTTGATGCGAAAATGGCGTTATTGCTCCACTGATCGCCCACTCGTTGATAGTTCTGCATGATTTCTGAAAAGGTTTACAAGCATCTAAAAATAAATAGGGGTCATTGGGGGCCTAAACTATAAATTAAGTAAATCCAACTACTTATTGCTAATAATATTATACTAAAATATATTGATGTTTTGGTAAGAAGCAGCGTCCCAGTGCTCCGGGGGAGGCAGCCGATCTTCAACCTTGCCGCTGCCACACCGACTTGGCGTCGAAAGACAGCATAGTGCAAGATCCGACCGCGATGGATATTACAGGTACATATTTGTTTAAGTTTAATATGACATTATTACAAGGGCCATAAAAAAAGGCAACTGTGTGTCGAGTGTGAGTTTAAGTCCCCGCCTACGGCTGGGCCTTCACTTTTATGAGACATGCAATGAAACAAACTTTTTTATACATTAACACTTATATAATACTTCAATGGATATTTAAATCGACATACGTTACCTATTCGTATTGGGGCAATTATGTGCCAATTTGTCCTCTAATTCTGGTGGCATATTTATTAATCCCCATTTTTATTCTGTATACCTGCAGAACTCATTTTAATTATTTAATGTTATTTTAGTATACAACAATATCATAAAATAACAAATGAAGAATCAGTTGTGCCGCCAATTTTATATTTATGTCGAAAGGCAAACACAATTACGGTTACACTGCCAGAGTTATAAAGGCGGTCCCAGAACTACAACAACATTGTGCAATATTACAATAATTATATGTATTGTAAAAATTAAAATTGTGTGCAATGCATGTTGAATGCATTAAGAATACACGTCAATTTTGAACAATTTCAAAATAATGCACAATTTAATTGATAGTCTGGAAAGAGCCTAATAATACGCTTATTCCAAGAATGATAAAAGAGGTCAAACCAAAGAGTATTTAATAACCCCAGCACGCCTTTTTCTAAAACATTGCTGGAGCGGTGTAATGTTCCAAATTAAAAAAAAAACTAAATTCGATCATTTGCAGTTCTTATTTTGAAAGTTATGACAACATTTCCATGCATGTTTGAGAAACTATTCTGCTTAGATCCACAAAGAAAGCTGTTCATGATAGCACTTATAGTTTTCGTTTGGTTGGTCATTTTCATGGTCAGAAGGCGAGTGCTAAAAGATCAGCTGTCTTTCGAGGATAAGTTTATATAAAGGCTGGTCCAAAAGTAACTAAAGGTCGTTAAAAACGATAAAAATCTGCAATAAATATTCTTCATGTTACACGAAGATACCCCTTGTATGTTCTGCGATTATTTGTGATCTTCAAGTTATAAAATTTAAGCCGTAGTTCTATTTTGTCCAAATATACAGCTTTCATGGTGACTTTGTGCCTTTGGGTACATTATTTCATTAGAAGATTGGAACATTAAATAAAGGCGGTTACAAAACTCTTTGTATATGAAACGAATATTGGCTGTTTGAAATTTTCACCTTCAAAAAAAGAATACAATTTTCCCGCCTTCCATAGTGCGTGTTTCCTTCTGTTGATTTATTTATTGTTTTGTTTTATCCAAAATGTTAAACGTAGTTTTATTTTCAGTGATCGCAATGAATTGATGCGCGAACGCGAGAGAGATCGAGAGCGGGGTTATTTGAGCGATCATAACACCAGGTACGTTAATACTATTCAAACCATGAAGTAAAAAGAAATTAATAAGCTGTAAATTTATGCATATTGATTTCTGACATTCTGAAACTTACGCGAATATAAGACATTTAAGAAAAACTACTTTTACGAATTTAATCGCGGTTATATTAATATTATTTAATCCCAACGTTTCGGATCCTTTACAGTTTGGAGTCTGACCACCATATAACTGTGATAAAATCCGTAAAAGTAGTTTTATTTAACTGTAAATGCTTACTTATAACTATTAATAGCTTAGGGAAAGACGTCTTGTAATGGAAAGTTACTGGGCATCACTAATTAAGCACGCGGTATTATTAATTAAATCACGAAGCATTTTGAAAACAAGTCTGAATATAAACATCTGAGATGTTTACAGTAAACAATTTTGAGTCAGCGTGACGAGGTCTTATCCGAAATAAAAACAGCCACGAGTTTCAGTTAAAGAAAAAAAACGTATTTGAATGTTTACATTTAGCGAGTTTTACTCTCTCTTCTTTTTAAAAGTACATTACATAGGCATAGCTACTGCATTCATTGTTCCAAATTCAGACTTTGTGTTGTTTACAGAGGCAAGATGCTATGTAGGTAATATTAAGTTTCCAGGGAACGGTAGAGTGCAAGCTTAAGCCCTGTTTTATATTCATTGTCATAAGTTACGAGCAATCAGAATTATGTCGCTCCGTGATACATTTTCTAACAGGATAACGTTTTAAAATTGTTTAAAATTGTCGTGTCATTCATTGCGAATGGTTTTTCAGGTACTATCGCATACTTATAATTCTAGCACCGATTTTTATAACGGTTAGAACAGGCAATTAGGTACTGTCATAGTACCAAAAAGCTGCCAGTGAACATCCTTGGCAGTCGTTACGGGTAGTCAGAAGCCAGAAAGTCTGACACCAGTCTAACCAAGGGGTATCGGGTTGCCCGGGTTACTGGGTTGAGGAGGTCAGATAGGCAGTCGCTTCTTGTAAAGCACTGGTACTCAGCTGAATCCGGTTAGACTGGAAGCCGACCCCAACGTGATTGGGAAAAGGCTCGGAGGATGATAGTACCAAAAAACTACAGGCACGCGTATATTTTTTAACGCTTTCATTTTTATGGCTTCGAATAAAGTATGAGAACAATCTTTTCGTTTGTTGCAGGGACAGAGTTCGAGATCGCGATCAAGGATATTTGAGCGATCATCAATCAAGGTCAGTATCAAAAATAATTGAAACAAAGATTATTTGTTATTAAAAATAAAATTATTAATTGTATTAGTCACCTGCGTTCGTCTCTTGGTCAAGGTATATTTCTCAATCGATTCAGCAAAAGGACACTTCTTTTAAATTAGGTATTTGTAAGTGTAAATTATAAATAGGATTTTCTTTAACTTTTGAATACCTGCTTGATTAGTGATTGCTTAATTCTTAAAAGTTAGATAGCGTTTTCACATCGGAATCCGAAACCAGGTGATAGCGTTACCGCTCGATCGTTCACTCCGGTTTTGAACGGATCGTGAGTTTTAAAGAGCGATGAAATTATGTACATACGTACGTGTCAACTGGGATCGCAAATTGCAAGACAAACCTACGAGAGAACCAAACCATTTCTCCCCTTGACAACATATCATTAACGAGGTTATGTCAAAAAGGGACAGAAGAAAATAATTAATTGAGAAGCTAAAATCGAACTACTTAAACGTGAATCTCTGATGACAAACTTATTATATTATTATATCCCTATCACGAAGACTATAGCATGTCGCTTGTCTTGGAAGAAGGCAAGCTCAGAACTAAATGTCAAAATTAGAAAAATACTAAAGCGTAAATGCTAAATACTTAATCGTGTTACCACAATAACACTAATATTGAAGTAGTTAATCTCCTTTTTCTGACTTCCGATCCCGGCAATAAATCAGGGTGTGGCCAAAACCAAACTGCAGGAAGAAGGCCCATATGCAATGATGAAATAAATACCCACATAAAGATTCCACCTGTCTCAAAAATAAATGTAGTCACCATTTATGTTAAATGTGAAAACATCAAATTAATTAAATGCAGTAATTGGTTTTCACTGTGATCGTTCAAATGAAATCTTAATTTCCTGATTCACCCGTACGAAATTGAAGTAATTGCTCTTAAATATTGTTAGGAGACAGAAATATTCAATGACAAGACATTGAGGAAGTGACAATAGGTTTTTCCTCGTGGAATTTTCTCAACATATATTTTTGTACCCAAGACGCAGCTATTATAACAGCGGCTAAGCTCTCCGTGCTAGCTGGAAATTTTATTATGATTTTAAGCAATTAAGCTGCACAAAATATATCTTATCAAAATGTTCAGTACCCACACTCAAGACACTTCGTGTTTAAATATGCAATTAGTTTGATGTGAATATGTAAATTGAGTCGAGATGCGCTGCATGTCTGCTGGATACTCTGATTTAGATATTGCAACTGCTAAATTATAATAATATGTAAGCTAGAAAGACAGAGCATAAAACTGGAATTCAGATAATTGAGTTATAATAATTGAACAGACCGTGAGGATAATTATTTTAACATTTTGGTAAAGCCTCGAAATTCGATAGCTCTCTACATTACCTACCGAAATTATCCATGAACTAAAGCTTAATTAAATGATGTTTCATCAACTGATGTTTTGATGACAGTCGCAGTGAATAAAACCGCAGCCAATATAAATAGTAGTGTAAGTACTGTTTTCAATCGCAAATTGTATTGATTCGGTTCAACTCAATTATACGAATGTGGCACGTTAGTAAAACAATTTTCAACAAATGAAATGCCTACGTTACAAAAACAGTTAATAACCAAATTACAATTAATGATCGTAGATAAATAATTCAATTACATGGTTTGACTCATTGCAGATAAAGTATAATTAATTAGTGTTTAAAATAATTCAGATTATTTAACTCGTGGCTATTAATCTTCTGTTTTAATTCGTTGTGATCTGACTCAGCAACAAACATGCAATACATACGCATTACAATTGTACGTAAGCTAATTTCAACATTATGTAAAAATTGCCGTGAGTAATATTCACTGTCTTTTATTATTTAAATTATTCTTTCTTCTAATTAAAATATTTCCTTTTTGCCTTAGGTACTGCTTTGATCTTTATTAATAGGACAATTTCAATAGGAATAGCTATTTCCTGTTTATTAAGACGTTTAAAATTGGTTTACAATTGTGATTTACTTATTTGTACTCCATTCAATTCCTAAGATGGGCTAAGATAATTTACGCAATTTTCATTTAATATCCAACCTTCAATCTCTAACTCTATAACCCGAAACAGAATTTGGTTCCATGCTCTGTACTCTAACTTAAATGTATACAGCCCAACTAGAAAAGTATACCTAAATGTTTATGGTTACCCACCCCCATTAAAGGTGTGGAGAAGCATAAATTGCGCTATATACTTACGTTCTTTCTTGTGAAACAGCGGAAAGACACGCCTGATTTAGTAATCTAACCACTTTGGAAGATATATTTTCTTCGCGCTAACTATTGTTATTTTTCAAGTAAAGCCCTTCTCTAAGTAGCTGAACGAGGGTGGAATCGGAATCGCTATCTAACGTAACGTGGCTATAAGCAATGTACAATTTCGAGTCCCGGTTATGGGACTTCTTGCTATACATTATTGTTTTGGGAATAATTCTCCTTAATCCGTTAAGATACCACAATATCTATAGGTACAAATAGACCTGTTATTACTTAATCCCTTCGAATGGCTTTGTGTAGGCGTATAGGTAAGGCGATATCATAACGCTTGTATATTTTCCTAGATATTACGTCTTAAGTTTTACATCTACAACTTTCTACTTATTTCATGTATATTTCAAGCTCGGACTGTTTTCAGAAACATTTTCATGCCTCGGCAATTCTATACGTTTGAATGATTAAAACCAATACTTATATTTCTTTAATGACACGGAACGTGTTTGATTCGTACAACTTCACATCATTCAATTTATTAGGTATCGATTGAATGTCAGATTGGAACCGCAAATATTGTATTGCGAGCGCGAATATAACATGCATAGGTATGTTCTGATTGTACGACGCTTAATTTTACTGATGTCGCTCGTATTTCGACAGTTATATGTGAACTTTTAACAAGAGAAACGGCAGGTGTCGTGAAATATTATTTAATGTAATGGGTCATTTATTTAATACAATAAATTCGGATTCTGTAAATTATATATGGCATATTATAAAAAATCGATTTTCGGCAGTGTCCGTTTCCACAGATTTTGTAGGTTATCCATTCGTATTAACATTAACTGACCTAATTTAATTGGTAGTATAGATACATATGGTACAATTGAGCTTTACTTAATTACTCGAAATACTTTTCAAAGTTATGTAATTTGCTAATTAATTTAACCAGAGCAATACATGATATACTTTATATTTTTCGCTATTCCAACGAATAGAAACTATAACTCGTAGTAATGGTAGATACTATGTAAACTAGTTATGTACCTAGCGCGGTAAATTGAGACAGTATTATTTGGAAGATTCCCATTATTGAGGAATAAATTGCTAACTAAAAGCGACTTTTTATACGAGTGCATTGAGAAGTATAACCCAGACGTGGGTGAAACCTAAGGCAAAAGCTAGTATGTACATAATTATCACCTAAAAAGTCACATAAAAACTGAATCGCGTTTTCGTGGACAGTTGTACTCCGTTATACCATGGTTATACCAAATTCAACACCCAGGGAAATGAATTTACCCTGATTCGTGTACTCACAATAAAAGGGCTGGACCGATCCAGATGAACTTTTAATTATTAAGATAAATTGAGCTCTGGGAAGTTAGAGTATTTATTTTCACACTAAAGTATATGACAATTATGTTTCCTTGTACCTGTATTTTTCTTTTTCAATAATGTTTTTAGAAATTGTAATCCCATGTGATCGTCGAAAAAGTCAACTGTAATACTTTTATCAATTACATTATTGGTAACATATGTTATTTTGGTAAAGGAATGTTGATATTTCGTCCCCACAGGGCCCATTGTCGTGTAAGTAGGGTTAGGTATCGATCGTACGCCTCAGTTATTGTCGTAGTTATCGTTTTTCCTGAGTCACGTATGTTCCCGGGTACTCTTGGGACAGAATTAGCCATTCGCGAACCAAGCAATTTTTGTAATACTAAAGGGCCGACAATAATTTATGATGCTTTTGATATTATTACACAATTTCACAATCTATAATCCTGTTCCTCGAGGTCTATAAGGATATTAAGTCTGGCAGGTCGACTCTTATTAGATGATTGAATGATGGAAATGTTGAAGATACTCTACAGATTATATATGAAATAATTTTGCTTTTTTGTAAGAGATATTTAATACAGTACTGCCAACAGTTCGTTGAGCCATTTTCTTTGAGTCTCGAGCGCAATGATTGATTATGTAAACAAAAGAATCCCCCGTGTTCACTGTACCTAAGTGAAAAAGGTATATCATTTTTACGTACTTGCTCGTTTCCGTATTTCTTACATAAATACCGAGGCCTTCAGCTTTAATAACTACGATACTTCAAAGAAAGTATTCATGATCCTGTTATTACCAATTTGTTTTCGTCGCAAGTACTCACATATTTTATTTCCTTACATAGGTAGGTTTGTCTTTTGTATATTTTAAACGCTACATTGTACCGTGACTTAAAAAGTGACGATACCTTAGGAGTCATGATTAAAATATAAAATTCTCTCTAAATTGATTTATTTAAAACCAAACGATTAAAAATATTTTCCAATGGAAAATAGCTTTTCCGAAATACACATAAAATAATTAAAAAACTAATGTGGTTACAAACAACAATATATAACTTAAAGTTTATAAATCTACTTTTCATGTAAATGATTTCGAAAGGCACCTCTTAAAAGGTACTTACTCAAATAACAAAATGAAAACAAAGTGCCCGATTGCAAACAACCTGTTTACATTTATAATTTCCTTTTAACTGGACCTTAAAACAACTTTGATATTTTTTATCAACACCGTCTATTTAGAATAACATTCCCTCGTTAATCTGACACGGAACAATGGCGTCCAATCCCATTGGTGGGTCCGTCCCAGTCTGGATACGTCCATTTTAAATTAGTTTAACTTTGGATAGCTTGTTTATTTTTCATTTATCTGAGGCATCAAAAACGGAACTTTTACTTGGCAGAGCTCCTTTGTTTCAACGTAATAATAATTATGCCAAAATAATAAAATAAGATGCTTTTTCTTAGATGTGAAAATTAAGTTTACAACGAATATTACATTGTTTAACTTTTTTAAAGCATAAAAATAATTAAATTATAACCGGAAAGAAAATTAAAGTCAGGCTTAAGGCAGTACGTGTCGAGAGAGAATCGGAGATAATCATGTAGCCCGAATTATTAAAGAAAGATGTCCTGATGTTATTTTTACGTTGAATGAAATACCGTGTGCATATTCACGTCTAGTATTAAAGGCAGCATGACAAATTATAATGTACGTTATGCACAGTTTCGTGAGCGCATCCCGGTGCGCTTCATGCATCGGTGAGTCAGCCCGCGCGGCGTGGTACCGCCACTCAGACGGGTGGCGTGGTGCCCCTCCCCCCGGCCCCCGCCGCTCCCCCTGGGACTCCCTTCCCAGCCTCCGCCATGAAGGCAGCCTTAACGACTCGGGCTACAGGAGCAACAGGGCTGACAGCTTCGAACAAAGGTATGATCACTGATACAGATGTGGTTATAAAAACTTTTTATCATAAAACTTTATACACGTACTTTACTACTTTATACTTAAACTTTAAAACAATTTTACTATCTGAGATGTTTATTATGCATTTTCATTTATTTTTCATGGATTAACTTAGTCGTTCTAAGAAATGAGGAATAATAAGATGTTTATCTAAGATCAAAACTGTAAAGATGTACCTACCTAATAAAGTATATATCTAGCTATATGCCTAGATATGACTGTCTCTTGTATGATGACGAACTATCATCAAAACAACATAAAACAAGATTTATGTATCCAAAATGTGTAGGTATTGAATACAATAAATACGTCGTCATTCGAAGCTCAATGTTCATTTTAACAAATGTCACCGAAGAAGATTGGCAGTGAAATCCGAGTCCAAATTAAGTTCTCATTACTGTCTGTCTATCGAAACTCGACCTGAAATGGAATGAACGGATTTTGATTCCCCTGACAGGTCAATTTTTAATAGGTATTTAATTCATTATGCAAAATGGAGAAACGAAAGTTTTCGATACGACTAACTTTAATTTGTTCAGTAAGTAATATTAATTGGCCGATTCAGTACCTACTTACGTACCGACGTAATTTACAGAGACTTTTCTAACTTTTTTTCCTCGTCGAAATAATTTATTGACCTTTACATCATTTTGAATCAGAATGTTACTTGTGAGATGACGGCAGATAGAATGGAAGATGGGTATGGAAGACGAAAGCATGCTGATAAGGCCAGTAGGATAAAGATGATGACGATAATGTTATTTTGTCCTTCACTTGCGGCTGTTCTATTCTATCTCTTAATTTATTTGCTTACTAGAGATAGAATTTTGTTATTAGCATTAGCAAGTAATGTCAAATTGCTGTCTATTTCGATCAAATCTACAGATAGATAGATAATTGGGAAGGGCCGTAAGAGTTAGGTGTAGAAAAAGAAGTGATGTTGTTTTTATATCTCCACTCATTCAAATCGGTTTAAATCTCCAACAACCAAGAAACAAGTAAAATTATTTTGGAGGATTCAACTCGAATCTATAAACAAAATTAACTTCATTCCCACAGGGGGTGAATTTTATTTATTTGAGGGTCGAGACCAAACTCAATTGAAAAAGTTTCTGGACACGGAAACATAAATATACTTACTAAATATAAAATATGAACATCTTTATTCTGTTAGAAACATATTTCTGACCTTACCAATATTTTCCTGTAAATATATTTTTAGAAGAGTAAAAAAATACAAAAGAAAAACGAAGGACTGTTGGAGCACTTCCCGTAGATGACATTTTATACGTACGGGTATTATTACTAAGCCGGGTATTATTCTGTTTAATCTATTTTTACAACGTATTTTCTTAATAAACATAGGTAAAGACGAGATATTTATTAAATTAAAATATTTCTATAGAATCGCCAATAAATTAGTTCCTTTATTTTCCATTCTAATTGGAAGCTCCGAGCCCAAGTCAAACACAAAATCGTAAATCAAAAGTTAAGAAAGGGTAAATATTGAGCTTCTGTTTCAGGGGTGTTTTCGACCGGCAAGACAGCGTTCGTTCGGAATATACAAGCGATCGGGAATCAACGCGCTATGGGATTGTTCAACAAGCTTCGATTGATAGCACCGACTCCAGAATCTGCTACTTGACATCGAGTGAGGTAAGTTATCCCTCGTACTACCTATTGTTTTCCTACTCGTAGCCAAACTAAGTTTCTCTTATTGCGGGTTGCGCTGAATTCTCAAGTTTAAACAAAATCACGTACCTTATTTACTTTTCTTATTTACAACTTTATATCACGATAAATGCTTCCTCATCGCCATTAGGATTCTTTTATGTATTCAAGTATCATTATACTTGAATCTTTAGACAACAATGTTCTTGCATTTGATTATTTTCGAATTTGAGGAATGGGTGCTGCTCTATGCCTTATAAAAGTTGAATTTCAATTCTTTATACTAAAGAAAAACACCTAGGTATATTATTTTAATGGTAATATCATAATTCGTATTTTCTACCTAAGCTTGGTACCTCTATGTATGTATAGCTAAGTCCCAGTTCTATCAAATAACCTTGCGCGGAACTGAGTATAGCAGCTCCAAATCATGAATGCGAGTTAACAAGCATAGTAAGTTGACCTCGCTCTTTGTCTGCATTCAACAACTCGGTCTTGCAGTAAGACAATAGCTAGCTTAGGCTAATTTCATAATATATACCTTCCTTTACACACCAAAGAATTATGATTGTTTAAACCCAATTAAGTACCAAAGTTAACAAAGTAACTGTTCAAGCATAATTTTTGCCTGACTGGAGTCAAGACTTTGAATCTCCACGGCCTGGTTAATAATACCTTTATAAATAAATAACAGATAACTTTACCTCAACCACCTACAGTTCAAACATTGTGTAGCTAATTGAGTCGAACTCCACAAATTGTAATTCGTTCCAAACGAATCGAGATCTAATTGTGAATTCTACGAGTCACACTAACATCTGTCTTATGAAATTCACACACGTATTTTGATTTTGACTAACGGTTTGTTTCATGTAGGTGAGTAGTGTTTCGCAAAATACTACCAGACTTAATACAGTATTATGTCTTTGAAATTAGGTGGTCTAGGCACATTAAGTACCTATTTCTTATCCACTTCGCGATATTTGCAAAGATCCTATTGCGAAGAACTAAATACAAAACATGAATCAAAGTTACTCGGCCCGAGTAGAAAAAAATCAAGCCTGAAAATTCATAATGAAAATACTGTAAAAATGTAATATAATATTTCTATTCAGCCTTTAAATTCTAGCCTTAGTCCTATAAATCGTAGGATAAAGCACTTCTGAGCTTTATTAATCCCTCACCAGCTGGTAATCTATATGTAAAATACGTAGCCTACTGTTATTTGAATTAATTTTATGCCCTTTGTGCCATTTTGTCGTACATAATGAAGCGGCAGGTACTAGCTCATTTACGTACGCCGCCTTGACCTGATTGACGGTCATCATAAATTAAATTAAAAAACAACGGATAAGATATTATGCTTCCAAAACACGAACATAGCACTTGTTTTTTTTTCGCTTCAACTCTAAAGCTAAATATGTATTCGGTACAAAGAAAGTATACCTAACGAATTTTGATAGCGCATCGTGTGTTAAAATGGGTGTGTCAAAATTTCAAATTGTCTTTATTATTATCTACGGAGTTGTGTTAAAACTTGCCGAATGTTATTAGTAGCAGGATTTATTAGAGTAGTAGTTATTTATGGCATTGTGAAGCCAAACGAATGAAAAGTAGTGTCGGTCGGCGATGGTCTGAGGGCGAGATCTGGGATGGTTCGCCTGTGTTCGGAAGCGATCGGCGGAGCCTGCGCGGCACGCGCGCTGCGCACTCAGCTCCTCCAATCGTATCCTGAACGTAGTATTAAAAATATTATTTTGAGGTTAACTTCTCTCACTTGTAACAAAATGAATAGAGGCTAATCGTGGGTTCTAAACAAGTAAATTTGTCACAAAATAGGCGTGTCGAATGTCGCGAAAGAGAACGTTGAACCGAAAATTGAGACGTTTCGTGTGTGTAAATACAAAGCTTTTACTATCAAGTGCACGGACAAAGAAGAGTTGCGTCGTCCTTGCTACGCTTAGCAGCGATACTCAGTTGTAATGTTCATGGTTGTCATAGTTGAATCATAAATCAAATGAAACTATTGTGAAAATACGTAGTATTTATAAACATATCCTGCGCGTTGAAGTGAAGTCAATTCAAAGGCCTACGTATGAGTGAATTGTTGACATAAATAAATGTTCCATTTCCATTAACAATAAGAAGATATTTAATATAATTAAATATATTATATGTTACTACTTAAGTAGAGTTCCTGCCTGTATATCGCTTGATCCACCTGTGATAATTCGTCTTCGTAATGAATGTTAACCTGTGTTTAGGCGTTCTAAAGCTGCCAATTTTAAGTAAATAATTGATTAAAACTCATAGAGTCTTCGATGTTATTCTGTTAATATTGTAAAAATGTTCATAGTCTTTATATTAACACAGTTGTAGCAAGTAAATATTTACCATTGTTAGATGTAACCTAAATATAAACAAACAAATAGCAATCAAACTCCAGGACATTCACCAAGTGACATTGAAAATTAATTATGTTTGCATTATAACTTGCATGGGGGCCATCAAATCTAAGAATGCTGTATTCTTAAAGGTATTGTCATTTTAATAAGTAGTCTATAAAATTATAATTAATTAATTAAAAGGAGTTTGAACAATTCAAACTCTAACATTCCCCATGCTTTGTATTATGAATTTAATTTCTCTCTGTGAGCATAGACAACTTCGACTATAATTAGCTAATGAATATTCTTCACGTGTTCTTTCAATGCAGTGATATAAAATTGCAAAGGTTAAGAATTTACAATATTTTATTTATTTAAAACTGGCAATAATCCACATAGACAATTATTGTTTGTCTTAAAAAAATGTGTCTATCCGGTCTCTAAGTTCCTTACAAATGCACCTGTATCCTTGCTTACAAGTACTTTCCTGTGCTAAAGGCAAGTATATTTTAGCTTGTTTGTTCAGCGCCACCCTCTCTATTTCACCGTAATGGGATACTGAAGGCCTAATGTTTATTCTTGAACGCGGCCACGAAGGTACGGCCACTGTAAATTGTGTCAAGGTCGAGTTTCTATTGATCCCCTTCTTTCGTAGCGAGAGCCGACCCGTCCCATGTGTTTTCCGGTTTATACATTCTGATGTGTATAATTATTTCAAGACCCAAAGGACAAATTGAATAAAAAGGGTTGGATACTTGGAAGTGATTTTTATTGCATACCTACGATCTTTTATGTCACTTGACGTTTTTTATTCTGTGTAATTTACTTGAGTGTTGTTTTTGTTTTATCTCAGAACTGAATATTAATTTGTTATGTTATGCAATACTCAAATGAAGCAATTTAATAAGCGTGTTCGTCAAATAGATAATAGTTTCTAGATAATACAAGGCATTAAATAGTTTACTATAGTGAAATGCTACAAATAGTCTACCTGAATAACGTTCATAATTTGTGTATTATTTCAATAAGATGTCTTTTGCAGAAAATACTGAAAAATAATTAAAAAGGTAGAAGTTAATTTTCGAAAGGGCTTATGAAATGAAAAATAAATGTTTTTATTCTTTTGAGCCTCCATAAGATCTTTTTAATTCATTTTATCAATTATCTTGTTTGGTGATTCAGCAATTTCCTTTATTATAAATGTTCCTTTTGGTCACTGAAATTCATAACGTTATAAATTGTTACCAAAATGGGAATAAATTAACGCTCATTTTGGCACGTACTTACTATTAATTTAGGCCCAAAGAAAAAACAGCAAATTATACTGCTACGCCTTAATTAACAAGTTTTATAATTAAGTGCTTTAAACGCACTAAGTAATGTTTTTAAGGTTCATGTTTGCTTCTTCTAATTATAAAAAACAAATCTGTTCATTAAATCTAATAACTTTTATCCGATCTGATTGTTTATATGTTTCTCAAGTAGCAAAATACTTTTTCTATAACTAACAAAACATATGAAAAAATATACAAGTTCCTTTCCCTTCTGGCTACTATAAAACATTTTTCTCTTGTGACTAAATAAATGGCTAGGAAAACAACTCAACATGATGTATATCCGCAGGAAACGTGTTATACGCTGAAGACAGGTTATATATCGTAGGTAATGCTAACCCCATTTGTTACGAAAACATTTAGAGGCTATACACGAACAACATTTTCCTTTCAAAACTTATTCCAGTATAATGTTGATAGTAAATATATACTTATTTATGTATTAATAACGGCTTTTTTGTTACAGGTAAGTCACTTTTGATAGCGCTTTTTAGTACTGAAAATCGAGGGTAAGTACTTAGATTAACACCAATTTTAGATCTCTGGAAAATGACCGTACCGGGTACAATAAGTCAGCACTCATAAGTGAACCTAAGTACGGTTAAATAAATTGGAAATGAGGAAAAAGCAGACAAAAATGGTAAAAAAATAATGAGGCATTTACATTTTCTCGAAGCCGCTGGATGTCGAGTGATATTCATTGTTTTTTTAATTGCATAATTGGCTTCCATAAAGTTATTAGCTTTCGTTTAAACAATCAATAGTTAAAACTAAAGTCCAAAAAATTGCGACCTTCGGCCGTCTAACAAAACGGAAAAGTATTATTTATAAACATGACTGATTCGCTTTTAATATAATGAACGGAAAAGGAGCTATTCGGAAACTGAAACTTCGCTTAGGATCCGAATCTGTATAACTATAAATCGTAATGACTTTGATTAATTGTCAATCAATACATAACATTCATTATGATATACCTAGTTAATAACCACGTACTTTCGCATAATCTTATAATTTTTTTAAACTAAAAACGAAAAATCTTAAATCTTAAAAATAGTATTACACCTTGCAAGCTGTTGCTACTCTCTGTCTGGATACTCTATCTGGATAAAAGTATACAAAAGCTTATCAGTTTCATAGCAAATATTTGGCATTGACACATTAAGAATATTTTACGAAGAATCTGAATGATTTGCGCTCACATGTATATTCGTTTCGTTGAGAAGTAGTAGATGCGTTAGAAGTTACGGCCTACGGCCCGTAACATGACATTGTATTACGTCAAAGCAGGAATGTCACCCAGTTCAGCTATTAGAAAACAGGTCATCGTACAATTCACTTCTTATTGAAGCGTTTGTAATGGAAAGTCTAAAAAGGTTACTGAACAGACAAGCCCCAAGAATAGAAATTCCTATCTAACGAAGATCCTGAAATAGTACCGAGTAACTACGAAAATTTCCTGAATTACTTTCTCACTGTAATTGGAGTGATAGAAGAAAAAACCTTGCTACCTCTTTTTCCCAAATACGGTCCGTATAAAAATACATTTCAGACCCATTCCGCGAAAGTGGCTCGTCTGATATTGTTGCTATTTATTTTATACCTACCCCACGGCAACAACTGTGAAATACGTCTTCCCCTATTATGTTACAAGGCTAGCGAACAGCCTTGGTTTGAAGTTCTATTTTTAAACCTTCGCTACTTGATAGAACTGTGACGATGAGATCGGTGATAGGTGCGATAAAGATAGCTCAACGACATTTGACATCGTTTTATACGTTTTCGTTTTTTACAGATTTTATTTTCTTACAAAATCTTTTTTTAGTACTTAAAATTAACTTAAGGTCAACTATCATTTTTCAATGTTGACTGATATTAATAATTGGTAAATTGAAAATCTTTTACAATAGTACGAGACATCCCATCGATTCAAAAGGGCGTCGTTAATTCGCAAATCTTTCAGAAGCTCGCCCGAAAGTTAAGATTGAAATTAAAATGAGGACATGTCATTCGCTGGCCTTGTCGAGTCTTATTGCAGAGCGATAGCCGTCGGTCGGTCCGGTCGCTCGCATCGATGTCGCATCAAGCTCTGCTTCGCTTGATACGTGCATTGGCGTCAGTGGTGGCGGGCCGGGCGCGGGGCGGGCGCGTGACGTGCGGGGGACTGTAAAGCCTCACGCCTGCGCTCTGCCCGCCAGCGCCATTTATCCTCTTGTAACATACTCTTGGTTCGTTTGCTAGGTCAATTATCTTTAACGTATTGAAGCATGGACGATACGTATTATAGTTTCAGGTTGCTTATAATCTTGATTTATCTACCTGCTAATAGTAGCTTCTTGAGATTTGTAAGTTATACAATACTCATTTAATTGTAGTACTGAGCCTAATGCCTTAATGAGCCTAAATATAATCTGAATGGTTATTTTATAACCAACCTTTTTATAATAGCCCAATCATTTATAATACCGTGCGATAAAATTTGAAAACGTAGTAGGTTCATTAAATCGATTGCGATGCTCAGCCAGAGAAGCAATCATAATTTATGATTAATTAACTTTGCTTGTTCACTGCGTGATTTTCCAACTTCCACGAGCACTGTCAGGAGATGGAATTGTTAACTACCAATTATTCTAACTGATTTAAACAATAAGTATTCAAGACGTTTCGTAATGGAAAAACAAACAAACAGTTTTTAATTCACCAACTTTTTATATAGTATACCTACCGACGCACGACGAGCTTTAATAATGGAAATGTAGTAGTTACGATATACTTGGATGAAATAACATTTTCTCCGGGATACTTGTGAAACACATTCAAAATAATAGGGTGTGAGGCCCGGCAGGCTTCGAACGGATGGCGGCTTGATGACATTTTGCCTGAAGATGATACATCGGCGAACAATTCTACTTGTTTTGTAGTAAACTTAACTTGAATACGAAGTTTGTATCGTGTAATTGAATGATAAATCTTTGAAAGGAAAATCAAGAGTAACTTTAGTATGTAGGCACTGTCTCTCCTGTCAAATATACTCATATTTAACTTAATACACCTGTCACAATGCTGGAATGAACAAAGTCTTTTATGACAATGCTAAAGTGAATATAGGTATCTCAAAGTATAATTGACCGTTTGTTTGGATGAGTTGGCGTGAATATATCCCTACTATCCAATAGAAACGTAATATAATATTACAGGGAGAATAGAATACCTAATCAGTAGGATTATAGTACCCTTTTCAACCCAATACAGGTACAATGACTCTGAATATATGTATTAAAAGGTCGACCGTTTCCATGCCTCCCGTAAATAAAACAAAAAGAAATATTCAATAGGATTTCATGTAGGCTTGAATTTTATTTATTGTGTATGAAGGCTCCTACGCTGAATGTGAATGAAAGTGTGGGCCTGCCAATAGCCTCATATGAAAAAAAAAATTCAAGAAATCACAAAAAAAGAGCTACGGAAACATTCAATTCCCAACTATTATCAAGAATGAAGGCTTCGAGTATAGCCGTATGAGTATTAGCTAAACAATGCCGCTGCCGATTGAGTTAGTTTTGCACAAAGCTTGACCTGAATCCCGATATTTTTTACTAGGCAGGAAGATAAGAGCTTAAAACTGTTTATTACCCTCCAGCAACAAAACCCGTAAATTTTACAACAATTTGCTACCTTCTCAACCGGGTTCATGAGCACTAAACTAATAAAAGTGTAGTCATAATCTTTGGAGGTAAGGCGGTTCGGTGATAACACTAAACTACCTTGCCGCAGATTATGACATTAACCATTCCTGCGTCCCCGGGGTCGTTAGTTCTGCCACTCTACGAGCAAGGGTGAACTTCGTACACTCAATGACTGACTCTTTACCGAGAATTATTTATGACAGTTCCGCCGATGTTTTATGGCACGATGGCATTTATGATGTTTTGGTGTCAACTGGAATTTGAGGAATAAAATTGGAACTCGTGTAAAGAATGTTGTTCTGTTATGTTATTCGTAGTATGACGAAATGCTGAAAATTCAAACATATAAGGTACATAATAAAGTTAATGCAAAGGCTTTTCCACTTAATGATTACCTTTTTATAAATGATTAAGTACCTACTTTTATTATTGATTGAAAAGGTGAGTGATTTTTCTTTAGGAAGCAATAAAGCACCTTATTGAAAATTCTAAAGCGGGGTGGTTACCTCTCGGAAATAGTTATTTCAACGTACAACATACCACATAGTCGTCTACATGATAAGGGCATGTTCAATAAATGTTTCAGTGAAGTTTCTTGTAAGTCATATAAGATGTAAACAGTTTCAAAGAACATGAATAAATACTTAAAGTTGTGAATTAGGAAGGAGGCGCCGAGACACCCCGCGGTTCCCATCCCCAGACACATTATTATTTGCTTCAATACACAATCCGCCATCAAAACGTAAAAATTGCCTCGAGGTAACTTATTTTCGTAGTTTTACGCTCCGCTAACGAATATTAAAAATGATGGACGACTATCTATCACTACCGGTCCGGTCTCCGATGTTGATATTAACGAAATATACAGGCGACATCAAAGCGGGAAAAAATGATATCAATCAATAATATGCCATGGCGTGCCCTACTAATCTCACACAGAGTAAATAACCCCTGAAAGTGCATTCACCTCATGTAGCCGTAGATATAAAAGCGCACATTTTATGTCTTTTTACTTCTTCAGCGTAATACGAAGATGGTAAGAATATTTTCCGCGTGGGAAAACTCGGCAGCGAAGCGTGACAGGCGCGCGATAACGTTCTGCTATGTTGTACTCTAATTAGATTAAGCCGACACTGAGCAAAACTTCGTCTGCATTATACTATTTACTTAGTCTATTCAAATAAGGAAATCTTTATCTACAACGTAACTAATCCTTTACGTTACAAATTGCATTCTGATGCATTTATTAAAATTTAAGATGCTTTTATTTTAAACCTCTTTTCTAGTTTCACGAAGGCTAAAACTCATTACGTACATTCCGACGTAACAAGTTTTAGTTTATAAGATTTGATTTTAACTTACTTTGTTGTGTCTTTGTCTCTGCTGGCATGGAATTTTGAAGTAAATTCTGATCTACTTGTCGTAGTTTTAAAATACTGATGACATTCGTTAACACCGTCAACACCCCTGATGAAGTTTTCCAAAAGTGACAAGAAAAGTTGACTATTTTTCAATTAGGAAAATGATTACAACACATTTTGCCAACTCTTATATGAAAACAAGACTAGTTTAAAGTAAGGACTTAAAGTTTCATGAGCCTTATTTACAGCTTATAGCTCTATGATAAAAGCATAAAATTATTTGCTATTTAAATATTTACATGCATTCTTTTAGTCTTCAACTAATCAATAGACATCCATGTCAATGTCAGCATTTATTTAGAAATATGCTTTAATTTGATCAGAAATAAATTGAAACAGCGAGTTGTTATAACGCGTGGTAGGCGGGCAGAGCGGGGCACACGGGCGCCGCCCGCCCGCAGGCGCGCTTGCTCCGAGAGCGCCCGAGGACTTACGATCGTTTCATTCCGAATCGTAACGAAGTTCGACGATCGCAACCACCCTCCGTTGACGCGTGCTGGATCCAGTCGCAGCGAGGGCCGCCAGGGCGTTGGAGCGGCTCTGTGTGTGCCTAGTGCTTGGTTATGTAACACAAAAAACTTATTTATTTATTAACTTAAACGAATGAACTCGTGACTTGACTATAGACGTGCCGATAAACAATGGTTAAATAAATAAATATTAATGTTCGTGTTCCCCGTTTACTTGCTATGTGCAGAAGTGATGTGTACGCCTATCCTCGAAGCGATTGAAAGCCTGTACAGGTTTATCGTTTGCTTAAAAATATTCGATTGCATCTAGTGCATACACATGATTTACACAAAGATACTTGAAAAAGTGTAAATCATTATTCATATTTTTGAAGTGTGATTATAAAGGCAGTTGTTCTTAATTGTAGTTAAGAATAATATTGTTGTTTGAACAATTATTAAATTGGAACGTTATGTATCTACGGTACTAGAATATTGGATCGACGTAATTTATTGATGTATAACCAAGCAGGTAGCAGAAGTATAGACGGCAGGTCACGCTTGTCGTTGTTGTTCCAATTAAAAGAACAAATAGAATCAAACCAAACTGAATTTGGCGCAATGCAGGGCGCTTGGATGGAAACGTCCACGAGTTGCGGTGACTCATTCCGAATCCATAATTGCTTAGTAGATCTAACATTCAGTGCAATCTCAATCGCAAATGCGTGTATTGTTACATTGTATTTATTTTAACTAGAATCACTCACACTTATGATAAGACAGATTGATTTGTTTTGTTACATTAAAATGAAAACTTTTAGGATCCTATTGTTGCAAATAGTATTCCCGTCGGATATGAATAAAGTAAAGCTGTAAGCGTTCACATATTTGAACAATATACAAACAAAGCCGCTTGTTACTTGTACATTATGTGTTTGATGTAGAAGAAATAGAAGATGCAATAAAACATGACATTTCCCATTTCCAACATTTCATATCGCGCTCGGGTTGAAAGGTAATGCAAGCGCTGGATACGATTTGCGGTATTGTCAATGCCGAGTTGGTATTTCGACTTCTAGTATTGTGGACGACGTTTAATATTTATGTACTTTTCTATTTCTCGTGGAACTCTGTCTTTGAGAAACTTGATTTATGGTAATGCAATCTTTGAAGATGTTGGCAGGACATATTCATTATCTTCCGTGAGAAATATTAGGCAATAATCGCTGTTTGAAACAATATTGTTCCCGGCAAAAGCTTTGTCTATCAATTATTCAAAAAGTTTTTGCCTTAATGGATTCCGCAATAACAAAAATAGCAAACAGAAGGTAACGGCTTAACGAGGGCAATTTATCAGATCCAATTGAAGATTAAATTCCATTACTTTATCGCTTTGCGTTATTTGCAAGCGGTTTGTTTCGATGGCTTTTATTACACAATTTCTACATAGATACACACATACCAACCACCCTTAAATAATGACTTGGACCCCTACTTGTACAGTAATCGATACATATGTTTTGGTTAAATGTGATCATTAATATTACCAGTAGATACACAACACATTATCGCATTTGATAGCTTTCTTTTTTTGTCATTCGAATCTCATAAATGGGTATTCTTCAGCAATAAGCAATTTTGATCTTATCTCGGTAACAACATATTTCATTCCGTCATTCAAATAATATCATACAATGCCGCTATATGGGTAGATGTATCATAACATCAGGCTTGTATTGAAATGAAAAAATTCAATCCATATCCGGACTACGAGTCAAAAATAACATCATATGAAGAACACAACATCAGATCGAGTGCAAATTAAAAATCAATGTTAACAGAGCACTAAGATCTGAGATATGGAGATATTGTTGCTATGAAAATGTTTACGCAAACAGTTTACTCAAATACTAGCCATTCGACGGTTTCAATTGGAAACGATTTTAATTTTATTGGCATGTTGCATTCGTACGTCATATTTTTATTATTCAATTTATGAACTAGTCCAGCAGCCCATCGCATCGCCCAAACGGGATGTCGCTTTGCTGTGGTGTGTCACGCCCTACTTCACTTGGAAAAGTTCGCGCCAGCTATTAGCGTAATTAAAACGCTACCAAACTACAAAAAGATTCATCACTAGCATGCCGTGAATACGTCCAACTTATATTTTGTTAAAAGAATAACTAACAGAAATGTTGCTTCTGAAAGATTTCATCTTGGTTACTTTGCAAGTTTTCTTTAAGTAGGGTCTAATTATTACACAACTTTGAAATATAGAATACGTAAAATACGTTTTATTGGACTGTTTTCCTGAGTCTTATTGATATAAATCACCGCGAGATCGACTAAATAGTATAAAAATATCTGGTTAACAATTATTCTGACAGCTTGTTAACGTCTCTGCCGGGAACAAGCCACTTCAAACGCAGAACGTTTTATCGGATTTCTATTATAAACGCCTACCTATTTATTTACTTATCATTCTATGCTTCGCTTTCCATATTGTTATAAAGTCTCTCGTACGTAATGATACCTATATTAACATAGTACCAAGATTTACTAAAATCCTGACAAATCATAAATTAGAGTTGCTCCAGCTATTTGTACTAGACTTTCAATGCTTGCAGACTTCAATCCCTCTTTTTGATATCCTGCTAAGACAATTCGCATTACTTTATGAAAAGTTTGACACAACTTTATGAAAACTTATTAAATTGGCTCAGCTCTTGTATATACAATACCTATTTTATGTGAAGGTGACAAATACAAAGTAACCGTGTTAGCCATCAAGAATTACTTAAAGTATCTGACATATAGAATAACTGACCTTCATATCACACTTCTTCTCATCAAGTCTTTTTCCAAAAAGTAGTTTGATAAACCAAAAATAACACCAATAATCTTAACATGAAGTGTATGAAAAAACTTTAATCTCTTATTTAAATTGCAATAAAAATTGTGACATAAAACCAGATTAAATAGTTACGTAATTACGCTTAATCTTGAAAATGACTCTAAAAATTATAACAGTGCATTAATGATGTTTCTTCGATAAGAAGTATTGAAATAGTGGAGTAGGCGGGCGCGGGCTATAGAGGGGTGTTGTAGACGCGTGATGAGGTGACGCTCGCGCACCGGCCGCTGACGCCGCTTCTTGCCAATGATGGTGGAGACGCACCGCGCGCCGCCGCCTCGATGTGCGCGCGCGCTCGAGCCTCGCACCAAGCCCGCCTCAGCTTCAGCGCCGCCCTCGCTGTCCGGCAGCGGAACTGTCATGCACCTGCGTCGTCGCCGACACAAGACTGTTCACTTCGGCGAAAATCTCTTGATGCAAGTTTGTGCTGACCGGGCACACTTAGCAGCGCTTGGAGCGAGGGTTCCCGATGTTTCGTTTTGCCATAAAGCACATACAGGACTGCGCAAAGGAGATGCCCGCTTCTGTTGTGTTGCACATCACTGCTGCCTAGCCGCAGGGGCTCTCGTAGCATTAACGTCCAGCGATCGACCAAAGCCGCGCCGAGAGCGTAGTGTTGACTCGCATTCAAGTGGTGGTGAAACTGGGGACAAAGGGGAGAGCAGCGGCGGCAGTTCAGTGGCAAAGGATCCCAAACGTAAATCTAAACATCATCATCATCATCACCATCACCATAAAATTCACAACTGTCCCTATCACGACGTTGCACCTCAGCCTGAAGATGAGCCCGATGAAAAGGCCATTGTTCCAAAAAAAACCGTTTCGCCTTATCTCTATATACCTAGTAAGTTAGAGCCTAATGTGCAACAGTTATTCAGCTTTATTGAGAGCGTACTGAGTGCCTGGGCAGCAGAAGAGGGTCTCACGAGTACCGGTGAATATTCAGAGCCTGATGAACGCATGGTACGTCGGCGTAAGCTAAACAAGTACAAGAAACGCACTGATGTGCTCAACATTCGACGTATTGTGTATGATGTATCGATTCTACGTGGAACTAGACTTCTTGGCAATGTGAGATTTCGTCACTACCATTGGAAGGGAACCGCACAAACCTGCAATGAAGCTTTTCTTAGAAAGGTGAGATATTGGATTCCTACGAAATAAAAATGTAACTTTTAAACAGATCATAAAACTTCAGAACTTAAAATAGACATATTGTTAAAATAACAACGGTGGAAGTAAGACGAAACAATAGAGTTGAGAAGAAAATACGCTGAAGATACCTAACATTTTGACCTTATTTTAGTTTCCTCTTAGTGGAAACTGCAATTTCCTTTTTGCTAATGAGGGCTTTTATTTTCTTTACTCTATTTGAGCCATAAGCAAGGCTTTGTGAGTTTTGTTTTCTTTTACATTAATTAGTGTTTTTTTATTCTTAGTATGCTCATAATTAATCATTTAAATTACGCAACTCACGCTCATACTCCCACATCAGATACTCTTAGATATTGCTCTGAGATATTTTATTTACTTCCCTACCTGTAGGAGGTATCTAAGTACAAAAAGTTTTGCGTGCGTACTAAGCACACACATAGGCGTCTTAAAATCACGAGAAAACGTTTTCCTTAATTTTACGACACGGATAGAAATTCAAGTACATTGCATTTGAGTAGACGGTAAACGTGCAATTTTTTTCTTGTGTACGTACTGGTGTATGCTAAATTCACTTGCTTATGTGATAAGAGCGCTTTCACATATCGGATGTTGTGGTGCGTATAGGTTCGGTTTTTTAAGCGCGATACTTTCTGCACTTTTGTCGCGCACACTACGCGGTAATGCTCTCGCACGATATACGCGTTACAGCGTGAAAGCGCTGTAACAAGAAAGGGCGGATGGACGTATTATGAAACTATGTAGGTATTACGTTAAACTGTACCAAAGTTGAAGTTTGTTCCGGAGTTGCCATTCCCAGTAAACTAAGCGAGGTGCAATTAAAGTATTATATCTGTATAGCTACAGCGGCATTGCCAATTTGAAGCTTTGAGTTGCCAAAAAGGAATTCAAATTTAATGCAATTAATTTGATGCGATTTACAATTCACAGTATCTAAGCTTCCCGTAAATCTCCCGTCTGTCTATCGTCTTCCCGTTTTCTCGCAGGAAACATTCTCATATATTTGTATATAAAATATTTATTCTAAGAACATGCAACCGATGTCAACGAAAGCATGTATTCTTCAAAGGCGCATGACTCAATTATTGTAAATTTTATAAATATGTCGTGGCATATAGTCTTCTTTTCGTGAAAGGCGGAGGCAAGGGCGCTGTGCGGCGTCAAGAGCCATCGAGCCGAGAGCACGCCACCGCGGTCCGCATGCGCCTCAAAGCAACTCTTTTCTTGTATACTGTGTTGTGATCAAAAGCGCAAGATACAACATCATAACAACTGTTTTCCTTTAATATTATTATTGCAAAAGAGTTCATAAAATTAATTTGAAAAATCTGTAAAACAGTCAAATACACTGTAAGCAAAACCAAACCATTACTTATTTACAAATAGATTTTATTCAAGCACAGACGCCACAAGTCACCAAAGACATATCTATAATACAGGAAGGGTGTAGTGCAGTCTAGGTATTTAAAAATTAGAAGTAATTTAGTAAACCTACAACTAAAAAAACAGCCTACATACAACTTAAGAACAGAAAATTCGTTTCACATGCATATAATACTTGTACTTGCATGTATTGCTTATGACATCCGGTATCCGACCGGCAAATAAACATAGCACAACAATATGGTGGATCAAAAAGCTTTTAAGAAGTAAATTAATTAATTAAATTCATCTAAAAGGAATCAATCTGACAAAAAGTTGATAGCGGAAAACATCGCTTTGATATTTTAATTACTTACTAGAAAATAAAATTCACCGTAAGGAATAATTTTGTGAAGAGTAATGAAAAAGTCTCGTTTAATACTCGTTCTTGTGCTTTGCACCACTATGCACCTAGCTTCGTACCTGAGAGGCGAAGTAACAATTTCAAAAGTGGAAACGAGGGTGGTCTGGGGGTGAAAACTACGTTATACTGTAAAATGTTCAAAGTGTCCAAGCTTGAACTTATGTTGTTTGAGCGAGATTTAAATGACGTCAGAGCAGATATTTTACATTTTGTTACCAAGTTTATTTTCCAACGTTTTATACGTATACTTGTGATCAACTATAACATAATTTGTTATAAACTGTAAAAGGTTTAGCAGATCAATAGTAAAGACGAATTAAGTATGCCGTATACGTTATCGCCACATATAGTTTCTCGTTCTAACATAGTGCTATTTGTACGCAGATATCAGATGATGATCGCATGTCGCTAACGACGGCGGTTTCTGACGAAGAGGATCCGGGCGAGAGCGCGATGAATTCTCCCTATAAAGGCAAGCAGACTGGCGCCGCAGCCGCATCGTTCAACTGCACAGGAGCCGTAAGGAAAGCTGGGTAAGTTCTTCTCAGAAAATTCTCCACAAATTGTAACAGTACTCCCGCCTAACGCTTATGCAAAAGAATAATATGTACCTTTACCACAGAATATACTTAGTACCTGAATGATTCCCGATCATTTCAACCGTTAGCATTTAACAAGATTTCGTACTATGTGCTTGTCTTTGAATAAATAAGAAATATCACCTTAAATGTAAACCAACCATAACCAAGAAATATAAAACACTTTTTTCTTCTTTAAGTACTCAATAATTCAAATTCTTTTTGAGAAAGCATTCAAAATTTAATGACTTCAGTAATTTACTTTAATAAGAATCTTTTATGTCCCATCCCGAACGGTAATTAATACTATGAGTTGCGATCTCACACAAAAATTACGTAACATATTCGATACTTATCACTATTCCAAATAGAATTTTTTTTTATATAAGTACTCAAGTAAATGAATACACACTCTTTATATTCTGTTACAAAATAATATTTTGTTGATTAAATCGAACTCTATCAATATAAAAAGAACCGAAAGAAGCAAAAATAAAAATGACATATAGGGGTGGACGGAAGAGTGAGAGGTAAAATATTGATCATGATAAATCATTACATTTAAAATATAACTTTGCTCTCCGTTTTTCCTCCCTTTTTCCGTAGTTCTCTTTTCTTAAAGGAAATACCATGCTCAATATAACATACCTACATAACTTTGACGTCATATTATATTGATACAGAATTTACGTAAATCTATATAACATATATTATGAGAATGAACATATAGTTTTTGTAAGGCAAAATTTCTAATCGGCTTCCGTGTTATATAGCTACGGATTCGGATAAATTATACACAAGAGTAATTTTACGTTGACGAAAACGAACGGTGATTAACTACTATTCAAAATAAATGTGAATTATAATTATCGTCATATCTGTCCAACACTGCGATTCGGATCACTGCGAGTCAGTTACTCGCAGTGATCCGATCTTCCGTCATGTCGAGCACAGGCTTTAAGTTTTGTAAGGTTTAGGTCATGGGAGTAGATCGATAAGGTTCTCGAAAGTTCCACTACGTACTCGAATGCATAAGACCTACATTCAATAATTTTATGTTCTGGGACATTTGAAAGTCTGATCTGTTTCTAGAAATTTATATATTACATATCGAGAATATTTTACTTTAAACTAGTCTGTAAGGGAGCAACGAAATTCTGTCTTGTTGACATTATAAGGAAGCGTATAAGAGATCTATTTACGTCTTAATTTCTACGGCCGTACCCGTATTCAAAATGTTATGTTGAATTCAAATATTTTCGTAACTTACATTTTTGGTTAGGAAAAAAACTTGGTTAAGATCGTAATAATATCGATATCTTTTAGAAAATATTCTTTATAAAGCTAACTTATTAAACATTTTTATAAATACTACCAAGAAAAAGAAATGAATATCAAAGATATCTGTTTGCAAGGGTTTCCCCCTACTCCCACGAGTCTAACAGCCTGATTATCAAGAAAGTATTGTTCTTGATTAGCATGACAACAGCCACCATAGTGCTATGTAACAATTATTTTTATTCATGTTCATGTTTTAATTTATAAAAAATCGAACAGTAACATGATATTAATTAATAAAATCACTCTCACCGTGATATATGTTTCACATGTTTCATTGTTCGTATCGTGCGCTTACACCGACACTTCATTGTGCACTGTAGCGCTCGTAGCAACAAAACAAAGGCTTATGTATTTATTAATACCTGTCCTTTGTGCTGTTTCGAGAAGCCTTAATAAATGTAAGCGAGGAGAGAAGCTAAGGAAAGGAAAATGACGCCGTCCGTGTGTCGGCCGCCTTCTGTCGAGTGTCATAGTCTCTATTAGGAGAGCCTACGGCGTGCTTTATGTTCCTTGAGGCTACAATTCCTCTTCCATGAATTCCAAATGACCGCAGGGAAATCTTAGCCGTGACCTATTCAACATCGTGAACGTGTAAAGTGTAAGCAGAAGAGATGATGGTGTAAGCACTTTCTATCTACTATGCATCCTTACAAATCTAGCCAGGACATTGAGGCAGCTCATTTCTCTATTACCGCTTACACTATTCAATTTGGCTTTCAAAACTAGTTGGAAGTTAATTAAATCCAACTATTATAAAGTAATTATTAGAGGACTGCACAGTAGTTGCATTGTGCTAGATCTGCATTTATCTACCTTTTAATGGGTCGTACTTGTTTGTCACCTACATGTTAAATCTATTTATATTGTAAACCGTGTTATAAGATATATTAGGAATTTTCTTCGTCATCTATCAAAATACAATGATTTCTTTCTGTAACTCTACTACATATGTAGTAGAGTTACAGAAAGAAATCTTACTTTGTTGCTAAATCTCTTTTAACCAATAAACTATCTAATATATATAGATTACTAATCTATATAGATTAGTTTTTATCTGGTATTGGTTAAAAGAGATTTAGCAACAAAGTTTTTTTGACCGTTAGCGTTATAGTAAGACACATTTTTCATAGCTGCTCATATATACGGAGGTGCATCTATCTAGATCCTACTTGATTCACCTAACCTCAGTTTTTTTTATAAGTAATCTGTGGTGAAATTGACGTGCTCAAAAATAATTGTCAAGTTTTGGCAACGCTGTGTGAAAATATTACTTACAAATTCATTTAAAATGTAAGTAGATGAAGCGATATAAATCTTACATTCAATTAAAATAAAAAATGGGTCTCACCACGATATGGTCTATGTAATCCAGAGATCTAAGATCATGTCTACTGTTTTTTTTAAAGCTTACCATGAAGATAAGGGATTCCACTTCCACATTGTTTTGTGCACGGACAGACTCAAGACGCAAGACCAAGGCGCGAGTGAAAAAGATATGCCCAACACCAGTGAACGTAATTATTTGGGCCATGGAAATTCTCGGAAAGCGCTCAAAGGGTGTACCTTTAGATAAAATACGGACTCTCATCAAGAATCACTTCATTCTGCCATGCAAGAAGAAAGACATTGACAAAAAGATAGACATGACTGTTATGTTTGCTGTCTATTTTGGTATTCTTGAAGAAAATAATAATTTATTCTTCCTCAAGCGTCCAGATCATCTGTTCTAGCAATTTTAAATTACCTTAGTACAACAATATGTAGTAAAATGTGAGTTAATATAATTGACTAAATAAAAATGCTGTAAAAAAACTAATCCGTTTTATTTTTTCTAAAGCAAACAGTCTGCATCTACGCAGTGATTTGTATTTCAGTATGATATGTATTTATTACATGATTAACTTACTAATTACATCTGTTTAGTAACTAATATTAATATGCGTATTTGATGTATTTTGTGATACACCTTATACGAGTGCATTAGGTACAGACATCATACGTACACATTTTGCGTGTCCTGTTGGCTGTTTTACTGAAATAATTTTACACTTAATTGCATAAAGTCTGATATAGTATCGTCCACGACTGACAGACAGACGTGTCCTCTGCAGCACACAGGCTTTTGATGGATTGTCCAGTTACAAAATGAGAATTCACATAATTTGGCACATAAGACTTGTCAACCTGCTTACTGTAATTTGAAACACATTGGTGAATTGTATAGGCTAGTAATTTAGGTTTAAGTGAATTGAAGCCATTACGTCTATATTAATGAAGAACCTACAATAATTCAGATAATACTCTTTGGTAAACTGGTACACGCCAACTCGCCAAAACACAAAGGTAATCAAACTTATTTGCAATCAATTTCCTCCGAAACTAGATAACTTCACGTTATTATAATAAGGTTTCATCAGATGCCTTAAAAACACGCCACTTTAACCAGTAAAACAATTTTGTCTACGTCGTTACGTGTAATTGCGTTGTCACCCGTTACTGGTAAACTTAATAACAAACTTACGAGGCGTAAGCCACGACTTAGCTACTGTAACGAAGCCGCGCTACCTGCTACTGATATCGAGATAAATTCACGTTCCTCACATAAATTCACGTTTAATTATGTTGCTATCAGCTAATTCATAAATCAATGTGATTAAATAGACTATAAAATATGTCCTCGTGTGTTTTTAGTTCTGCACGTAGTTTGTAGTACAAACTTTTGACTTTTTCACTTTTCGTTTCGTTCAGGTTTTTGAGTGTGAAGAAGTGGCTGCTTCGTAAAAAGCATCAGATTGAATTGGCACGCAAACGTGGTTGGAAGGGGTACTGGGTGTGCTTGAAGGGCACTACACTGCTCTTCTACCCTTGTGATTCCCGCGAAGGCCGCTCCGTAGAAGCCGCTCCCAAACATTTGATCATAGTTGATGGAGCTATCATGCAGCCGATACCGGAGCACCCCAAGCGCGACTACATATTCTGTCTTAGCACTGCTTTTGGTGATGCATACTTATTCCAAGCACCGTGTCAGGTAAGAAAACGACTAGCCTATTTATTGTGAAGATTTTAAGATCTTGATTACAAATCACCATGAAAAATTCGGAATAGGTGAATTAACAAATATAATAACTCTTAGATTGAACTGGAAAACTGGGTGAATAGCATACATAGTGCATGTGCTGCTGCCTTCGCACGTCACCGTGGAAAGACTGGGACCCTTCATTTACTTCAAGAAGAAATATATCGCCTTGAGAAGGCGATTGAATCTGTAAGTAAATATAATACACATTCATCGTGCTCATTGGCCTGCCATTAACTATTCAGGGTTGATGATATGTCATCTTATCTTATACCTATATATTAGTTTTAATAACATTAAAAAAAATGGATTTTACCACGATCATCAACCGTGGATTATCATTTTACATTATGCAATAGTTATATTACAATAGCACACAAACTTGCAGATATCACGCGTGGGGCTATTTCGCGTGCGAATTGAAATCCCCACGATATTAAAAACAGCCTTTATGATAAAGTGGAACACTAGGTTAATATTGATCGCGACTAAACAAAATGAAAATGCACTATAGCACAAAGTGAATTCCCGGAGAAGTTATACACTGCTCAACCCAAACAGCGCATCGCATGACCTAAACCAACAGAGCATTGTTTGACTACCATGAATGTATTTTCGTCGAGCGATTTCTACACTCTGCTATGTCTACATAATCACAAAGAGCAATTTCATGGGGCGCCTACCTTCACGTCGTTAATCCTAGTTGAATAACAAATCTTGTGAATGCATCACGTCTACTTGAGCGAAACTGTGTTAAGACAAACTTTATATAACTTGTAAGTTATGCATTTCAATGCAAACGAGCTATCGATATTATACTACTACATACTTTTATATCAATTTAAGTAGTCCAGATTAAAGGAAGATGGTACAAATCTACGCACAAACCTCTTCTCCGTTAGGTACTCTCAATGTTATGTATTTAACAGAACACATTATGTGAGCTCCGAGCCGAGTCGGCGGCGTGCGGTTCGAAACGTTCCTCGTGTAAATCGCGCCAATTTCTGACCCGCACGGGGTGACCGCAGCACGCATCAAAGCCTTTGTGGCCACCTCACACTACTCCATATTTACCACATACGAATACGCTCTGTCAGACATGTATTTTCGATTAACTGTTACGGAAATGAAGCAAATACCATGCGATTGTCTGGTTGCATTGATGAGAATTGCATTGGCTAAGAGGGAAATAAAGGAGGTCACACAATTTAGATAGAAATGATTTTTTTACTTGAAATTATCTCAATAAATCAATTACCTTAATGAAAATAAACCCACCCTGTTATAATTTGCTATCTTAATTAGAAGCTACAAAATGTATGACTTTATGAATTTCAGATGACTTCTTGTGATGCAAAATATTCAAAATAGGTACCGTAATTAAGGTCGGAAACACATGGTTATAGTTAGAAACAATCTATTTTATCACCGTGATAGTTATCACAGGCAGGTGGAAGCACGCGCTTATTAATATTCATAGCACACGTCATACTCGGGCGCGAGTTAGACGACCGCGCTCGGACTATTCAAAATACGTTACATGCACTCTTAACGTAAGCCCAGTCGTCAGTAAGTAGCGCATTTTTTGCATAAGTAACGCTCTTGACAATTACAGGATCACAAGCTTAAACATATGGCAGATCTGCAACAGTCAGTAGTTTCTGATCCCGAGACTCGGGCACAACTGGCTGTCCAAATGCTGCAGTGGGAAGAAAACCTTGAACGTCTACATTGTGAACAATTCCGATTGCGTTGTTATATGGCGAGCCTTCAGAGCGGCGAACTTCCCAATCCCAAGGTAAATGGTTAACGAAATCGAGTTTACTGCTCGCAAAAGTGACCTTACCTAATGAAGTAGTAAAATCTCCATAACTTTTTATTTGTCGTCGGCCCACAAAAACTTTGTCTGTGGCCTCAGTTTGGATTTATTCCGGTGATTCTCAACTATGCTACATGAAAAGTTTCGTCAAAATTTTCTTTTTATATTATATACTTTCAACGTTACTCATGTATACTCACCTCGGTCACCACGATGAATCATGTCACTTGAATTTTATTTACGTTGCTCACCAGTCGTTAATAATCCTGTGTACCAAATATTATTACGAAAACAACGCGCTGATCGTAATTTATCACCCGATAATAAGACAAGAGAGGGGTGTTGAAATTGTCAAGTGATTTCATCGAGGTGACAGAGAAAGGAAATTTGTTGGCTTCGCTATCAAATTGACAGTTCCGTTGACCGGGGGAACGGGGTTGGAATCTGTTACGCCGCGACCCATGTCACGGGACGTCATAATGGTCCCCAACATGCGAATAATAAAAGTTGCTTACAATTTTGCACAGAAATGGGTTTGATTAACGGATATATCAATATCCTTTGAGGATAGAAATACCTATGTGAATATTTTATGATCCTGCAAGACACACTGATGTCTGAAGCCAAAAATGTTAATATTTTCTTTACTAAGGATTTTCCTCTTTCGGTTCAGTGATTTTGATAGAAATTGCTGAAATAATAGGTTGATTACTGTAATAGAAATATTTGTAACAGTCGCTGCTAACTCACGTCTCCCGCGGCACAAAGAGTACACTGAACAAGCTGGGAGTGTTCACGGTGTCATCTTTCCACGCGTTTATCTGCGCGCGGTCACCGTCGCTGCTGAACAACTTGCTGGCCGGGCGCGGCGCCACCAAGAGGCGCGCGCCGCAACTGTCGCGTTCCAACTCTGGATCTAGCAGGCGCTCCATGCAGGCAAGTGTTTGTTATATTATCCTATAATATATCCTTTTGTGTTAAAACATGGATAAAGTTTTACAGATGAATACGGATAAAATTAAGGTTAAAAATAACTTCAGGATTTTCTATATCTCTACGAAATAAGGAATCACCTTTTTCTTTCAAATGGAAGAAATATTTTTAGCTTTTTGTATTTCAAAAAACACATAGGCATACTTTTGCTAAGTCAAACTTCAAAGTAATATGTACTTGAAAAGGACATTTTATTTAAGTGCCCACCTGACATTTTTCATTAAATGTTCCGTAGAATGTGCTACCGCTACGGTTGTGTAGTAGCTCTTCAACTCGCATAAACCCAAATGGCCGTAAATTAATATAAGTATTCTAATTCGTCCGCTGCTTTGGATAGGGATTTTTTTTTCGGAATCGTGAACTGCAAATCGAGCAACTTCTCTCATCCATAGCTTCTACACATAGGTTATTTAGGGATTAAAAATAAAGGAACATCAGGACATAATAAGAAGTAACCAGACAGAACGTAATGCTTTAAAAAAAACATATAACTTAATAAAGTTATAATTGCAAGTTGTTAGAAATAAATCCACCCCTACTTCGTTATAGACCTATAAAAGCAGTTGTATTACTGAATATGGCCGTAAGTAATATACGTGAGCGCTTTTCCCTCAGGTAGTGGAGTCATTTGGAAGTGTACAAACGTGCTTCATACAACCTCGCATATAGTGAATGTGCTTTCGTAATCATTTACTCTATTTAATAGCTATAGAAGAGCACGAACAGAATGAAAACGAATGTAAATGTCGACCCGGACGTTTGGGTGTCA
Organism: Helicoverpa zea x Helicoverpa armigera; assembly: GCA_033682625.1. Classification (NCBI taxonomy): domain Eukaryota; kingdom Metazoa; phylum Arthropoda; class Insecta; order Lepidoptera; family Noctuidae; genus Helicoverpa; species Helicoverpa zea x Helicoverpa armigera. The sequence continues at coordinate 6,634,004 of JAWIIS010000032.1, forward strand.
TTTGGGAAACTGAAAGCTTCCAACAGAAATCAAGTAAAAAATCATACGTACAGCGGAAAATAAGAAGCTTGAAAAAGTACCGAACGTTTTTACATTATCTATGTGGACTAATAAAGTAAGATAAAAGCCACAACAAAGCTTCCGAATTGGAAATGCCGATGTGGCGTGTCCCCTAATCCTTGGCGAGGTCGTAATACAGAACGTCACGAAAAAAGACTATTACTCGAGACAAACCGCTCTCCGCTTACTGCCAGTCATTACTTAATGTTGTTGTTTCAGCAATCCTACCGTAATCACAAAATTATGTGTAAGCAGATTGGACAAAGTTATGAGTTATCTTCCGATCCAACATTTGTGCAAATTGTTACAAAGACAAGGATTATTATTTGCCTTATTCATGGTCTCTACCATGTATGGTTGATTTATTTACTTGTACACTATTATTGCGAGTAATTGAATATTTGCTTAGATTCTGAACTCAAATTAAAAAATACTTTTCATAATTTGATCTTGGTTCGGCAAAATTCGTGGTGGAATAATGTACTATAATAATAATATTATCTATTCACATGAAGCAATATGTACTTACTTATGTTATAAATAAAACTCTCGTAGGTCCAATCCAAGCCCATCTTGACACTTCTATTCAAATAGCCCTATTTGAATAGAACTGTCGGCACTAGTGAGCAGAGCTCGAGATTTGCTCTCCATGAGTCGCTATAATTTAATTTGAAATAGGGATTTGCTCTGAAGTGTTGATTTAGTTTAGCTATTTCGTTTGTTCTAAGTTGCGTCTTCGAATTTTCATTTCATACCGAAACTATTTTCATCCTTCTAAGAACTTGTGATATTGAGAAGTTATAAATGGCTAAGGGTAGGCTTTGACGATGAAATAGGTATCGTTGTTATTTTATCCTTGAAATCCGATTTTTTTATTATTTATTAAATAAAAAGAAAAACACGTATTCAATGCAACATGTAGTACAATTTGAAGTTGATGTGATGGAAGCAGATGTCCCGCGAGGACGGGGAGGCGGCCGTGCGCGTGTCTCTGCCGGAGGGCACCACGGCCACGGTGGGCGTGCGCGAGGGCATGTCCGTCGAGGAGTTCCTCGCCGCCGCCTGCGCCCGACGCTCGCTCAACGCCCTCGAACACTTCGTCAGGGTCAAGAAAAGGCGTGACATGGAAGATCACAACTACTTCGTGCCACATCGCAGTGATCTCATTGAAACCTACGTAAGTAAAATAACTTTCTCTAACTCTTCTCCACTACTTTCAGCATCTTGAAAATTCCAAAGTTTTTCATAAGCAAAGAAAAACATTTTTCTAATAAGTTCTTGAAGTTTACGACACAATTTCAATAATAAAAATTTAAGAAGTATCAAACTTATAAAATTTCCAACGCAGGCAGTAACTAGCTTCGAACTAAGTTACCTACTTTTTATGTTAATAGTTTGGTAAAAAACTGAACATAAGTTTTTTTTTTTTAAATGATGATCTTTTAAAGTTACGTACACAACAAAAACAAACAGGAAAAACAAAATCAACTCCTCGCTTAGGCAAAAATTCGTCTACATAATTTGAATTCACAAACAAATATGAAAGATAGCCTTTTCATTAATTAGAATCACGATAGTGCTTGACACAAACGTGAGGCTACTGTAAAGTCAGAATAAATATGAGGTACACATTCGTGCAAGTGAAAATAAAAGTATAAAATGTTTTGTGACCGAGGTTGACATGAGTAGGGTCTGACAGAGCCCATTCCGTCACAGGCTTCACGCGACACAGCGTGGAAAGGTTATCAAAAAGTTATATTACTGTTACTTTAGGATCAACGAATGCGAAATGCATATGACGAAGTTAAATCCCATTTTGCTTGTTGTTTGAACGAATTCTATTTGTGAAGAGATCTCGTAATCCTTTGAGTAAACGGTAAAACTGAACACAACAAAATTTTGAGGGACGAAAATGATTTCAAACAAATAAATATTGATGCTTTGGGTTTTTGTATTGTTGTAAAAGCTTTTGGGGTTGTTTCTTCGTTTCTTCTTACGTATTACAAAGCATTTCTGCAAGTTCAAACTTAACGTTAACAAAAGATACAGAAAATAATTTAAGGCCTTGCTCAGTTTTAAGAAATTCATGTCACATATAATATTTAATCTTCAGAGTCGGTAGCTTAATCTCCTTAATTGTGTTTTAGAGCAAGGCGTTGTAGTTGTGCGGGGAAGGCTTACACTGATTGAGGTCCGACAGTACAAGGATTATATTCTACCTACCCCTTATCATGATTTTATACAAAAAGCTATTCAAGTCTGTCACACTCATAGTAAAAAACATATTTTGTCTTTGTTAGGAGTGATAGTATTTAGGTACATTTAGTAGGTTATATTCTATAAAGACGTCTACTTAATTATTAAATTACCACCTCTTTATGAAAAGAACTCCACAATTTAATACTTTCACACGAATAAATTACAATACTTGGGTGGGTACGTGCTCCACAAACAAACAATGCAAAAGTCACAACTTCGGAAAAGTTATTTAAAGCAGGAAAATGTAAATTTTATAAAATGAATTTATACATTTTTCTTTTTGCTGTTCGAAAACAATATGGGTATTCAAAGTTACCTTTTTCAGTCATATTCACATAAATTGTTCAAGAATATCCTCCGGCTAATTATTTAGTGTGTCCCACAGGGCCGGGTAAGCCCATCATCAATTTTCCGACCGTGTTCCATGTGGACGGGTTGTCACTTTGTCTTCAAAATAAACAGACCTATGTCTCATATTTATAACTTCGGTGGTCGCTGTTTGTTTTGCCCATTTATGGCACTAGAGAATGAAGCGTGTCGTTTTGCAAATCCTACTTGACACATGTTTTTGACCACGGTCGAGAAACCCGACCTTTTTAACAGTTCTGTATTTGAGCAAAACGGTAAATAATTTGAAATGGAACTGAGCTTTCCTTTACGCCTCGAATTAGCAAAACGCTAAACACACATAGTGATATTACTATTGATTGTTATATAGTTGCACACACATGAAGTTGTTGAAGTGTGCGCCAAGATCCTGTATCAAGTGGAATTACAACGCACGACGCTGGAGCAGATGTGGGGCTTCAGCGTAGAAGCCGAGCTCATTGAGAACGCCGAGCGACAAGACGAGCTCTGCTGCTACGTGAGCCGCGTCGAAGACAAGAGCGTCGCCATGCAAAATGGTAATTTATCGCCGCCTCACGTCATATTTCCATCTTTACCGCCTGCATTTCGCTGAAGTTTATAAGTAAAATACATCATAATATTTCTTGTGATAAAAGTTCTACGAAATCTGTAGCTTGCATAATATATTTTATGCAACGCGCCAGCTAGCCGCATTCTCTTTCATTTTATACTCTCATCGCTGCTTTTACTCTATATAACTGTCTCAAATCCATCTGCATTTTTAAATGACGTCCGGTCGTATTTCAGAGAAATACGAAACATTTGAATTGTATAGAGTAGTAGATATTGAACTTTTAATTTACGTTGCTCTGTAATATACTGTTCAACCCACGTTCAACCCATATTTGAAAAAAATATGAACAATCATTCCAAGTACAGTCTTTTTCATTTTTCTGTCAGGTATAATCAAAGGCGACGAAATAATGGTGATCAACGGAGCGATCGTATCTGACCTAGATATGATGTACCTGGAGAGCGTTTTGCAAGAGGAACTGTCCCTCGTCATGATGATGAGGTATTTATACCTATCAACGTGGTTTATCTTTGTGGCCATAAAATAAATTAAACAATCTGCATCCTTAAAATATCAAAATTTCCTGAAATTGCATGAAACATCAATGAAACAGTTTGTGTTCATTAATCGAGAAGCACGGCGTCGAGAGATCGTTAAAATACAATTATTCATAGCAGATACCGACGAGAATATTTCTTAATATAAAAGGTCGAACAGCGTTCCCATTTAGCGAGATTCGAAGTACCACTGACAAACAGGAAAGCGGGCGCCTAGCACCTAATAAAACGGAAGTTAAAGAGCGCGCAGCCGGGGCAGGGTGGAAGGCCTGTTCATCGGCATTTCCCGCCCTCATACACCTGACCTTTCGCGGCCGCGACAAGTTTACTGAAGCGCTCGCTGCGACCTACATAGTGCCCGCCTGCAGCTCTGCGCCGGCCTCCACCTGGCTCCGGCGCCCGCCACCGCGCACCAGCCATTGTGAACGACCGCAATTGAGCCTCTCGACGTTACCGCACCCGCGCCGCCTCAAATAATGCTTCCCAACAAATGTCATCTCGAAACAAGCACTCGCGACACGATATTATTATTGTTGTGAGTTGTTTCATCTTCCCGCTCGTATAAAGCCTTTCCGGCTTGAAGGCGCTCGGTTTTATTGTCTTGTTAAACCTCGTGAAGTTTATGCGTATAATTAAAGCATTACGTAACTTACATTACACACCGATGTAACCCTATATAGGCTCAAAGCTAACTGTGCCATCGTGAAACGTGAAACGGAAAAGGAAAAAGTGAAAGCAAAATAAAGTACACTTTTACTTAACGTATTTTCCAAACGTAATATCACCACATAAAAGTGGTGTTCAATTCCGTTTTCATTTCAAAGTTGCGATGTCGTTGTTGCCTTAATTGTTTTCGTTTTATTTTCATAATCGCAATGCTAGCGCTGGAAGCGAGTTATTGGTGCCCACAGTGTTATTTACTTTTGTGTGTTATATAACTTTCTACACAATAGAAAGGCATTCATATTCAATCCAGAAAAAACACATCACGTGTTGTTTCTGTAAATCGAGTAATCCCGTTTTATGGTTGGGAAGAAGATTGTTATTTAGATATCGGTTTGAGCAGCGATTTATACCCAGGTCGTCGCGCACGGAGCCGCCGGAGCTGACGGGCGTGATGCGCGCCGCCACCGACGACATAATCGATTCCCTCGTGTGCCCGCCGCCTCCCAGCGAGCCGCCAGTCATCTCCGACGACATGATATCCGGCCTCATCGTGCCCGCGCCCGCCTGGAGTGAGTACTCGACCACATCCACCTCGCCCTTCACTTCACTACTCTCACCACCTACGCAAACATCTACCTTTTGTTTGACTTTGTCATCAATCGGCTGTCCTTAACTTTTACCTACTTTTGAAACTTTTATGTTGAACTTTGAATAATTAGAATATTGAAATTAATGTTATACCTACTACAGTACATGGTCTATGAACATTCATCATGTTTTCATGTGACCCGCCCACGGCCTCTATTTTTCACTTTAGATGACGACGCATTTTACGTAGCAAAACGTTTTTAGCTTACGTTTTGTATTATATTACCCCCTTTGGCTCGCTATTTGAAAGTAACCGCAACGTCATGGTGATTATTTCAGTAATGCAATATACCTTTTGAAAAACATTTATTTTCGAATACAACATTTCTGCTTCATGAAGCATTCACATTTATACACCTATAAATTATAAATCTTCAGCTTATAAATCGTCTTGTTTGTGTAAGCGATTAGGCACTCCACTACATTCTACACTAAGATAAATCATACGGAGACCGAATAATAATGTAATTAAGTAATAAAAGCAAATGACATAACTGTTATTTATTTTGTTATGCCATAATGCTTAGCATGCAACTCTTCAATAATATTTTCTTTTACGTAATAGTTGGCATCGCTACAGAATAGCCCTGAATCTTCATTTTGGAATTGTGGCTGTCAGCCAGTAATGCCTTGTGCATAACAACTACCTATCGCACGATGCGGATTATTTATCGATCATCGTTACCACGCCGGGATTCCGTTCATTGTCGTTATTTATACCTATGCTGGTTCAGCGAAAGCATTGTTTACCGTATACACAATCATCAGATGCTGTGAAAGCCACAATCAGAATGCGATACGATAGCAATGTACCTACTTGGCAAATACTGTTCCACCAGCCTTAGTATACAGAAGATATGCCAGTACGCTTATTGAACGCTGCGCTCGCTCGTCATGATTGTGTGTTATTAACTTTGTAACAATAGGTAGTTTACATAGCGCAACGTCTTCTGATAAAGCAGCCACACTTCGCTTTCTACTTTGCACTAAGAACCTAAACTAATTACAAGTAGTCATGTTTAGCACTACAGCTCTAAAGCTGACCTATTTAACGGACAAACATTTTTAATCCCCGAAAAAGCAGTTAAAATCTGTTTGGGTCATATTATAAATTTAATTCGTTCAGCGAAAGGCAGCCTGGTTTTCCTTATGAAAGAAGTAAATTGAGAATTATTATTTCCTTGCGAATTTTTTCCACTCCTTTTTCTTTCTTGTTTCTAGCTGGAGGCATTTCTGTTGGCGGGCCATTATTTAAAGTTACCGATCCAAATTGGTGCTCTATCTGAAGGTTTGCAGTAATTTATTTCAAGGCTCGTGCTCCAGCCACATAAGAGGCAATTATAACCACGTATTGACTCGACGTGTAGTTGTTGTTTGTTTTATGACAGTTATAGGAGTATCGGAGTGCGGCTTGACGCGACCTGACTTCGAATCGCAGTTGGCCAACAATGGAAAGCTTTCACGCTAGCAAACACACTATTTATTACGCCAAACATAGTGAACATATCATTCGTCTAATGGGTTTTCAGGAAAATGTCAGCTACAGTAGTAAAAATACTTATGGATATATGCATTTTAGAATGTTCGTTCATACGATTTTAGGTTTTGTTCCGATTAAGTGGTATTTCTTCATGACTTTCAAACACAATGAGTTAAAAATAGTAACTTTCGCTGCTGTACTAATTCTGCAACAAAAATACCGGTACTCTAAATAAAGGCCACGACCTCGCCTAGGGCTATTTGCTTGTGCCCGATGTTGACTTACCGCGGCCAAAAACTCATTGTGTGACTTCTTGTCATAAAGCGGCCTTTACATGAAAGTTTCATCACGAACAGTGTAATTTCCTCTCATGTTATTGAAATCTGAGCATCTCTTTTCAAACCAGTTTTATTGAACATTTTGATTTCAGATTTCTTAATCTTTTCGTATTAAAAGAGGATTTGAGGAGAGATCGTTAGTATTATACTGAATGCTGCGTGAGCATGTGTGCCAAAAGACATATTTTTACAGCTTAAATCTATATCGAGGCGGTTCAAATATCAAAGAGATAAAGAATATGATTTGATATAGCAACGTTTTAAGTAAAAGGTAAAGGGAACACACAAAATGAGCCATTCAATTTTGATTTCGGGGAAACTCTTACCCACGTTTAAATTCCGGTTTAGAACATAATAAAACTCCGAGAGGCGTCTCTATATAAAGTCCTTCGTATTTATCATGCCGAGGTAATTTTACCTGTAGGTACATTGTGCCTACTGTTATCCATCTACTTGAATGATGGATATTCATAAAACTTTTGCAATTTCTTCGTTTCTTATAAATATAAACTGTGATTTACATACCTACTTGAAACAATATCGGTAATGAGTTTCACGGACCTACCCAGTACATATTTATCCGTAGTTTACATTTTCCGCGAACTTAGCAACATCATATTAGAAAAATCAATATCTCTATATCAGAAATTGACTTATAAAATGCAATACAGGTAAGGAGTTGTACAGCCCGGACCAAGACGGGCACGGCGACGCAGTCAGCACTGGTCCACCGAAAGTCAGCTCCAGAACTAACTCGTTCGAGATCGAAAATCTGCTTAAGGTATTTTACAAAATAACAAAAAAATACATTACCACGCTCGTCACATGCACGCCTTTGCGACTTAATCCCCGATTCAATTATCTAGCTCTTCGAGAATATTCCCGTTTTATTTCGTTAGCGTACCCGCATGGTAATGTCTCTCTCGAAAATAATAATCGTCTCTGGAGATTCAGTCAGCGTCCCCTATTATATCCCTTCCTCTACCTTTACACATTTATAGATATCTATTGATTTTATCATTGCCGAAAATATCTCTTAGAATAGTGACTGAGATTATGTTGGCGTTATCTATCCCGTCCGTTTACGTAGATTATATTAATTGCTCCGGGGTACCTACCTATTGTTTTAATTGGTGTCTCTTTCTTGTTAATTTTCGCTTTTAGGTGTAATAAGTTTGTAATTCGGTATCTAAGAGCTTATATATTTATAGAATGTTAATAAGTTTAGGAGACATTAATGTCATTGTTACTACAGAAAGTTACCTGTACGTACCAGGGACCGGTTTTACGTGGCCTTTCATACACTGAAATTAGGCTCTAACATAAAAATAAATACCAGTATATTGTAAAGTCCTATATTTCGGCATGATCCAATAACGTGTGGTGGGACAGAGTGCCGAGCAGGTGACGGGGTGGTGCCGCTCGCCGGCCGAGACACGGCGCGGCAGCCCCACCGGCAGCGTGGCCAGTGCCGCAGCCGGCACGCCCTCGCGACACCTCTCCGATGCCGATAAGCTCAAGAAGGTACTCCTGGAACTCGTCGACACTGAACGAGCTTATGTCAAGGTAAGAAACCACTCACGATTCACGACTTGCCACTATATTCCTAGCTACATGAACCGTGTTCTTAGTGTGGAGATTACGGGTTTTACTTTTATTTTCAAAGAAATGTATCGTTTGTCTGTCTCTTCTTACTTGCGAATAACGAATAAAATAAACAATTTCGAATGTACAAAGTATCCAATAAAATACATTTTACTCGTAGATAATGGGCACCATTTTATTTTTCAAAGAAACGATTGGAAGTAGGAAAATGGTAACGCAAATTCCAATTTAGGTACCTGATCAAATATTTTCCGCATTTCAGCTTTATTGTTAACTAGGTAAATAACATTTCAAATTAAAGCTAACTGCGCTCACTCGCTAACTACGAGTAGTTATCCGTATAATATCTACAAACTAACAAGTTGGAGACACATTCGCGACTAGTTACTCCGACTTGATTCGGAACTCCTGATCTCCTGCGGGTAGGCTGCTCCCTAACTCAATAAACGGCTGTTATGATTGCTGAATCTGATTTCTACCGCACGATTCAATTTTCTGATTCAAACAGCTTTACTATTTGAAAGATAAAGTCGTTTCTTTCATATAAATATTCATCACGGACCCAAAGTTTTGATGGATTTATAAAACGTATTTTAAACTTTGTAAACCTAGTCGCACCTGCTCAACGATATAACTGCCTGCTCTCGATTAAAAAGTTACTTTTAAAATAAATCCTAAATGGGGTTAATTTAAAATTTAGAGTTACTTTGTGATATTCATAAAAAAAAATTTTAACCGCAACCAAGATGTTTAATGGAGGCAAACGAGAAAGTAAAGCTATTAAACAATGTAATTTATTTTTATTTTCTTATAAAAATCTGGCTTACTATCGTCTGATAGCATCTTCTCATAGAGATAGAATAAAATGGTGATCGTTTTGTTATATCACCTCATGAAATGGCTTTACGTCGAGCGTAGCAGTGTAATAAGGAAACCCTTTAAACAGTATCAAGTACCGGACAAGATCTCATTACACGCGAGAATACATCGAAATGCTGAAACATATACAGCTGTACATATACGACTAACTTTTGTATCACTGGAATGTATTTATACATGAGCCTCTCACTAATTGCTGCACAATACAGGGTTCTACAATATCAAAGCACTCATTAATTGCTCTAGAAATGCTTCATGCAGTATAAGACTTAGAGCTACACAATGACATACCTACAGCTCCTACTTACGTCATATTTACAGATACACACACCCGTACAACAGCAGTGTTGAACACGTTTTAATCGAGTTTGAAACAAAAACTTTAAATGTTAATTCAGACACGCGTAGAATGTAACACGGAGCGTTATTTCTTCCAGCACCTGAACAACTTACTGGAAAACTACCTGGAGCCCCTCAAGAAGGAAACTTTTTTATCAAACGCCGAGATCAACGCTTTGTTCGGCAATATACAGGAGATAGTGACTTTCCAAAGACAATTCCTGCAAAACTTAGAGGAAGCGCTTGAGGCTGAACCTAACTTCCATCACTTTGAATTTTCAAACCAGTTCAAGGTACACAATAACCATTCTTTTGTTGTATTAGCGTGTAATACTTTTTCATTTTCTACAGCGTTTATGCTTTCTTTCAGAACGTACTTTTTGCGGTTGGGAACGCTTTTCTGTATTACGTAAACCATTTCAAATTGTACAGTTCTTTCTGTGCTAGTCACAGCAAAGCTCAGAAAGTATTACATCCAAGTAAGTGTACATTTCTTTGGTCTGTTTTATTGCAGGTGTTGTTTGTGTGCGTGATTAACAATATGTTATCGTTGTATTGTAGATGAAGGTAATCAAGCTTTACAAGAGTTTCTTGCGGCTCGAAATCCAAAACAGCAACATTCATCAACGTTGGAGTCGTACTTAATAAAACCCATTCAGCGGATATTAAAATATCCGCTTTTACTTCAACAATTGAGAAATTTGACTGATGTAAATTCGGAGGAGCATCTCCATTTAGTGGGTAAGTACCTTGACATTTAGATATTGTTGTGTACTTTGCTTTGTTTGTTGTTCTACTAAAGTTGTATCTTGTATTTTAAATAATTTCAGAGGCTCTAAAAGGCATGGAAAAAGTTGCAGAGCACATTAATGAAATGCAACGAATACATGAAGAATATGGTGCTATATTTGATCACTTGTTTAGGCAACATCAAAAGTCTTGCAAGCAACCTATAGATCTAAGTCCTGGTCTGTATTAAAAAATGATTCGATTTAGTATTAATATTTAATTCAGAGTTTTGTGTACTAATTGTATTTAATCTTTCAGGCGATTTGTTATACTACGGTGGAGTAGAATGGTTAAATATTTCAGACTTTTTAGGAAAAATTAAAAAGGGATTGGAATTGCACGCAATGTGCTTTGTATTTAAATCGGCTGTTGTCTTCCTCTGCAAAGAAAGACTGAGGCAGAAGAAAAAACTTATGGTATGCAATCTTCACTTATACCTATTCAATATGCTTCGTTTCAGTAACATTGAATAATTCTTACGTTAAATATTTTAGGGAGTGTCATCCAAAAATAGTTCCAACGAGGTAGAAATTATCAGGTACCAGGTACTGATACCAGTAACCGAGGTGCAAGTTCGGGCCTCCTCAGCCAAAGACATGGACAGCCATTTCCTGTGGGAGCTCATTCATTTGCGGAGCCAACTGCAGCGGCGCTCCGAGAAAGTTTACGTCCTGTCTAACAGGTGCGAGTTTGAAACTATGATTGATTCGATTACCATTCCGGTTGGACTTTAGTTTTCAAACTATTTAAATGATAATGGTGAATTGATGCTCTGTGTTGCTTAATCAATTTCAGTTAAAGTTGGCAGGAACTTTTATACGTTCGACAGTAATAGAAATGTATTCGTGTTCAGTTCTTCTGGATGATAAATGACTTACTTGTGCAAGGATCGTTTATATTATTTGGCCAATTAGAAGATTGTCAATTTTACTCATTATGAGATAGGTAGTAAACAGTATACCAATCTTGATTGATTTAAAAGTTACACAACACCTATCAAATGATTAATTTCTAGAGAGTCTATAAGCATCCCTTTTTCTTTAGTACGGCGGATTTCCGCAACGCGTTCCTCAAGACGATTCGGCAGATAATCCGCGAGTCCGTGCGGAACATGTCACTGCCGACGTCGCGGCCTGCGCCGGCGCCGCCCCGAGCGCCGCACACTCTTGACCGAGACAGGCCCAAACACCAGGTATTTAATTTATTCATACATTTATGTACACAATTAATATGTGACAAGTATTTATTTACTGTCTGATACATTTGGTTTACATTTTCCATCTCAGTATTAATTGGTAGGTACTATTCAAATTTGTTGTATAACTTTTTCATTGACGACATGTTCTTTTTGGAGGTCATTAAGATTTCTGTAATTTTTGTGTAGGTGCAAGTAATGCAAGGATCACAAACCCTCGGAAAAACAAAGAAGCCTAAAACTACTGGACAACGACTATCGGCAGGAAACATTGAGGTATGTCCATACTTCCATACTATCCTTAACGGCGGATTTTAAGAGAAATCCTTCACTAAGAAATTACTTAAGTTACCATTAAATGTCTCTGAGTGTGGGGTTAGATATTGGAAAAACATATTTCTAGGAATTAATGTAAGCTCGTCATTAATGCAATGTACATAACTACCGAGCTTCATTGATATCCATCCAAACCATTACATCCAAGAGAAATCAAACATACAAATGTATGTCATTACAAACTTTCGAATTTACATTATTTGTAGGATAAATCAAAGGGTGTATTTTGTATACTCTTGCAGGTAGGCGACTTGTCGCGCGAGAACTCGCAGGATGCTGACGAGCCGCCGCCAGAGCCTCCTCCCGAGGAACCCGCCTTCAGGCACCGCAGCAAGACTCTTGGTGATGCCACAGGTTAGTTCACATTATTAATTTAGCTTACATAAACTTCTCTATTAACATAAAAAGTACTGAAATGTTTTTTCTTTTTCTTCAACTCTAACGAGTCTCTTTAAATACCCCTATAATGAAGTGTAAGCTTTTTAGTTTTGGCATATTATGTCTATTTGCTCTATCTTATATTTATCCTATCTTTCACTCAACTCAAAAGTTGTGAAAAAGAGTTTCTATTAATGAAATAACTCTTTCCGTAAACTAACTACTTATTTAATCGAATCATTAACTTCCTATACTTTTGCATCCTTGAGAATGTTTATTATGAAAACCATGCGTCATTAACTTACTAACACATACTAACAGAGACCATAGTGAAACGCGCGCCTCCGCCGCCGCCGCCCGACGCCGACAAGTGCGACCCCGGCTGCAAGTCCGAGGGCGAAGACGAACAGCCCCCGCCGCCCGCCAAGCGCGGCCTCGGCAGGACCCCCAACCATCTCACGCTTAGGTACGAGTCATATGCTCCGAATGGCATATTGAATTGATAACAAGATGTTCTCATAGATAGGAGACAAATATTGGACATTATATTGAATTTTAAAAAAAGTTAACTAGCCATAAATTTTGTCAAAAAATTCAAGAATAGGCTTGAGATTGACTTTCGTTCAAACCGTCATGGTTTTGTACATCATGATTTTTGCAAAAACTACAGTGAAATTTCTTATCCACAGCACGACATCGACGCTCAGTGCAGGCAGTACTGGCAGTCAGGCCCGGCTCATCCAGTCGTCACATCAACCCACTCAGTATCAACCCACCATGGTAAAGGAATTAGGTAAGCAAGAATCTCAGTCTCTCAAATCATCTCCTGAAAGAAAGAGCACGACGGCACCGGAGAAAAGGATCAAAGTTATAAGATCCTGCAGTGGCAGTAGCATTAATAGGGATAGGTCCCCCAATCGCTCCGTAGACCACACGTCACCAGACCGAGATCGAGTCACGAAAGTCATTGTTTGCAAATCTCCTAATAAGTCCAGCCTAAAGCAAACCAAAACTTTGCATCGATCACCCAGGGGAAGCTTTGACCAATCGAAATCACCGCGGGGATCCATAGACAAATCAAGATCCCCGCAACAGAGCTTTGATGGATCTAGATCACCACGCGGAAGTATCATGAAATCACGGGAAAACAGTGTAGATCGAGCACGATCACCAAAACCTGCACCAAAGAAAGGCATTATGCGAACCCCACAAGCCAGTTTTGATAAATCACCTTGCAAATCGCCAAATTTAAGCCGAAGATCTTCTAAGTCAGGTGGAGAGAAATTAGCACGTCTTGGAACAAATTCCTTAGATAGGATGACTCACTATTCACAACTGGCTAAGGCAGAAGATAAAGCTATTAAAATGGGCATCGTTGTCTCAAAGTCTACAGAATCGATTGCTAAGGCTATTGAACATCCAACTTGTGTTCAATGCTACCTCTCTGGGAAAAAGCAGAGTAAAACCTCCTAGCATAAGGGGAAGGGCAAGTCGCCCAAATCTCGACGAAAGTCAATGACTGCGCAATCGATTCTAACTTCATCGGATCGCAGCAGTGTCGAGACATTGGACGACATGCCCCAGGAGCGGGCGCGGTGCACGCCCACTCGCCATCACGAGAAGAACGAGTTTGATCAAATACATGTCTAAATAGAAATAAACTCTCAATACCCCCGGACCTTGACAACAAAGGATTATACCTACCTATATTTATCGAAAGTAATTACCAACAACTCAATATAAAACAACATGTTAGCCTGAGAAATCAGGCATTCGATAATACTTATACAAAAAAAAAACTCTGAGGAGCAGCATCACCAACTTTCTCCGTTCAAACATTTCAAATAATATGTTGAAAAAATATATACCCGTCTAAGACATACTTATTTTACAAGACTGTACCTACTACCGATTTATGACTGACCGATTACCAAAACGTGGAATCAATTAAATCAAATAAGGCACACAACAAATCTCGAGCCAAAGACAAGATATAACAATTTAGACGTTCAAATAAATGTATACGTGAAAATTTTAAAATCATCGTAATTCAATGTCACAGAATAGGAAACTGTACTAGACATAGAGTTTAATTCCACGACTCTCGACGTAGATATAAATGTACCTCCCTAAAATATAAGTAGACACAATAATTAAAACCGTAATATTATAGCATATTAAAGTTAATCAAATCCTAATTCTAGATAAATCCAAGTGCTAAGTGTTACATAATAATGGCTGTGGTATCGTACTGATGTTAATCCTTTTATCATCTTCGTCATAGTATTCTTCTTGTTAATTTAATTTGTACTGTTATTATACATCCCGATAGATTTAATGTATTATTGTGTAGATGGCCATGGATTTGTATCGTTAATTAAGTCTTCCAATTCTAAGTATGTATAAGTATTGATATTAATTTACTTTATCTCTCGCATTTCTTCAGTACCTGCTCAATTTAGTATTAAACTTATCAATTCATTAATTATATTCCGTAAACTATTTTACAATCCAAACAATATTATATACATGCCATTGTACACTATACGTAATACATAATTAATTTAATTTATGGCATGACTAATGACTATTTCGTTATTAAATATATGTACTTATTTACACACATGTACCTATTAGGTAGGCAATTTCCAAATATTTGCACTAAATTTAAAAAAAAAATATTGTGGCGAACTTTAAAGCTTTATAGCATTTATAGGCTGGTTGTGTATTGTACTAACGAAACAAAGGATATCGTCAATATTATTACTGCTCATCTTAATCTATTAAAAAAATATTGAACCACTTTTATGGACAAATTACACACCTGCGAGCGGAATATAATAATGTTAGATACTTAAAGCCATTACCAAAAAAGTGTTTCAGATTTTTATCGTATAATGAATTATTGTAATTCGTTACATTGGAAGTATTCGTCGGACTACATAATATTATATCCATTATTGATATATGTGAAACCATTATGCTAAACAATCTACTAATAAATAGGCTAGCTATATATCCAAAATATAATCTAACAAAATCAATGTAGGCAAATACGCTCTCTTCGTTCACGTAGTGCTTTACCTAACCTCTGTAGCTGTGCACTGTCTCTGTCGAGTTAGATGATGCACCCACAAGCAGTAATGAATGTCATCGTATATAAGTACCTATCAATAGTGAGTAAAGTAAATAATATAATCAATACATAAATAATCGATCGGTGCACCGTAGATTCTATCGTCACTGTGTGTATCTAGGCTACCGCTTAAGTTAAGTAAGTAGATGTTCTATCTAAACTAGTGGACGCCGCCCATGCTCAGCAACGCCCTACCGCTTGAATGTTCGATGACGACGCGACCGCGGCGGCGCGCCCCCGCCCCCCCCCTCAACACTCATCAAACATTCAACTCTTTGCTCGCGCGCGAACACCCGGCGATCGGTCCCATCCGTCCAAATTCCGTCGGCGCCCTGCGCGCCCGCAGCCGTGAGATAATCTAAGCCTAGATCATGCGACACTTGTTTCGTTGATATTGCATGCGTGGTTGCCACAGTACAGTCTAATTTCTTTTAAATTATTAGTACGATTATAAAATAAAACAGCTTTCTAGTACACACGATACAAAATAAAGTACATGGCACAGTGACTAAATCAAATGATACAATATGATTACCGAGTTTCAACAATTTTCCTGCAATCTGGTGGTGCAAAGTCATGACTGTACTGTGGCATTCCCGCATGCAAGCTGTGGAACAAGCGAGGTGTGACGTGGGCTTTATAAAGAGTTCGGTGTTTGGTGTGTTGTAGGATCGCCCGTGTGGAAACCGCGCGACATGTCGAGCAGTGCGGGCGGGGGCGGGGGCGGGGGCGGTGGCGCGGGCGGCGCGGCGCCCACCACGCTGCCGCGCTCCACGCGCGCGGCGCCGCGCCCGCACCACCTGTCGGCCAGCCGCAAGTCGCTGGCGCCCGACCACCGCCACTAGCCGCCTCTAGCCGCCACTAGCCGCCACTAGCCGCCACTAGCCGCCACTAGCCGCCGCGCCACGCTCCACCCGCGCCGCGGACGCACACCCCCACTTTTGTTGTCCGCCGACTACCGAACCTACAATACTCAAACCACTTTGCCGTGCGATGTTAACCTCCACCTTGGTTCTTCCCAGTTCCCCTTACTTTTTAAATATTTCTAATTTGCTCTGAACTTAAGTTTTAAAGCTCAAAGATTTATCAACCTGTGTTCAAATCGTTCAAGCATTTGTTTATATTTTCTTTGAATGAGCTCAAAGTATCTTTGTGTTAGGTGCATAATCCACTGCTCGTAACGAATAAGACTGCGTGCGGCTATTTTGTGAGGTATAGTGTACCTATCTAATAATATTTAAAAATAATTTGACAATACCCTCGTTTAAACAACTCATAACATTGGGACATTTTTTTGTGAAATGAACGCATTGTAAAAAATCTAATTATGAATCCATGTCTGAAAATGTAAAAAACCGATAGCTCTACATATTGCACTGATGATTTCTTTATAATTAATAGGAAAAAGTAAATATATCGCGTTGCATTATTTGTTATGGGGTTTGAAAATGAAATGTTGACTCAACAAAACGCGCTACAGTACAGTAACGCATCGTGTTACCTTCCACGTGGAACATAATTTGTTGTTTCAGTATATAAATATCTGTTGGATATGAAAATAAACCTCATATTAATAGAAAATAAGTTTTATTTAAAATCGACCTACATGAAGCGTTTATTTAGGTAGGTCTATTTTATAACTACAAATAAATGACAATATCAATAGAAAGTCAGGAAAATTATTGAGTCACATTACATAGTTTAATTTCAGTAATGAATTATTATTGGACATGTTACTTTGACGTCAAAAAGGATTAAAAACTTCGCGTAGAACGGTATTCTCGTAATAACGCTCACACCATCGAAAAGTAATTTATTTACACGTCTTATCGTAGTCACAAAGCATGTCACCTCTATACAGAGATATCTATCCTCGTGAAGACTTTCTACTTTAGCTTTATTTAAGGCATTCCTTTACTACTTGTTTAAGCATGCGAATATCCTATAGATTCGTTTGTACGGACTGTTCTGTGCCAAATTAGGTACTCTCTACACCTCCTTGTGCTTGAATACTTATCGTGAAGATATTCCTGAATAAATAAATATATCGTGAGAGTAGTTAGCTGTAATGTATTTGCGTTTCATTTTCGTCACATTGGCAACTCACTACCCTATAGTTCAAATGCACTAACCCAAATGGAAATATACACTAGGTAGTTTTGATAATAATTTCTCTTCGTGATCAAATTCGAAAGTTCTATCATAGGCTAGGTGAATGATATAACATGTATCCACAATTTGAGTTCAACTATTAATTATTGAATGTATTATAATTATTGTGATTGTTTGTTTGCTGTAATATATTGTAAATGTGTTGACTGCAGTCACAGAAAACTTTTAACTGGATCGACGACACACTTCCAAACTGTGATATTTGCAGATACGACATCCGTGGTGTTTAATAATATATTACTGTCGGAACATTCTGTCACTCACAGGGAAAGCTGTTTATAAATTCTTGAAATTAAAATAATGAATGAGTTTACCATTAAGCAACGGAATTACAGAGTGTTTCCGACTTGCAGTAATATATTATGTATCGGATCGTGCCTGTCGATATCTCGACGGAAGTCGGGCAATGTCGAGTCTCGTAGCACTTGGTGGATATTTCTTGTCGAGACATATCATCGGTGGAGCTGCCTCATTCAGCTTACAAGTTTTCTCGTGATCTAGTTACTGTTTATTAATTTTAAATATGTTGCAGTAACCAGGAGTATGTATACACAGTATGCACTATGATGTTTAGATAATACCTGTGTAATATATATGTATATTATCGTGACCACATTATACTTTGACTTATATTGTTTAAGTGTTTGTTTTGTGACTTATTGAAATAAAACCGTTTTATTAATATACATATGTTAAAATATTCGAATTTAATAATTACGAACTTATACAATCAATTTATAGATTATTATTATACTAAGAAAATTATAATTAATAAAATGAATAAACAAATATGAGTGAAAAATTAAATGAAGGATGAGCTCATTAATTGCGATTGTATTTCATACTTCAATGACATTTGAAAGTAAAGTAGGAAAATGAATGAATATTTAGAAAGACTTATTGAAGTAAAATACGAAAGTAACTAATGTTATAATAAGTATTGAACTTTTATAATTTGTTGTTGTTATGGTTTGCAGATTCTGTTGTTTTGTCATTACTTTATATCAATGTATTTATCGAGAGTAATCTCACCCGTATACAATGTTAGGTATGTATAACCGTTGGCAAACTGCTTTACACATTTCAGAAATGGTTCTTCGCAAGTCGATAAATTATTTGGTGCACTACTCATTATCTTTTTCTCTAATGATTACCGGAATGTATTTCTTAATAATCATTTTATCTTCCAGAAACTATATTTATAGTTCGTAGTCACCATCTCGTTTATATCTTTAGACTGACTATTTACTTACCCGCAACATCTCTGTGTTATCATTTTGTTGAATCGTCTAAATTTAAAGTGCCTTCACATGTTTTCACAAAAACGTGCCACGTGTGTTATAAGTTTCATAGATGAACCATATGAAAAATATAAAGTAGTAAGTCAACGCCTGCTAAATGGGAAACGGTATTAATTCTAGTATCCTTTAGTGGCTTCCAAAACAACTAGTCTAATTTACAATTTAAATGATGTATTATTGTTTTCATAAGTATTTGATATGTTAAATTTTGTGACACATATGGAAATTACTTTTTATTGCTTATGAATAAACATAAAATATGATATACATATTTCTACTCATTTAATAACCCTTATTTATTATCATCCTAATTTTTTCAGTATATTGAATGAGAATAATTAATTGTTGTATATGGCTACATGAGTGAAAGGAAAAGATGTATACGAATAAGGCCAATGAATAAAACAGCGATATAATCGGTACAATGTGTTTATTAAATCGTACATCGACGTTCATAAATCAATCATTTCAGTGTTTCCGGATTCAAAACCTTACAATTTGCTAGTAAAACAGATTTTCTAAATTGATATGAGTGAAACATTCAAAATATAATTAAGTAATTATTTACAAGTTTAATAATAATTATAACTAGATAGTTACATAATATTTTTTCATTATATACTTTTGTTCAGTAATTTTAACTGCCTCAACAAATTTACATAAACTTACGCATCTAAATTTTGTTGGCCTTCAACTTCAACGAATCTTGAAGGAAACTTAAAGAACAATTCACTCATACCCGACCTCAACATTAGGTAAAAACTATGGAGGCCCATTAACTACAATATTTTAAATGATTTAAGTTCATTATACAGTCATGTTTATTATTTAATGTATAAAGAGTTTAGCTATTTGATTGTAAAAGTAAAGTAAATACTTTTGAAAAACTACGTGACGAATGCTCTAGAATCTATGTGTGGCAAGAAGGTAAGATTGAAAAATATTATTCTTAGCAACGGTTTAGTTCTGAATCCTATTTAAATCCCATAAATGAGTGCTGTTAAAAATATAGATATACACTTACGCAGACAAAGACATATAAGACAGATGAATGGGAACTACTAACAACAAATGAAACTATTAATTTGAAAAGCGATACGTCCAAAGGCTGACCAGGGTTAGTTTGCACGAAAACTTTCATGGTAGACAAAATTGTGATACACTCACTCGGGAAGCTCTATTTGTGAACACCTATTATAATGTATATCGTTATAACTTTATTTACGGTGTTTACATCTCTCTACAATAAAAATTATACTCCGTCCTAATACTTAAACAAATAACAATAGGGCTATCTAAGGAGATGTATATAATAATATACATAATATATGTGGCACTGGCTACATTTGTATTTTATTATATTTGTTATAATTGTAACCCGGATAGGCGGCTGTTTCCTCGGTATTGGCTCCTAAGAGTGCGTTCACTCATGTATATTGATTTCGCTTTAAATGCACGCCATGTAGGAATATCGTAAGTTCATCGCACCTTCTAAATAACATTTGAAGTTGGAAGATATGGTGTACACACTTATTACTCAAAGTCATACCTAAATTGATTGTTCTAAAACTAAATAAATACAATCGGATTAAGTATATTAATGTAATCTTAATAATAAACACTAGATTCTAAAATCATACTTCGTTTGATTCTATTAGTTTTAAGTAACAAAATATTTTTAAATGAATAAACTTTGCAATAAAATAATTTAGTGCACACCACAATTATTTAAATATATAGTAGATATTTTTAATATTACATGTAAAGATAATCATTAAATAACTCTTAATAAGTTCATTACAATATCTATCAATTAATGAAATACTCGATTTAAAAGAAGTTTTATTAAGCTATTATATTTTATTATGGTGTTTCATCAAATTATGCTAGAATAAAATTCATCCATCCTAATTTCATATCATATTAAATACGTAAGGCACTCCATTAATTTTGCTGTTTTTTTTTTTTAATCGAAAAAGACCGAAAATACTGTCACACAAGTTTCCTCTATAAAAATGAAGACCACTGGAAGTTACTGTTATCATGCACCGCACATTATAAGTTAAATTTATTTAAATATTAAGCTCGAAACAAAGTAACTAACATCAACTTCAGTTTCTGCTAACAATTAAACAGATCTAATTCTAACAACAAAGTCGACGGGCTCATTACAAACGTATACCCATGTTCTGTTATTGCAATAACAGCTGGATTCGTTGTGGATTACAAACGGGTAAGAAATAATTCGGATGTTGGGTTCGTCTACTCTTACATTATTATCCTCATAGAGGTTCACGAAAGCTCGTCTGATAAATAAAAAACCTCTTCAGATTGAATATATTGGTAAAAATGACACAATTTAACCAAAAATACCAAATTTTAATATGAATGACAAAACTTACATAGCAATCTATTTAAAACATATTCATACACAAACAACTCTATCACAGACACTAATCATTTACAAAACTCAATATAATATTATACTCAGTTTCTAAACAAGAAACGACCGTGGTCGTTTGACACCAAACAACCATTGATAACTAAAGGTAACAACGGATATTGTGTTGAAATATTAATTCAGGTAGGTACTCTGTAATCGATGACCATATGACACACGATGTGATTCTGTCGTGGTTATGATTCTAAATGAGAATTTTTAATCACGACAAACACTTTACATCAACGTTGTTGGACCCTAAATATTTAATTAAAAAGCCATTTTATTCATAAGTAATCTCTTTAAAAATTTTATCAAATTTAACTACCTATTTATACCTACATACATGACTTGTTTCATTACTTCCTGAAAAATTTCGAATGTTTATAATAAGTCCGCGCGGCGTCTAATAGCCCCCTCAAATATTTATTTTATGAACATTATTGCAATAGAAACAGAGGTAAAATCATTTATATTACTAATCAACATCATTTGTCATATTTAATTTCAAAATAAAAAGTAATTTTGATTCAAGAGATTAGTTTATTAGCGTTGAAAGATGGAAAGGTATAGATAGTTCAACTCAGATTTGCGCGCGGCCCTATGTGTGCGTCGGCTTGTAAATATACAACTTTCATTCGTGTGACAGTGACGTCGTCCGAGCATGACGTGTTCTTATCACTTTTTGTTATGGGTACAGTCGTTTACGAAAATACTAGTTATTCACGGAGAAATTATTAAGGAGTCAGATAAAGCGTTTCAAAAAATAAAACAACATTCAAAGCTTTTTATTATTAAATATAGTTTTTCATTATTTTCTCATACGTCTTTTCAAATTGACATTGATAGTATCTAAGAATTAAATACTCCTTAAGTACATAGTTTCTAGCTCGGGGTACGCGGACAATAAATAAAAGTGTGGACTAAGAATGTAAAAAGAGGTACAATCTAGTATAATAATGTAAACAAAATGTGTGGGGAATTTTAAAAAATTATATTGCTTCGCATAATGTCGACCAACATAACAAAATAATGAAACTCATTGATGAAGGGATGTGGCGTAATACTTGTCGACATGTAAAAAAGAAAAAAGAAGAATACTATAGACATTTTGACATGGAAACAGAATTTATAATTCACCTTGGAGAGTAGCAAATCCGAAATTTTATCATTTGATTTTCAAACAAACAGCGATTCATAATCATTAAAAATAAATAAACATTAAATTACGTAGTAACAGTTTTTCTTTAAACACCCGTATACAACCCCTAAATAACTGTATTGTCCCCGACTGTACCTCTTGTCACGCACACAAAGTCACTGTATATGTACAAGGGTTACCCACACATAAGGCCGCGCGCACGACTGAGTTGAACTTACTATAATTATTTTATTCGATTAATAATCTTACAAATATAAGCTTCTAATTTGTTTGATATTGTTTTCATTTTCATACTTTAAGTTATGGTTGTTATGTTTTTCTTTAAAACCCCAGAACATTCATAAAGTATTTCGTTGAGCTTATTGCGCATCGACTGCACGCCACCGGGTCGTGTATATTTGTCTAAACGTTGGTCCCTATAATTGCTATTGTAATGTTATGTCGTACATAGCAACGCAGAACGGGGCGGACGACACCGCGCGCGTAGCGGCCGGGCTCTCCGAATAAAGGCACATTGAGTCATGATTCATTTGTTATCCTATATGCAGTACCTAACCATCACTTTTACTCGTTATAATATTTCTCATTTTTGAAGATCGGCCTAGAACTAGTTAAAGGGAATAACTAATTAATAATCTACTTTATATATGAATTAAAAGTCACACCACTATTTTATCCGGTCTTTTTTCGTACACTTTAGCAATTTTGACATCCCATCATAATAGTCCTATAACATACAACTCCTCATCTCAATTCTACTCATTTTGGCAACATGGTGGTGGAACTACAATTTGTCTAATTTAACTAAAAGGCAAATTTGCCTAAAATTAGAACTAGGGCAAAGATCACTTAAAAGTTTTCTTCGCATTTGATCTCCCTCGAGGAGGGCTGCGAGGCAGGCTGTGACGACCATTGAGGCTCGACCGGGCCGTCCCATTCTGGAAACGACTCGTACATAAAATTATCAGCGGGGGTGTCGTCAACCGCTATCTCGGTCCGACTAAACGCCTCGGCAAATTTCCCAATCTCCGTCGAGCCGAATGCTTGCTGAAAAGCAGGCAACGGAACTACAGGCGGGGGGCGCTTCACCTCGGGAGGGGAGCGCCGTGCCTCGACGGGGAAACGATCGCGTACCGCGCGACTCGGGTCGTTCTGCGTCACGCCCGGGTTGAATTCTGGCGTATTTCTCTGCCTCGGACCACCGTCTCCGTTGAAAGGCGAATCTTCATAAACAGGATATGGTGTTGATCTTCCATCCTGTTGGCAGGGTTGGTTCTGGCTATGCAGATGAGCACCCTGAAAATTCAAAAGATTTATTACTGTAAATATTTTTATACAAGCGACTGCATTGTGTGCATACATTAATATTATCATTAATTGGTTATAACAGTCGCCCTACACGACAACCAATATTCTACTTTTTTGCGAGTAATTTGTAAAATGCACTAACATACTTAAAAAGATATGACGTATTTACTATACAACATATTTACAAAACAATATTAAAAAAGAGTACATCAATTAATAACCTTCATTGGTCGGCATTCGGGAGGATACCGCATATGGTCACGCGAGCACGCGGAGCGTTGGGCCCACCCGTTAGCTGCGTTCGCGCCACTCCAACCACCGCCACCCATCGCACCCATCTGCTGAAAAACAATAATATAAGCCCATTAATATTAAACAAAAAATTAAAATTCTAATTTAGTAAGAAACAAACATAGTTGGGAAAAGACTCGGAGGATGATGATGAATTTTAAACTAAACTAACAAAACTTTTAAAGACCAAAACAAGATAATTAGTATATTAATTAATTAACTAGGATACAAGTCGTAGTTACCTGATAATGTGGCCACATCTGCGGTTCGCAGTACGCGGGACCCCGACCGTTCATTCCACATTCTAGCGGTGGCTGGAAATTAAAACAACCATTTTATTTCCTGCTTAATCTATAAGAACCTTGAAATTTTTAAAAGGGGATTATTTAATACATTAAAAAACCCAAATATGAGAATAATGTTAATGCTATCGATTCTTTTAATCGTGCTTTATTTTTCGCGCAAATATTGTATCTGAGACAATACTTATGTACCTATGTATAAATATATGTATAGATGAGGGTTGAACTGCTACTTTTATTTAGCAAAAACAAAAAAGAGTTGAGCGTCATTGATTACGGGGGACCGTCTGTCCCACGCGTACTTATCGATTCAGACAGCTCGCCTGACAGACAGCTTACAGCGAATTCCACACTGAAACTGCTTCCGATACTCTTTCACTTATTTTCGCACGCATTTTCAAACTTTAGATACGTAAAAAAGTAAATGCTTGCAGTATAAATATTTAAGTGCCGAAAGATGATTGAAAACATATCTTTATTCGTTATCGTTATTGATCTTTACGTATTTACGAGTATTACATGTCATTTAAAAGAAGTTTGTATGTATCGTATCCCGCCCAAGAATATTTCTAGCACTAAGTGTCGGAATTGTAATATCCTGATTTTACATTATCCAGACAGTACCTATTCAGTGTCAAACAATTGGTGATAGTAATCATTATCAGCTAATCAGTAAACTTTTTTACACGAGGCCTATTTTCGTAAAATGAAATGTATGAACACCGAAGCTGTAAATGTGAAACCCCAACCACAGTGCTGAAATTCTTACCCAAGCTTTTCAAGTCGCTCAAGGTAGTTACCAAAGTATTAAAGGTGCATGCTTGAATGAAGATTTTCTATAGATATTACCTGTATTCGAACCAACGACGTATTTGCACTTGAAAATCGAGTTATTTACCCGCCTAAGCCACGGCGACTTCTTATAATATTAATTGTAGCTACTGGTTGCTAATATGAGTATATATCGTAAATGAGTAACATCGAATAACAAGTTTGTTTAGGAGTTTATGTATTTAAAATTAATAAACTAAACTATCTTCATAAGTTAATAGTGGCACAATAAAACCGTCTATCGCTACGAGTTTTTTGTTTGTCAATATTTACATGGAGCCATGGTGAAATATGTGCACCCAACCTGTACACGAGATAATGTTTAGTGTGGCGCTGGGGTGTGTGGGGGCGGGTGGCCGCGGCGCCGATCGATGTCCGTTACTCCCTGTGCACCGTTGCGTTGCACCAACTGCATTCATCATCACACATCACCTATGCACCTTCATTCACCCCAATCATTTCAAAAAACATCATTTTTTATACTACATGCATAATGCGCTATAATATTTAAAAAGTTCTTAAAAATCGCACAACGTTCAAACGACATATTAATCGTGCTACGGTGCTACGCCGCTGCTACGGTGCTACGCGGAATCAACTTCGGAGTTATTTTTGTTAGATTCACTTCGGTATTATTTTGAAGTTTTCTGTTGTGATTGTAATATTGTGTTAAGTGGTTTTTAGTTAATATATTTTTTTATTGTGTAGATTATGCAAGCCTGTTTAAATAGGCTTGCCACTTAAAAACAAAAACTTATTAACATGACTGTAGCTATAGTAAAAAAGTTTTGCATAAATAATATTTTGCTATAAACTCTTTTAACTGGGAAGCCCATTTTCTATGAAATATTACAATTTGCCATAAAATTAAGCAATGTTTAATAAATCAACAAGTTATAATAATACAGCACTTATGCTAGGTAATCCAAACGTTTAGGCGTTATATAAACTCATAACTGGCTGAAAACGGTTCATGTGTGGGGGAAGTGGAATAGTGACGGGAGATTTGCAGAGGCTAACTAACTATCGAGCGGCAAGCGGCGAGCGCGCGAACCACGTGACTTATCGATCAGCGCGGCGCCCACGACACTCGGAAAAATCAACCGCTGACAGCTTTCATAGGCCACCTCCACCTCTCGACACCCCCCCGCCTCGCCGCGCCGCCCCTCCCCCCCGCCCTCATTAGCGCCTTTGTGACGCTCACTTGTCTCGTAATATGACGCCGTAATGATACCACTTACCACTCGATTATTCGTTAACTTTCCCAATAGTGGACTGCCGAAATCAGACGCGAATTTTTGAGCAAAATTCTTTTTATATGTTTATGATTTAAATATGTAGTTAACACTGATAAAGGAAAAGAAACGTCTACTCTATTAAGCATAAACACTGAATAATAGAATTTCATAGCACCGCAATATGTATTTAAACTCGTCTAAAACCTAATTTGTAACGTCTGAGTAGAAATGACAACAAACTTTTGTTTTCAATGAGCAGTCATTTCAGAATTTGCACAACAAACTTTCCCTGACTGAATTTTATAGTGTGTTGGTTGAATTTAAACTCTATCTGCAATGCTTACGATTGATAATGTATGTATCTACTACAGAGAAGTGAACGTTAGTAGCGAATGAGGATGTCAACTGTCCTCTGACACTGACCTACATAATTTTAACTAGTCTTTTTGTATGCCGATGACCTATTCCACCGTAATTCGATATGCGATGGACTTACGTGACAGTTCATATTCTTAAATATGAATGCTACGAACTATGTTTATTTAAATAACTACAATGTTTTTATTTTATGCCAGCAATGATAATGTTGGTTTTGCATCATAAAGCCTTCGAACGGTATCGCGTAAGGTACGAGATAAGTACTCATTTATTTCATGTAATATTAACATTCATAATTTCCATAGTTCATTGTGGCATAATATTTACATACTGCTCTAGACTGGCTGGATAATAGATATGTATCAGTTGCGTGGCGTTCTTGAGCATATTGTAAAGATCAGCGGAGGGGAATAGGGCATTTAATTGTATTCGTTGTTTGTAAGTCAACTACCTCAAGCCACTTATGTTCTATTCTATTCAAATTCAATTCTCCTTTTCTATGCATTACTCGAAATAGCCTCGACACAATACAACAAAGCGCCTCGTATTGGTGTTGCTCACTCACGAGGAAGTTAACGTAACTAATATTATTTTGACATTTCTATTGAAAAAAGGAAAGTTATGCACTCTGTGCTTGCTCGTTAAATACTTATCAGCAGTTTTTAAACTGAGCCTAAATAATTTCTGACAAGCTGATCGGATTTCTGAACGATTATTGTAAAAGAGTTAATTTTACTGTGTTTTGATTTGAATAATAGTTCCCATTTACTTTTAGTTTGATCATAATCGTGAATCTATCGTCATTAATACCTTTTAACAGAACCGCAACCCGATTCGCCAAATAATCTGCAAACTAAACTTTTTGGGGGTCGGGGGTTGCGTCTGGACTAGGAATCTGCTAGTTCGAAACCTGGCAAGCAACAAGCCTAGACCCGTTATCAAAAAAAATACAAAGATGCTATGAATATCTGAGGTGGCTATAACCATGAAACCGAAAACCGAAAAATATTTCAGAACGTGAATAAAATAACAATGTCTTATTTTGATTTACATTTAACCCGGACTTACAGATACCTACCTCCAAAATAGGATATAGGATTTATGATCTTTCAAAATGTTGTATACGTAATGTATCCTTATTATGTGCTTATTAAAGTATTTAAAAGAGTCCATGTGACCTATTGGTTTAGGCACAAACTTATATGAACGGGATTGAATCTATCGTCTTCATACTGATAGTGAGGATACTACCTTCGTTACTACCTTCTAAGTGTATTTTAGACACCAATAATCAAACTGGACTCAAAAGTCTGAACTCGTTAAACCACCTTGAGCAAGTGTGCAAATGAGCAAACATACTGGCGATCTTAAACCTTCTCTTTGTGGAAAAAGGGTTGCTCTTAACAGTGGTTAGTAAAAGGGTTGGTGCTTAGGTATATAAAATAAAATGATATATACTGACCGTGGGCGGCAGAGGTAGGTGCTGCGCAGGCGTATGCGCGCGCTGCTCCCGCCGCGCCAGCGAGCGTCGCACGCGCGCCTCCTTCGACGCGTACCCGCCGTAATCTAAACAAGCATTGTTTATCACTCGCGGGAACATCACAATAGCACGCGTCAATATACAACAACGCCGATACTCATTACTGCCAAATTCTGATCTGAACCGCACAAAGGGCAACAGGTTGTAGTATCACGAATATTTATAAAACCAAAAGAATTGATATATTTATTTTATTTACGTATCTTTCAAAACATGTCATTGAATTACGGCCAAAGAAACCTATCTAAAATATACTGTACATTAACACATTCACTGCGTTACGGCAAGTATTTGGCCGTATTTGACTCTCAGCCAGTGCGGTAGCTCGTTGTCCTTGTTTTGCGTACTGTGCGGGGGCGATTTATCTAAGTTCCCTTGCGCGTAGGAATGAGATAGTGATATTTTCAATATTGTTGCTTTTAATATAATAATATTGTACACTAACAATATACGGCAAAATAGTTGCCGTAACGCACAGTAAAATAATTATTTTCATTCAGTGCGGTACGGCGAATATCTTGCCGTACCCCCCCAACCCCGCACCACACTGCATGCGTCCGCGCGGCGGTTCAGTGTGCGCTAGTGCTGGCCGTAAGCAAGACGTAACAATATTTTTTGTGAAAAATATTACGCGGTTCTGCTACAATGAGACGTTCACATAAAAAACTGGATTTGAGTAGAGAGAGAGAGAGGGGAAATCATCATCTTGATGCCAAAGATGTCAAGTGTGAAAATAATTCAGTGGAATAACTACCTACTTACTAAGTTTCATACACGTCCTTTAATAGTTTTTCGTTTTTTTAAATTGGTCTGTTGGCGTAGTGGTTGTGGGTTCGATTCCCACACAATCAAACATTCTTTGTCTAGTTGTCTTAGTCTGGGTGTATTTTCTAACTATACTATGCATTATATGTATTTGGGACTAGGTGGCGCTTTGGGGCTAGGTGTATAGTGTGATTGTGGTAGAATATAAATACATATTTATACATATTATATAATTAGGTTACATAATTATGTTGATTTATATAATAATATAACACTGATAAATATGAATATTTTATCTACAATAAAAAATATTTTTAAACTATCGACTATCATTCCAGAAGTAAACCCCATCCCTAGCATTTTTTCACTTCTACGCTGTACGGCATATATATTGCCGCGAATGAAAGATTTTGAAAAATCTCTGTATCTTTCAAAGTATAACAGAGAACCCGGGGCGACTGCAGCTAGGTGTATACAAGGATATAGTCTATCGATTTGTTGATAAAAACCATTGATATAGGTGGTTTCCACGTCTGTATAGGCTTTGAAAGTCAGGTTCTGGTACGGCAAAATAGAAGCCGTAACGCATATCAGGAAATATAGATACGGGCAGCATTTGTCTCGTATCGCACTAGTAGAAAGTTTAGATTTAACGCTGCCGCAGTGAATGTGTTAACAATACATCTACAGTTATATTACGTTGGCTGACTTTGCTGAAGTAGCACTCGCGGAACCTACGTCATAGTAGGTGCCATTTCATTTAAAAATCGATCATAGGTAGGTGTATTATGTAGGTACGAGTATGTAGCGATGCAGCAACGCCAATCGAAACCGTGACCCTGAACGTAGAAGATATTTTGTAACGTAGACAATATTTTACCGCTGATAATTTTGCTGAAGTAAGTAAAATAATGAGTTCACC
Source organism: Helicoverpa zea x Helicoverpa armigera (assembly GCA_033682625.1). NCBI lineage: Eukaryota > Metazoa > Arthropoda > Insecta > Lepidoptera > Noctuidae > Helicoverpa > Helicoverpa zea x Helicoverpa armigera. The sequence goes on from JAWIIS010000032.1 coordinate 6,664,241, forward strand.
CTACATAATTTATCCGCATTACATTATAATTGATGTCACAGTTTAAAATTTATTTATTTCTATGAAATTGTTTACCTTGCAAAATCGATAATTATGACTTCGTTTTAGGTTGACCGACATAAATTCAGTAAGCGTTACGTGACTTTAAAAGACAATTAAGCAGTTACACCTTCAAGAATCAGTTTCGGAACGTTGCCAGCAAAGCATGGTAATGGTAATTACCTATGACAATGCCCTTGTGACCGCCTATTGCATGGTCATTGGGAAATCCAAGTTCAGTAGTAATAGTCTTCCAGCTAATGAGTTACCGATTGTAAAATGTTTGAAGTTTCTGAGTGACTGGGACTGTTTCCTTGAACAGATAGGTAATAAGAGTGTCATGCGTGACTTTAAAGATAATTGTATTAAGCATGTATGCACACAAAATGGGCCGCTAGAATAAAATGGCCCATCATAGCTACTACTAGCAAATATTTCAGGACACAGGAAACTTGGTCTAACTTCTCTAAGATCGATCGACGCGAAAATGTTGTTATTTTACGCCATAATTTTTAAATGTTTGTATACCGAGCAATATTTGAGGTAATCAATTTGTTATTAAGCTTCGTTATAAAAATACTTTCAAGTCCAAAAATACGTGATTATTTGCAGCATACAATTGATGAATACTTGTTAAGTTCCTTGTGTTTAAACATCAAAGTAACACCCAACCTGAGTTATTGATCACAACATTAATCATTTCGATGTCATTTACTCTGCTTGCTACGAGTATCTAGCTTGTAATCAAGTCATCTTATAGTGCTCTTATCTGATCTGCTACATTAATATTAATACATATTTATAAAACAGTTACTTCGCACCCCTACAGATTTTATTTACATTATAATATTTTCCACTCAATTCCCCAAAAATATGTTTACGGTAGCAGCATCCTTACTGTTCATATAACTTTTTAAAATAATCGCGTCACAATCGTTTTAATGATGACCGTAATGCAAAGCTGTCAAATTGGCAAATTAATCGTTCAAAATTAAAATACAAATTGTTTGTTGTCGGGTTAAATTGCGCAAAGAACTCCATCTGCATATTCATTAATCGCTGACCTGGCGATGACGACTTTTTTAATGATGAATGTATAAACTAGCATTGGTAAACAAGACAATTCTGCTTGCATAGTACATATTTAGTAAGTAGGCTATATTCATGTTATATTCAAGTTGATGATCCGGCGCTAGAGTCTCGTAGTCGCGTAGTAGTGCGAAAGTCGTTTGATGTGTTACGTAGCATTTATAAGGAGTTGAGCGGCGGATAGCGACACGGGTGTTAGTACCCCGGTCAATATGTAGAGTGGCTGTGCTGTGCAGGCGATCAATCGCGTTGCGGCGTGGGGCGGGCGGGGCGCGGCGGCGGGGGCCGGGGCGAGCGACCACCTGTAGCGCGCCCCCGCCCCCGCGCCGCCGCCACCTCTGACATCGACACGTGACGTAGACACCGAGAAATCCGCCCAAACGTAAACATTAATTCTTACTTCATTCTTCATTGTTCAGAATGTCGCTTCGCGCCACGCGCGCGGATTCCGATCTCTCTCGTATTGGTAAACAAATTCAGGTCGACGCACACTCCGTGTAGTCAGGCATGTTATTGTGCTAACTAGCTCCACTGTTATGTGGAATATACGTGAAATAGTTCAATACTTGTAATTCAATTACGTTCAAGGAATTAGTTACTGTATATTTTGCTGCAGCACTATAAGGCATGCATTATGGGGATTTTTTTAGAGTATCCGATAGTAATTATCACGAATAGCTGACACAAACATACAATAATATTAAAACTAATACCTATAGCCCTGCATTTAATTTGCAATACGAATCAAAGAAATTGATATTCTCTACTAACGTTAAAAAAACATATTGCAATAAGTAGTTAAATAAGTCAAAAGCACCCAGTTCGAAATTTATATCATATTATTGCTAGATATACAAAGACATATTTTTCAGCGCTTATGGGAATTTTGTGTGCCGTTTCTATATTGCATTATAACCACGAAATGACGTCCTTTACGGAAAAAGTATATAATTATACAACCCTATAAAGCATACCCTATAATTACTGAGCCAACTGAAGATTTAATTTTTTTAAAAAATAATTCTAATCTGGTTTCATTGCAAACCGTCTTATAATCACTTATGGGAAATTAGACTTATGCCAAATGAATTGTAGGGATCGCAATAAACTAATTAGTACGGATCGATAACTTGATGTTATTTTTAAATAACGTACCTAACTTTGTAGCCCTTGCAAGTAAGAGTACATAAATACGATAATGTAAGATTAATAGGTATAATTAATATCGGCATGGTACTGATATTAAGAGACATTGTTTTTAGAAACGATCACCAAATTATACATGCTTAATTAATCCTTCTTTGGAGTTACGTTAGTTAGATTCATCATAATTTTTATCACTTTTTAATAAGCAGTTTAGCAACAATACTTATTTCGGATTGGTATTTTATGGAGCATTAACAATAACGTGTGATTTTTGAAGTGATTATTGTTTTTATTTTGTTGCATATAAGGTCTGCTACGTCACATTACAGAATCGTAGCATTCGTTAAAGTTAAAATTGTGTTATACCAATAGATTTAATTGGATTTAAATTGGGGAAGATTTTGCCCAAGTATTTTTGATAATTATACGTATGTATCTACGTTGGTACATACATACATTGACAACCTACATAATACATCTGTAGTTGAACTAGTTGTATCTACGTGTAAATAAGTTCCTGTAAGATATACCAACCCATAGGCATGACATGTTCATGGTGCATGTGGTGACTGGGGTAGTCATAGCGGTAGTAGCGCGCGTAGGGGTCGTGCGCGTGCGGCGCGTAGTAGGCTTGCGCGTAGGGCGCGTAGGGCAGCGGCGCGTACCCGTAGCCGTCCCAGCCGGCCGCGCCGTACTGCCCCGGCCCTCGGTACTCGCCGTAGTTGCAGCAGTCCATGGCGCCCTACGCGCCCGCCGGCGCACGCGCACCCCGCCTCCGACATCCTCGCCCGGCCGCGCACCGCCACATCACCGCACTCTTACGCTCTGACAACCCTACCACTATTCAAAACTCGACAAGTTCATGACTATAAAACCCACTTCCCAAAAAAATAATTGAACTTTACGTCAAATATTATTATTTAATTTTAAACTATAAAACAAAGTTTGTGTATAACAATTTTCCTAAACTCTGAAAAATATTTCAGAGTGCGATGACTACGCGTAGAGATCGAGCGCAGTTTCGCGGCGGGAATCGGACGCGGGTGCGACGTTAGTTAGCGAAAAGAGGTCGTTCGAGTTTGCCGGCGACGACGAGAGATTCGATGGACGAGGGCGGTTGCGGGGCGCGGGCCGCGAGGAGGGGCGACGCCCGCTCGCCGGCGGCTCGGCGCAGCGCGGCGCTCGACGGACGCCGACTGAAGGCGCCGCGGAATCGATACGCCGCCGCCGCCCGCGGCCGCCCGCCGCGTGCCCTCGCCGCCCGCACTACCTGCCTGCGCCCGTATTGCGCGCGAACTTTGTCTTCCCCGACGGAATTTTATATTTAGAACCATGGTGAAACGATTGATCGATACTTTGCACTATTAATTAGTACCTACACACTTTCACTCGATATTCCAGAGGGAAAATACCCGCTCACTTTGTAGCTACTTTCTCATTACTTTATTTAAGTTTTAAGTGTTCTAAGTCTTCCTGCACGATTTTCGCTATAGTTATTGATGTCTGCGAGTGGTGCTTCCGCAGATTCCTGCAGTATCTACCGTCGTTTGGAATCCGCGAGGAAAAAAGTTTAGTTTGAAATATTTGGAGGAGTTGCGCTCTGTTTGTATAGTCAGGTGGTGGATACTTGCAAAGTTTTATCGAATTGCGCGTAGGCGGCAGTGACCCACATCGGCGACAATCATGTGGCGCATCACCCGCGCCCTTCGTCCTCCGCCTGGCACTGCCTCTGCCACACACTACTTTCAATAAAACCAGCCGTTATGAACGAACTTACTTCTCTTAACATTGCAATCACGTTTCTCTCCAGTCACATCATACTTATTGCAAGTTGCCAGCTGTGTAATATTCAAAGTTGTAGTTCCTAATACATTCATTATCTGTTTTAACTTTTGAAGTTAAGGCGGTTGGTTTTAAACCGTTCAAAGTTTGCGTTCATTGGTAATTGGGTATTCTTAGAAATAGATATCATTTGCGAAGAATATAATGTTATTATACCTCAAAATTATAGATGGTTTAGAGAATAAATATGCAAAAATGTAACTATGATTTTTAAGCCATTTAGAATAGTTATAAGTAGGTTCAGCTATGTAGGTTGCATTTTGTAATGTATCACTCACTTATCGGCTACAATAAGCTGAACGAAAACAGTTTTAAATTCCTCCGTATTCAGTTAAGCCGAAGTTTTGTACCCAAATATTGGAGATAAATTGCTGATCAATGAAGGAAGTTCATTGATAACTCAATGCAAGACGTATCAACCTTTAAGAAGGCAAGTTTTCTGCGCTCATTGATGTAAGGGTTAAAGTGGGAAGGATACATTTTTACTCCTGTTAATGTGCTCTACCAGTTTTATCAGCAGAGATTTTTATTTCAAAAACATACTTAGAGTATGGAGTATATACCTAGTTATCAGGAAAATGAACTACATTAAGTTTACATATATGTATAAAAAAACTACCAAAAATCGTTTGAATCGACATATTTGTGTTCTGCGCAACTCCACATTGAAAAAAGCGTGATAGTACGTAGGCCGGTCGGCGTGTGATAGATCCTTCTAAAGCTATGTATACTATGTATAGGTACATAGTGCTATGTATAATGTTACTTACGGGAGCGAGTTCACTCCATGTACCAACTACGCCGGCGCGAACATTCAAAATTCTGCCCAAGATATTTACAGTGAACAATCAGAGTTTTGAACTTCGTGGAATAAGCCATAAAAAATAAACTTATATTTCAATAATTAACACAATAATTAATAATGATTGTGTTAAGTATACTTAGGTAAACATGCCAAGTATTTGGTACGTAGATCTGTACCTATTAGTTTTTCACAGCTTTTTCAATAGGTACCTATCTATCTGTTAAATCTAATCCCTATTTAACAGTTCATTAAAGCGAGAAAACTCAATCCTAGGGCATTAAAAATAAAGATATTAATGTTTCATAAAAACAAGTAAGGTAGATAATATCATTCCACCTAAAAAGGTATGTATAAGGGTTGATGTGACCTTACTATGGGTACTTAGGTAGTCCTTAATTTTTTTTTCTTCTAACTGTATCATTTAACAATCAAATCATTAAACTGACTGCTATCCCAAAAAAGTTTAGACAAACTGCGCGGAAATTAGGAACCAAAAGTTGTCATAACAGTACAAGTGGTTGATATTGATAACGTATCAGAGCAATGTCGTCTGTAAATGTGTCTCGGTAATTGTGTTCTAATGTATGTTGTGTAGTGACTGTAGAGAAGCCAGGCGCGGGTTATCATGCAGATTGCGGCGAATCAATAGGGGCGCCTCGGCCACTGACGGCGGATGACGATCAATAGCGTCCCAGTGGAGCTGTCTCCGCATTAAGGGGCTTCCTCGAACGCCCTTACACCTACCCACAGTCTACCTACACTTCGTACATAACTTAGTGTTACAATACGACCAATGTGCCGACTGTTTGTGTCGAACGCGTGTGAATGTTATAGATTTGAACGATAATAATTTATATTTTATGATAGAGCATTTGCGCGCTGAAATCTGATGTTACGTTAACTTTACGTATCTATCGTCTAATAATTAGTTATAATTACGTATATAAATTTAACTTTCCACCTGAAGAATTTATAATATTTATTGTTACACTGTAGGTAGAGCATATTAAATTAATAAATCGTAGAATAGCTATCAGACTAACCAGCCCTAAACTATTCACATGGATAATCACTGATAAAGGAAATAAATAAAATACTAAAAAATAATATCTGCACCTATTAACTATCTACTTAATATGCGCCATATTTCTAGTACAGCCAAAATCGAACTTTCTTCTTAGTCTTGAAAGTACGATTAGGCCTCACGTGGTAGATCGCTGCGAATAGTTTTACTTAGTTACCATGCCGATCAATGGCAATGGAATGAAAACATAAAGTGTGCTAGTACAATCCAATCTCGCTCGCTGTAACAAACAGCTATGGGAAACGGGTTGTTGCCATGAGCTAGCAATCCGTCAATCACCTTCCACGGTGTTAAAGTATGCGCTCATCACGTGCAACGCATCGGATTATTCAGTTACGGTATTTCATTGCTGTGACGAAGTATCTACATTTTTGCGCGTCGAGTTTTCCCTCCCCGCAAACCATCACGCTACTCGTAACTATCGCAGAGGGGTAGGCAGATTTCGCGTTGCAGAATAATTTCGCCATATAGGTATCGGAATGATCGAATAAAATCGTGAATAGTATGAATCTGATTCGAACAGATTCTTGTGCCGCAACCGCAATGCGACCCTCTATATTGATAATGCACTCATCTTTTAGATACACAGAATCTGCAGCGGTTACTCACTTAGCGGTAAGAGTTTGGAGCTATTGCTTGCTGTGAGAGGGAGATTTGTCGATTGCCGACGCTATCATATAGGGATCTACCTAGGTACTTATCTGCGCATAAAATAATGTTGCAATTAAATCATTTTGATTTTAGGTTTCTGGCAAAACTGGTAGTGTTACCTAACTTACATAGGTACCTAAGTAAGTGGAAGTTGATTCATGAATAACATATTTACAGATTGTTTTGATATTGTTTTTTTAGTTAAGTTTACCTACAACTCGTATATCTTAGCTTTCGGGCCAACCCAGCCTCATAGGGGTGTAGACAGAGAATCGAGCGGCGCCGAGTTTCCCCATGCTAGCTAAATACAAGTACCTACCTACCTATATGCATTCAGTTGTCTATCTCTACATCCATAATTCATTTTGTGCAAAACTCCTCGGTTTTCCAGCACGTTAATGGGTGGCACGGTCGGAATTTCACAGGAAGAACTTCATCAAATCTCTGAAAGAATGGTCCCATCTAGGGCTGCCATCTCGAATTTCGCCAAACCCGGACAAACATTAAAAAACCCGGACATTTGGCGTAAATCGCATTTTTTCCCCGAACGAGTACGATTTTTTTTAAAACAAAATAATACCTAATTTGTAATCCATTTACTATTAACATATACTTAAATTCAATGAGGTGCTTCCTTACATGAAAAGTGTCCGGGTTTTCCCCGGACACTTCTTGAAACCCCGCCCGGACGGCCCCCGGACGGCCTCCAATCGAGGACAAATCCGGGGAAACCCGGACTGATGGCAGCCCTAGTCCCATCAAGTAAAGAAATGTTTTGAACATACCTACCTATTTATTAAAATATTGACTAAGTGCGAATTGGATACGTGTTCCTCCACTGGTTCTTTACCTAGGTAGGGACCTATTTAATTTGTAGATTAATTACCTAGGTAAATACTGACTCTTACTTAAATAAAAACGAACTATAAAATCTAGCTTGTGTGTGGGGTGCCCCCAAAAATGTTCGTCTTATTTTAGTTTTTATTAGATACTTATTTATTATTCTTCGGACTAAGAATTAGCATTGGCATACGTGGCAATACAACCAGTCTTCTAGGCACGTTTTCGGAGGACAGTCATCATCATCCTCCGAGCCTTTTTCCTCACTGACATAGGGACAGTTGGGGCACAATGGTACGAAAAAAATATATTTATTTTTAGAAAAATCAGTGTTTATTATTTATGTAATTTTTGCTTACAGATATCAACAATATACCTTAACTTAATAATTGCACAGCAAAACGGAGATCAATAATCAAACTTAAACCTATTTATCTTTGATTTTGTGAACACCTTCCTGTGTTCCACTGTGCCCCAGGTCTGGGGTACAATGAAACAGGGTATGGGGCACATTGGAACTCGACCTATATTCATACCAAAACATTAACCAATGGTATCAAATCTTTTTAATATCTTGTCAGGAAACGTGTAGATGCTTTTTTGACGTTTAGTTTTTCCAGATAAGGACGGGTTTGGCAAGACTAGTTCAATATCCTCAGCTGCAACCATTGCCATGTCAGGTTCTAACGGAAAATAGAAACTTTTGTCAACTTTTGCACTTCGTCGCAAATAATTTATCTCAAATTCGTTATTCTCATCTATATCAGACAGTATTTGACCAACAAAAAATTTGATTTGCTTCAAATCGGCAAATTTCACCACTATAAAATCGTTAGGTTTTGGTAATTTAAAGCTGGACAGTGGAAGTTCCATATCGTTATCACTAGATTCGCACGAAGTTATATTATCATCTGAATCGAACCTTTTCTCAGGACTAGAAAATAGTGTCTTTGTTACTTTTTCAGTTTTCAGTCTTTTTACAGTCTTCGCCATTTTTGTTCTCTTTATTTTTCTTTGTTCTCTTTCCCGTGCCCGTTCTTCTATTTCATGTTTCACAGGAGTGTCAGTTAATATCATACTTTTTCCTTTATTTCTTCCTCTCTTTCAAGCTCATACCACCTTCTACGAGTTCTACAGCTTCTCGCATGTTAGCTTCGCTGTGAAGTCCCCTGTACCTTTTTCTGACACGGTGTCTCACCATTCTGGACTTGCGTAAAATCTGCCAAAAAAAATAAATTAAATTAGTGGGGTTCAATGGAACAGTGTTCCACTGTGCCCCGTTCCATAGTGCCCCATAGCGTGTAAAAAAATTCAAACAAGTCTTCAAAAAGTTAGGTCATGTTTTGAAATTAGGTAACACATAGCGGTCTCAAATAGACAAAATGATTAAGATTTATGAAATAAATATATCACTTACCTATTGTTTAAACTTTTTTACTAAAATCGAAAGTACTTTGAAAAGAAATCTCAACTTTTGAAAATAAAAACCAATATTTTTCTATTCACAGCTCCATTGTTGTCGCACCGCCATATTTCACTACGTCCTCGTATGACGCAGGACGCGCTGCCATTGGTCGTAGCGGTAGCGCGCGAATTACTTTGAAATTCAAATTTTTATCGTTATTGTTCCATAGTGCCCCGTGTTCCACTGTTCCCCAACTGTCCCTACATAGTTTGGGCTTCCAGTCTAACCGGATCAGATTTTATTTATTTTAGAGGACAGTGAAGCGGAGGATTCGACGACTAATTAATATTCTTTTATACCTATACGTTTTTATTTTTGTATATAGTACCTACCATTTGTAATTATACCTAGTGGCAACAGTTGATTACCTCAAGCGCGGATCCAGCCCTCAAAAAAGGTTGTGGTCACAGCTACTAGAAAATCGGCTAAGTACCTACAAATCGGAGCATGAACATGCTCATTAACAATCATGCAAGTCGTTTATGAACTTTTGAAATAAACTATTTTCTTTTTTCTGAGCATCAGGACTTTGGCATTAGGAAAGAAAATAAACTTAGGAGGAAGTCGGACCCGTTTTAAAAAATATACCGGGGGCAATCATTGCTAAAGCACCCCTATGTATAGAAAGATTGTGAGTAGTATTTTTTTGCGCGAGCGCAGCAAGCCGGAAAATTTTTAGATTTTGTTGTAGGTACCAAGTTATAAAACCAAAAGCGAAGACGCAGAATATAAGCGTATAAAGTTGCGCGAGCGAAGCGAGCGCAAAATTTTTGAGTTCTGTGCCACAAATTACCTAAAGAAATTATAAAAAAAAGTACTGTGTAATTAAGGAAGAAGCTGTGAGCGTAACGAGCGCAAAATTTTGGAATCTTGGAACACGAAATCACTCAAACAATTAAAAAAAAGTAACTTCCGAGGGAAAAACCGCGAGCGTAGCAAGCGCGAAATTTTTTTGAGTTTTGGAACAAAACAGTACCTACCAAAACAACAAAAAAAATTAAAATAGTGCCTATTGTAAATAATAATAATTGTATGGTAATAGACAGCTGTGTTGATGAAAAGTTTGTTCTTCACCGCTTCTTCACCAGAAAGTGCTGAAAGAGGGCGTTATGGGGGTGCAATCCTCTTCTACTTTTAAATTTTAACTTAAACGAATGTTTTCGACATTGGACTCAAATCACCGCAAAGTGAAGAAGCCGCGAATTTTTCGAGTTTTGGGACTCAAAAGTACCTCAAAAACTAAAGCTGTTAGAAAAAAAATATGGTGACCTCGAATTAGTAAACAGCAGTCATAAAATTAAATGCAACAAAAAAAGTCTTATTTTGTTCCCTTGTGTTATGATCAGCCTATCGATTTCAAAAACCGTAAAAGTGTGAGGTCACAAGTCAAATAAGGTTGTGGGCATGCCCATCGTGCCCACAACGGTGGATCCGCCCTTGGATTACCTGTGAGAATTGCAACTACATGTCCGGCCGAATTCGTTCGTGTTTCGCAAGGCACATTATGAGACCCGGCTGTTACTTCTACATCGCTGGCAGTGGTTGGGTACCGACAGAAGCCAGAAAGTTTTATAATCAGTTTTAAGGTACCTTTCTTTTTTTTAACGACGTCAAAAATCATCAAATGACCGCTCCCGCTGAGGGTTAGCAGCGGTGAGGGAGTGTCAAACTCTTACTGACTAAAAACCGTCGTGTTCCGTCATAGGCCTTTTATGTACCAGGGTCGCGGTATCTCTTTCGAACAACCCGCAGCCCCGGAAGGCCTTGGCCTTACTCGTCGTGCCGATGCCTACCTACGTTTTGAATTCTTGCAGCCGACCGCACATGCTGCAACTGCATGAAGTCGGCCGCAGCTGCACTGCTGGTTTGTAGTCGCTCAAAAAAGGTAGGTACTCTGCTGCATCCGGTTAAGCGGTCTCTAAGCTCTAGACTAGACCATCTATTAAATTGCACAATATTATGTTAAAGGTATTATTGCGCAATGATTGAACTTAAGTTTGCAATAAGTTTAATAGGTACCTACACAATCTTCCGGGAACGGTATTTCCTTCTAGAGGCGTATGAAACATTGGGTGGAACAAGTTGGAAATAAAATGTAAACCTGTACGAAGCATATTTTTTATTTATATGTAACATAATTTAAAATCATGTAAATCGTGTAAAATTCTGAATAAAATATCCAACAATATTATACTAACGCAAATATAATATATAATTTAACTTAACTATAAATATACCTATAGCTATCTAGATTCGGTACACCTAAAACTTTAGGTAATGTTCCATACAATAATTAACAATTTTCACTAATGGCATTCGCAGGAGTAATTCAAATCAACAATTATTATTCATTCTATAAAAATATTTGAGATAACAAGTAACTAAGTAGAAGTAACGACTTGTCATACTTAGCTACTTACAAAATTAATCTAACACTAACATTTTAAACTATCAAATAGTAATTATAATAAAACAAGAGAATTAAAGGTAACTTATTTAAATTCCAAAAACTTTCTACTAATTCAATAACTTACGATAAAATCATTTTGGCACAATTCGCCAAAAATAAATGAAATTTCTAGTTATTACAATATCATGATTAGGTATTTTTCCAAAAGATATTGTAATTTAATAAGATATCCACAAAGTATGTGGCTAAATTTTTATTGGAAATAATAACTTAATTAAACATTAAAATGTACTCAACAATAAAAGGATAACTAACAAGTACAAGGGAATATCAATCAAAATATTGAAATGTAATATTTTTATACATCATTGATTTTTGTTTGGCATTGTGAAAAACACACTGCATATTTTTCTTACAATGAAATTCTTATCAAGATCGAATCGACTATTAAGCACCTATTTTTTTTTACTGCATCATTTGTACAGTTCTCCCCTCTGTTATGCACTTTTAAGACTATCTTATAGACCAAAATAATTCTTGAAGAACAACTCGATCCCTATAGTAACAATGAAGATCTTCATATATTATAAACTTTCTTATGATATAAATATTACTCACATGTGCAATCAAATTATGTAGGACTGAATCCTTTAAGGGGGAAGATCTCATGTCTTTAGCGTAGCTTCAAGTACACACGTAAGTAAAATTGTAGATTATTTGTAAACAAAAGGTCACTGACAAATCTATCAGTTGTAACATTCACATTCTGCTATAATCTTTAATAGTCATAAATCAGCGTCAAAAAATATTTCAGCTATAACTAATAATTTATTCAATTCTATACTACATCATTCGCGATCTTGTCGCCACTGTTCACCGATATAAGAAAACTGCCATTTATTTTACTTCTAGTATTGGGCTCCACTAAGACAACCTAATGTAACAAAGTAAAAATCTAAACTAAATACATACAGCCAATAATACAGATTTCAATAGAGTCAGCGGACTTTTCAATAACACTGGCTGATGCTAGGGAAGCAACACCAGTTCCTTAAAATGCACACATTAATATCAAACAGGCCATAAACTTTTGCACCCAATATACTCAAATAGGTAGTTATTTCGTGTCCGTACACTTGAACTCATTTATTTTGAAAATACTGAACTGGGTGGATTTTAATAGACAAAATAGACCCTATAAAAATTTCTAATAAAAAATTTCCTTCTCAATTACAAGCAAAAGCTTTCAGTCTCTTACACTACATCCTTTGACCTAAACTACACTACTGCAAGGCATTGATTTTCGTTTAACAAGGCACATCAGCTTTCTATGTTGTCTATCCAATGTCATAATGTATCATGACAAACAACCTAAGGCACATATTTGCAGAATAATAAATGAAAATTAATTCCTTTGACCATGACTTGTCCACATATGCTCTTTGAATGTCTCACGCATTGTGAAAGACCTTGGGCACAGATAGCAACATAGTCTATTGGTCAAGTCCGAGTGCATTAATCTGACATGATATTTTAACGCAGACTGATTGGAGTACTTCATGCCACAGTGAGGACAGTCACCGCAGATGGCTGCATGATTTGACTGTTGGTGGGCAAGCCCTTGTGACGTGGAGGCACCTGTACCTAACACTGGTACTGTAGACATCCCTGCCAACATCAGGAGAGCTTGTGATTGATCTTGTGTGTAAGTACTTTCAGTGTCTGTGCCATCTTGATGTTCTGATAATAACACTTCTGGTTCATATTCCACATCAGATTTTGGGGACTGTTTTTCTGGCTTAAAATGAAGTTCTTCTGTTAATATGGTCTTTATAGGACTTTTAGACGGTGCGTTTGTAAAAGTTACTGTATCCGTGTTTATATCTTTAGACCGTGTTGAACAATGCACATCCACCATAACATTTGACACTTTCTTGAGAGTTGTATTATTGGCACTAACTTCACTTTTTGATGGATTGATTCCTGTAATCAATTAATTTTAGAAATTAGGGCTTTTCTTTTCATTATGTATTTTTTTTTTTTAATATGTTTTATTAATGTTTAGTTAAAAATATATCCAACACAATCTCTTATTAAGAATGTAGAATTAAATAAATTAAATAACAATAATTAATAACTAAATAATAAAGAATTTACAAATAAGACAGATCATACCTGAAAGCAGGGATCTGGCAAGCATACTGTTTTCATAATCAGGAAGGCTATCGTCATTTTCAGAGTTGGCATTTATTGATAAAGTAGGCGAGCTGTTGTCATCCGTCCTTTCTGTTTTTATAGTAATCGGAATGTTGTCTCCTTGAGCATTCACCTAAACATGCAAAATTATGATTTAGCATCTATTATACATTGAAAGAAATTATACATTATTTTTAAAGTGTATATTGTGTTATCTTAACTAAATCAAAATAATAATAAATTTAATTCATATACAGTCGACTCTTGTTAATTCAAACCTGCGATATTTCGAACATCTCGTTAATTCAAAGTTATCACGAGTTCCCTACAAAATCTCTTTATATTTCGAACTAAATCAATACATTTTTATGCACTTGGTAATTCGAACGAAAAAAAGCATTGCTACATAACAAAACGACGCGTTAATTCGAATTCTTAGTCGTCCAACACTCGAGAATTCAAAATTGCAGAGAGAAAGAGGCGGAAAGATTGTAAGTCAGAGTTAGAGAGCAGTCTGAGTAGCAGCAATCTGTTTTGAAGCAGTATGACGGAGCTGTTTAGAAAAATTAATTAATTCGCATCATGAATACTTGTATGCACACAAATATGTCTTTAAACTCTGACATTGTTATAAAATAGCAGTTAACAAATAATAATTGATCAACTGAACGCGCCCAAACGCTGTGCAACGGAACGCGTCGAGTACAGCGGGGCGCGGGGGGACCACGGCGGCCAGCGCGAGCGACGGACGGCGGCGCCGAGAACATTCGGCCACAGGCAGCGCAGCGGCATGCGCCTTACCGCTCGACATACGCACAGTGCCTTTTATTAATATACAATATTTGTTACAGTATTCAGTTGAGCCTTTCATTTCTCTCAACATCAACACTTGATAATTCGAAGTTTTATTTATTTTCTCACACAAATTTCGAACTATTTAATATTTCAAAAACTCGATAATTCGTAATATTTTAAGAGTCCCTCGAGTTTCGAATTAACGAGAGTCGACTGTAGTACCTGAGATGTTGATGAACTTTTTCCATTTGCTGTTATAGTAGCTGGTTCAACTTTGCCTTCACATTTTTTGTCAATATTATTTTCTGGTAAGAACACTGGGCTGTCAAGTTTATTAGTTTGTGGAAGATTACTTCTAGTGTAAATATCACATGCTTCTAAAACTTTACTCTTTTTGGGGCCCTCCCCTATATTTACATCATTAGGTTTGTCAGAAGTACTACTTCGTCTCTTCTTTAACGCTGGCAGCTTTGCTTCCTTATGAGCAGCACCAAAAAGTGGTTTCGATGATATGGTAAGTTGGGTATATAGTTTATTTGACGTGTTCTGTGATGAAAAGTTTTCTTTCTGTAATTAAATGACAAGAAAACTATGAATATGGAGTTTTCAAAACTATCTCTTAGTGAGATGGTTTGTTTTATAAATATTGTTTTGTTACAATTGCATGTGATTTGAGTGTCTGTATATATAAAATGTCATATGCCTCTTATGCAAAATAAATAAGGTATCACACCATGAATAAATATTTTAATCAAAAATTAGAAAAGAGAAAGTAATTAGGTTTGTAAAATTGATAGATCCTAGAAAATAAAGACCTTTTCACTAGTAAATAAACCTTATTTACTATTACTATTTATGTAATAAACCATACCTGCTGTGTTACACCAGTTAACCCTTTCACTTGCAGCAATGCTGCCGTGTGCAGGAACGAAGACAACTTGCTCTCCTCAATGAACACTTCTCCCTGGTACATGTAAGACAGCAAACTGACAATATCATCTGCTGACACATCTTTCAGTATTATAACCGGATGCTGACATGGGTTTTCCTGGAATTTTAATCATTTTTATTTAAAATTTGCTTGATAAGGACATAAACATGTTTCTTGAGTATACTAGGTTATTGAGTTCCAAGGATCCACTCAATAAGTGCATTGACACAACACACTTATGTTGACATAACAAACTGATCTTTAATTCCACATCTTGACAATAATAGGGTCAACAGAATAGAAAACTAAGAATATGTGTACATGTTACATGTTCATTGGTATAAATATGAAGGTTATTAATGTCCTAAGTCATTCACCTTGAACACATTCCTGAAGTACGGGCTGCACGCTGACAATATGACTTTATGGGCCTTGATATTTCTGCCTTCACAGGTGAGCGTAACGTCAACCAAATCTTCTGAACACTTCAATGAATCCAAGGCACTCACTATGTTTGACTGGAAGTTGTTCCAACGTAAACAGAATTGATCAGCCATCCCTATGGTTTCTGTCGAATAATCTGCAAAACAAAATTATTTAGGCTGACTTCTAGTTTTGACAAATGACACTGCAACGAAACCGTTCAAGTTTTTTGATAAAAGAAAACTTTAACACACCTGTAGTAAAACGCTCATTACAGTTACAGAAAACATTAGTTTTAGTTAATTTTTGTTTTTACAAGATGTAATAACTTTGTAAAATGCAAAAAATGCAAGGCATGACCTCCATACGCTTGACACTGTCTTTTTCTTTCACTTTCTTGCAATGCAAAATGCTAGGTTCTATGGTCTAAAACCATAGACACACAACACTAGAAAACACTGACCTCCTAGAAAACGACACGGTCTGCTTCTTGTTTACCAGAATAGTAACCCTGTTTCAAAGTTTTAAAAAATACTTTCACTGTATAGCAACGAATTGAAATATTTTTTGCACTCATCCAAATGTTTTATTTCATAATTTTATAAAATTTTCTTATTCAATGTTGGTGGAACAGACTAGTTTATCCGCGATCGCGCATTTTTCTTTTTAAAAGAGGAGGTTCTCAACGTGAGGATGTTTTTGTTCTATATATATTCTCAAGATTACTGGAGTTTAGGGTTATTCTTTAACATTGCGTAGCAACTGTTTGGTCTTATTAAAAACTTTGCACCGAATTTCGAAGTGGTTTGGAAAAGTGGGTATAACGGATTTGGGAACTCCTTTTACAAATGTCTTGTTTTGGCTTAACTGGTTTTGAAGAGAAACATCTGTCCGTCTGGTTTTACACCGTTCACTGGCGCTCCCTGTGACCTCCCAGCTGGTCCACCACACCACTTCCAACTAACCTATTGCATTGCTTCCCTGGGTCATTGCCAGACATTTCCAGACACTTCCAGAGTACACAAGGAGCACTCCAGAGTTAACATAACATTTTATGTCAGAACTGTGGATGTCAATTTCAAAGCTGTCAGTTGAAAAAAGGCGGGAAACTCGAAGAGCGCGGTTCTTTTAAAAGTATCCTCCAAAATTTTAATTAAATTAATTTGTTATTTGTGCTTAAATATTGTGGAAAACTATTGTAAAATAGTAGAATAGCAGGCTTTAGATGGATGGTGACGTGGATGGGGGTCCAGATGGACCCCATTCCAGGAAGGCGGCTAAGCGGCAAATAGATCCAGAGCCAGAGCAGCAGCAACAGCGGCAACAGGAAAGTAGTAATTTTGCTCCTTTTTTGAAGCCTAATTATATAAGGCAATACCCAGAACATTCAACCAATACTGAATTTAAAGTTTATGTTGAGTCTCAGGATAAAAAGGAGCGAATTGGAAACAAGAGCCCAATTTACCTGAACCACATATTCACATCGGAAATAAAGGGTGTGGTGACTCTGCAGAGAGTCAACGCAAATAAGGTGGTTGTCGTATTTAAACTGGCGAACACGGCTAACAACTTCATAGCCAACTCTGTTTTTTTGAAAAAGTATAATTTAAAAGCATTTATACCGGCAGCCCAAATAGAGAAAACAGGAGTAATCCGTTTTGTACCGACTAATATCTCCACCAAGGAATTATACTCCAAGCTTTCCTCTCACTTTGAAATCATTGCGATACGACGTTTTACAAAGAAGGTTGGGCAGCAGCGAGTTCCTCTACAAACTGTTAGTTTAACCTTTCTATCTAATAATCTCCCTGATAGTGTACAGTACGATCTGTTCTCGTATAGGGTATTTGATTATGTTCCGCCTCTGCAGCAATGTTACCGCTGTTTTAAGTTTAATCACTCGGCTAGAGTATGTAATGGTAAGCAACGCTGTAGTTGTTGTGCTGGAGAGCACTTATACACCGAATGTGACAAGCCTAATGAGCTCTGCTGTGCCAACTGCAGGGGAGCCCATTTGGCTGTATCTAGATCTTGTCCCATTAAAATTCAAAAAATGTTAGAAAAACGCAATAAAATTACTTATTCAAGTGTTCTTGATACAAAGAAATATGAGCAGAATTTTCCATCTTTAACTGAAAATGTAAATAAAAATACAAAATATGTTGTAGATAATAATATAATTAAAACCACACCTGAAAATAAAATTGTACAAAATGTAAATAAACCTGCAGCTTCATCTGCACATAAGGAAGATAGTAGCTCTACTTCTAAGATTAATAAATTACCTGTAGTACCCACTACACAAGTTCCTCAAATTAATTTAAAAGAGCAATTAATAAATAATAAAGATTTAAACTCAGCAATTATTCGCACTATACTTGAAATTAGCAATAAGGGAGATGGGACTCCAATTAATAGTAAAACGGTTAACGATATGTTACATAAATACCTTTCCTAAGCTTATGGATATAAATAGCACCTTATCACAGTCACAGTTAAGAATAGCACAGTTCAATATACAAAGCGCATATAATAAGAAGCCCTTATTAATAGATTTTTTAGCAAATGAAAATATTGATATCTGTCTTCTAAATGAAACATGGTTTAAAAACAATAGATTATTTAATATTCCTGGATACAATTTACATTTCCGTAATGCAATTAATAACCATGGGGGTGTAGCAATACTAATCCGTCCTTTTTTAAAGTATACACAGTTAGATACTCAATTTTATGAAGATTTACAAAGCATAGCTATATTGTTAACTACAGAACATGGTACACTTTCCATTTTGTGTGTTTATTCCCCTCCTACAAGTGGGCACATTAGAATTAACAGATTACGAAATATAATTAATTCATTACCTTCTCCTGTTTTTATTAGTGGTGATTTTAATGCACATCATATTGCCTTTGGCTGTGTATCTACAAAAGGTCGTGGACAGCAACTTTATGACATTATTGATGTCTCTAATTTATGTATACTTAATGATGGTAATTATACAACTATTCAATATCCAAATCGTAATCCATCTGCTATAGATGTTACTTTTGTCAGTCCTTGTATTGCTCCACTTTGTGAATGGTCGGTTTATGATAATAATATGGGTAGTTACCATTTTCCAACAATTACTTCTATATTACTGAGTGTAGATAAATACAAAGTAAATCCTCCCACAGAAAAATATCTATATAATAAGACAGATTGGAAGCAGTATTGTGAGCTTTCAAAAGACTTTTTTAGTAATGTAAATATGGTTGATAAAGACCCTTTACAAGTATATAATCTTTTCTGTGATAAACTTAACTTGTTAAAAGATACATGCATTCCTAAGTTTGTTCGAACATCTAATTATAAGAGTAAACTTCCTGTATCATGGTGGAATGATAAGTGTAAACAAAGTGTTATTAATTCCTATGAGGCACTAAAATATTATAGGAAGAATCCTGCTATTGAAAATTTCATTAATTACAAGAGGTTAGATGCAGTAAAGAAAAAGACTTGCTGACTTGCTGAGGAAAGGAAAAATGGATGGAATAATTTATGTAATAGTTTCAATAGGACAACTCCCATTAGCAAAATTTGGAATCAAATTAAAATGTTTAAACACAGTAGAAAGATTAATAATAAGTTATATTCTGATACATTCATTAATCCCTTTTTAGATAAATTGTCAGATAAGGGCTTAGAGGTCCCTAACTTAGAAAAATATTTCAATATTCATAATGATAATGAAAATACGAAATTTCTCTTAGAAAAGTTTTCATTTCAGGAATTTTCTGCATCTTTAAATTCACGTAAAGATACAACTCCTGGATTAGATGGTTTTCCTTATATTTTAATTAAAAAACTTCATCAGTCAGTCCAAAAGCTTTTCTTAGACATTCTTAATAACTTATGGATTGAACAGATTATTCCTGAGTCTTGGAAAACTCAATGTGTAATACCTATTTTAAAGACAGATAAGCCTCCTGATAATGCTAATTCCTATCGACCTATTTCATTATCATCTTGTCTAGGTAAAATATTTGAGAACATGATAAAAACTCGGCTTGACTGGTTTGTTGAACACAATGACATACTGCCAAATGTTCAATATGGCTTCAGACGAGGGCGAAGTTGTGCAGACAGCTTTGTTTCACTTGTCTCTGATCTGAAACATGCGAAAAATAGTAAGTCAAGTGTAATATGTGTGTTTTTAGACGTTCATGGAGCCTTTGATAGTGTACAACCAGGAATTTTAGTTAAAACTCTATCAAAACTTGGTATACCCGGTCTTATATGTAAATGGATCTTTAATTTTTTAAATAATAGAACTTTATATGTTAGACATAATAATATTATTCATGGACCTAGAACTGCGTCAAAAGGCACAATGCAAGGGGCAGTATTATCCCCTTTACTTTTTAATCTTTACTGTAGCGAAATTTGTAAATATGTAAATAATCCTGATGTAAATATACTGCAATTTGCAGATGATCTTATTTTTTACTGTAAAAATAGACATGTAGAACAAGCCGCATGTACCTTAAATGATGCTCTAACTAAATTACATATATATTATAATAATTTGGACCTCAAAATTAATACTTCTAAAAGTAGAGTTATAGTTTTTGGCCAGGATTCACCTAGAACTAATATAACATTTAACAATGAAATTATTCCTCAAACAGATAGACATAAGTTTTTAGGCATAATTGTAGATAAGAAACTTTCTTTTGAGTTTCATTTAAGATACATTGCCCAAAATTCCCTAAAGGGTCTCAACATACTGCGATGTTTAGCCGGTGTTTCATGGGGTGCAGACCCTAAAACCCTTACAATTTTGTACAAATCTATTGTGCGAAGTCACTTTGACTATAGTTGCCTTGCTTATATTAATATTAACAGTAAGTTTGTAGATAGATTAGATGTAATACAAAATAAGGGTCTTAGGATCATATCAGGTGCTATGTGTTCTACACCTATTAGAGCTATGGAAGTAGAAACAGCAATAATGCCATTATCACTTCGCAGATTACTTTTAGCTCAACGCTTTTGTTTAAAATTATTATCCTCTGACAATCAACTAGTAATGAAGAAAATTTTGCCTTACCCTGTTCAATCTAGTGCTCCTGAGATAACCGGTGAGGATCTTCTTTGCCATCAATATCCAGAACTTTCCCAAATACTCCTGAGAATAAAAAACAACTTTAGTAAAGTATTTTCTGATTCTTTATGGCCATGCTATTCAACACAATTTCATATTTTATTCCAACTACCGAGATCTATTGATGCTTCAGTTTGCACCAATCAAGACCTTCTTAATTTTTTAGATCATAATAGAGAATATTATAAAATATATACTGATGGGAGCAAAGGAGAGTCTCATGTTCATAGTGCTGTTTATGACCCTCAGATTAATTTTGTACAAAGTTTTGTGTTAGATAATAGTTCTAGTATATTTACTGCTGAGGCATACGCAGTTTTAGAAGCGTTAAAGCACATTAAGTCTTTAGAAAAATGTAAATATTTCTTAATCCTTACTGATTCTCTAAGCTTAATTAATAGTTTAAAAGGTTTAAATATTAACTTTAAATCAAATTACTTGCTTTTTAAAATTAAAACTCTTATAAATAGTCTAAGTAGTATAGGAAAAGAAGTGTTTTTTATGTGGATTCCTTCACATAGAGGCATTATTGGAAATGAAATTGCTGATAAAGCTGCATATAATGGAACTAATTCAATAGATGTAAGTATTGTGGTTAAGACTCCTTTTACTGATTGTTATACTGACATCAATAAGGATATAAATGAAGTATGGAGAAGATTTTGGAAAAAAGACCAAGAACAGAAAGGAAAATGGTATGGAAGCGTACAAACGGACTTACCTAGAAAACCCTGGTATTATCAGCTAAAGATTGCGAGTAGAGACTTCATTACAACACTGAACAGACTCAGGTTTGGGCATAACACCGCACCCGCTCATTTGAGTAGATTCAACATAATTGAAGATGCGACATGCACTGCTTGTCGAAAGTTTCCAGGAACACCAGAACATATTATATTTACTTGTGAAGAATATAACCTCCAAAGGCTAATACTTGCAAGCGAGCTTTGTGACATAAATGATGAAATGTCAACAAATATTGAATCCCGCCGCCTTAACGTATTGCTGCAAAGAAAAGACTGCTTTATGCCGCTATATAAATATATTAAAAATACAATTGGAAAAATATGAGAAAAACAGAAGATATGATAACAAATAAACAAAGGAAAATATATATATATATATATATCAAAATGAAGATTTGGCACAAAGGCTAGAACGCCATGCCATTAAAAATTAAAAAAAAAAAAAAAGCTGTCAGTTAGTTCTTTTGTCATGTCAATGCAAATTGTCAAAAAGAAACATCAAAAATTTTTGTTTGTCTCGCGACGCCGTGACTCGTGTGAGTGAAGACAAAAAGACAATAATATCATTGTTATTGCAGGGATCTTTTGTCCACTTTAAATCGTTGTTCAGAACTTGGTACCTAATATTACTTTACAATGGCTAACGATCCTGAAAGATTTGATTCGATGCTGCTAGCAATGGCTCAACAGCACGAAGGTGGCGTAAAGGATGTGAGTATGATAGTTTTTCGGGAAAAAACCTTATTTCGCCTTCTTTGTTTCGTTTTCATTGCAGCAATAGTACTCATACTCTCACAGGCTAGCTTATGTTAAATGTATCGCCAAGTTCTAGATTGTTCTACAAAGTTCTCCGCGATTATTGATCACATGTGACTCAACAGTCTGGTTTGCTAGGTTACCGTAGGACTATTGAATAATACAGACAAAATGCTATTGGATAAGAGATGGATTCCATTTAAAATTTTACCTAATATCTGTGCAATACAAATGCAGTTTTAAAGATCTACATATCTATTGTTTGATAAATTTTTGGTTGTACCTATTATAAACTCATTCAATATTGATTGAACACAAATTGGAGGTTTCTACTCAATACACTGTATCATTATCATACTATACATATATAAAGGTAGATTGGAAGCCGACCCCAACATGATTGGGAAAAGGCTTGGAGGATGAGGATGTATGATGTACATATATAAAGGTAGAGGAAATTAGCTAATGGTAATTACTTTTTTGGTGCCTTTTTATTCCTCTTACTTTCTAACAAATAACCTATTTATATTATGAAAAAGTTTTGTTCTTATGCCAATTCATTCCACTTTTCAGTTGCTGAGCACAATAGTCAGTTTTCTTGCAAGGAAAACAGATTTCTTTACTGGTGGGAAAGGAGGAGAATGGGAGCAAGTAAGTAAATAAAAGGATCTCTTTTTTGAAATTCACTCTATCAAATTGTTTATTTTAACTATGCTTTAATGTGTGGTGCAGGTTGTAAAAGATACATTTTACGCTCATGCCAAGAAGGCAAAGGAAGAGGCGGATAAAATAAAAAGAGAGAAAGAGGAAGCAGACAGAAGGTTGAAGGACATTCAGCAAAAGAAAGAACAAGAAAGAATGGCTCAGGACTTTGAACCTGCATCTGTAACTGAAATAACGGACCAGGAGGCTGCTAAAATACAAGAGGATATTGACAAAGAAAAGAAAAACAGTATGTACATACAGTCACAATCTGTTATAACAATGTTGAAGGGACTACTCATATTTAGTTGTAAAAACTGATATTTATAATAACCAGTGAGATGTGTAGCATATAGCATTCAGCCAGGACCTTTGAATTTGGTCAATTTAACCAGTATGTTGTTCTAAACGATGTTGCCATAAACTGTTTTGACTGTAGTTCCTTATTGAGTATCACTTAAGTGTGTTGCTCCTATTTATTGTTAAGGCACTGGTGTTATGTTAGTAAATGTGTGTTGAAGAAAACTGCTGCATTTTTCAGACTGTATGATAGACAGAGCATTGTGCATTTATTTTTCAATGGATTTGTTTATGAATGTTGTTACTTAGAGCTCCAATTTACTCGGAGTGACCAAGATCAATAGGGGTTCACAATCAGGTGTTTCTGTTAAGTAATAGAAATAGCATTGGCATGTTTTACTTTTCATTTTAATTTATGATTCTATTGAGATTTAGATTGAAATGACAACATGATGTACAGAGAAATTCTTTCTAGTTACCTCAATTGAAATAAGTAAATATTTTGAATTTCATTCACGTGTTGTAATGCTTTTCTATGTGAAATTGACTATTATATATTTAGAAACAGAAATTGGCAGTGGAGATGGAACCCCTTCGGAGTCAGAACCAGCAGAGCCAGAGGAGGAAGATGAAAAAGAAAAAGGCAAGCTCAAGCCTAATTCTGGCAATGGCTGTGACCTTGAAAACTACAGATGGACCCAGACTTTGGAAGAAGTTGAGGTAAGTGTCTTATAGTCGACAGTAATGTGTAAACAAAGAATGGAAACTTTTTTTCCATTATTATTGAGTTATTATGTCCCTATCAATATATTTTGCATGTTGAAAAATGGATGAGAGAGAGAGATCCAATTGGATTCAGTCTCACAATCGCCTTGTGATCCTCTGATTCCATCAAAGCAGAGAAGTTTTGAAAATAGAATTGTTATAATTTAACACCTCATTTCCGCCTAGTACCTCCTAGTATTCCTGAGCAGAGAAATCCTTTGTCTGAGTCTAGAAACTCGAAATTCAAAGCCTTTACTTGATTACCAATTCAACAGGTTTATGCTTTTGCTTATTTGTGTTAGGGCCGCAGGTTAGGATATAAACCGTAGAGTTCATCATCATCATCATCAGCCTTTCGCAGTCCACTGCTGGACATAGGCCTCTCCAAGTGCACGCCACTGAGATCGAACCGTAGAGTTAGGAAAAATAAATTACATGTAGATGTCGAGTTTTCGTTTATTATCACAGTTTGTCGATAACAATTGTATTAAGTTACTTTTATAAAACCAAATTATTCGCCATGATATATTATGCCACTGCCTGATTACAGAATATTTCTTTTAACTTATGATGTAAAGGCAATAAAGATGCAGATTTTCATATACTTACGAAAAATTGCAACTTTTAAACATCCAAACATGTACTAAAGTTTCTAAGTAATACTTAAGTCATAAATTAATCACATTATAATTTAATCTATTATGGTAGAGATTTTACTTAAAAATTATTAAATAATTTGAATACACAATGAAATTAATTAATATTCTATACAATTTTAAGGAAACCAATTTAGCCTTCAGATTATTTAAAAATAACATGAGCATCACAGCTTAATAGCTTATAAGACTTATCAAAAATAAATAGAGGTTTACTACTATTAATTATTATCCTAAGGTTTATGTACTGGGTAAGTAAGATATTGCACTATTTTATTTATTGTCTAACTATTGGTTTAAATGTAAACAAAGATTTCCTAATAATTTTAAATAACAGTATTTGCTAAATTAGTTACTAGCTAATTTATATAAGTAACATTAAAAATAGCTAGTTAGTTGTGATCAATTATTACTTGTACCCATAACATATCTTCTGGTTTTCTAGACTTCATGACTTATGAATATTTATACATCCCGGTCTCCTTACGCATTCGCACTGTAACAAAAAAAAAGTTAGATTAATATCTAATTTGAACATGATGGAAAACGTTGCTGTGTTGACTTCACTTTATTGAAATGGCCTGCAGACTGACTTAGATTTATCTTTTAGGAAATGAAAAGGGAAATCAATAATGGTTTAGTACTCACTTTCAACGAAGCATATGGCTGCCAGTATACACGCAGAAAACAGTATAGTCATAGATATAACCAGAACTGTTATCTGATGTGAATGATTACAACAACAGGACTTAGGTTCTTTGCCTGTTCGCTGCTTCGTATACCCGTTTACTACGGTAAAGTGTGTTGAACTTGCAATTGATTGCGTGTCTTGCCCAGGCCCCGAATTCCTCTTAACACCATTCCACATTGAATCCAAACCATCATGGGATTCCTCAGGAATGGCGACTACGGCCTCAGAATGTCCAGATTTGCGTCCAAAGCTCCCAAATTTGGTCTGATAGCTCCCGCGCTCATCTTGCTCCGAATTTCTGTCGTGCATGCGCGCTAGATGCGCCGCACTCAGCAGCAATGAGCCCGATGATACACTCTGAAAATAAAATAACGATGTTAATGAATTTCAAAAGTTAAGACCCATTTTGGAGCTTATAAAATACAATGTTATGCTGTAAGCGCGTGCGTAGTAACTTGACTGTGTAATCGATTTGAACTCGTCGACATTAAGTGGTATAGAGTACTGCGTGGGATGTTGTTACTACGGGATAGTTATGTCACGATTTTTAACTAGGAACTTTGAACTTCTCATAGCGATGAGATGTAGTGTCTGCATACCTACTCTTAAAATGATTTAAGTGAAAGGGGACTTCGTTTCATAGATGATACTGTTGTTGAGAGAATCGCATACATACTACATCTCGATTCTAACATAAAGTTAAGTAGCAGTAGGTATGGCCTTCCTAATGTTTCAATAACATTTTATTGTAAACTGTACAAAACAAACGAACACTTTATTTAGGCAATTTGTACAATAAGAATTTTCTAAAACATTTTACGCAAATATCGGTATCGTAATAATATGCTTTTGGTTCATAAAATCTGTGGCGAAATAAAAAAAACGCAATTTCAGCTTTCAAAACGATTATGTCGCCAGTATGACTCAAAAGTCTCCGAACTCAAGTAAGTAGTCACACTCAGAAATTGTGTAAATCAAAAGAATTTAGACCATACATAATCTTAAGCTCTTTTAAAATATATTTTGAATTGATTTGTTACAATGCTTGTTGGCCATTAAACAAAGTTCAATATTTATGAAACTCTTTATGATTCGATAACACCTTGGATTTTGAGCTCAATGTGAATCATCCTTTGGACTTTGCATTCATTAAAAATTGCCAGGAAATAATACGTTTTATATTAGTGAAACCATCAAAATGTGTCAAGCTTTTTAGCGCACTGGTAAAAAAATGCTACTATCCTAAAAACAAATCAGAGTAGGTATGTGACATTTAATATTTTTTTATTTGCATATTTAACATTACAAGCGTCTAATATTCAACAATACTTGTTATTTAGATTTATTAACGATATTTCGTGTCAGTCTTGCAACAACAGTTGTCAGCTCAAATTAAGCAATCTTTGGAATGCTGTATAAGAACATACAAGTTTAGTGGATCCTGTACCGGACACGGCAATATCAACCAGTTTCTTGACCCCACCAATTATCTAAATCTGTATTCAATTTTGATACAAAAACAACATGAATTAATTCTTGGAAAAAAGGGGGTTACCATAATGATGGATTAATAAAAAAAAAACTTTTTTGTGACATCTATGACGAGTTGAAAATATAATGTAGGTGCATAAAATATTGATTTTGCTTTATCGACACACAACGTGATTCTTGTCTTTATAATTGAAGCGGAAACTTTGTGTGTAATCGTTGTGACGCATGATGTACAAGGTCGCCTTACGTGGGTACTGTGGTTGCTTGATGAGCCTTGGCTGGAGGCGGAGCCGCCACGAGACCGCGCATCGCTCAGGCTCCCGGCTGCGCTGCTGCCCGATAATGATGGCCGTGGTATGTGCCACTCTTGTGATGAGATCTGAAATATTACAATCAAACATAAGCTCCTCAATTCTAACACCTTCATCATGCAATATACCTAAATACAACTAGATTTACTAAAACCCATTGTGAATATTGATTAATGAAAGGAAGTTCCGCGTTGTTTTACTTTCGTTACCTACTTACATGATAATCTAGAAATTATCTTTTGAGATTCGACCGTCCAAATGTTAAAAAAGTGGGTCGAGCGGTCACAAGTGTGCCATAAAAAGCTTTATTTACAATTTAATTCTCATTTATAGATTGTCTTAGTTTACATATTGCATTTGTCTAGTTGACGAGCATTGGCGTAGTGTAACAGATCTTGCTTTAGTCATACTCATTAGAATGAATTTTAATATCTATTTTCTGTACCAGATCCTTGTATACATATTCATATTACAGTAAAAGGACGACATGTTGGACATTCTCTTTCCTCCTATCGGGGCCTGTACCTTCAATACCTATTTTATTAGCAGCAGATCAGATAATATTGACATTGAAAGTTTAATAGGCCGAGTAAATACTTTAGTATCTAATATTTGCACAACCAGCACATACATAGCTTCATCGATAAAATTCTTATTCTTAAGAAAGACAAACGTTAACTCTGGTAGATTATAAAAAGACGTTAATGCTTCGTATAACAATTGCATGACCCTGGCTGATACAATAGCTGCTATTCAGAAGTTGCAACTACGCTCAAACCAATGTGTAATTCTGCGTTGTGGTTAAATATCAACGTAATTTACAACTTATGTTAAAACTGATAGTTTTAGATAAGCATGCTAGCATCTTGATATAAACAAAAAAATATACAGAAAAAATAAAGCTCTCCTAGTAATGTATTTATTACATAAATCTTAGGCTATACATAAAAGAGGAGTCGTAGACTTCCCATTAATGAATTGCATAATGACCTAAAGCAGTGGTTATAGTATTGTTTAAAATCACAGTACTATAGTCAGTCTTTTTAAAGCGGCTATTGTCACGTTTACTGGTATTCGTATTCTAGCTCTTGCAAAATTTGCTTCATGCCTTGTTTCGTAGTCTTAAGAGACTGCTATTGATCATCAAACAAAGGCGTCGACATTCGACATAAAAGTAACAGGTATTCAGGTATACATGTCGTTGTGTTGTGCAACTGTGTCTGGGTGTCACTGAATGCGTACGGAAATCATTGCAGCACTCTTCCTTGTCGCGTCTTTGGAGATTAGTTTCATCTTAGGATCGCCTTTCAATCTCAATATGTCATTATGTAACCATGAAGATGGCATAGTCAAATAGAGCCTTTTAAATTGCTGTTGGTTAATATAATTCGAGAATGTTGACTTTATGTAAACGATATTTAAAAATGCTCTTCCTATATTTGTTTATGGATGGGATCGTATTTAGTTCCATCAATTACAATTTTAGGTCAAGTTTTGTTCGGAGTCCGATTGATTTTGTCAGATACGGTATTCAAGGTCCATGTTCTCTTTATTTGCGGTCTCGTTTCGTCGGCCTCTGATGCAATAAATCTTAGCTTTGCTTTCGGCTTCATGGTCCTCTTTGTTACTCTGATAACATGATGGATAAGCATTTTAGGTAGTCATATCATTAATTCGTTTTACTTTTTATTGTTGTAGGTATGGCAAGGCCGCGTCATTATTGTGATATTTTAACAATCTTTTGTTTATCTCGATTGAGACATATTTTTTATATTAATATTTGCTTAAAGTTGGTCTTAGGTTTTATTGTTGATAATTTTGTTGAGCTATATTATTCCACAATAGTGAACACAAGAGCTTCGCCTCAGATTGGCGATAGAGGCAGTGGGCGATGTTGCAAAACGTTTCGCCAAATGCAAAGAACCGGTTCCGGGGTTCTACGTCGACGGTGTTACACTGCAATATTCAGCAATGTCTTGACAACGTACAGAATGCATACACTTTCGCTGTTTGTGTGAGAATTCATTCTGCACTACAAAATAAAGTAGATTATGATAAGATGTAGCAACTGGGAACTCGGTCGATTTGTTTAGGTTCTATTGTGTGTGCTCATGTTATGAGGAAATAGTGTTTAATTAGAATGTTGCTTGGACTTGCTGCAATGTCAGGCCTACGCAAAACTGTTTTTTAGCAAATTATTTTTTAAGACAAAACAAAAGCCGTTTAATATATAACAGGTAGTAAAGTGATTCAAGCAATTTACTTCCCGCAGTACCTACACGTTTTTTATCTCAGTTCATTTGAATATAATGCATTTTGTATAAATTAGCGCTCCATATTGCACTGAGGGCACGTGCGTAGTTACGGGTGCTTACGGATATGCCCACATGAATCAACTTTTAATTGCCATCTACACGTGGTGAGTAGGTACACGTTAAGAACCCCGTGAGAACAAGGTATTGAATAAACGTTTGCGTTTATATTAAAATGTTATTATGCGTACGTCTGTTAGTCCACGTGTGTGGAAGCACGTGCTGGCAGGCATGAAGTGTGCTTTACTTAGTCTTAAGACATATAACTATTATTTGTCATACAGTTTTTGTAATTAGTATTACAAATAGTAGTTATGGCAACGTGCACTGATGCTGCAAAGTGGGAGTGGTCTGTGTAGCTTGAAGTATTGCCTGTGTTTGGTTTACTGACCGTTATGGTCATGAGGCATTCATAAATTATATTTGATCTCAATTATATCCAACTAATAATAACATATTTTTTTGCTGTATGTATGTCTTTAATATATTAAGCACTCAATCGTTCTGAGGTTAATGAAGATGTCAAACTTAATAATGGGTAACTTTGTTTCGGACACGATGCCATGTCCATATAAGTGATTGTTATGTTCAGTTGAGACATTAATGTCATTAAACCCTGAAGGTAAATCTGTCTGTAGGTACACCTCCGTCTTATTTGGGTTCTTCTCGTTATTTTTATCTCTGCCATCTGCTATATTTATTTCATTATTCATAATGCGAGTGTGGTTGTAGCTCTGATTCATCTGTAAGGCATATAATGCCCTCTAAAAAGATGCTTGTGGTTTAGTAAAAATTATGTGTCATTGCTTAGAGACCCTAAAGTCCAATGCAGACTAGAGCACGTTCTTGGCAAAATAACGTTTCAAGAGTATTTCAGTACCTTGTCATTTAGTTAATTTTAGCTTAGAAAAGTTTACTGATGACTGCCCTTCATAGACGGCGTTTGACATAATTGAAAATAATTAACGGCAACGAACTAGTTAGGGCCATAACAACAGGTGCATAGCCGTAGAACATGTTCGGCACGTTGCGAGCATCGGTGACGAGCCGCTCTAGTTATGCAACATGTAATCTTTACGAATCAACAGTCAACGCGTGCTCACGCTGCGTGCTCATAACGGTTCATTGTAATCGCGGAAATCATTACACATGATCCAACTTAAGCTCCTAACGCTTTAGATCTCACGACACTTTAAACTTCATACCATCTAGTGTTAGTGTTTCGTGACCATACGCTTTTTTGCCTTTATCTTAAAACACTTTTTTACATGTATATAATTAAAACTCCCCAGATAATTGGTTTTATTAACAAGTTTTTCAATAACTCAACTTCTTGCTCTTCAAATGTTTTGAAGTCACGAACTCACGATGTCGTTTTCCTTTAAGATGGGCTCTTAAAAGCAGAAGTGACGCCTCCTACAACTTTCATAATCTCAAACAATAGTTGCTACACTTACTATGATAATCGGTTAAAGACTTAACTAGACTGTTCCCCTTACAAGAGAAAGCGTACACTCCTGATGCATGGCGCTTCTAAGAATACTTTCGGTACTGCAAATGTCACAATGGATAACGGGTTACGGTCCACGATTTCAATACTTTTAATTTCACGTCTCGCTTTGGTCAGGCTCACTTGATCGTTACTGAATTATGGGCGTTGCAATATTGATTTCTATCAACGCTACCGGCGAAACGGCCAAGTTTCGAACTGTGTAGTTTCTATATAAATGCCTCCAGTGTTTTGGCAGTTATCTTGGTGTAGGTGGTAAAAAAGCGAACAAGCAGCACATTTACATATTATGCTAGAGTTTTACAAAAAAGAAAAACGAAAGATATAGGTACATTATATACGAGATAATTTGAAGTTCAGGTATGACATAGGCTGACAAAAGCAAGACGTGATATTGAGCATCCAATTATCATATTTTATACGCGATTGCATGAGGACGCCGCAATAACTCATTGTTCACGCTGGTCACAAACATTGACATGATGCTTATGCTCGTCCTTGAACTCAATTGCTTGTATTTATGAAGCTAACGGGATTTATGTCAATGTAAATCAAGAAGAATTTAATTTAATTAAATATTTCGTAAAAACAGTTACATTCTTTCAGTTCATTAAACCAGAATAAAGTAAAATAATAATCGGT
Source organism: Helicoverpa zea x Helicoverpa armigera (assembly GCA_033682625.1). Classification (NCBI taxonomy): domain Eukaryota; kingdom Metazoa; phylum Arthropoda; class Insecta; order Lepidoptera; family Noctuidae; genus Helicoverpa; species Helicoverpa zea x Helicoverpa armigera. The sequence continues at coordinate 6,695,989 of JAWIIS010000032.1, forward strand.
GATACTAATTATTACTGGCCTGTTGTGCTTTGGAGCCGTGGATACAAACCATTAAATTTAAAAAAAATCATGTTCTAGGTTGATCGAACTTTAGTTTTAAAAATAGATATTCCGGAATCAATTAAAGGCGATTATAAATTTTGTTTATAATTACATGGTGAATATGGTATTCCTCCCTATAATTACTTGAACCACGTCATTATTTCGGTTTATTATTACTTAAAGGTTAGTGCGGTATGTTGTCTAGGTATGTACTGCGAGTAGGATCCTACAATAGAAAAAGTGACCATGAAATGGGTATCTTAGCCGGATTCTCCTATCATTCAAGTACGTTACGATTTTACGATGACTTCATTTGCTGACGTCTGTAATTTGCTGTTATAATGCGTGATAATAATACATCTCTTGTAATCAATCATTACGCGTCATTCTTTATCCATTATATTTAAATTGTACGTCGGAAGATAGATTTTACAACATTAAGTTTACTTTAGGGTGGTTTTCTTCAACAAAGTGAAGCTCATGGTTAGGTAACAGCCGCTCGGGTCGATAGATCATTAGGTTAAGTAACGCTTAGCTTGGTCGGTTCTTGGATAGGTGACCATATAATGTCGTGACGAGCACCTCAGTGTTTTGGAAGACACCGGCTGTGATTTGAACATGTTTTTGCAGTTGTTACGGGTCGTCAGGGGCCAGAAAGTCTGACGACTAGTCTTTGCAAAAGGTACCGAGTTAGCCAAGTCTAAAAGCCATAGTGTGGAAATTTTGACAAATCCAATGACCAAAGAAACAAACCCTAAATAAGGGACCATTCAAGAGTATTGATATGGATGGAGTTTAATGCCAAAGCTTTTTACCTTGACAGATTGGGCTCTAAAAAATTGTAGCCAATAAATAGCTTCCTGTCTATCACGTTAACTGTATGACAAATATAACATCGTCCACAGTCACTTGTGTCAATTGAGCGTAAGGTCAGTATTTGTAAATAATTATGAAGCGTAATTTGGTAACAATATTACAAAGTAAACACCACAAAGTGTACATGTGAATTTGTTCGGTATTTCCATGTGAAATATTCATGCCCCAAACCAAACATTCTTAGGTACCTTTTGCAATATGACAGACAGATGGTAACCTTGTTACCTCTTTTGAGACAGCTAATGACCGATATACATACAAAAACAATATTTAAAACATGGAAAATACCAAAACTCAGACAGAGAATGAGGTCTTGTAACGTTACTTATTATAAGTTACAACCACATTTTAGGAGTGCAACCGGTTGACGTTCTTTTACGAGCATTGTATGGCATATTTATTAGAAAATGATTTTGCTGCCATCAATCGTGTTTCGTACATTTTAATTGTTTTGCGTGTCCTTATCGAGCCATCAAAATATTTCACGTTTCGGAAATCAAGACTAGTAAATCGAACGACCTTAATTATTTGCTGTGTGAAGAACATGCAGCGGCGCGAAAAATTTTGTTTACCAATTATTTCGTAATCCGAAACTTGTTCGGTATGATGTCGTCATTATGGTTTACGTACCACTGCGTTGAGATAAAAATATAAATAAAATACATATTATACGTATACTGCATAGGCATACTCTTTAAAAAAGAGCTTTACACGTGTCATTAGGCTATAAGTACATTCAAAGTATTTAATTAATCAAGAAGTCATACATTTTGGCACCATGAATACCTGTTGTCAATTACATCATACAATACTTTGTTGTTAGATCCGTTTCTAACTGGAAAACCCTAAGCATACCCATTCCGTTTGTGACTAGGATCTTATTTGAATAAAATGTCGTTGACTTTCGCACGATTCACATTTGTTTTGATATACATCTTGATGTAAAAAACACACATATTGAAATGAATCCTTTAATCACGCGGAGGATAAAGGCTAATGTGACTTGTTGCTAACCTGACCTACTCTCACATTAAACTCATGATATGTGGCCCAATGACGTTGTGAGCAATACGTTGTGTGTGACGTAACAGACGTATCTTACCTTCCAGTGGGGCGTGGAGTACGGGTAAATATTAACAAACGGTCATGATGAGGTTTCTACATTAATTACACAATAAAGTGGCGGAGGACATTTTAGGAGTCAGTAAAATCGGTCATTCAATTCGATCACCCCTATTTAGCGACTTGTGTTTATGGGCTTTTTAACGTAGTTACAAGATATCGCTTGTAAAAAGTAGATTTAATGCATTAGGTGAAATTGCATCTAAGAATAAATAATATGATACCAAAAAATCCTGACTATTAAGATGCAAATAATCGGAACATAATACCTAGAATAACAAAAGATGTTCGTGAAGGCAATAAATATAAGAAATATGTATTTTAATGTTATCGGGTCATTATTCATTAGCTGTTGTGCAAACACTTGACCATGAACTACTCACAGTGTAGCCAAGATTTCATTAATTCTCTGTGACACTGCTGTCTCATAAAATTAGCATAACGGAAATTTCCGCCATTCAAAATGTAAATATTATTTTTATTCAAAAAACATGAATATTTTTTATATTATTATCTCCTTGATCTAGGCGACCAATCGGGAAAAGTAGCAGTAGACTGTGAGTAGCGTTGGCCGTAAGTGGGTATTAAAGTGATTAAATTATGTAAACGTATAAATATGTTAGTAAGTATCAGGAAAGAAAATTACCTAGATTGCAGGTAATATTGTAGTTAGCTCATACCTTTAATAAGCGGCGGTTCTAGCTCCCACCTGTCACGTTTTGCATGCACTATCAGCAGCACAGATACATTGAAACGTTCTCAGTCCAACTCTCTCACTAGGTAATAATGTCTGCTTCGTAGCTGTTCAAGTTATGCTAAACAATGAACTTCTCGAAATCCTTCAATTTGTTCAGAGATTTTGTATAAATGAATGCACAGCAACCGTTCGGACCGGCTGGATGTACGCTAAGTCCGGGTGTTGTGAAATGTGAAGGCCGCGCGTCGAGGGCAATTTTAGTTGTCAGTCCCTGCGGCATTTACCTCGGACTTTTAGAACTAGCCCTGGCTCTCTCAGTTGATTCACATTTTAAAGAAGTTCGTATTAAAAGTCTTTGGCCCTCGATTAGTTTTTGGAATTGGATAATTTGTGCTCCTAGAATATTTTAATTCCTAAAATTGAAAGTGCTGGACTGATTTCACGTCTACTTTGTAATAGTTTTACCGCCATACATGATTGGTATTGTGATAAGTTCGGAAGTTTCGTTTTCGAAACAAGTTAATTCTAATATTGTATGAATAATTTTCCAAAAACTTTCCAATTTTCCTTTTATTTTTTTATCTGGAAATTATACTGTTATCGAATGATCGTTAGCATTCCTTTGCAAACTGCTGCTTCGTAAATTTTGGCGACATTTCAGTTAGTTATTCTAACACACGGAAGGGACGCAAGAAGACTATTCTTCCGGGTTTTTAACCTTCAGTTTCATAATAGGATATACAACATAAGAATGTATTGTTGTCAATGCAATTGAATTGATTCACATAAGTTATTATATCATAGTAATTTACATAATATATCATTATTATTTTATGATATTTGCCAAACCAGTTTTGATGGCCAAGGAGGAAATGCTATTACATTTACTTGTAATGTACCAATGCAAAAGATGAACAGGCTTTGATATCGTTAATACGTCATTAACATACGTCGGTTCTATGTATTTCCAAGTGGATTCACTGATTTAGGTAATGAGTACCTACATTGATGTAACACGACATGCAAGTCAATTGATGTTAATGAGAATCCTATAAGGCTTTACATTCTTTCCACACACGGAGCAAGATTGATCGTTTGAAAGAAAATAGCATACGTTTTCTGTTTAAAACGTTTTGTTTAATTGCGCTGACGGTGACCATCAAATAGTTGATTGCAAACGTAATTACAAATGGTCAGTGACATTCTAAAAACTTGATAGATATAATCATAGGATTACGAGACTGAAATGTACCCTAATTTATTTTATAGTCAGACAAACGACCGGGTACTTGGACAACCGTACTTGTGCTCAATATTTTAGAATTTGTCTAATTAGTAATTGCAATAATTGTGTCTAATCATTACGTACATAGATTTATAAAAAATCTAATTCAACTTGATTTAGAGGTTATCCGTTCTGTAATGACTGTCGAAGTAGATCAATGTTCCTTTGTAATGTATAAAATTTTTAATGACTTCGCCCATTCAATGCTATTGCTGATTACTTGTTAAGATTTAGGAAAATTGAGAGAAAAATCTTCATGTAGGTACCTACTTTGTTTACTTTAAATTTTTTGTTAGAAAGCCCTTGAAAAAACTTTATCATATAAGAGAATTTTACGCTAATGCCTGTTTTAACATTTTCGATTACTTATTTGTAACTGCCTACTTGTAGGATATTTTAATACTGGTTTTAGTACTCTTGGTATGAACTAATTGAACAAAAACTAAACAAGATTTGGTATCAAACTAGATTTGTAAGTATCAAAGATTTAAAATTAATTTTATAACATTTGTAAATAAATAAAAACATTGAGGAAATCCTTATCTTTAAATGGCAATAGCTATGTGTCAGCGCAATATCAGTCTAGGTATTAAGATTTGAGTTTACCTGCATTTAAATAGTAGGTAAACCTGTATCAAAGGAGTTTCCTTCCTCACAAGCACACGATTTTGGATAAACCTCTATTGAATAATATATTTGACGCAAAGTTTACAATTTATCGATACAAAAGATGTTTTTTCGAAGACGAAGACGACCTTTCGAAGCATATTGAGTTAAATTATCATTTCTCAGTATTCATCCTAACGAAATAAAATAATGGCGGCAAGGGACCTCTTCTTTATAAATAATTTAGAGGTTAAATCAAGGAAAATGATTTCATAATAATATAACTATTGACAATAACGACGTAGTTCGTGATTGCACAAGCTTATACTCGAAGATGCTCCTTTCAAAATGTTGGCATTTAATATACAAAAACTGCTTGTAAATCTTACCCTATTGGATTGTGTAAATGCATTTGAATTTAAATATAATTGAAGTAGCAACGCTCGGTGATAAAATATTGTTATATCGCAGAGCTGGAAAGCTGCCGATAAGCTTTTTCACGAGGGACTTACAGCTGACGCGAAGGCGTCTACATATGTCAATCAACTACATTACAAGTGTGTATAAAAAAATGCTGTCAAAACTAAAATTTGCATTATCTAATAAGATTCCAAATATTTGTGCCAAAGTTTATGTCAATCCACTTTTTTTTATTAACTTGATGATCAGTTCAATTGGTTCCTGGTGGCCTTGTGTTCATACATAACAGCTTCGATAAGTGTTTCTACTCCCACATTTATCAGGAAAATCTCGCATAAACACGCTTTTATTTCAACTGATAAGCAATGTCCTGCTTCTTAGAATACTCTTATTTGTGCTCATCTGGGTTTTACTACTTGGTTTTTACACCCATGTGTTGGAATGTCAATAATATATTTACAGTTGAATCGTCGAGTATCAAATCTTGTATTTCGATGACGTAAAAGTGTTTGTCCAGGCGAGTCAGTAAATGACAAGGTATATTTTTAGTGTCACTCTATTTGTGTCTAAACACAACAAATCCAAACTGCCGATGACCACAATAATCCATTTTCCAGTAATGTTGCTCATTTAAAGTTATTTCTCGTGCTTGCAACCGCAATTGATGATATGATAAGCATAGGTAATGTTTCTGTGAAATGAACATTACAGCCTGTCTTCTACTTTTACATATTTCAAGTGAAAAAGTTCGGTGATCTATTAAAATGCTTGCAATTTCACATATAGTTCATTGTGCTCTAATTTATTCGTTAATCGGTATGCGGATCTCAGTTGCCCGAATAATGTGTTTTTCAATGGAATTTTTTCCGCGAATTAGATATTTTGAGTGGATCCTATATCCTTTTTAGAAAACCAGTTCTTATCAAAATAGCCTTACCAATTACTAAGCCAGACATTCCATTTGTTAAAGAGAACTGTGTGTTCAGGAGTTCCAAGGCACGAATCAGCTGATCGCATACACCGTCACTGTGTCAGATTCAGTATCCATGAATTTGGGATAATTTAAAGTACTTGCTTAGTTATATTATTACTTACTATCATTCACAAGAAATCATCCAGTTGTAAATGGTAAATAGAGTCCGGCTTGAAAAGTCATTGTTTTAAAAAATTGCATGCCTCACTTACCGAGCTTTTGGTATCCATTGTTTACTAGTGCCACCTCCACTGTATTATTGTTGTTCTCTTAAGAGCTGTTCACTAATGTTACGTCACTGAACACTGCATTCACTCGGTCCACATGTCTGTCAAAATTGCGTTAGGTTGTAGTTGTTTCGAGTTGAACCTCTCTCGCCCTCTCCGTGTGGCCGGCGTCGTGTAACGCGCCTGCTCCAAGCGGCAAAGCGACTAGAGTCGTACTGAGAGTGTTGCAACTATCACCAAGGTTTATATATGAGGTTGCACGCTGCCGTTTTCTGTACAGATTTTTCTCATAAGATTTTGAAAAATATTATATTTATTGCAATTATTTGGAAATCTGAGTACTGTGTAGTAAGCTTTCTAGTTTCCTAATATTGTTATATGTTTGCAAATAAATATCAATCTAATTTCTAATACGTATTTTAGAGCATTTAGTTATGTTCAATTGTATTTTTTTTTGTCCCGGGACGGTTTTGAACGAATAGGTATAATGCCTGTTATTTCATCGTGTATCAAATATTTGTTTGTGATAATGAGACCACAGGAAAGTCAAAACGAAAAATAATATTTTTCAAATGAATATTTATTTTGGGATTCACGATGACCAGTTCTTGATGTTCTAAGTCCTTATAAAGTATCAAATTAAGATTTAGGTACACAGGCAAATGAATGCTGTATTTAATTGTATGAACATACAAATAATATAAGTAGTACAACACAGTACCTACTCTACCTACCCATAAAAGTAGATATATCCTGGCAACTGCTATAAGTAACAATCTTCATTATGCAATGATGTAATAAATGGTGTCTGAAATTGTTTTAAATAAAAAAAAAAGAACTATCCTTACCATTAAAGTTATTCCCAAGCCCATTTTTGTGGTTCAATTCTTATCCACGTTTAATCAAACACTTAAATAACAATAAGCGGATTAAAATAAACAAGAAAACAAAACACTAGCGGTCAGGATCAGGACAAATTTCGTTTGACCATGTAGACCGACTGCCGATAGCCTTTAGCCCACAGGAAAATTAGTAAAGAAGCAATACGGTGGCTATGTCACGTTGTGTGCATCGTTTTGTGGCAAGTCAAGTGCGTATGACGTATTCCTTAGCCGATGCCAGGAGTTGCGTAATCGCTCGCCATCGAGGACGAACTCTCCGCTCGAGGAATTTAATTACAGGAATCGGATGACTCCGCTTCAAACCTATTTTGGTATCGAAAAAACCAATCACGATCACGACATCAACCGGACATTGCGCCAAACAACTTGTAATTCTTACAAGTTTTTTATTGTAAAACACTGATTACACCGCCTCTAATAGTGATAGAGCTCCCAATTTCATTTCTGTAATATTTAAATAAAATGACCTTCGATTAACTTTGGAAGAAGTCAATTATGGTATCAATCTGTACCTATTATATTGTGTGAGGTTTCTGTATTGGTTCCGTGTAGTTCTATGCTGCTACTTGGTACTTACTGACGTAATGTATTCAATATACCTTCGAAGGCTCGTGTAACTCCACACGTTAGTTTTAATTACCTTTTATATTCAATCATCAAACAAATTAATGAATGAGAAAAAGTCAAAAAGATAGTCCACGAAGTCGATAATTATGATGAGAATAATTATGCGGATATTTATTAAGTTTTCAAAAGAAAGAACTGATTCGATTAAAGATAATGATTGCTAGTGATGTTAATGATTGGAAATGACGGCACTGATGACGTTGCAGGAAACCAGTGCATTTACGCACAGTTTTCTCGATATCGACAAATAAATTAACGATATAAACTAGATTCTACATCATAAAGAAGATAAAACGCCTTATTAGGACTGCACGTTATATTAGCATAACTTATGTGGTAAACTATGCATGGTGCGTATTTGCTACATATGACAAAAAAACTTTTTTACAAAAAAATTAAACCGACTTCCCAAAACACTAAAAAGCAAAAAAAAAACTATTTTTAGGTGCATCGACCTAGAAGTCGGTGTCTAATGGATGTTACTAAGTTAATTTTGCCACCGACTTCTAGGCCGATGCACCTAAAATAGTTTTTTTTTGCTTTTTAGTGTTTTGGGAAGTCGGTTTAATTTTTTTGTAAAAAAGTTTTTTATTTAAAGCTTTTCAGTGATACGTATAGTTGTCACTATCCATACAAGTGGGAAGTTCTCATCAATACAAAGAATATAAGTCCAAATATGAGGTATTTTACATATTCAGTTGTCGAGTTCCCTCGACTTTCTCTGGTCTCCATCATCAGGTCAGCTCCAAACCTTCACTGTTGCAAAGGTCTTGTCAATACAAATAATTTAAGCCCAAACACGAGGTTGTTTACATATTCAGTTGTCGAGTTCCCTCGACCCTCTCTGGTTTCCATCATCAGATCAGCTCCAAATCTTCACTGTTGAACAGTGCTTTTAGGCGTACATCTGAGTATTAAGTTTTTACCCTATGTATGCCTACAACTTTCGAAGGTTGCCCTCGATTTCTCAGGGTTTCCATCATCAGATCCTGACCTGATGACTATGGGACCAACTGGCAGCTATTCCGAGTCGAACAAAAAAAGAATCACGTAAATCGGTCCATAAACCTCGGAGTAATCGATGTACATACATAGAAAAAAAAAAACATACCGGCCGAATTGATAACCTCCTCCTTTTTGGGAAGTCGGTTAAAAACAGTGTAACATCACTGTCGAAACAAAGTTCCCCGCGTTCGTCAGTAAGTGTATAATAAATGATTTGGAGAATCCTACTGACTTCAATAGGTCCATTTTTATTACTTTGACCAGGACTTGGCCTTATATAACTCTTGAAAAGTAGTTCGTGATTGAATCAACAGGAACATAAATATAAGTGCTTTCTTGACTGAAACAATTGAAGAAAATATCATCTATTTTCATTAAAAAAATAAACAAACAAGGATCATTTAATTGTTTAGAATAACTAACTGTCACGCTACTTGTCATCTGCAAAGAGATTCAATGTTTTTTTATTGATGTTTATTGTAGTTTAACAACATTGTTATTTATTAATAACATAGGGATAGTAAGCAATTAAGTCGGACTCTGTCTTAAAGCAACTATTACACAATATTAAAATAAATCTTATTGTTAAGAACGCCTGGGGCATAGAGATAATAATTCTCTTAATTCTTGAATTTATGAAACATATCGGTGTTGTATTTCCAAATTTTGGTAATTTATTAGTAGGTACCTAATTACAAATAAATTGGATACGTATTTCCACTTGTCCACAAAAACGCCGTCAATCGTCTGATCGAGCATATTCCTCAAAACATTGTTGATCAGACCATCCTTCTTAAATAAAAAAATAATAATTTTCGCCGTTCTCTGTCGACCACCTTAATTTTTCATCAGTTTGGCTCATCAACACTAACCAGACTAGTAACACTTACTGGACGTTTTAAATTACATGGCTTCTAATGGGTCTGGTCCAGTCAGATCCATGATGAGCTGAGTCACTTACCTAGAGGCGGATTTTTTAGCAAAGTTCTAAATCTGAAAAAAGCAAACATACATTACTTATACACACACAGACGTGCCAGTGATTATATTTATTCAATGTTGGCAGTACACACGCGTACAGAAATGTGTGTGTAGTAGTGATTTTGTAATTGCCGTAGGTGTGAAGTTTACGCTTCTATGTAATGACCTCCCATGACCATGACGTATTTGCAATATATTTGCTCGGGGAATCAAGAGTTCAATGGTATAACACGTCGTACAATGTGTTACCACAGAATTCAGTGCCTTCGAGCGTTTCATTGTCAAATTGTGTGGTATGATCGTTATCACTGTACGAAACTAGCAATTAATATTCCAAGTCATTAGTGTTACTCATGTCTCGTGTATCATAAATGTAATGCTATTAATGCTGGAGGGGTTTGATTGACTGCTGAAGTATATAATAAGTTTTGACCATGTAGTGCTTTGCTTTCCTCTAAAGTTAGATATGGTAAGAAATAGGAGTGTTCAATTGTTAACGTAAACTCGTGGGTGGAGATGAAAGAGATTTCTTTCGGCTATTCGATTAAATAATTATCGATAGTATTTTATTCACTATATAATTATTACATTTCTTGTTCAACAAGAAAAAAAATAAAATAGATGTTGCTACACCATTTTTTATACTATTTTTGAGTTAAGTTGTAAACCTTTGGTCATGTGATACGCTTATACGCCTACACATAATAACCGGCAATTTAAGATTTGTTTTGCTTCAACTATATATTACGTAAGATCATAAATATTTGAAATATGTATATGTATAATATATAGATTGAGACGCCGGGCCAAAATAAAGACACTGGTTGTTTATTAATATTATGTCTGATGACCATTTAAATATCAAGTAGTAATATAACGCTGCGTTGATGTCTAATGAACTGAGAATTTCGTGCGGCGACAACGAGGCGCCTAATTACGGTTTTGCTTGAATACTATTATCATGTGTTTGGAAGTGAGTCCGACGACTTCGGCTTCCATTAGAACGGGGCCGTAATCGGCGCGTAATCGTGTGAAGGTATTATAACACCACGCTATTCAGCGCAGTTACCACAAGGTTCTTATAAGAAGTTAAAGCAACAAAGGATTGAAGGCTTGCTTAATTTCTCAGTCGCACGCACGACTCCGCGCTTAATTGGAATGCAATTATATCATTAAGTTAGCTGTATCATTGCCCAATTATCGGCCGCTATGAAGTCTGATAGCACCTCTTTCGTGACACATCAAAGGATAAAGGATATTGATTTATAAACATTGTCCAATTAGTTTTCTGTTATCCTATGATAATATTTTGATTGTAAATATTATTTAAGTTTACTTTAGCAACAAAAGTATTAAACATTCCGAACGGTAGCACATAAAACAAGTTCTGTTTGATTTGCTGCTGTCAGAGTAAATAGGCGCTCAAAATAGACACACATAGATAATATTTATTACAGGATTGATTCAGAACGAAGTAATTTTAATAAACTCATTTGACACACCTACGAGGTTTTTCGAGGCATAGTATAAGAGGCGGTTTTTTTTCTTCAAAATTATATGGAATTTTGACGCCTCATAAAATTTCTAGATAACTTGTAACATTGAACTGTGTTGTATAAAGCAGAGCTTAATCATTTTATTCATCATCTTAGCATATCTGAATAATGATCATGGTCAGCTTAACGTTATGTTGTTTATTTTAGATATTAATAGACCGTATCACTAATTACATAATTATTATGTGTCAACGCAGATTCCATTATTCAAAACTATCAAGGCCAAGGCTTGACCATTCCTACGTTGTTTTCAATAAAATAAAAACTTCCAAGTATGGTAGCACTTAGGGCAATTTTCAAAATATAATTGCAGGGTTATAAGAACAAGTTGTAGGCAAAACAAGACCAGAAAACCTTAAAACGAATTTATTTACGTTTAGCCTCTACAGACAAACTTGTCCAAGACGTTAAAGTAGGAAAATGTAAAATTGCCATCCTCATTAAAACTTGTTTTGCTGCAGCTGCTCATCATTTCGGCTTCTTAATATCAATAGTAATGATGGGGTCACGTTAATGATTCACAAAACAACGTAGGCAGGTATACGGTCCGGTCCGGTTCGCAGACGCGGGTATGTTCATGCACATCGTCCTTGCCAGGAATGCGAGGTCATCACGCCTTCGGTCGAAGAGCGCGTTGTCTTGCCGGTCCTCTTGTGAAACATAATTATTGTTGTTTTTAGACTTATTCATTCCGTATTCTATGCATGTCATTATGATGTCAGTTCGCGGCCACCACCTTGTTGCTCACCGAGTTGTCCTGTTCGCTCTAACAGCTTGGCTTCATAATTGAACATAAACGGTTTACTACGTGACTCGTGCTTATATTATATTTATAGTATGGGGATTTTACTTTTATATTATATAAAGCTCTATTTATAAAAGTCGTGGTGGCCTAGTGGGCAAAGAACCAACCTCTCGAGTATGAGGGCGCGGGTTCAGGTTGAGGAGGTCAGATAGGCAGTTGCTTCTTGTAAAGCACTGGTACTCAGCTGAATCCGGTTAGACTGGAAGCCGACCCCAACATAGTCGGAGGATGGATGATATAAAGCTCTATTTATAGGCAAGGCAAAGATAGGAATAGGTACTAATGCTGTAGTTTTTGAAGCAAACAACACCAAAATAACCTATTGGAATGAATAATAGTAGTTATTTGACCGGTTCAATATTCGTTCGAGTTCTAGAACTTATATAAATAGGTGAATGAAAATATGTTAATCACGTGATATTTATCTTTAAATAATTATACCTAATGCATTATATGAAAATAAGATGCATGTATTCAATTCAGATACAATAATGACTACTTAATAATTTGAAATGCAATTAATTCAAATGTGATGCACTGATTGAAGTTCCGACATAAAACAAGTGCTTTCCATGTTCACAGCAGAGTTTTAATTGTATCTGTAGCAAACAGGAAATAATGTTACGTTTTTATGCAAGGTGAAATACATTCACAAACCAGTGAAAGTGTATTAATTGCGGTAAATGCTCCAAATTTAATGATTTTCTTGATATAAACATTATTAATATCATTAATAAAGTACTGCACACACAGTTCGACGTCACATATAAGTAATACATTTATAATATTCGTAATTATGACGCAACGCAACACAAATTGTCGTGTCTTTCATTTTCAAGTGTTGAAATGTTAAGGTGCCATTATGACCTCTTACCTTTACTTTTTACGTAGTGTGAATGAAATTGTACCGTATTAATAATATTGTTTATATCCGTTTACGCAAATACCCAATTATACGACAATTATTCTGTGCTGGTTGGTATGTGGTTTACATTATGTATTAACTTCAATATCCTGCTGCTTTCTGTTGGTTTATTGTTGCGATAAATAACTTGTTCGCTGATTATTTTACTGCAGTGTCTTTCACAGGGAATTACCCTAAACTTGAGCCTGTGTTGATAAGAGCGATCTTAAGAATTAAAATCTTAAGCTTCGTAGTATAAAAAATAGCTAGTATAAATATATTCTAGAACTTGATATCCTTACAAATGTGTACAGGTTTTAGTTTCATATCACAGAAAAAAGAATTGAATATTTTTTTCAAACTGGATAATATTTCTGTTGTAATTAGAAGTTACAAATCGTTTCCTACTTTTGTAATACAGTATTATTTTCCTATGATTAATTTGAGTATTATTAGTTCATGTATTATGTAGTAGGTACCTATAAACAGTTTTCATTTGTTTTCAGCTCCGAGTACCGCTACGCCAAGTTCTGAGGCCACGTGACTTAACAGTGATCATCAACAAGAAGCATCTCAAAGTCGGCATCAAAGGCCAGCCGCTTATCATCGACGGCGAACTGGATGCCGAAGTCAAGATTGAGGAGTCCACGTGGGTGTTGCAAGATGGTCGCAATTTGCTTATCAACTTAGAGAAGGTACGTGATTCTACTTTATGAGATGAATAGTGTCTGAATAAGTTCACCAACCCCGTTGAGCGAGCGTGATGATTGAAGCCCCTTCTACATGGTTAACCCTGTAACGCATAGTTTGGCCAGCAACTGTTTTTTAAGCAGCTTTGTATATAAACAAAAGTTTACCATGAACACGACTTGACGCTCAACCCTTATCTGTGTGAGAGGAAGTCTATGCTCAGTGGGACGATAAAAAGCCTGATGATGAATATGAGTTCTAATTCCAGTCTAGTTCTTAGAATTTGAGCTAAGATTATGTTTATTTTACCGTTCATAAGCATTTGCTAATTATGAACCTACATTAGGAAATGTTGGCTGTTGCCAAGGACTAGAAAAAGTAAAGGCTTCTTTACACAAATATGAGCAAGTCTATATTTAATATTATTTATAAAGTTAATGAGTAGGTTAGGAACAGATAAGGTCCTGAAAAACATAAATTTTCTTTTTATCGTAGTATTTATTAAATTAAGTGCAAATTGTTAATGGATTCTTAAATCTTACATATACTCGTAATTAGACTTTTGGTTTTATTCCAATTCAAATGTATAGTGTTAAATGTACATTTTAATTCCTCAAAATTATAATATGAGACTTTGCTATGGCCCTCCGCAGCTATGCCAAAGCTGATCTCATAAAAATAAATGTTAGGCGTGCACAGTTTTGTGTGGCCATTGCCTTTAGTTGAGCAGGATGAAGTAAGGCCACAATTTTTAATTTTCAATATTAGAAACTAAACAATTAGGTTGGCGCCGGCTTTGATGTCTGGCAAAACCGCCAATATCATTCATGCTTAAACACTCCTACCAAATATTATGCAACAGCTGTCAAAAAAAATAAAAGTTTATTTGAAAATTTCATATTATTATATGACTATTATTCATTCACAATAATAACAGTATCTTCAGCAATATTAATCGGCATTTTATTGTAGAAGAAGATTATGTGAGGAATTATTTTTGTATCTAACTGATACCTACTTATAAACAGTCGGATGTTAACTCATTAATTTTTCTGTTAGTATATTATCTAAATGTTCCTGTTGTGTTCGTAGTAATAATAAGTAACCATCCCTTGCTCTCTTTCGTTAGCCTGTACCTAGTTACTGAATGAACTAACTAGTGTTAAGTAATGCTAATGCGTCAGTTTTTTCTTCTTCTAAAATGTCATAAACAAACCTTGTAACACTTCTAAAATTGCTTTGTACAATTATTTAAACATTTTAATGAAGTTGTCATTATACAGCGTAAGGTAAAACGCGGTGATTTTTAGAAACCAATTTAAGGTAATGATGAGTTTTTGTACCGAATAACGTTGTTAATAATATATTGTATCTTCTTACAGGTCAATAAAATGAATTGGTGGGGCAGGCTAGTGAGTACCGACCCGGAAATATCCACGAGGAAGATCAACCCAGGTAAGGATTTTGGTGAAGTTAAAGCGTGTATTTATGGTAATTAATTGCTCACGCACAACTTGCTCGGTACTTCGAGGTGCTTTATACGCCAGTTTAACTGTTCAATAGCAAGTAGCCGAAAATAATGGAGTCGGTTTTTATTACCTACACGTTGTTTTTTACATTATTTCCGGAAACAGCATTCAATTTGCCAATTTGGCGGCTATCTTTATATACGAAACTGTAGGTTATGTTATTGTTAAAAAGATTTAATTTACATCAGATTGGTAGCAAGCTCAACATTAATGCAATACATTAACAAAAAACGATTATTTCAAGGTTAAAGAGCTTGACCATATTGTTCCTATAATAACTTATGTTTTGTGTTTCAGAACCATCGAAACTGTCGGACTTAGACGGAGAAACTCGCGGCCTAGTTGAAAAAATGATGTACGATCAAAGACAAAAGGAAATGGGTCTCCCCACTAGCGATGAACAAAAGAAACAAGATGTGCTTAAAAAGTAAGTTTTTAATGTACCTAATAACATTAACAGAATGCAGTAGTTGGTACGAAATAGATTGAAATCAACACTTTTACACGTCAAATTTTCTTTCAAAGCGGTATGAAGTCTGTATTTCCTATTTGATTACCTTGAGAAGAAACATCGAAACAAACTGAAAGGGCCAGGAAAGTCCAAACTTACATGAAAGAAAAGTGTCATACGAGTTTGAGTAGACCTTTCTCATAATCTGATCTGGGCAAGGATTTGTCGGTCTTCGTTTAGCTCAACAGAAATCTAATGATTACATTCACGCACTCATTTGCCCAAAATTGTAGCCACACTATTGCCATTGTGAGCAGTATTCTAATGATAATTCCCTTTGTTTACAGGTTTATGGAACAGCACCCAGAAATGGACTTCTCAAAGTGCAAATTCAACTAAACACGAATAGATAATCTCAATATTCGCGGTCATGATGTCAAGTTTATTTTACAGCAAAATATTTTAATTTTACATATCTCTTCCAATTCTGTTGTGATGTAGATATGATATATTTAAACGTCAACTCAAAACTTGCGGTTGCTGCACGTATGATTTTATATTTTTAAGAGTGCGTAAATGGTGCACAGTAAGAGATGCTCTAAGTAACCAGACTGGTGAACCATACATACTCTGCCATTCTACTTCATTGTTGTAATTGGCAACACATTTACAGCGCGGTCCGGCTGCTTAAGGCATTATCTGTTGTATAAGCAAACTGTAACACGATAACCTATTGTTTCTTGTGGAATAAACAACAATTATTTTCGAATTATTTTTTTTTAATCCCGGAATTGTGAACAAAGCTTGACCAATCAATGATTCATAATTGTGACGTACTTATAAAAATACCCAAGGCCTAAGGTGTCAATTTGCAAAATGGTGTTGTTTAAAAGATATTTAAAAGTCATGAGGACTGTTCATGGTTATGTTATCATATTGAAAATACAACACAGTAGCCTAATACTTATTTTGACCGTGGACTTTGCCCCACAACGTGTATTAGATTAATAAATTAATCGTTTTTTACAATAGAAAAACACGCTTTTATAAATTTAAATAAAAGCAGCATTCATTGAAAAAGGGAAATGCGTTCTTCAGTTTTCAAGTATTCAGGCCACTTGAAAGTAGCGCTCTCACCTCCCGAGCCTTTTCCCAACTCTGTTGGGGTCGACTCGCAGTCTAACCGGATTCAGCTGAGTACCAGTGCTTTACAAGAAGCGACTGTCCATCTGACCTCCTCAACCCAGTTACCCGGGTAACCCAATACCCCTTGGTTAGACTGGTGTCAGACTTACTGATGTTCAATGACAGCCGGGACCTACAGTTAAACGTGCCATCCGAAACACAGTCTTTGGAGTTCTAGATACACTTAGAAAGTACATACAAACTTAGAAAAGCTGCATTGGTACTTGTCATACTCGATAGGTTGGCTCTTTACTCACTAGGCCACCACGACTTATTAATTGAAAGTAGAGCTAACGAAAATTAGACGACAACGTTTGTCGTGGTATGGTATTTGTATTATGGTACAAGGCATGCGATGAGATGTTTATTTTATTTTATTTTATTTATTAAGGCAAACCAACAACATATTCACAAAAACAAGTATAGTTACAAAATTTCTTACGTAAGTATTTACTGTGTGAATATGTCACTTACAGGTAAGCACACCATTTACATTACAATAAGTTACAGAGTTATACTTATTTATACAATTACTGCAGTCAAAACTATGAAAAAAAAAAAAACAATCGGTATAAGTTAAATAATTAATTACAATACAAATTTAGAATAAATTACATTAAAGATAATTAATGAAATGAGTAGTCATGCTTTTTGAATGTCAATAATAATAATAGAAAGTAATATATCACAGTAGTCATAATATAATAAGATTGGTCAAATTAATTTCGAGGCAGCCGCTTACAAAGTTAAGTTTAACGTTAGGATTTTTGATTTAAATTGTGTTATAGTGTCAAAAAATATGTCGATATCGTTGTTCTCTGCGCATACTTTATTATATAGGGACATAATTCTATTAAGTGGTGCATGCTGACCCAGGTTTGTGCGACTAGATTTTACAGCAAACGTTCTGGTGGTTCGCGCCTGGCGATGTCGACGTCTAGGAACGTCCACATTTACTTTCAAGAGAAGGTCGGGAGTGGACAAAACGCCATTTACGACTTTGTGTAGAGTAGAGAGATCGTGAAATATTCTCCGATTTTTAAGTGGATCTAGTTTAAAGTAACGCAGACGTTGCGTGTAACCAGCTCTAAATGGACACTGTTTATCTTTGAACCTTAGAAATCGCGTAAATGCTTTTTGAATTCTCTCTATACGGTCAACGTGCACAGCATAAGTAGGGTTCCAGGCTGGAGAAGCGTATTCCAAGACACTGCGCACTAACGTGTTATAGAGTATTTTTAATGAACATGTGCTCTTGAATTCTTTACCGATTCTTTTGATAAAGCCGACCATTTTCGTTGCCTTTTTTATAATATTATTGATGTGCGTGGTAAATGAAAGGTCACTGCTGAGTGTAACGCCTAGGTCTCGTATTTCGTTGACCTGTTGAAGGGGAGTTCCGTTAAGAGTGTACATTGATGTTATTTTGTGTTTCTTTCGCGTAAATGTTATATGGAAACATTTATTGGCATTCAGAAGCATCCCGTTTACCACGCACCAAGTCTGTATCGAGTTAAAATCTGCCTGTAGTAGGGCAATGTCGGTCTGGGAGTTTATGTCTCGATAGATTTTCAGATCATCCGCGAACAACGAAAATTGACTGTGCTTAATATAATGTACTATGTCATTGATAAAGATGACGAAAAGTATAGATCATGGAAAATGTGGGTTGACTGCTAGCAAGATAACATAAATAAGAAGAGAGAGGAAGTGGACGTCTGACATAGGGAAATGGAAGCGGAAAAAATGGAATAGACCCGAAATAACTTGGAAACCTTGAAAACAGGTACCAGGAGGTAAACTTAAAAAATAAAACAATCTATAGTCTCTGCCGCTTTGATATACCATAAACAATTATCGGACAGCTGCATTTGACAGTGACATTGACAACTCACGGGGACAGACAAGTAGACGACGAGAGATCGTAATAAATCTCAATTCTGTGACACGACAAACAAAGTTGATTAAAATTGAGAATATTAAAAGTTTTGTGAATATTTCAAAGTCAAAGTACAGTAGCTGCTAGCTATATGCAATCAACTTAACAACGTAATAAATAAAAGATGGTCCGGACAGTATATTCTCCAGAATATTGCTTACAATATTTAGAGCAATATGCTTCTAAAGAAGTATTTGTAATAGGATTGATTCTTGGGCAGGTAAGCTGATCGGCTTTTTAGATGACACCACATAGCTTGCCAGTATGTCGCTAAAATATCCTAAAGAACCCCTTTCATTAACTTAAAGCATGTTTGATTTCAACCTACTCTTTCCAAAAGCAGTTTAGTTTTAACTTATCATGTACATTTATAACACTTGATTAAGAGTAAAAACCTCGTTAAAACCTCCTTTTTTTACAAGACTACTGGTGCGCGGGAGAATGTCATCCATTTGGCTCGGACCCCAGATGAGAAAAGTTCCGAAAATCCATCAGAAACCAGTTATGTACTGGACAAACTGGAAACGAAGACGTTATTGAATGTATCTGAGGCATGGGTCGCTGACCATGCTAAACATGTCACTAGAATGCTTCCTGGTGGCATGTTTGTTCAAGGTACGATAACATTTTGAAAGTTGTGTAATAAAAATAAGATTTTTGATTCAAGTTTACAAAATAAACTTTAAAATATTTACAAAAATGATTTCAGGTATCTTCATTACAAGCGATGAGGACATTTTCGAGGATCCAAATAGTTTCAGTAAAGTGAAATCTATTGTGAACCACATATACAAAGCAATGAGTGTCAATCAGTATATGTTTGGTAACTGTCCTTACTCAAATGAAAGGCTAATGTTACACATGTGCACTAGTACTAAAGTGCTTACTTGTAAGAGTATAGAAGTTGGTGTACCAAGCAAAAGTACAGTTATCAAGCCCGTTGATTGGAAATTCTTGCCCAAACCCCAGCAATGGCAAAGGTTGGACTGCTATTATGAGTTTGACGATGTCTATCCTGTGATTGTGAAGAAGAGTGGTATATCTGTTAAGCAACAGTTTCAGGTACCCTTATTTTATTTTTATTTGATACTAGCCGTTTTCCTGTGGTATCACCCGCGTCCCGTGGGAGCTACTGCCCACACCGGGATAAAATATAGCCTATGTTACTCGCACATAATATAGCTTTCTAATGGTGAAAGAATATTTAAAATCGGTCCAGTAGTTTTTGAGTTTATCCATTACAACCAACCAAACAAACAAACAAAGTTTTCCTCTTTATAATATTAGTATAGACTGATTATTTTGACAATTATTTAAATGTAAAATGATTAATTTTCCAGCAAATCCTGGAATCAGCTCACAAAACAATTGAATCCAGCATCATGTTCATAGATGGTGAATTGAAAGACAATACAGAAGTTCTAGAACAACTTTTCAAAAAGAAGAAACCCAAAAGTAATTCAAAACAGATGCAACAAGAACTTCCTAAATCAATGAATGTGTCATTATTTGTGCCATTTGTAAGTTCAAATTTATTTCTGGATAAACAGGTCCCAGTTTCCAGTATCAAATGTTACATAGGAACACACTGTAAATCTATACTTATACAATTATGCTGAAGAGTTTACATATGTACGTGTGAACAAAATTATTTCCATGTTAGCCTTTTTATTATATCAGAAGCTAGCTAGATAAGGATGTCCAGACATATTCATTAGTTCCATAATGTGCAGCTAAAGTTATCTGTTAAGAAATTAAGATTCTAAATGCCCTTCAGACGAGTTTAATAATTTTTCCTTTTTTTTTCAAATTCTTTAAAATCATTTTCTAACTGGTGTGTATTACGAATTTCAGGAAAACTCTCTGCCTGAAACAGTGGAATACTTAGAATGTGATGGCAGTATACATTTCAGTGGAGTGGTCTCTTCAAGCGTGTTCATGTACCCTAAGGCGACAGTCAGTGAAACTATTGCAGCAGTGAAACAAGACATTATAAGATCACTAGCATCACGGTTCACAATGCACTGTGATGCTTTAATTGATGATAATTTACTTCCTGAAGGTAACAGCTTAAAATAAACTTTTATTTAGTGTTCAATTACATAGCCTTCCTACAGGCGTACTGATAATCGAGTTGTTAATAATGTTGAATAATATTATATTAAGTAACGAGGTTCTAGAAACTGTCAAATCCACAGTATTTCTTGGTATATCAGTCGATAGCAGACTTCAGTGGGGCTCGCATATAGCTAGCCTCGCGGGAAGGCTTAGCTCAGCTGCGTACGCCGTCAGAAAAGTAAGACAATTCACTGACGTAGACACAGCTCGAGTAGTCTATTTTAGCTACTTTCACAGCGTTATGTCCTACGGTATTCTTCTGTGGGGCAAAGCTGCTGATATTCAAAACATATTCGTATTACAAAAACGAGCTGTTCGTGCGATATACCGGTTAGGTAGTAGACATTCGCTAAGAGAGCTCTTTAAAGAAATAGGCATTCTTACTGTGGCATCACAATTTATCTTTGCCAATATACTCTACATTAGGCAAAATATTCATTTGTACACCAAAAAAAGCGATGTTCACAGTATTAACACTAGAAACAAGCACAAACTGTGTGTACCCACTCACAGACTTCATAAGGTTCATGGATCATTTTTGGGGCTCGGTATTCGCTTTTATAATAAACTACCTTTAACTTTACTACAATTACCGTTTAATGCATTTAAATTACAAGTAAAGTCAATTCTTTCAAAGAAGGCTTATTATAGCATTAATGATTATTTAAATGATAGAAATAGTTGGTCGCTAAGTTGACCGCGAGGCAGCTCATTCTTGTTATCACTATAACTAAATTATTAACTTATTATTATTGTTTACATTGATTGACATTACTTTGGACATTAATTCTGAATTATAATTGAGTTTATTTTTATTTACTTTGGGAAGTTTTGTTAAACTTTGCTTAGCATTGTTTCTTGCTTGCTTGCTAGTGACTGCAGCACTTCTTACATGTTCTACTTTTGTTGAATAGCAGCAAGCACGTCATGCTCCCTTAGACGGTATGGCCAGCGGTAGCGTTGGGGGTCGGGTTGTCCCCTTCCCTCAAAAATGTGCGAAGGGGGCGATGGCTGATCCTCGCGTTATACTCGTGAACGGGTGCTGCTAGCGGTACCAGGTCGTGTTGATGGCTATTGACACTTTATACATTTTAGTATGATTTTCTATTAGCTTTTTTTTATATTTTTGAAGTAAATAATAATACTGTAGTCCTAGCAGGTACACCTTGTTTGTGTTGTACAGCTACAACATAAACATCTGCACATGTAGGTGGGCACGCTGATTCTATGCTTATATTAAAAATACATTTTTATTTTATTAACAGGAGGCTTTAGATACACTTAATGGATTATAAGTAATGCTTGAGTACTTAGTCTTTATAGGTGTAAATCTGTGTGCTAGCCTACTTGTGTTCAGTTTGTTTTTTTTTCTTTCTTAATTTTATATAATAGTTATCATGTGATAATGATATTTTTTATGACTTATTGACTTGTTTTGTATACATTCTGGTTCTTCAAACCTTACAGACAGACATGTGTTGCTGGGGAGTTTGTTGCGCCACTTCTTCTTCCCAGCAAAAACACATAGGAAGTGGTGAAGGGCGGGCGTTTTTGGGGGCTGTCTTTTGTTTTTGACGTTCGAAAAGTGCTGATTTATCAGCCTAATTTGAATAAACGATTTTGAGTTTGAGTGAGTTTGAGTTTGAGAGTTAAGATTGATTTACCTTTCGGACTCATACTCTCTGAACTTCCTAACTTATTTGATGTTCAAACAGTTCTGTTAAGCAGCCAAGCAGATGTATGATTTGGAATAAAGATTTATTGCCTTACTTATAAAAATCAACAAATCATCTTCTAAGTATTGTTTTAACTAATTAATACTTAAAGCCTTAAGTAGTGATTGAAATATTTTGACCTATAAACGTTGCTTAAGCATGTCTTAAGTAATGAACAGATAATGTCATAAAAACATACTAATTTCTCAACACTACGGGAATGTTGGTAGCTTAAAAAAATATTTGTCATCAAAACGTTATGTAATGGCAACAATAGCATCCGTAAAATATAAAATTAAAAAGTTGAGCTGTCAATAAACCGGAAATGAAAAATCAGCTGATAAGAATCCAGCCATTTTGCTAATTACCGGGTTAAACAAGGGTGTGAGGCTACTTAATTTGACAGCTCATTTAAGACATTGCTAAGAAAATTATTTAGTTCAGCCACGTTTATGAGTAAGATTTTTTCTTAAACACCCCTTAAGTATAACTTATTATTTAATTCACGTTTATAAGTAAGACTGTTTGAGTTTTAATATAGTATACATAAGAAGAGTGTATAACAAGCTTCAAAGTGTCTTGTCAAGTAAAGCAAATATCACCTATGGTACTGAATTACTGATACTTTTCCTCTATTGATACTGAATATTTATTTACAGAAAAGGTGTGTTTCAACGAGCCACCACGCCGAGTCCTAGTTCCCGTTGGGTCCCTGTACCTCTGTGATTATCTATTTCCCGGCGAAGCGCCCGCTGAGGCACTCCTGTCGGTGCGTGAGCTGTTAGACCTACAGATCACAGAGGCCGACGTTGTCTGCGATGTTGAAACGCCTGCCGGTAAATATATAGTTTGTTTACTGGACAATGACTTTGCTATCAGTAGAAGTAAAGCTGCAGGCATGTAATATTCACCAAATCCTATTAATATGATGAATGTGAAAGTTTGTATGTATGGATGCTTGTTCCACATTCACTAAAAAGCTATTTGATCGATTTTGATGAAACTTGGCAGTAATATAGCTTATTATTTTATATAAGCCTTATCAGTATGTGGGACGTAGGTACTTCCCTACGTACTGGATTTTATTTTCTTCGTCAATACTAAATTCATTTTCTTTCCCAGATACATCTGAATTCGATGCCTTAGACAGAGATGCGAGCAGTGAGGAGTTACTGGCTACGCCTCAGGAAGCCAGCCAGTTCATGTACATTACGGGAATTTGTTTCGCGATGTTCGTGCTTATCGTCTCCATCATCATACACTACTATGACGGAATCGTCGAAGTTTTCAGTAAAATATTCTCTAAATCTGTTGTGTGAAATAATATCTTTATTTATTTTAAACTGTTAAAGCTTAAAAGACTTATTATTGTTGTGAATGACTTGTGTAAGGTTCGTTGTTTTAATTTCATTTGATTATAATTTTATGATTGATGACAAATACTGAATTCACATTTATTTTTATGTACAGCAATACTTATGGTGTAATTTGAACTGTCTTTCGCATTTTATTAAATAACGTTTTTTACTCTATTTTGAGTTTCATTTAATTATCTCCTATGACTTGCTTGATGATATGATAACAATCCCTATTCGTAAATATTTGATATTACATGGCGAGCTATGTTGAACGCCATGGAATATAGGAACTTTAATTGTAGTGATATTATTGTGAGCTGCGTTAATATATAAATATGTATAAGAACCCGACCCTACGTGATTGGAGTACAAAAACTACTTTGTACTTGCAGCAAAACCGAGATTCTAATAGTATTTTTTATAACATATTTAAGTAATTATTATTTATTTTATTGTCTAAAAATTATTATATCGTCATGCTACCAAACTTCAACTTAATAGTCATTAAAATATAATGTTCGTGCAAAATAAAATAAGCATGAACCGCGTTTATTAAAATTCTTCAGATGTTCGTGCTCAGTCAATGTTTATCGATTTAGTTACGCCATCTGTTGTAACGAAGTAATAAAATTACGTTGTTCCACAGATGGCATAACCTGACAGAAACGGGACGTATGCACGTCTGTGTTTTGTGGCGCTAGTGAGCCGTCAAAACATGAATGAAAGAAAGAGAGATCCGATAGTTTCTAAGACAAGTGAATGCTTCATTCATGCATTTACAATTTGATAGTACAACCAACAAGTGACACTATCTACTGAATGCGCTCATCGTAATCCAGTCAGTCAGTCATACATAGGTGCAGCTGTATGGGTATTCATTGAGCGAGTTTTATTATTCCGTCGTGCAATGGTGTCCTAAACTAATGGTGTTGTGTTGTGATAACTGCAAAAACTTCATAAGTGACAGCAAGTTATTGTGATCGTAAAACGATGAGGTTGTATGATATCGATTGTATTGCGTGATTAATTATTCAGTAAAACCGGTTTAATGCGAGTGTGATACGCGATAGTTAGCAGAGAAGACTTTGTTTACAATGGCATTTTCACTCAATAAATTGAAGAATATTTTGAATACGAACCGGGACAGCCAGCTGGCGGGCAGTGGCAGCTTGGAACCCGAGATAGGATTCAAGTTGGCCTTGCATCCAATCAGTAAAAATTTATACGTGACCGTTATCGGCGCCCGGCACCTTCCGTCCTTGTTTGGATTGAGTCGCGCCCATGGATACCTTGTTAAAGTAAGTTCCTACTATTGTTAACAATTTTTGTTATTGTTTTATAATGGAAACTAAAAATAACACCCAAATACAACGTAAGTAAGTAATTGATAGGACTTACACTCCTGGGTAAAAAGTTCAGTTATAAACATATTTCGGTAGGTACTTTTTCGAATATTTCTAAGGTTGACTCATATGCTTATGGGTGCTTAGTTGTCTACTTGGAGGTAAAATCTGTGTCCTCACTTACCTACAACTTGTTTTTCCTCTATGAAGTTCTGCAGTCAATAAGCAATACAAAATTGTTAACAATTCTGGTCCAATATCGGTAAACGATAGGTAGGGTACCTGCCTATGCAGTTACCTAATTACGGCAGCAGCACAGCAGTCTACGGGTGACAAATCAATCTAATAAACATGAGACCTCACTGGAACTCAGAGAGACCTGCCTCTAGAAACCCTGCATAATTTAATACTGGCTGAGTAGGTTAACAGCTTTATACCATATGAGAAACGAGGTTCTAATTACCTATTTTCAGATACGTAACTAACTAACTAGGTAGGTACTACCTACAGGTATTTATTTATGTGCCAGAGATGCAGTTTGATAACAAAACATAGCAGAGACGTCTTCATAGCAATGCAAACTAAATTCATTCCATTAATTGCAGTTTTGTTGCATGCCATACCATAAGCAAAAAAATACGCATGCATGAACCTCTATGATTCCTGTTTAAGTAAATCTGATTAAGTAGGTAGATCCAAATGCACTTTTTATTTTTCAACATGTTAAAACGTGAGTTGCAAATGGCAAATAATGACGTCAATAACTTAGGTACGAGTTAGGATAGGTACCTACCTACTTTACCTAAGAAACCAAATATTTTCCCACTTATTCAACGATTCAAGTTAGTAGCTACGTGCTTATCTCTTACTAGCCACTCGTTTTATATTTATGTAGGTAGTTAGAATTAAAACCTTAATTAACAAAGAATGAGATTGGGGCACTGACATTTACTAACTAAGTTGAAACATTCCTGGTTAATCTTGTAATTAACAGCATTATCTTCATCAATGCGTCATGCAGGCACGCTATAGTAGCTGACACGGCGTCTACCTACATCTACTTACTATTTGACATCCGTTTAATTGTTTTCCTAATTGAGGCCAACGCGGTGTTACGCGCCAAACTCGTTTGTTTATCTTCACTGAATTGATATTGAGGCGAAAACTGCAGCGGAGCACCTGTTCTATCTGTACGAGTTCGTTTACTTCTATTGTAGTTAGATAATTACCTAATTACTATGTTAGAATTTTAATACTTAATAGAAAAAATGTTTAATCTTATACTATACACAGGCACAGGTAACTAAATAGTTTCACGGCTGAGCCGACCCCGGCCAGAAGTCCCTGTGTGCGAAACCTATGGACCTCTTTTTTACCCGACTTTACATTGCATAGGATGGTTATATGTTTTGCAGTTCGTGTGTGTATGTATACATACATTCTTGCGTTTGTAACGTTTTTACACTATTTAAACCAACCGCGTCGTTTGATTTGTCATTACCTATGTAAAATAATAATTTCAAAACAGAAAAAATGGTGTAAAAATCTAAACAACAATGTCATGACTCAATTCGAACATTGTTAAAACATTGGTAAGAACATTGGTAAGGCCAACCTGTTCATCTTCATAAAAAAATATTGATAGGTACGTACGCCGATATTTCTGGCACGCAACAAAGTTTAATCACAGTTTAAATACAAACGTTTGCTTTTAAGTGATTTATGGTTCACGATAAAAGTTTTATACACGAGCTCAGCAGAAACATTGCAAAATAGAGAGATGATTAACAACGAATGACTGAACGGGTGCTTTGTGTTGGGTCGGTTTAGTGAGAATGGTGGTCATTCATTTACTTAGTGATTTCCGAAACTATCTTCAATCAAACTAATGGCGGTTAACGTTGGAACAATCTAAGCTGTGTCACATCTGGCTCTGTTCTAAAGGACTTCATGGGACACTATGTTGTCCAAAGGCTTTCAGGTAGATTATTCTTATGCACGAAAACAGAAATGAACCATCTAGCTAGAAATTGATTGCGAACTTTATAGTCAATTAGAGATTTTTATTTTTCAAGTGGTAGGGTTATATCCCACAGAGGCAGCTGGCAGGTACCTATCTAGCCACGTGAATTGCCTGGTCAATGGTGTCTTTGAAAAGGGAGTGCTGTATTTTTTCATTAGTGCGGTATCGCTTCACGTGCCTATGAATACTGCGGTTTCAATTATTGTGAAAATGCTTTATTTACAAGCTTGATAAGTGCAGCGGTCTATTGTTATCAGTGCATTGAATATTTCAGGAAACTATACCACTTATTAGGCTATCGACGATAAGAAGTGTGACGAGTATTTTGATTGTTTTATCTGTATTTTTATCAATGAAAGTCACTAGTTCTTGTTACGGTGCGGTTATCGTCGCTGTTATCTTTCTGCCACTGCTTATCACTTTCAATAACCATGTATTTCTTTTCAAATTAGACTTACGTTGGTTACTTTGTCCACAAGTTCTTTAGAAAAATGTTCTCAGTTCACGTAAACTATAATAAGCTTCTAATTTTTTCCCTAGGCGTACAAACGAAATTCACAACAAAAAATGTTCATCCATCCATCACCATACGATAACGCACGTTGATATGTTTCTTCTGGAGCCTTTTGTGTACCAGAGCCGCGGTAACTCTTTCAAACAATCTCGCAGCCCCGGCAGGCTTCGACCCTAAGGGCTCGTCATGTTTCCCCATCACAATATCATTATAATGGTAAATAGTAAAAACAATTAACGAAATTGATTGGGTACGTAAATCCCCGAATTCCTTGACTGATTTTAATTATTGTATCGCACAAAATTACAGGATTCCGAAAATCCTATTCAAATAGAGTCGTCTCCCGATTCAATACCAATTGTCGATACAACTATAGAACGTAGATCTCGACATTAATTTAAATTCAATCTGCTGGTAAAATGAGCGGGGTCAAATGTACTGACTCCGAATTGTTGAATAGCTTGTGTGTCAATGGCAATCAAAGGTTTATATGTGAAGGTACCTATAGCTACAGTTTGACGGCGTCGACGACATACATCGAGATCGTATGTTCAGTAAAGGTTGAACCCAAATCAGGCATTAGATTGATGATTCTTTACCCCTGACAGTTACGGCCACCATGACCATTCTATGTAAAAGCAGTAATATCATTAATTGGAATTAATATTCAGAATGAGAACCTAAATACGAAATCTTTCCGAATAATACTGACAAAGTTTTTGATAGGTGCTGTGATGAACCCCAAAATGTTACCATTCGAACTGATAAAATTACCTATGGGGTTACATAATTTGAATTCTTATCTTAATAGCTAGTAGGTAGGTACATGAAATACCTACTGTTATTCATATAAGTAGCTGAAAACAACACAAACACAGCATTCAAGTAACTTTTGCCTTGTCGTTCGTATGTAAACGAGTTTTTTATGCCGAGGTAAATTGATGTGTTTTTCACAGAATTGTCTGAAACAGTCTTATATTATAACAAGCATGTAGGTTTTGTTCAGCAAATTTTTTCAGGGTGGTCTAGTCTCAGTTTTTTTACTTCCACGTAGATAAAATTATGACAAGTTTTTTACCTTGGTGTACGTAGACAGATTTATTTGTTTCATACACAACTAATTATGGTTATTAAAAGTACATTACTTAAGTATTTTTTTGAGATAAAGGCGTAAGTTCCTACATATGTATATGTAATATGTAGATAATTTGTAAGTTACAAATTGTTGATTTGTAATGTGTTGGTAACTCATTAAACTTACAGAAAATTACAACATTCCTGCCACCAAAATTACAACATTCAAGCCACCCCAGTCTTTACCATCTTAACAACTCACAAACTCATTTCTGACGTGCGTCAACCTTTATGAGTATCAAGTTAAAATAACGACTTTCTTATCTTTTCAGGTCAAAGTTTTTCCCGGCGACAGTAGATTTGAAACATCATTACAGGAGAGTTCGTGGCCCGTGTGGAACGAAGATTTTAAATTTCAACTAAAACAAAAAGACGCAAAGAAGGCTTCAGAAAAACCTGACCTTCAAAGTTTGCTCGCCGGCCACTTTTTGTCGCTTACCATTTATGCTATATTAGAACCTCCAAAACAAGATTCAGATAAACGAAAAAATAGTAAAACATTAGACTCGAAAAAAACAGCCAAGGTGGCAGAACAGGAAGAGCCAAAAGCTAAGAGTGGATTTTTCGAGAAGACATTCAGCAGTTTCAAATCTACGAAAGCCGAGGCAATAGCACAGAAGTCAATTTTAGAGAAACGAAGAACAGTCGGAGCAGCTACGTGGAACTTTGACTCCAAATTATTTCAAAATGATCTCAAGAATGGTTTGATTGGGACTCCCGACATTTGGCGGCCAATCAACGCCATCACGAGTGGTATCACTGCGGCGGATTCACGGGTATGTATTCAAGTGTAAGGTAATTAACAACAACATTATAAGTCACTGTCAAGAGCGATGCTAATCAGTAAAAGATAAAAATAGAGTCGTAAAGGCCCGAGGAAAATATAGACTCGCTTTATGGTGAACCTATTTATAATGAACTTGATCTTGATAAATGTCGATTGCCGACAAAGGAATTATTATGGCTCTAACGTCATCATTCGCAAAGCAATTTTTCTGACTATAAATGAGTTCATTACTTTGGTCTGATGGTTTAATATTTCCTTGGAAAATATTCACACTTCAAACTTATTTACTAACTTTCGAAGTTGTCTTAGTAAATAATAATAAGACAACTTCGAAAGTAAATAAGTTAGTTGATAACTAGAGAGTTCGTCTTTATTATCGTTTTTCTATATAAATACTTTTCTATTAGGTACCTAAGTTGTAAAACTAGTTGTTATTTATAGAATACCGCGAACTAAATGTACAAATAAATAGCAAAAGGTAGGTATGCTAATGGCACCTCTGTTTTTAACAGAAAAGCTTGTAATCACTATGTGATTTGATGTCTGAAAAACATCAAGCTTCTTTATGAAATTCGGGTGTAAACAGATAAAGGAAATTTTTACTTACATAAAAAGGTTTTGAAGTGACACGTCTAAGAGTGATGATTTATCGATGACCATCATTGTAAACATACTTACTGTAAAAAGTATCAAGTGTCTCGATTGAAAGCCATATAAATTTCTATGTTGAAGATAACGATATCAATTAATGCATGAGTCATGTATGATTAACATGCGAAGAGCGTGTTCGTGTCAATAAAATCTTAGTTGTTCAGTACAATAGAATAGTTTTGACCTCGGCCGATCCCCATCTGAGCTTCTACCTACGTTTATTGCGATGATGTAAGGTTATAAATATGCTAGATCTTCGTGCACAGAAATTGGGTATAATTACGCGTATATCGATGTTAATAAACCTAATAACATCGTTGATTTCTCTCGCTAATTGCCGAAGTTCATTCTACACTGAGATTATTATTGTACAATGATGAGGCACTTTGAATTTGAAGCGGATGACTTATTTTTAATTAGTCTTTATTTTACCCCGATAATGGTGGCCAGAGACACGATTTTTATTATTAGAATTTTTCGAATTGATAAAAAAGGTGGTCTCATTTTAATCATAAATTGAAATATGATGAGATGAATTGGAATCCCGGTTTTAAGAACTGGTATTTACTGACTTTTGATTGTCCTTAGGTATCTTTCGAATCGTAGCTTAGTCGTCCTAATTGTGTATTAAATTATTAAGTTCGTGTGAACTGGCCAACCGACAACAATGTTAAAGAGGGTTCATTTAATCGTCGCTTGGCGGACCCGAGTGATGAGTTGATACGACCCTCTAGTAATAACGTAACAATAAATTACGTGACGTACACATGTTACATAACTAGGTAATCGGAACGGTTTCCAGTGAAAATGCAATAAAAGTTCAGTGTCACGCCGCGGCTTATCTATCATTCTCTTATCTTTTGCAAGCAAAAAACTCAAGAAAATCGATGCTTAAGATAAACGATCGCTCACATGCGGCTTTGTGTCACTTGTGTTTAGAAAAATGGGAAAATTGCATAGAAGTGGTTATGACTTAAGTGTGCAATGATTGCGTTTGATTTGTGTTAATAAGTTTTAACCTTAGTATTGTTAACGTTAAAGTTACATTAGGATCACACTATCCTCAAAACTTAAGAAATAGGGTTAGCTTTAGAAAAACAAGGGTTTCTATTTTTTATACCCAACATACACTTTGTAGTTAGAGTGTAAACATAAAGCGGTCGTACAGAAGCTACAATCTATGACAAACAACGCCTCGCAGAAACACAACGCCTCCATTTCATTCACTCATACTGCTTGTACTGTTTGGACCTCTGCCCAGTTTCCTTCCTCGTCGATCCGGTAAAACATATCTTATATCTCCGGTAATGTACATTTCAAGGCGGCCGAGATATGGTTGATTGTGTGCAAACTACCCGTACGGGCCTCTAATCTGTGGCAATTAGCATGAAATCCGTGTAATTTGTGTCCGCAGAGGGAAAACAAGAAGGGCCAGTTGGAGGTGACGTTGTTGTACACGGCAAGCGAAGATGGGCTAAACGATATAGTGCAGCTCACGGTCAACAGGCTACGATGCAGTGTGCAGACGATGCAACAGCAAGAACAGTTTAAAGGTAATTATTATTAATTCTATTTTATGCAGTCAATAGACAGTTCAGTTCTGTTAAGTCTCGAATAGAAATAATAATGAAGTACCATTGCAAAATATCTCTAATTGAAGTAAGAAAAAAACCATGTTAATTAACATCATTAACATACTAGAGCGTGCCATTAGTCATGTATAAAATTAATGAGTAAAACAGTTTTTAGGAGTGTTCGCTGTAAGAGGCTTATTGAAATCAGGAAAAGTCAAAATTACAGGAATAATGAGAAGCCAAAATCGCGTTAAGTAACGTTTATTTTCCCTACCTAAAATTCTTATTCCGAACGTCTAAGTAAAAGTCCGGTAATGTTAGCTTTTATCAGAATTGCTTGTTTGTATTTTCATTATAAATAGCACCTTGATTCATAGAAAAAGCTACACAAAGTTCTTAATTACATCGGCTGTTTAGACTACGCTTATCATATAACAGAAAATATCCGGGGGATAGACGCCTATCACAATATGATCTCCGTAATAACCGTTACACATTACATCGATACATTGGCCGATAACACATCACTAATTAGCAACATATTCGGTTAGTTTCCCGATACGAGCGTTTCATATGAGCCGGTGTTATGGCCGCTTATCGTGTTAAATGTAACTACAGGAAAAAAACTCAATCAATTTCGAATAGGCACGCTGTGTAGTGCCTTAATACGCCGTGTATCTTGTACCTACCCTCGCTTAATGATATCGTAGGAGGGATCTATCGATAGGTCGGTCGGTATATTTAAGTTTATGTACATCCCTCGCACAACTGTTTGAAGAAGGTAATGGTACTCGAATAAATGTGCGGCTTCGAAACCTGACAAGTACTAATGTGAGTTTTCAGCTCCTGCTCAATAGTAGGGAAGGAATATTACGTGACCTAGATTTAAAAATATATTAGAAGGCTGAAAGTGTGAGAAAACTTGCAGACAAAAAAAAAACGGAAAAGTAAATAGGTCGACGAGGCTTATTTTCCTCAATATGACAGATTTACACTACGAATATCTAAAACACAATCTTTAAGTTAGTGCGCATTTGGATGGTTATACCATTTTCATAAAAAGGTAATTCCCCCAAAATAATATAAGTAAGTGGTCCCATAAAATAAGATTGTTGGCACGATAAGAACGGTTCAGTCATGGTTATTTTTTGTAGGAGTTAAGTATAGTAAAAGAATAAAGGATAAGAACATTTCCTGACCAAAAATAACTTAGATAAATATGTTGAGATCTGCTTGATGTAACCCACGTGCGGAACCATCTCACACAATGTTTAGATAAGAATGGTGTAACTATTACATTCTTACTTCGTTACTAAAGTTGTAAAAGCGAAAGTAAATCTGTCGGTGGCCTGTTTCAAACCTTTACGCGGTAAAACCACTAACCAGATTTCTACGAAGGTGGAGCTAGATTGACACCTGAGGAAGAAGACAGCAGTATAAACTGGAAAGCCTATGGAAATAAGCAAGCTTAATAACTTATAGAAGTTTGTAATGCCGAGTTATTTTTGTACGAGTCTAGTAAGTATATTTAGTTTCACGTAAATTCGACCCAATAACAAAACTGAAACAAGTTTTATTGTGTGAGTTATTAGGCTCACTTGTTTCATGTGGTCTGAAGTCTAGACGTGCCTGTAATTTATAGAACTGACCTATGAGTTAACTTTAGACATAGGTCCCATTCCATATTTGCCTACGTTTTTGAAGCAGTAATTTGATAGTAACTGGGTTCAGTGCAGAGTCCAGGTCGATTCGAAAATGGAATAAATCTCATTTAATAATTTAACGTTGTATTTAAATTTCATCCAACACTAAATAAGTGAAAGGATTATCCTTTCAGAAAGAAAATCATCCCAATTTGCGGAGTGTGAAACCCAAAATTGCCCTTTTAACACTCGTCTAACCCACCTCAATAATTAGCAACATTATTAATTATTCGAGCATTTGAACCTCGACCTGTTTAGAGATTCATCAGGCGGGCACTAGTCGCGTCCGTAACTAAACTTCATTCATATTATTTATCTGTGGAGACAGGCACTCGGGGCGACGCGGCGCGGCCCACGCAATGCTGTTTGCTTATTAAAGAGGAGAGAGTTACTCAAGACGAATGTGCGTTGAATCACAACTCAAATAGCTAAGGCGACGTTTACAGTTGCGAAAGGTTCTAAAATGTATTGTCTACACGAGTACAAATAAGGGTTGTGTTGGCGCGTGCTATGTGTTTGTATGTACCAGCCGTTACAGTACCTAACCACTCTAGCGTCCTTATACAGAACGTTCAATAAACCTTGAATTATCTGAAATTATGGTTATCAAATGCCTTAGCATAATAGGGTAATAGCATAGTGGAAATAGTCACCGAAATTAGTGTTATTATACGAAGTTATCGATAATGCGCAAAAATATATTTTTTCTATCTAGGTAATTTGTTCTAAGAATCTAAAACTTTATACATTTACTTAACCATACAAACAGTGTTGAAAAATCGAATTCAGATTTTTTTAGTTTCAGTCGAGTATTTTAACTATTTTGTTTCGCAACTAATATACTTATGTCACACATGCTACGACTGCTACCGTCTGATTTTGCGGTCGACCGGAGCCGAACCTTATTGGCTTTTGTTCCGATCCCAGTAGGTGCCATCCTATACCGGTACCCGGTATATAAACTGACGTGCGTCCAAACCGCGTTCACACATGTTTTCATATAGCGAAAGTTATATTTAGACACGTGCGCAGACCTTACATTCACGTCCTCATGTTTACAATTGACCAGAAGACAGTCGACGTGCAAATATCTAAACATTATAAACCTCTTTATGAGCAGGCGTTTGCACAGATTTGCGACGTAACAACACGTGGCCAATTATCCCCGATTGGACGATGTGAATGATAATCCTATTCAATTAGCTGTATTTACCACTGATTACCTATTAGAAGTTTAACGATCTGCCTCATTGTATGAAGGTACTTAGTACCTATGGTCCTTACCATCAGAAATAGTTACAGCCAATTGAAAAATAGACTAGCTATTAGTACTTATCCAATTTTAGTACGAATATTGTGAGAATGGTATACAAATTATTACATAATATTACATAATAATTGTTCTATAGTAGATAGGTATAGAAATAATGAATTTATGTAATAAAAACGAATAGCCGTCATTCTCTTATCAAAAACAATCACAGCCTAAAGAACGGTTCAATTATTTGCCAAGAATACAAAGGTATGTGTAGTATCTTTTAGAAATAAGTACATGTCCTTTTATAAAAATAATAGTACTGTATAATTATATCCTCGGTCCATAGTAAGAAACTAATCTATACATATAATAAATCTGTAAAAAAACTGTGTCTGTACATTGAATATATTAAAAAAATAATTATTGGGTGGGGTTTAGAAACAGTAATGGAGCACAAATCCAAAAAAAAAATTTTGTCTGTTTGTCTGTATGTCTGTATGTCTGTATGTCTGTATGTCTGTTTGTTTGTACACGCTAATCTTCCGAACTACTGAACGGATTTCAATGATTTTTTCTTTGTTGTATCAATATTAAGCCTGGTCAACATATAGGCTATAATTTATCTTCGAAACTTGAAGACCTGATGCAGAACACCAACAGACCAACAAAACTATAAGAGATACAAAAATGGTGCCATGGCAAAAATTGTTTCATGTGATAAGCATTTTCAGCTGAGATAATAAATTTTAGGATCTGGAACACCTGATGTGGAACCCCAAGAGCCCAGCTTCTCTGTACCATATACAGGTATGACGTTTTAGCAAAAGTTGTTCAATTTGATAAGCACTTTCTATTGACTTATACAAATTGAGGATCTAAAACACCTGATGTGGAACTCCAGGGGCCCAGCTAGACTATAGCATATAGAGGTGTGACGTTTTAGCAAAAGTGGTTCAATCTGATAAGCACTCTCTGTTGACTTATAAAAATTGAAGATGTAAAACACCTGATGTGGAACCCCAGGAGCCAGCTAGACTATCGCATATAAAGATATGACGTTTTAGCAAAAGTGGTTCAATCTGATAAGTACTCTCTATTGACATACATCGAAGATCTGGAACACCTGATGTGGAACTTCAAGAGCAATACTACACTTGAAATGTATAGAAATGAATGTTATGAAATAGGTATGGTGAATCAAAAAAAGTAATAAGTCCGTCTTTTAGATAACCCTAAAATAATGGACACGTATTTTTCCTTTTCTCCTTCTCACAAACAAAAGATATAACACGCTTGAATTTTGTGTTAAGTCAGTACAAATTTTATATACCTAGACGTTTCGTCACGAGCCCCCACTCTCCGAATTTGTTGCGTTATATCTCATTATTATTTTGTATGTCTCTTCCAGACCTAGGGACTACAGAGTTCCGAATTTTTGGGAGGCAAACGTGGGGCCGAAGCCAACACGCTGAAGCCCTTTTGAGACAACTTTAATGAAATGATGACACAAAACCGACGATTTATCCCTTCATACACTATAGAAATGAATCCAAGGACAATCCCCGGTGGACGTCGTTAAAAAAAAGACAATCCCCGGTTCTGTGCTATACCATTGCTAACTGTGGATGAAAACTACTTGGGCTATTGTGATGGGATGCTAATGGACTAGGAATGGGGAAACTACGGGAACTATGGCACCTGCCGATGACAATGTATCAGATACATGTAAAATTGGCAGGTGGAGACTCGCCAGCTCACTTACTGGGCCCCCGGGAATCAGTCACTGAATAGCAACAAGAGGGCAACAGGGACATGAGCGGCTGAAGTGTGAGGATACCTCGGTGGATTTTAAACGCAGATTACGCGCTCCCTGTGGGTCACTTACCACGAGGCACCTATCCTCCGAGCAGGGCTACTAACCCTGCTCTAGCGACTCCACTCTGGACGGCCAAGCCAAGCCAGAGGCGTGAGACCTACCCCAGTCATGGTTCACTCCGACCGGCCGGAGATGGGGGACAGTATACCCTGGAGAACTTAGTATATATAGCCCCGCGGGGTAGCTACTCCCCGTCATCAGCCTCAGATGTTCTGCGGTGCTTATTTATTATATATTATTGTCGTTATTATCTCAAGAGCCTTTTTCCCAATTATGTTAGAGTCGACTTCCAGTCACGATGGAACTGAGTACCAGTGTTTTACAAGGAGCGACTGCCTATCTGACCTCCACAACCCGGTTACCCGCTCAATTCAACACCCCTTGGTAAAACTGGTCAGACTTACTGGCTTCTGACTACCCATAACGACTGCCAAGAATGTTCAATGACAGCCGGAACCTACAGTTTAACATCCCCTCCAAATAACGGTCATTGGTATCCAAAATATACGTAGAAAGTACATACGAACTTAGAAAAGTTGTATTGGCAGGTACTTGCCAGATCTGGAATCAAAGACGTACACTCATGACTTGAGAGATTGGTTCTCTACCCACTAAACCACCACGACTTCCACTAAGTCAGCACGACTTTGTCATCTCAGTAGCATTTAATGTTTTTAACGTAATTAATACGTGTAATATTTTTGCCACACACAACTTAAATGCGGACTAATTAGAATCACTATGTTTATGCCTATGGTCACGTCTATTGCGGTTCAGTTCTTAGCGTTTTGTTTAGTCTGCTGTGCCTTTGGCCGTTGAAGTACAAAAATTAAATATATGGAACATTTCTAATGGCTATGCGTATTCCGTTGTTTTCCTGTCAACGGGCCCTTAAAATTCAATATCAGACGATTCAGATCTTCGATTTTGCCGACCCCGTAGTCGCTGGCATAAGGGACAGGATCCGCGTACGAAGTCGCGGGCAGAAGCTAGTTAGTAATAAGTTTAGATCTGTTTGTTGTACTAAGTGGGTTCTTCGCCTTTAGCAAAATGGAGCTCAATGTAGCGTGTATCGAGCCCTTTGTAAATAGTACACGACCAGTCAAATAGAACGTCAATGGGATTAAACTGATAAAGCCTAATGTGCCTGTTAATCCTGTCTAAACAGCACTCGTAGATAAATATAGCAGTCAAATAAAAATGGATTAAGTAATCGAATATAAATAAATGTTGGTTTCAGTACGATTGGAAACCGTTTATCCGTATCTATTGGGACTTTGAGATTCAATTTCCTTATTAGAAATTAGGATAGGAACGCTCGTTGCGGAGACGTTTGAGGCCTTTGTCTGGCAGTGAACGTCTTTATAGTTTGATGATGATAAGAAATTAGACATTTTACTATTCTACGTTTGATGGCAATGGAATCGTTATGCTAAATTCTTGGTAATGAGCGCTAAAATTTTATAAATATTTTGAAGCATAAGTACTGAACATTTTGAATGATATTTCCCAGAACAAATTAAAACGAAATAATACTTGTTTATTATTGTAAAATGCTGGCTTGATCCATAGCGTTCTGCTTCGTATGCCTGTGGCACTCAGGGATAATGTAGCTTTTTATTGGTGGATGAATTCTTAGACTTAGAATCACTCGAGTACTTCCAGAGATTATCCATTATAAAACTCTACAAAGTATCGAGGGAAAGTTTTACTTGTTACCTATTATTACAGTAATTTTCAAACACAGATAAAAAAAAATACTTACAAGTCGAAAATCTGTTATTTATGGTTAAGAATTTTGTGTAACCAAAATCTCTTTATTTTCAATTAGTGGTGTCTATCCTGAGTCCATTTACCTACATATCCTTTGCACCTATTTTTTTTTCTTTCTAGGCGATGGTAGGTTCAAACAAGGTTTAGTTGTGTTTCTTTTACAAAAGTCCAACAGGAACAGTATGAAATATGTAGCTAAATACTTCTGGCATGGTTCTGGTTTGGGTTAACATTCTGTAGGCTCTATTCACCAACCAATCTTGACACTTGTATACTTAAAACATGAACTCATAGGTATACAAAAAAATTAAGATGAAAATGTGATAAGATCTTAAAGTTTCTGATTGGAATGTTTTCTCAAAACTCAGATACTGAGAAACAATGGTAGGGACTTACTTAAACAAGACCGAGAAAAACGTTGTTTTACGTTCCTTTTTACATAAAATAATATATTTTCCGACTCGGTAAACGATAAAGTAAATTAATAAAAAGCAGCTTACATCGGTATTTACCCCATGTCTATAGGCAACAGTTTTGTGTTTTATTATATTAAATTTCTGTACAAATACATCATTTCTGTTTTACTTTGAGTGTTTTAAAACATTGCGCAAAGCGTACTTATTTTAACTAGAATGGCGTGTTAATGTCCTTGTTTTGAGGATTTGTCTTATTAAAATCACACCCTCTAATAAAAGCTTTGTTTCCATTACCTAAATATCAATGTTGGTTATCGTTAGCCGCATCATTTAACGTTTCTGAATGCTCTGTTTTCAGCACCGCTGTACCTGAAAGCAACGATATTAGAGGCGAACAAAGCTGAGTGCTATTGGAAAAGCGATAGATTTGTTCCCGCAATATCTGCCAGATGGGACCCGAAATCTGCGACAGTGAAACTGACAGTTTTCAAGGCTAGTTTGAATAAAGTCAGTATTTATATTAGCCTCGGATGTAAGACAAAGATGGCGAAGAAAGAAATATTGGGAAAAGCGACGATCGACGAAAAATCCGCCTACGCAGACAGTTGGAGCGAGTGCCTGCGCCAACCGGGAATACCAAAAACTTTTTGGGTCAATTTCGAATAATGGTCTCAAAAATTTTCAAGAGCAACTATGACGAACTTAGATTAAGTCGTGACAGAACAAAGTTCATTGTGAATATTTTTCGTATCGTTTAAAGCACGTTGTGAATTTTTGTTATGCTAAGATATATTTTATGACGACAATTTTAACTTAAAAATAATTATTAATGTATTATTTTATATCACAAAGCTTAATGGATAATATACTGTACTGATATTGTTTTTTACTATGACTTGTTTTATTGACTAGTATTCAGTTATTTTAAATACCATGTGTGTAAGTTCTCATAATTATCTTCTGTTCATAGCTAGGTCGCTTGAAGAAACACTTGCATTTTCGCACACAGTAAAATGACTCATATCTAGTGACATTGGAAAATGCCCTTGGGCCTTTCCAACTTCGTCACGTAGGTAGGTACAATTTTCAAAATCGATATCTACTACCGACTTGTAGGACTATAGATAATGTTGAAGTACCTTGTTTAGAATTAATGTATTTTATGCGAAGTAACACCATACCTATAAGATCTTAACAGTTGAGCCTCGAAACTTTCAAACCCAGTTGAGAGCTACATTTATTATTTACAACTGTCAGGAACCTTTTGGAACTCACAAACTTTAAGGTGTTAAACAAATTTCTTATCAAAGACCGAGCGTGACGAGTTGATTAAATAAACAATTGGACTGGTACGCTTGGTTGTTTGAAATCATTGTGCGAGTATATAGTCATGGATGGTATTGATTATGAAATTTTAAATAGGTTTATTTTGTTGCTTACGTGTATCTGTAAACTATGCAGGCAATTATTCGGAAGTTGTTAGTGGAAATAATCAGTTGTTAGGATACGCCCACAGGAATTTGTAAGCCCTATTATGGAAATGTGCTGTGTGCCCGTCCTAGCTCCATTAATACATAATCCAATTAGGTCGCAGCCTAGGACGCAATAGTAGGTAGGTATTATGTACAATGCAAAATGAGATTGATGCTTGAATGACAGGGTTCCTCATAAGCCAACAGACGTTTGATTGATCGATCACTATACTTTTATGAGCACGGATCATGTGACTATAAATATTAATGTGAAAAAATACTGCGGAATAAATCTCGTACGACGCAAAATCTTGTCACTTACATATGGGACAGATCCAGTAGTTTACTTTTATAGTGGTTTGAATATGTATATTATGCGTCAATGTTTTACAATAGGTCGTAAACATCGCTAGAATGGTGTTCTGCCAAGGGCGTAACGCGACCTTTATGTAGAGTACCACAATATAGTTTTCTGGATTAAATATACTCAGCACGGAATATGGAATGAATTGTTTGCAATGTGTAACTTTGAAATGAATATTTAATAGGTTAAACATACTTTGTTGGGACGCTTAAATTCGAAAACTCTAAACTGATACACTTGCCTTTATGGGCTTTTACAGTTTCGCAGCTATGGAGTCTTGAAGTTCGTCGCAGGAATTCGGTGTAAATTTTACAGAATAAATACTTTCGGCACACTTTGCCTTCCTATCATATCTTCTATTCTTGTACCAATATTTGATCAGCTATTGAAGTCTGAGACCAAAACGACCGTGACTAACGCATGGAACGAAGACACCAACCTACAGTGTGAAACCATAAGAACATACCCACCTAGTTTAGTATGGGTCTCAAAGGACCCTAAAATCAGTATCGGAAAATGGAATAGGGATAAAAGGCAAACGTTGATGTAAAAAGGTTTGTTATGGAATCAAAGGGATGCGACCGTAACGAACCAGGGGCCATCAATCACAAACACAATATTGTCAGAACCCCGATGTCTGTTGCAATACGGCCAAATACGGATCATCCCTATTTTGTTTCAAAATTTCCATTTTTAACAGAGACATATACCTACATTGTTTTCAATATGTTCCTATCAAGTAAAAAATGCCACACTAAATGACCGTGTTGAGTAAGGCATGCATAAAATTCAACATATTTGAAGGATTTTTTTACTGTAGTGTTTTACCTACATTTATTGTTTATTGTTCTTCAAAAATAGCAATACACATACGGACAAACATGTGCTAATACAATTTAGGTTGCGCAATAAAGCGCAGATTTGTATCAATGGACCTAAATAGAAAATTAGGCGCTTATATATTAAAATATTCCTGCGACATACGACAAACGACATGCCTATTATATTAAGGAACGTGGCGTAACCATGGCACCTACACACCTATACACACGCCAGAGGTCTACATTACGTTCACAATGTGAACACGCCTTAATGTGGTTATAGATGCTACCACTTGTGAAAATAAATGAGTAAATAAATCATTTTAGTTTTCACGATACGGTTTCTTTTAGTCCAGTGTCACATCGATACTGCACACGATACATCAAATTGATGGACTAAATAAATTGAGGTTCCTTCAATCTTACGAGGCCGAAATAAATCCTTCTACATCACTATGCTAGGTGGAGCAGTAAATATCTTTCTACTTTATCTCTATTTTTCGAAGACAATGGTTATCGAGACTCGTAGACAGCTCAACAAATGAGTATGTTTAGGTACTGTAGGTATCTGTTACGAAAATAATGTATTATTTATCTACTGCCTGCGAAGCAATTGAGTAGGTACCTACATAGAAAATGGATAATCTTAGTAGGATGGGATACAGCAGCGATCCCGTATGAATGAAATGCGAGCAGGTGGAGGTGGGAATGAGATTGAAACGTCAAAGTGTCAAAAGGTTTTCACACTCAAATCACATTTTTATATTTATGAAGAAACACGTTGTTTTTCTTAGCGCAAAAGCCTGGTTTTGGACAAATATTTCTAATCCCTGTGTTTAACAAATCCGTTTATTGTATTAGAGGTAAAGGATGCACAGGACTGGCATCGAAAAGAAGAAGAGTCTGATGAATAAGGTCTTCAAGAACGTTAAAAGTGACCCACTATTAAATCGGCACCCAAAAGCCAACGCATCACACTTTTGTTTCAATATAGGTAGTTTTTAGAATTTTTATTTTGCGGCAATAACATGCGGCTGATACATAGCATAGCATATAGCCACGAGCTCATATACAATGTTAAACAAAAAAATGACAGCTTGATCCCTCACAAACAGTAAATATACAGTCTACGTAACATTTTGTGCATAATGTCGCGGCTAATGGAAATGGTCTTGCCGTCTATTATATGAAATGTAAACATAACTGGGCGTAATCAGTTGACACATGAATCGCATGAATGTAATGGCGGCCAAATTATACGCCGAGGATTTCCACGATATGGTCAATTTTACGATCCGATAAATACCATGTAGGTACTCCTGCTTACTGTTTCGTGGAATATAGGTATATGAGGGATTTTATGATGGGTATGTAAACAATGCAATATTTTAGTTTCCACGGAAAACGAGATTATTATTTGTTGTTGTTTTTCGTGGAAACTAAAATGAACGCTAAACAAACCTGCATAGTTGCACCGTGGTTGTCTATATATGATGTAATACGTAGCCACTAAAATTAAACGATTCACTGCTCTCGATCGAACACGCTTCACCGGTAAGCCTATTTCTGCATAAAATTAATGAACGGCTGAAAATAACGAAGAATAATGGTCATCATATCTCACTCCAATATGTGGCAAATACCTACTCGTAATAAAGGAATACACGTTCATGAAAGTTTATTCGAACTACAATGTCTTTATCAAATGTGTGCTGTAGCATATCTACTGATGATGAGCAAATATTAATTCCGAAAATCTTGTAAACAATTACTTTTCACTGAGAAAAGTTATTCCAATAAAATTTTAAGAAATACCAATATATCATCGACCCTCTGTAAATTCTTAAGAAAAACAATATGAGTTATCGCTTTTGTAATTTGAATTTATTATATTTGGGAATGTTCATTATTTAAAAAGTGGGAAATGAGGGTTGGGTTTCTGAGAGGTTTATTGTGGGGTGAGTAAATAGCAAGTTATTTATTAGACGCCGTTTAATATATCCCTTATCTAAAGAACGGGGTACCACGATGTTTGATGACAAAGAACGTGCAACACGTTATTTTCTTACACATTAAGTGTACTGATGATATGAGGGCCGAAGCTATCTGGTTATCAAGGATGATGAATGATACAAAGTGAAGGTTATTAATATCAACCAGGAAAATGGCCCCTTTTTTTGGTTGTGTAAATCCTCTTGAATCCTTCATCTGGGGAATTACGATGCACATGTGGGTCTCACAACGAATATTAGCACATGTTGACCATTTTAATTAATAAAACCAGAAACTCAGCGTGGTTTTTGTGCTAAAAATAAGGAGAAAACAACACCCCGAGAGCCGAGATTAATAACGGCCAACAAATGATAAAACGTGA
Organism: Helicoverpa zea x Helicoverpa armigera; assembly: GCA_033682625.1. Classification (NCBI taxonomy): domain Eukaryota; kingdom Metazoa; phylum Arthropoda; class Insecta; order Lepidoptera; family Noctuidae; genus Helicoverpa; species Helicoverpa zea x Helicoverpa armigera. The sequence goes on from JAWIIS010000032.1 coordinate 6,740,085, forward strand.
TATCAGATTAGACTTTAAAATATTCTCCAAAGAATTTTCTATTTTCCTCAATTTGAACAATCTGTCTTTTCCCTTGGCTCAAAATGTTCGGATACGGACAATCTTCTGAGTAACGTATACGTTCACAAACATAATCCCACATGCGTTTTCACTCAACGAAACTCAACAAACGCACTTTTAAATATTAGTTCCTTGCAGGAATTGATCCCTTGCAATACCTATTTGAGAGCCATTGGGAACAAGTACGACTATGTACGTGCACCTAAAGGCTTTTGTTATTGCAATTGTAAGTCATTTAAGCTTCTAAAGATACTAAAGGACACGGCCTGTGCATTATTCAAGTACGTAGTTTAATAAGACGCGAATGGACTTCAGAGCGAGTGTATTTTGCTCCAACGCCAGTAGGGACCGCTCGGGCAATATTACATTGTTGACAATCTCGACGTTCACGTTTTGGGATTGTATCATTTCTCCCATTTCAGACGATAAGTTCATAAATTGCAGCTGTTATTATTTACCCAACTTGTTCTGTATAATTACGAACTATGAAGTGATAAAGTTTGACTTGTGTCGCTGAGTAGTTGGTTTGCTGACAATTGTTTTGTAACATTAATCATGTTATAATGGTGGTCCGTATCAAATTGCTTAGATATGTTGGACAATGTGTGTTCACAATTCGTCGGAATGTTTTATAACTTTATGATGCTCTCAAAAATAATTGCAATTGGTGAAGATCCAAACCGTAACCTTTCGTTTGCCAAACCATGTCTATCATCATCATCATCATCAGCCTTTTCACTGCACCAAAGAATAGAACCCTTCTTCTCAAGACACTGAAAGGGATCAAATAAATCTTTTCACATGGCTGTAGAAGTCAGTGTCTGTGGGTGTTCATTAAAGGAACAATTAATTTTAAATTAGCTTTCGATATTACCATTCCCGTATCCACGAAGTGGTCATAGTTTTGTTCAGTGAAAATTAATCAGTTCTAATTTAATAAGTAACTGGAACCGTTACAATTTAGTAACGTAGATTGAGTACCTACGTCATTGCGTAAAATTATTATTAAATACTGAAGTATTAATTGAGGTCGCTATTGTGTGAAAACTTACTATGTATTATATTCCCTGTTTACTCAAACAAAGTAGGGTAAACGCTTCATAGTATGTCAATAGAACCAGAAACCTTTGTTCGAAAGCTTTCACAACTAAAGTAACATATTGTGAGTTTTAGTTATTTGATTTAATTAAATTAGTAGGTAAATATGTGTTTTATATTCATCTCGCATAGCCACAAAGTTGACGTACCTAGAATAGATTTCATTTTAATGGGTCATGAACCTATTTTGTCTGGTAAATACCATTGTTATAGATAAAAACTACATATGTAGGCGTATGTATGCTTATCATCAGACTCATTTACAAAAACTACAACGACTCGTTATTTTGTTTTAAAGAAATTACGTTACATAACATGATAATGTACAGTACATTCCACTAGGCAAATGAGCCCATTCTTAGCTACATGAATTAACCCTTCTGCCCGAAGGCTTTATTGTGTTACTTTAATCCTTTAGCTTTGACTTATTAGGTTACTTTAAACAAACATCATGTCATTCAACCAGATAAGGTTCGAGGAAAGTGTAGCTGCGCGATCAATACGAGCTACCAAATAACCTTTTAAACAAATAAATCGAATTTAAATTAAGAATCTCCCCTTTATTATATCGGAAGATGCCTTGCATACGATTTTCGATAAAACCCACGAACAACTGGTCCCAGGAGATTCAAGTTTCGAATGTATGTAGATATTCTATCTATGTGGCATTGCTGTCTGCCTCTGAACGGGTTGTAATTGCGAAACTGTACCTACGTCTAGAGTTACTGCCCGGTGTCCTGCCAAACAAGAATTCAAATATATCTTCAAGAGCCCCGACGACAAACTAAATACGACTATCATAATACTTACTCAGTGCGGATCCTGTGAAAACATTACTTTGTGTTTCACTAAGTATTTAAAGGACAGTCGGTTAGTTTCAAAGGCATTGAAAGTACTGATGTACGCATTAATTACAGCCACTGTAACTCTTATCCTTAATTGTTAGATAATCTCCTTGTAACATATACAAATTATACAATAACGAGTTACACATCATTATCTATGGCGCTGATTCGAATAGGTAATTGAGCCCGCAATTCATTGATTTTAACATAAAGTCGAGGATAACTTACCTACGTACATGAATACCAAGAAATACTCTCCAATCCAGACTTTAAAGCCAATTCATTGGAAGCTATCGGCATTAATTAATACAACACTCGCCCCTCATTCATCCAAAAATGGCTCGTGTGTCGTTATCAATATATAGGGAGTTATTTTTATCAACTCCCGAACAGATTGGTCGATGAAATTATTATTGTGATGGAACTCCCTATAATCTGACATTGATAAATGTGTGACTTTATCATTACTTAGCGACGTTACTCGTGGGGCAACCCTAGCGTCGGTCAGTGGGGTAATTAGTCAAACAGATTTATGTGATATACGGAAATGGCATTTACTTATGCCATTTTGTAGTGTTTTTTCAAATTTAGTCTTTCTTGCAGTTTGTCGAAAAATAGGTGACCTCGTGTTACACAGTCGCATTATAGGAACTCTTTGCTTTCCGGCTATCACGATTATGGAGAAGAAAATGAAAACCCATTGTTGCAGGACTGCGTAGAGTTGTAACTAAAATATAAATCAGCAAAAACTTTATATCAAGCAAGGGAATTAATGATAACTTTTAAGTTTTGAACATATCTGACCTGAAACAATGAAATTGTATGCGTTATCAGAATAAAAACAATGAATAATAATATAACGTAACTGAATCGTAAAAAATGGGCAGTGTATATTTTTATACCTAATGGATTGAAACAAAATTGAAGCTAAGTAGGTACTACTACAACTGGATGATCAAATACAATATATTTTTAATATTTGTTATTTCAAATCCGATAAATAAGTTCGCTACCTGAAATATTTATAATGATTCCCGGATGTCCGGTTTTTTCCTTTAGCTCACTATCGGATTTGAAGCTTTAAACTTGGCCTAATCAAACCTGTGTGACAAAGTCTCAGCCTTTTGATTAAACCGAGTCGTATTCTTTTTGGGAAAATTGCCTGTTAGGACTCTCATACAAGTTTCCGGTTCACTTCTATGCACAGAAACAGACTAAAATATTTCCCGTTCAAAAAATGGCCTAATTACTTCCGAAGTGTTTCTGTTTTCCTACAATTTTGACTTTAAATATAAAGCAGAGTTTACGGTCGATTATTCTTTGTAATAAGTTCATTAATAACACAGTCTTTGATCTAAATTGTTTACATGACGATGCTATTTGGGCCAGAGATTTTTTTTTCAAATTATTAAAACAACACTTTTTTTCGGAGAAAGGGCAGATGTAAGTATTAGGCGAAGTTATAATTACCTTGTCACTCGATAATTTGACTAGGTGTAACAATTATGAATTACTTACGCTGTGTGCCTCTCGCCAATATCAATTGTGGAATGTAATTGTCCTGGTCACAACATACCTGTGGTTCTGATTGCTAAGATCTGATATACGAGATGACAAAGCGTCGCAACCGCGCATAATTGACTATATTGGAGTACCTGTTATGTAATCAGTTAATCATTACCTATCATCATCATTGACATCTACATCGACATTAACGGTAGAATGAAGTACATAATATAATTAAGGATGATGACATTATGTATTTCTATACTAATTTAACTGTCGTTTATGCTTTAAGCTATTTGGATTTTAATTTGACAAAAAAACGAAAATGCAAATGGCGAAACGATTTAAGTTTAGAATTAATCGCAACCCTTGCGCTGCGGTTCACAAAGTTGGGGAACCCACAACTCGAATGTTTTCACTTTGAGGTTCATCAAACTAAGTTTTACGACTGCTAACGTGGTTTCGACGTCGGTACAGTACTGACATATGTTCGAATGAGTGACTCTGTTCCCATTTAATAATACGTCTGTGTTGGCACGGTTCCAGTTTCACAGTATGTATTAGCTACTGGGACTTCTGTTGTTCAGTAAGTGGCCAAGTTTGGCTCCGCTAGGCCAAAGTTGATATATGGAGCGCGGCATAAAGCGTTAAATGGAGCGATCGCGGCAAAGGCTGCCGAGCTCATAAAGCGATAAAAGCAGCCAGCCTGAAGTTGAACTAGAAAGGCTGATGAAGAATATTGACTCTAACGTCGACTGCAAACTATGTGACGGCATTGCTTTGAGGTCCTATGGTAGGGGCAATAAGTCATGGCTTTTGTCTGATGTCTTACAGGTTCTTTTGGTAAAAAAATAGTACATATATACATAAGTAAGGCCTAACTTAAGAGCTTTACTTAAATAGATACTCATGTACGACACACCCCTTCCATACTACTTAATTCGTTTTATCAATTGAGAATATAATAATAATAGAACCAGAATTGAATCCAGGAGTTCCACTTTGTAAAATATGTTTGTAGGTACTAATTTCCAAAGTGGTACTATTTATATTCTTACTTTTTATTCCACGAAGTGTGTGTTTTACAAAGTCACAAAAATAACTCGCGGATACTGATACATTTTATCGATGACATGTTAACACATCATTAGTGTTGCGAACAAGTCATAACAAGGCCTAGATCCAGCTTGTTATAAAGTTATTGTAAATAATATTCTACGTTCAAGGGACCCAGTGAGCCTCTTTGCTGCTGCGTTCCAAAAAAAGTATGTCAAGCTTTCTGATCGGTTCATTCGTTACTTTATTCTGCTGGGAACAATGAATAAATTATGGAAGAACTAACACCATGAACACTTTGAGAGCTGCGTTCGTGACTCTGTGTAAAAAAAGTCCGCAGTTTTTTGGCATTAAATAAAAAATGAAAACGTTTAAAATGTATTTCATTTCACAGTGATTGTGACAGATATGAATCCTTTATCGTGATACGAATTCCCGTAATCCTATAAGCCATTGTTCAAAACGGCATTCATATGGGTATTAATTATTTCTGTTTAGCGACGAAAAATACAAACATCGATGCCTTCTATAAATTGTAATAATATTGTTTTTCTATACTAATATTATAGAGAGGACAACTGTTTGTTTGTTTGGTTGTAATGGATAATCTCAAAAACTACTGGACCGATTTTAAATATTCTTTCACCATTAGAAAGCTATATTATCTGCGAGTAACATAGGCTATATTTTATCCCGGTGTGGGGAGTAGCTCCCACGGGACGCAGGTGAAACCGCGGGAAAAGCGGCTAGTGTGTTATATATTTAAAAAGCAAATAGAAAGTACCTAGATGCAAATGTTCTTCGTTATTATATCAAGGTATTTAACTCATTATCGGTTTTTGATTTTTATTGCCAAGAGTTACGTTTACTAGCTAACTAGAAGATAAAATGTGCACCAATATGTTTCAATATAATTTATAAGTAATTGTTTCTACCAAAATTATTATTCACTTACCGGTGGTGTACACAAAATAAATAAATGTTTAGAATAAAATAACTAAGAAGCTTAGCTATATTTTATTTTTTTCAAGAGAAGAGAGAAAGCTTAATATAATTGGTCTGCCTGCGTATGCACGTGTACAGTTCTAGAAAAAAAATTCAGGATCATAAACCAAAAATGACTGTACACTTCATAAAAACTGAAAAGGTTTACAAAGGTCCGCAAAATTCTGGGATACAAGATTTCAAGGATAATAAAGTAGATAAGGAAAGCACATATTATCAAGAGATTGGGTACTTAAGCCCCCAAGTTTTATGAAACACCGAGAAAAAAGTAAATGTGACTACGTTTTTGTAAGTACGTGATATAAACTTGTCTCATAAATACGATAGTAATTTTCACGATGCTTCAAACACTTTGAGCATCTACAGTGTACACTTTGTATAATATTATTTGACTTGGAAAAATCTTTATGAATCTTTATTATTATAAACTCGAGACGTAAAACTGGATCGACTGAAATTTTCATAAAGATAGTTTGTGTCTGGGGTTGCATTATAAAACAAAAATATTTTTGCTGATGAAATACTAGACTAAAAAAGTTTAAAAGTTTATGATGTACGTACTAAAAACTTATGCTTTGTTATTCAAACGAAGTATAGCTTCTTTCAGGGCAAAAATGTCTAGTTGTCTATTGAGTCTCGACTTCTCGAGCAAATGGAATTAGGTAGGTTCGAACGAATGTACTAAGATAAAATGGAAAACTGCTGAAAGTTGAAAAGTACTAGGTAACTCATCAGATATAATTTCTAGGGTAGGCATATAAATAGACTCATATATATAATCTAAGTTTTTTTTTAATCTTTTCCAGTCTTCTTTATTCTGAAATCAACCCACAAACGAATATTTTATTCCACCCTATAAAAAGTGCCGAAAAACTAGTGGTAGGCCTTATTAAAATGTCAAAATAATATTTATCCATTAAGATAAGGCCTGGTTCTTAAATTCTGTACAATTTAACACACACGTATTTTATAAATGAATGTCCTTGTGAACTGCCCTATATATTTCCTTATGTACACTCTATGTACTCCCCTATGTACGCTTTATGTTCTCCCCTAAGTATTTCCTTATGTATACTCTATGATCTCCCCTATGTATTTCTTTATGTACACTCACAGTACAGTTTTTTTGTATAAATAGGTGTAACGGCCTTTGTTAAATAAAAAAAAATGTGCTCTACGGAATTTACACGCGCTAAAACATAATGTGCTTGGAGATTCCAAATGTGAGTAAATACGTATGATTAATAAGGGTAGAACTACATCTCTTGATACAGTAGCGGTACTTTATCATCAGATTTACAACACTGAGCTTAAGTACAGCCAAATGTTAGTATTTAGACGTTCACTAAAGGTCTGCTGTTCTAGTAATGGAAGAAACTTAATCTAGAGTACTTACCAACAGATTTATAGATCGCCTAGATTAAGTGGTAGCTTCAGGCAATCCACGGATGTGTGGCCTATTTTTTTATATAAGGCAACACAGTTTATCCTACAAAGAGCCTATTAACGACGGGCTTCTGTTTAATTTAAATCTTGTATTGCTTGACAGAATAATGACATTTTCAACCCACTCTAGAAAAAGGAAGAGGTTCTCAATTCGGACGCTTGTTTTATTCCTTCCCCTTTCTGTGAAAGTTCTTTGATATTGGTCACTATGACTAAAGAGAACTTGACTTGTGTATTTAATTTAAGGACATTACGGTCGTCTGCTCAAAACAAAAGAAAGTCAAAGATACTCGTCTTCCTATTCATACACATTGATAGTAATGTCCAAACTTGAGTAAACTTCCGCAAAGATTGCCCAAAGTTAGTTGGGTCACTACACAAACCTTTTAAGGATGATTTTAACTATTTCTTAGTTTTCAAAGAGCAATGAAAGAAGTTTTAGTTATGCCTCTTCGGTGTATTGGGAGGCCGCTTCTTTTGTGCATGAGTTCGGTTTTGAAGACAGGCAAAAAAAAAACGTTTTTTGTGATGTATGAGAATAAAAAGTTGTGTTCACGTGGTTGTGTTAATGTGTTTCATTAATGGGAAAATATAAAATTAATACTTTGTTCTTTTATTTATTTTTTAATATATTATCTTATGTTTAATATATCTCAGCTACAAGTTCAACGAAATTAAAATTAATTTCTCAAAACTAAAGTCATTAGCAGAATATTATGGCCATAATTAATAATATCGATTGCAATATAAATGCACTAGAAGTCACTAATGCACATATCCTTTTAATTAATATTCGTAGAAGCAGTTACTTAGCAACAGGTTGCATCTTAGTGAACTACACAAATGTATTATCGGAGAGACCAGTAATAAATTACTTGTGTAACTTTTGGTTACACCGAAACGAGCTTTGATTTGGAAAACCGATGTAACTGCCGCACAAATCTGCAACCTATTTGAATGATGAATACGGATGTTTTTTTTTTGTGAAATCCTTTTGATCCTTAGTTCATGGCCGGGCTTTTATGGTTGGTTCGTAGTACCAGCAGGTTCTGTTTTTTTTATTTTATATATTAGTACTCGTAAAATGATAGCGTTTTGAACTTTTGTCTTTAGGAAAAGGATAACCGTTAAAGAGTCCGCCTAAGTAAGAACGTAACTGTTACTGACAAACAAACTAAAACAATAATCACACACTGTTCTTATGTTTCGAAGAAGAAAAAAGACGCTTTATTAGGTATGTGACCGCCAACCACTTCACATCTCATATCAACTTCTCGACAGCCGAAAGCCAATAAGCTGAGGATACCAATTTGCCGACAATTTGACAACTGCCAGCAAAAAAGAATTTCTGTCAATGAAATGGAAATTGGATCTAATGCGGATTATGGTTTCCAATCGTTTTTCCCATACAACAAAATCTACGAATATTTATGGTTTTAAAAGATGGTCTAATTTTTTTGTCACTTATGTTGGCTTTTGTAAATTAAATTGCATTCGATGGCAGTTTTTTTTTTAATGCTTGCCATTTACCAGGGCCAGTATAACTTCGGTGGAGTTCCTAGCAAATGTTTGAGGTAGTCATTTCAATTCGGTAAATACTCTTGATCCTCCCGCTAGCTACCATTTACAGTCAAGTGCAGTTCTACGAAACAAACTGGACGAGAACCTTGTTAAACCTTGTTCCATATCTAAGAGATTCGTGTTGTCGTCAACTTGTTCTGAAGTTCGCCAATTGAGGTCCCACTCGTAAGTACCTATCTATATACCCTCTTTTAACAATAACCTCTGGTTGGATTCACGCAGGAAAAAAAATATTTTTGAAAAACGAATTGCAAATACGTTCAATCCATTACTTCCTAACATTCGCCGGCATTGTAAATACCTAGCAAGGTGCACTCATGCGTTTCATAGCTGTAATCAAAAACCGGAGCTGCGCTGACTACAATATCAGATAGGTATTCCAGGCTGTGAATTGAAGTCTCGTGAGGCTTTCAAATTATTAAAAATGCATCTCAACTGCATGATGCGGGATGCCCTAGCTGTTGTATGCATATATGGTGTTTCAGTTGTTAATAACGAGCGTGTCTACTGCCTTTGACATAGCAAAATGTTGCATCATAACAACAAAACGTTCAAACGGAAAATATAAATTGATTGCAGGAACCTGCAAATTGATTTGCATCACACGTTCGTGCAATGTTGCTTTAAACTTTTTGATTACGCAACAGCGGGTAGAAGACACCTTGCAGCACGAATTGGTATCGAAGCAATTTACATCGCGCATTTACATTTTCAGCGGCTGCGAATCCGCAAAGTGTCGACTCACAGATTATGTTTTATCCTGACATCATTTCACAATTTTAGGTAAGTCACCGAAATGTGTAGGTGTATAGTAAAGCTGTGGTATTTGTGGCGCTCCAGTGGACCGATCCCTTGGTGATTTGTGTGTGTTGACTCAGACACATCCCACGCTACGCGTCGTCTCACATGACCAGTGAAATGGCAGCCCAGGTTAGATAAATCGGACCTCAACAAAGATAGTAATTTAGGTAACGCTATGGACCATTTGGTATATATTTTTAGTACCTACCTGTTGAAGACCAATTATACATAGAAATATAATTATGAATAGGCTAGCTAGAAGGTACTCACTTTACAATAGTATTGTTAGGAATATATGAGATTAGGTACTATACGTTATTGTAAAGGATCTCCTTAGATCGAATAAAGGGCTTGATTGAAAGCGCTACTCAATCACAAGGTTCAATCTCTGAAGCATTCCCCAACGTTAGCTAGTTATAAATTAGAACATGGTGGAGTACGTGCCTAATTAATGCTGCCAGTTCATATTAACAATTTCAAGTTAGTCGCAATAAATATCCGTGTGAAATTATTTACCAAGATGCGATTATGGACTGTTTTGAACCTAAAAGATTAATTAGCTTATCAACAGCAGTTTTTCAATGACTAAAGACAATAATTCAAGACTGTAGACGGTCAAAGAAAAATAATAGCCACTACAATGGGCTCTAAGTACTCCATTTTTCACTTTGTTCTAGCCTACACGACAGGCTTGTTTCACATTGCTGGAAAAACTAATACCATGTCTGCTAAATATATGGGAGTATATTTCGGACACTAGTGGTAACCGGTGTGTGTAACGGTCTTTAGATATTTATGTTCCAATCTATCCAGACTCACTTCACAGTTCTACAGAAAGCGACCGTTTTACGTAAATACGATTACGACGAAGATTTATCGAACGTGATTTTCGGAAGAAGCGTGCGAGCCGAAACTATAGGCTGGGTATTAAGCTAGGCTTTGAGAGTGTTTGTAAACTTCAGTTCGGTCTTAGCGATCAATTGAACACGCGATCCAAAGCTCCTTTCAACGAATTAATTTAAGCAATTTTAGGTATTTTCATGAAATTCGTGTTTCTTATCGTTCTTTGCTGAGTTTAATCATAACAATATCTTGGTTTCCGTCGTCAATTAATAGCAAATAAGCAGCTACTGTAATCGAGTTTTTATCGAAAACTTACCATATCAGGCAATTCGAGGACATAATTTTAGTTTTATCTCTAGACGTTGCACAGTTTTCATATTAAATTAACTTTAACGGCACGGTCTGTCTCTAAATGGTGTTGGTTAGAGCGTGGCACCCACGTGACGCCCGTAATAGTTCCACTAACGAGGTATAATAGATGTTACAGACGTTAGCCGAGATAACTCTCACCAGGTTAATGGGTCAGGAGTATTGTTAGAGCCTTTTAGTCATCGGTTTTTAATCGCCGTCTAAACAGATAAAAGTAGTGCTTTAATTGGATGCTGCTTTCCAATGAGCCAAGACTTCATTCGAGAATAAACTCACGACATTTCCATCTTATTATGTATAAAATAATCAGATCCCCAATACACGTTTCTAACAATATGTTCTAGGAATTCACAATGTGATCGAATAACAAATACTAGGAAACAGAACAACAAAGGGAGTTCGTACTTACAGGGAAGACTGAATATTCGTCAAACTTGCTGAGTGGGTGGATCTAAGATTTAAGGTGTTCAAGCCAAATAAGTGCCTGTGTATTTTTTTATTGCATGACTAAAACAAGCTTGATAGGCACTAGATAAGAATTACATTCATAATGGTCACAGTATATTGACAGAAGGGTTGGTGACCGTAGAGTTCATTGCCACGCATCGTTGGTTTTTCTTTATTATTCACAAATTATTATTTTAAAGTTAAGATTTTCACATGCTTTAGTTAGGGTGTAAATACAGTCCACGAGTTTCTATATTAGTAGCAATAGCGTATCGTAAATATAAACATTTTAAACTCTATGACTTAAGTACCCAGTGGCGGCGTAGCATCGGATGGCACCCGGGGCGGCTACCTATAGAGCACCCCAAAGATTTTTGTATGGATTAATTTTAAATGCATACTACATATTCCTGCCATAAGTGCTGTGTGCAAAATTTTTCGATTTTTTGGGACACAAAAATACCCAAACAAATTCAAAGAAACCAGCGTACAGCGCAAAAGCCGCGAGCGCAGCGAGCGCGAAACATTTTGAGTTTAGGGGTACAAAAGTACCCTAGGCAGTTAAAAGAAAGCAGCGTAAATGTAGGAAAAGCCGCGAGCGTAGCGAGCGCGAAATTTTTTGAGTTATGGGATACAAAAGTACCCAAAGAAGTAAAAAAAAAGCAGGTACTGCAAAGTGGAAAAGCCGCGAGCGTAGCGAGCGCGAAATTTTTCGAGTTTTGGGTTACAAAAATATCCAAAGCAGTCAAAAGAAAACACTGCAAATTTGGAAAAGCCGCGAGCGTAGCGAGCGCGAAATTTTTTGTCTTATGGGACATAAAAGTACCCAAAGAAGTAGAAAAAAGTACTGTAAAGTGGAAAAGTCGCGAGCGTAGCGAGCGCGGAATTTTTCGAGTTTTGGGTTACAAAAATACCCAAAGCAGTTAAAAGAAAACATTGCAAATTTTGAAAAAGCCGCGAGCGTAGCGAGCGCGAAAATTTTGAGTTTTGGGTCACAAAAGTAATCAGTCAATTTATTGTGATTTTGGCGCGAGTCGGGTGCGCCAAGGATGTGAGTGGAAAAGAGAGGGGTGACACTCGGACTGTGTCACCCCTCTCAGTCCCGTGGCGATGTCTCGGGCCGGGCTTGCACTCTGTGAACCTAGGCTTTGCAGATTATTAAAGCCCTCCGTGGATGGTCCCTTTTGCCCGTGCCATCCTGGTCATGCAGATATGTGCCGACCGAGATGGCACCCCCCTAGACGTGGTACCCGGGGCGGACCGCCCCCTCCGCCCCCCCCTTACGCCGCTACTGTAAGTACCTACTTACTTATAATTCCCTAAGGATAATTGGTTCAACCCCACGTCGTTTTCGGCTATATCCCACTCTGTATTCCTAAGCAGAAAAACGTCACGGTAAGGCCCGGGTTATTTGCATTTGTATCGATAAATTGACAGTCGATAAAATGGGTATCCTCTAACGAGTTTCCGTGTTTTTGTCCCGAAGTTTCGACACTTTTATGGATACAAACGTTTCCCTGATTTTATAAACGTGTGCAAAAGTGCGGATACATCGGATAGCTACATTATTGTGTTTGAAGTCCACAAAATTGGCTTCCTATATCAACTTTTATGTATATAGGCCCTTATCTTGTTAAGTTGAACTTTATTCATAGCTCGTTGGCATTGTTAGTTTCGGAAAACGACCTGAGATTATACTGTATTAAGATGTACACTTTAATTGTATGTTGTTGAGTATAACAACGTTATAAAAAAGTTTTTAATGGCTATAACTAACGAGTTACAACCTACGTTAACACTTATGTCCATTACTTATTACATACGTGAACAGTTTTATGAACTGCGAAGAATACTATTCATGTTCGTCCAACATAAGGAGTTTGAACTTGATGAACATAACTGCTGTCGATTTGAGCGTAGAATGATGGATGCCTAGCAATTTATGACTTAGTTTCGGTTCAGTGATCCTGCGATATATCAAAACTACGAAGGCTACGTGTCATTCAAACTAACTTATTCACTATTACTATTAATGCGGACATCAATTGACTAGGTACGACAATTTGGTGAGCTTAGAATTTAATCTAAGAGCTGTTGAATCACTGTTAGTGACTCAGCTATTATTAATAATGGACTTATGTGCTTTCAGTTAAAGCTTTGAAGGCGTGTCGAGTCAACCATTCACAATCAGATTAAGCTTTTAATGTAGCATTATGAAAATGAACTGTGGAATATGTCAACAATGTATTAGTGATACTGAATAAATATGTAGAATTACACGATATATTAATTTGTATAAAGCACATAAATCATATTCACTGTTCATTAATAATAACTTTGTAGTTTGATTTAAAATTATTAGAGTTCTGTTTAATTAATTAGAAAACACTTTAGTAACATGTTTGTTATTAGCAAAGGTTGCGCTGATTCGGAGAAGCGTATAGTTAGAGCTCTGCCGGATACTTTGTTGTATAATTAAATGGAGTTATATCAAACTGTACTTACCTGCAGATTCGCGGAAGTGAGAAATAGGTTTCATCTTGTTCTAACTTTGACCTTTGATATGAAATAGACCCCTTAGCACATATGAAGTCATCGTATACAAAGGAAAATGAAATTAAAAAATACTGAAAAAAACAACGTTTCATATGGCTTGCTATTGTATAAGAGGTGTTTATCATATTGTAGGTATACTTTTTTTATACCTACTTAATAACGTTTTTAACGTATTGTTTTGTACCGGTTCTTCAAACCTTAAACCTTCTTAAACCTTAAAGTACTTACTATGATCTTTATGACAACATTTATTTAAAGTTGATTTCCCTTAATATTTTCTTCGGTTTTATAACAATAGTACTTGGACATCATCATCGCTTAAGGTACGTGACTAAAGTGGATAGTTCGCGCCACGCCGCACTCGACGATCCTCTATCTAGAGCTTAGAAAATATCAAAGTAAGGTTTACATAGACTTTCATGTTTTCAAATATTCATATAGTGTCGATTGAACCAAGATTTATTGCCTTCGGTCCATAAATAACGCGTGTTTTTCTTTTCTCAGATAAGTTATTTAAAAGGTTTTCTTTTTAAGTTTTTTATTCTTTTATTAAAGTTTTAAAATAGAGTGCCTTACTAATTTTGGAGTTTTAATTTTCACTACTTAATTAAAATGAATTGTTATTTTAAGAAGGTAAATAATGGTCGATAGTATCCTTTAAAAAGAACATTTCAAGTAGGCGGGTTTTAGAGTGGATGTTTTGAACTAAACTATGAAAAGAAAGTGAATCTATACTAATATTATAAAGCTGAAGAGTTCGTTTGTTTGTTTGAACGCGCTAATCTCAGGAACTACTGGTCCGATTTGAAAATTTATTTCAGTGTTAGATAGCCCATTTATCGACGATAAGTGGTACGAGAAGTGGTTCCCACGGGATGCGGGTAAAACCGCTGGCAGAAGCTAGTATGCAAAAAAAAAAACATATGTAGAGGTTACCAGCTGAATATAAATAAAAATCCTGGAAACAAGTTTTTATTCGACTTCGTGGATAGTTCTCTCAATGCGCGACAGAAACAGCTAGTTTAATATTAAAATTGCAAGAAACAAAAGTACGAAAAGGGCGCTTTAAATAAAGAAGAACTTTGCTAGAGGTCAGCTGTTTATACGTTACTTTGTTATTCATTCTACGGAGAACGTTTGAACGGATTGAAATTCAAATTCAGTTCGATACAGTTCCTAACCTACATTGATTCTAAAAAATCTTTTCGAACACATTTGATTTAAATATGCTTTACATTATTTAAACTTCAAATGGTCTGTTTTAGTTTAGTAAATACTTCGTATAACTGCCATTTCAAGCTTATGAAAGTTTGCACTCAGGTGCGTCTCTCTGTCCATACACATTTTATATCTATTGTATTTTATGGAATGGATTACAAAATGTTTCGAATATGTTCAAATAAGTTATTTCAGTAATGTTTATCTACTAGTGAGTTACTCCATTGCACTTCTGACATAATACATTTTAAATATTTTTTATGTAAAGTACACTTTGAATAGACGCATAATTCTGCCTTATGCCAATATCAGCGGCACGCGATAGTCTTTACCTGTAAGATTATAGTAAGGTGTTATTCTATTAAGCAAAATGTTAACTTATTAATAACACAATGACAGAGATTTATCACACATACTCAAACAAAACAGATAACTTAATAAACAAGCTTACACAAAATCCAATCTAATAATCTAAGATTGAACACTAGACGACACATCTTCAGTAGCCGTGTAATACCCGCTTACGTAATATCTAGGCATTAGGTAATCAGTTCGTAAGTTCGGCGACACGGTTCATTAAGACCAAGACATTAAACAGTCAATGTAGAATATCTCCTACTACGTGATTCAGTTGGCGACGGTAACAAGACTACTTGCCTATTATGTCACAGATTAATTAACTGTTTCAAACTCAAATGTCACACAACTAGCAAGAATTTTGAAGCCCAACCTTCAAAATACTCGCAGAACGCTGATTTTGATACTGTTACTACGTGTTAGAGAAATATGTTAGCTTTTAAGTTATGACACTTTGACTTTGGGCATAGTTTGTTAGAAGCCCCAAGATGTTCAGCAAAATTTTGTTCTTCAAAGTAATTTATATTATACCCTGGTTACTTGATAGAGTGTTTAGAACAATGGATGCACTGTTTTTGCTTCTAGGACCTAGACTCGTTATTTATTCGTGTAATTAAGAACGATCTAAAGAGATAGCCATGCCATTATTAAACCTTTAAATAAGAATAATTTGGTGCTTAAAGCAACAACGGGCTAAATAGATTTGGTCAAGAAAACTATTTAGTGGAACAAGTATTTCACGAAATGAGCATTCATTTCATGTACTCGGCACCTAAATGAATAAAGAGATAGAAGAATTTAATTAACTCTTAAAAGTATCACCGGGTCCCGTTCATGGGAATGAAAATATATTTTTTTCATAGTTTAGTTAGTTTAGTGGCACGTCAATGGCTATAAACTGCAAAAGTGCAAGTGTTTCCACTGACTCCTGTGATTTAATTTCATAGGTTTAGGTTACCTGGAAGCCATTTAGGTTTTGATTCCCTTGAGAGTGTTAACGTACTGAATGTATGTTTTTTAATGTAAAGTAAAAAATCTTAATCTGTGCCATAGATCTTAGCATATGGTTCGGACAACTCGGTACATCCACGTATAAGCAAAAAATACGGTCGTGATAGACAGATAGAGTGATCTTATTTTTATCTTATTGAGATTGGGTTTCGTTTTGCCTTTTGCGTTACGGAACCCTAAAAATGTATGAATCGTGTACAAAATGTTAACAGATTATTTAAACACAACGGCAGGAGTATGCAAGCACTACAATTATTTTCTATTGTTTGGTATATTTGGTTACTGACGGGTTAAATTTCGGCGTTGAGTTGTACTTAATTGCAATATTGGTGACGTATTTGGCACATGGATTATTCGCCACCCCGCGGCACTTGATAGTCCATTTAGTCGCAATTGTTCAGTAATTCACGCCCGACATTATTAATAGCTTGTTCGATCAGCACTTCATAGGCCTAACATTTGTACTAGACCGTGTTCGAATTAAATTAGAGATTCAATTATAAGGGACTTTATTATAGACTAGATTAATTGTTGTAGGTACAGTTTGACCGATGAAGGCTACGTTAACGTAGTCGGCAGTAGGTTGACCATCTATTCTTGTTGATATCTAGCCTTTCTTGTAAATACATTTAACTTGTACCTCGAAGTTATCATTTCTAAATAGAGACCCGGCATTACAAGGAGACAAGCTAGAAATACATACAACCTACGAACCAAGAGGTATCGTGTTTCCCATTGTTACTGTTGTGGAGTTCAGACTTGGATTGACTCCATGTGAAATGCTAACTACAGCTACAAGACTGAAAGCCGATACTTGATAATTTTAGATCGAGTTAGGAATAAGCTAGGTATATGTAGAAGCGGCTTATGCTGAAAATCAGTGCTTGGATTCTGTTTTGCATATAAGCTTGACTTTATTGTCTATTAGGTCATGTTCTGCTTTTGAAATAAGCTTTTCTTTAACATTCCATTTCTGCAAAGGCAGATTCATAAACAAACTTAGAGCCAAGTTCACCGACAGCAAAAATGAACTTTTTACGAAATTGAAAAAATACATATTTATAGTAAACAGTTTCATAAAAAAAATTGACGTCGGGCCTTAGACGCTCTTTCGAATAAATAAGAAACTGAAGCTTCTAACATTTCCTAGAGTCATAATTATCTTGCAAAGGAGTTCCGTTACGGGTTGTAAATCTCGCATGAAATTCTAGCCAGTACTAAGTTCCTTACTGGTCAACTGCTAGTTATAATATGGTGAATGTAGTTCAGTGCATGCTAATCGAAGGTTTGATTTAAAAGCACTTTATGCTATCTCGGCTTATCAACATTGATATAAATGGTTATTCATTAAGGTAAACCTTTTTGATGAAAATAAATATTACGAAAAATTGTATCGTAAGTTGGTTCTTGCGTTATTTTTGTATAGGTACATATATGTATATTATAAAGCCCGTGTTTTGCTAGAAACTTGCCTTGGAAGAAGTCGTTCCTCTGTGAAATAATATTGAAGAACTGTATGTACTAGGAAAAAGAAAAAGCAGATCGAATCTCTCTGTTGAAGCCGCAGTTAAAAAGTTAAGGGGAAAGAGGTAAAGTTTAATACTTTAACAGAACCGCGAGGAAGTATGTAACTTTTTAGTTTAGCACACAGTTACGACCCTGAGATTTTAAATTTTATAGCTGAAGTAAATCTGAACTTTCACCAAAATATCGTAATAAAACTCTGGAAACTAAATCCATTACGCTTTAGCTTACCGCAAGCTTTTCGTACACACCAAAGTTGTGAGCACACATTTGGAAAAAGGATGAATTCATTCCATGGACTTAATCCATTGGTGGCAAAATCGTCACTGATTTTCGTGGAAATATATTATGGGCCTTTTTTAGCAAACATTTTTTTGTTGACACGTATGTGAATTTGAAGTGATGGGTGGCTCGCGTGCCGGAAAAGAATCGTTTTTTTCTGTTATAGTGATATTATTTTTGGTAAGACTTTCATTAAGTCGTGATAAAATACGCATGCATACTAATAAAGCCAGTTGATAAGAATAAAAGTACAATCACGTAATTGTATCTTAACAGTTACAAAAATTACCCAGTAATAGAGGGGAGGGTCAGGCTAGAAGACGTGACCGAACTAGCAAACTAAATGGTTACGTTTGAAATAAAGAAAGAAGAAAATAAATAAATACTACGTACCTAAAGATTTCCTTACCTACCTAACTTTTCTGCTAATCAAATTTTAGATAGGAGTCATAATTTTATCATGAATTAATTAATTTAATGCGTCGTATTCAAGGCAGTCTACTTACCATTCATTTCGTCTAGTTAATTTTTATTTCTTTGATGTTATTGTTATTGGCAACTCAGGATGCTTTGAAAACTTATTTTTATTGTCTTTTTCCCTAAACACTGGATTGTGCCTCTTGGCTATACGATATTTTTGTTTGTTCTTAGAAGGTATTTTAAAACAATATCGAATTCCGAATCATTATTTACATTAAGATGCTAAATGTGATCGACGGAGTTTTTACTCCTTCTACTATAGGTACTATTTGTTATTGAGTCCGTTCTTACAAAAATGAAAGCAGAGGGTTATTTTTATACTATCTATTTTTAGAATAATTTTTACCGTTTTTAAAAATAACTTATTACGATCTATTTTGAATTTTTCGACGACGTCGCACCGCCGAAGTTTAATTATGGAATCTTAACGTCTTTCCTTATTTATTTGTTGTAACACAACGCCTTGAGTGTTAATTTACATTATCAAAATTATTTTCTATAAAAAAACAATTAATTTATGCTGAATACATAAATAGATTTTCTTTGTTCTTTTATCTATTTTTAAAGCGACGTTTGCAAAACCAAATTGTCTGAGATTTGTGTAAAGAGAAAAAGTTGTCAAAATATGTATGTTATTCCAGAATTTTGTTTTACTGATGGGTAAAAATTCTACTAAGTAAATCCGTTAAGCCTTTTAGGTGTAATCATGTTACAAACTTGCGAACTTTTTTTACAGTATACTTACTTAACGATAATATCCCATTTTGTAAGTTGGTTTTACCGGATTTATGGTTGAGTAATTGACCTTAATTAATGTAATTTAAGCTGATTATAACGTAAAAAAATATGTAAGTTCGTATTAGGTACCTAACTAGGGCTGCCATTTCGAATTTCGCCAAACCCGGACAAATATTAAAAAAACCCGGACATTTGGCGTAAATCGCATTTTTACCCCGGACGAGTCCAATTTTTTTTTTAACAAAACATGACCTAGTTTTTAATATTACTATTACTACTATTATGTATATACTTAAATTCAATGAGGTGCTTCCTTACATGGAACGTCAGGGCCATATCTAGCTCAAGTAGTAGGTACCTAGTATTGAAAGATTATGACTTAATATTTCGAAGGTAGTAAGAAAGCTCATATGGAAACTAGAAGTTAGCTTCTTGTTAGTAATAGGACTTAAAACGGCGCTACCTTTTTGATAGGTTAGACAAAAAAATGATGAAAAATACAAACAACCGTAAAGTGAAGTCGCCGAAAATTTTTGAGTTTTGGGTCACTAAAACATCTAAACTTATATAAAAAAAAAATCCGCAAAGTGAAGAAGCCGCGAGCGAAGCGAGCGCAAAATTTTTTGAATATTGGGATATTAAAGTAGCTAAACGTAAAAAAAGACAGTGTCAAGAAAGGAAGCCGCGAGCGAAGCGAGCGCGAAAATTTTTGAGTTTTGGTACTCTTCAACTCGTAAGAAAAATGTCCGGGTTTTCCCCGGACACTTCTTGAAACCCCGCCCGGACGTCCCCCGGACGGCCTCCAAACGAGGACAAATCCGGGGAAACCCGGACGGATGGCAGCCCTATACCTAACTATTGTAAATGTATTTTAGTACTCCATATCACAATATGAATTATATGATCTTACTTCAGAGGGTCCTAAAATACTTCATCATGGACAATACTTAAATTATGTAGGTAGGTATATCGTGCATGTATCTGTTGACTTATTTAGAAGAACAGTTCAGTAAAGAAGAACTATAAGTTTTTTGGGCTCGAATTCTTTATGAATTTTATTATTTATTTAACTATTTTTAGATAACTGTCTCATACCTTTATGATAATCATAATTATTTGTGCATTAATATCGACGTTGGAGTAGTGAAATAAATTTCAAATGGTATTTAGTAGGTACTACACCGCGCAAAATGGTGATCAGTATCATAATGAATGAGCCTGTGGTCACGGGTTATTATTTGATTCCGAACAAACCGCCATTGCTCAGGATTTCCGCATAAGTTACGGTGATTGGATATTGTATTCGTAAAGAGATGGCTAATAGATTAAAGTATACAATATTCTTAATTATGGATCTGAAATATTTCGAGATCTTACTTGGTTATTTTACCCTACTTAAATAACTAAAAGCGCCAGGTTAAATCAGTTACCCAATTTGAAAATTAAATTGAAAGGTTATTTCGTAATAAGCTAGAATAAGTGCCTATTGAGAGACATAGTTCAGCCTACAGGAACGCCTACACTCCACTTCTTAGGTCCGTATTTCGAACCGCTGTTCATTTGTGAAAGCCGTTTAAAATTAGACTAATAGATTTGTTACTCAAAACAATTTTAGAAATGTTAAAGGTTATTTTGATTTGATCGTCAACTGTTTGGAGACTACTGAATTTATATAATAATTACGTATATTAAGTACGGGAATCAGACTAGCGGTATTCTTACTTACTTTTAGTTACGTTTCTGCTGACCTGAATGTAGAGTCAGTCCACAGGGACTTGACCGAGTCAACAAAAAGGACCTTCTTGCGTGTGAGATATATTCCATCACTCTTTCAGTTCATCAATCACACCTCCTGGAGGTTGGTCCCATACGGTCAGAAAGGACCTTTATTACTGAGACACAGCAGTTAAGTAATAAAGAGTTTTATTTTCAACATCAACACAGTACTTATTGTGTCTGTGGCGGACACAGTAAAGCCACAATTAATTCAAACCGCGATTAAATTCACCATAAAATGGAATCAAAGCGCTTTTGATTAGGGTAAATAGATACCTGTTTGTGTGGCCGGTATTACGTGTATCGATCATTGGTTTAATTTTGAAATTGGAGTTAATTGGGTATTGTGCTGTAACCTTAGCAGTGGTTACTCGTTATTACACCGTTTTATGTTAAACCTTGTTCTAAAGCTGCTGCTTGCGGAAAATCTATAGAATCGTGCTGTTTATAATATTCATTATAGTATTATATTTTGGAGTAGTATACTAATGTCTGATGTATACCCATGTAATTTTGGTAAAAAAAAAAATGTTACGACGATGACAAAAGTTTCACATAGTAACTACAGTTAATTAAAATTAGTTATTTCCTCACAAAATAATAAAAGTCAATAATTCCTTTTTATAGACAAAAGGTGTAACAAATCAAAAGGTAAAGATATAATCGCGTCGCCTACATCTGGCAGAAGCTGTTTCAATATTTGATTACGCGGTCACCGCCCGGGCGTTATCACTTCCCTACCGAAGTAATCTGCTAAACCACTAGTTTGTTATGATATCTCTCGTTCAATTAATTAAATTCCTTCGACAAAGATTGGACGCTAAAACAACAGATAATCTTCCAAGAACTCGCCTTTTGTTTGTACATAATTAACAAAAATATACAACGGTATTTGTACAAATGGTTTGCAAAAAAATATCACAGTTTCTTTTGCCGAAAATAAAAGCTGTCTAAAACATCTCTTGATAATCTTTGCTTGTTAATTGCTTATAAATAGTTCGAAGAAACATTATCTCGATTGATACGTTTGCTAAACTTAATGGAAATCCGATTATGCCAAGAGTGTGCGCTAGTTGCTATTTTCAGCACATTAGACAAACTACACCGAAGAAATAAGAAAAGAATCCATTAATTTACGCTGTTAGTACCTACTTTATCTTTCGTAACTAGGCGTCTATGTAACTAATAGTAGGTACGTGCAAACAAACCTACTTTTTTGCTAGGCTTATCTTAACAAGGGAACTATTTCTAGGAAAATTTATTGTGAAATTGAAATTTTTTACTTCTTTAAAATAGTTTTGCTCGTATTTATTGTTAAACTAGAAGGGCTAATTATTAAATCTTCTATAACAGCATTAAAGCATTCATAAAAAAACTTCTAAATTAACAAAAAAAAACTCAATTAAAATTCTAGATCATGACAATACATAATCAAATTATCGATATGTGCCGTACGTAATTGAATGAAGCAAAAGCGTAACATTGAACTCTTGGAAACAACAATGTTAACAGATCTGTTATGTTAAATGGGCTATAGTTTAGTTAGACGGCGGTAGACGTCGGGCGGCGCGCGCGCAGCACCAGTGCTCCTCGAGTCGCGGTCGGCGCTGCGATCTCCGTTATCTGTGCCGTGTACTACGTTATCACTAAGCATCTATGTTGTGCCTATCTTATAAACAGCCGAGCGTTTGAGGTAAGATGTACTTTATACTATTTGGTTAAAACCTCTTTAATTATTTTTTCTAGCCACTCAATTCTGGTTAGAAATGTATGTTCATGTTTAAAAGTTTAACCGGCTTCTTCAAATTACCGAACTATCAAGTTATTTAGGTTTAATTTGATGCTCGGAATATATTAATGAATAAAGAATCAATTAGAAACTAAAGTTAATTTGTTTTCAGTTCGTTTCTTGAATATTTTATGACTTCGTTTAACCAACAAACTTTATTATTCAGAAGACCCATAGGTAACACTTACAAATCTAGTTTCTTAGCCGTAATAATATTATTGAGGCCAATATTGTTAAGAGAACATGATATATACATATCATGATATATACATATACATATCTGTTAAGTATTTTTTAAAATATTAAATAACGATGATACATTTCAGTGTCAATATTGAATCTGGTGGTGATATAACAAAAGAAATAAACAGACGTCAGACACACGTTTATGAAAATGCTGTGTTGTTTTTTTTTTTTGTAATTTAAATTATGTCGTATTTCAATAGGTACATCTTTATATGAGAATGTATAGTAAGAATGTATGTATAGTACGGGAAAATTAAATAAACAAACAACAATTCCAAAGGAAGAGTTCATGTCAATATAGAGATTTTTGGAATTCCTTGCTAATCAAACACGTCACAATTTATTCAGCCATAAGTCGTAAATAAGGAAAGCCTACCGTTTGCTTCTTGATTTCATTAGAAAGGTTCTATTCTCAGAATACATTTTTTAAACTTAATTGTGGAGAATGTTGTTTACTGGGAAACGTGTCATGTTAGCAAGACTGACAGAATTTCAAAATATATGACTCCTCACAATAATGTATCATAACACAATCATATCATCATATCATAATATATAACAGTTTAATGCAACAGATATCGTCATAAAAGAAGAATTACTTCGAATAGACAATTATCTAGATTACTTGTATTTTTAATTCATGCGGATACTTAAATAAAATAACCAGAGACATTGCATGACATTAACATGTATAAATCAAATGATACATGTGCACAAGGTTATAGAAAATAGGTTTAATGATTTCGAGGGTCGGTCAGCGCTATTATCTCTGTTTAACTAGAACACATTCTTATTAGAATCCGATAATGTAATGTGCTACATAAGATGATCCATATTAATTGTTTTTTTTTTCTCTAGATAACATGCTAGCTGACTCTTGATATATTAATCTGCAGAAATAATATGATAATAGTGTCTGGCTTTTTGTTTTTCTGATGAAGTGTTATGAACCATATGTTCAGATATATTATTTTATTTCTTTGTAATATTCGGTTATGCTGTATTTGTATTTACGTGTTATGTTCCGAGGGCAAAAAAGTCATAAAATCTTTTATTTTACGTTAAATAAATAAATGGAGTATATTCAGTTTCCAGTTTACGCCTTGTCTATTTATAATTCCTTTCTGAAGACCGAATGCGAAATCGATCGTTCCAAAAATGGTCTCAAGTTATCTCAGTATTTGCGGAACCCCTGTCAATCAATTGAAACCGTATTTGTGCCAACTCCTACTCACCTCTTAAAGTCCCTAAAATATGAAATAAATCACTGGAATGTTATGGGTACGTTAACTTCAATATTGGTTTGAATACCCATATGTATGTTATTTTAATGAAGACTCAATATGAGCGTCATTGTTCGTCTTGAAAATATTAGACCGCAAAAAAGGTCGAAAGTAACTAAAATAAATTAATTCTGAGTAGACTTGGATTAATAATAATTTTCAACAGCTGTTAAGCTGTGTAAAACTAGAGATATTACAAAGGAGGAGTTAAAACTCAATTTCTATAATTGTATCTACTTAACCCACTTACCGACAAGGGTCAAACAAATTAAAACAATAAATTCGTCTAACAGACGGCAACATTTATTTTAATTTATTAATATCAATAAATAGACGATTTGAAAGATTTTATTTAAAACCGAAATTAGTTTTTTAACTCGTTTTAAATGCCAAAAAATTAAACTATTTCAAACAAAAGAAACCAATATTTAAATAGGTTATCTATTTTTAGATACATTTTAGTGTTCCGTAGATTTGTTTAATTTAAGATAATTCCTTCCGTCAAGTTATCAGTTTCAATGAAAATGACGTAAGATCAAGTCTTGCGAATCTAATTGGTCAATGGATTGCCTGTGTAAATAAACAGTGATGTGCAATTAAAATTTATTTAAATGCTATCAGTTGTGCTACCATTATTTACGTCAAAATTCTCTGTTGCCAACGGCTTTGTTTAAAAAAGAAAACATGTATATGCTTCACTGAACTGTCAAAACATAAATTGATTGCACTTAAATCAAAAATTAACAGATTTTGAGAAACATTTTTTTTGTAACAGCAAATTGTTCTACATAACACAAATATTTAAAATCGAGTGCATGCGCCGATTTCGTAACAGTCGTTTTAGATATTTTATGAGACAATGTGTTACTCATTTGATATAAATAGATCATCATATTTTCAGCTAACCTTAAACTTGGTTTTCGTTGTTCTATTTTGCCACGATGTTTCGTAAATATTTAGGCAACTGAGAAAATAACTTTTTACACTTATGCTCTTAAAATATTAATGATATCTGTAAAAATAAGCAGTTGGTGGTTTTACTCATTGAATTATGGGTTTAATAAATATTGGAGCTCAACTACTTAAACCTCACCTAGTCTAGTCTTTAATTCTTTTTAACATCACACTACTGTTTGTTTTTCCTAATAATAAAATAAAATAAAACATAAATATACTCCCTTATTTAAAATATATTCAGTACAAAAAGTAATAAAAGCTATAAACATTGCGGCGTAAATAAAAGACGAAATAAAGCTGTGACGCTGTAAACTGTATGTGACACTGATAGGTAGAAAAAGTTCACAAAGTTCCGTAGCCCCAAGCTTCCTTCTACAGTTGCTTTTGCAATTACTTAAAGCAAGCTTTCAGGCGTTCAAAAACTTTCAGACAAGTCCAAAAAGTTATAATGCATTTCGTGAGGATCACAAATGGGTATGCTTTTGAATTGTATGATAAATTGTGTTATATTCTCTAAGGTGTTTTATTATATTTTGTTATTCATTTATATATTTACACGGAATAAAAAAGGCAGTGTAAAAATGCTCGAAGGGATTACCTACGTATAAAATCTTGAAGCGTAAGTAATGTCTAGGAGAGACATTTACTAATGTCGGCGATCAGTTCACCCAATTCTTTAACTTCGGTAGGTATTTAAATTTCTATTAGGTACCTTCTCACGTAAAGCTGGATGTTTGGCATTTTAAATCTGCAAAATTAAAGAGTTTTAATTTTCTCGTGAGGAGGTATATCTACTTATATACATATTATGAAGAATTCTCAATCCTGATAAGAGAAATAGTTATAAAAATAGCAACAGTATTATTAATTGATAACAAGAACAGCCTTTTCCAATAAATCTGTTTCCAATTATTCAGCAGTTTGGTAACCGCAATATTCCGAGAATGAAGCTTATGAATTACATGGTTCATATTTTCAAGCATATTTTCACATAAAAATATTATGAAAACACTAGTATATTATTCGCAATCCAACAAAAAGATTTAGCATAGCACCGGATATAAAGGTTTTCTTTTATCTAGGAGCGCTGTGATTTTATTTTAGTTCTTAGACAAGACGAGGGATTCGCTCGTTTGTGAAGATTGCGGTTTACTGGTTTCTTTAAGAATGGTTTCCATTCAACGTAAGGAGTTCTCATCGAATCCTTTCTGTACGCTGGCCGAGTTGCTTATGAGCTCTTCACGTTATTCAACTTTTCTAGTTACGTTAGTTACAAGGGTTAGGGCTTTGGGCTTATATTGATTGCTTACCCAATATTGAAAGAGATTGTCTTAAAAAATAAGCCTTCTACATATTTTCCAGCCTTGAATAGTTCTCCGAACTCAATTACGCAATGAAATCCTAAACACTATAAACTTTTTTCATAACAGTTCCAAATGAATTTTGATGTTATACAAATACTAAAACATTACGTAATTACAAAGCTAAACAAACATGGCTGTTACAATACCGTTTGGTTTGGGTAGACGAGCTGGCAGCACGTGTATGTGGACTTGTATAGTTCGGCTCAATGTGGCGCAAATTCAAGACCACGTCGACAGCTGTCGAAACTAGGTATTACGTCAAACTTACTAACAACAGATATGGGCTGGAAACGCTGCGGGAAATTGACACATGAACATGCGCTTACTTGCGGTTGGAAATTAATTTGGAGCAAGTTTAGTGTTTTAGCGGGCCTCGTGCCACTGAATGCATACGAAACTATTGTGGTTGAACTCCCCGTGTGTGCTACCGCAGTGTTTTCCACTAAAATAATGAAAACATCGTTTATTTAATATTCGTTTTATAGCAACTCAAATAATACTTAACATATTTCATCCAAGTAATCTGGAAAACATTTCTGCATTAAAATATCTCTGTTAATATGAGAGCATTTTAATTAGTGGCTGCATATAATGTTTCCTCTTCAATTTCTAAATTATGAATAGTAAATTTGGAGCGGCTGCCAAAAAGGCATGGCTCCAAGCATCGTTTGACGCCGACTGAATGTGTAGTGGTTACATAATATAATTCCCTGTAACTTGAATCTCGCTCGGCTTATTATACTAACTTTAAGTAATTCCTAAATCTAATTTTAAAAGCTTTTAAACTAAACCCGGTTTTACTGGTAATTATGTTAAAACTTTTTTGCGTAAGTAATATTTATTAGTGTTCCAAAAAGTAGATACAAGTAGGTATTGAAAAGTAATTTTAAAATTGTTGTAAAATAGACAAATAAGTTTGTCTCATCTAAAAAACTTGTTAATAAAAACACATTCTAGATACCTAGTCCACGTGTAACTAAAATTAATAGACCTCATATAATACGAGTAAATGGTCAAATTACCTTCGTTTGGGTGGTACCAATATCAAAATCAATGATACTAAATTTGCTGTAATTGCACCAATTATGGACTTGTATCCAAAAATAAAAATGTCTAATAGAGATATGTTTATTATCATTTAGGTGTCTTTGTTAGACGCCGAGCTTTATAGGAGCTTTTAACATCTCTACTAAATTAACTAGAAAATTATGACTGGCGTACGATAGGCAATAATTTTATGGAGCATAAATTCATTTTAGCTTGTTATAGGTAGTACAGTTGTAGGAACAATTAATTTATGAGTAATGTATGCAAGAGGGTGACGGTATTGTTCGGTTTCAAGGTCTTCGGGCCTAATTTCGAAGATGACTTGTAATCAATGATGCAACATCGTATTCTGTAAATTATTCAGATACATGACGTATACACGTATACGCTTGAGTTCTCACGCGCGACAAATTCCGAGCGGCAAAAGTTCTGTAGCGTAATTTTTACCGAAAAACTAAACGGAAAATCAGATGGTGTGAAAACGCTGTTAAGTAATTTTAGACGAACATTTTTCACAGTACCTCGTCGTCATTCAGATTGACTGAATTAAGGACGCTATAAGGCGACTGTGATGCAAATCAGAGTAAGCCCGGATACCACTGATGAATGTGATCACTTTATGTATCGCAACGGGCACCGCTCGAGCGTCGGTGAATATTCACGGCGAACTAACATCTCGTTTATCGTCCACGGGATTTACCGAGCTGTTTGATGCGAGACTATTGGTTACTGATCCGTCGGTAACCTTATAGAATAGGCTATCTACATAACTGATACTTCATCTCGCATGCAAAGAACCGTTGCATGATTTCATATTTGCCTAACAAATAGTTCGAAACATTGTCTGCATACTTTCACAGTCACTGAACTAAACTTTACAACCGACCTTAAAACTTCAAAGAAAACATCGCGATTCCGTAATGTTCCTTTATGACTCACTTTACGATACAGAGTTGGAGCTTGAGCACATAACTGTTATGTAAGTATAGACTTTTATTCAATAAGCTATTTATAACTTAGTGACATGCGTCAAAGGTCGTCTGCGGAATGTCTGGCGAAAACATGCTGAGAAAAATGTTGACTTATAAGATTTAATCTATAGTGTTATTGTTATAGTTACGGTAGTCTGGCTTTAAATAGAACCTTCAACTCAATATTTGGTTGGTACTCATATATTGTAGGAACTTCTGAAGCTTCTACGTTCTTCAAGGATCAGCTTGGAAACTACATTACAAAATAAAACAAAAAACGCGAAACAGTCAAACGCCTTTTCTCTTAGATAAGCCAGTGAAAGTGTTAAGTATGTAGTGTACAGGTTTTTCATAATGATAATATAATTTATTAGGTCGAACCAACAAAACAAACCCTAAAATAAATTGATTGTGGATGGTAATGTATTGTTAAAGCTATTTGTTTTAATTGACGAAATTATATACTTACATAAATTGAATGTCATTAATTCCAAATAATTAATGATTTCCGCGTTTCCTCAAGGATATGAAATATCTTGAGTCTAAAAATAAATGTAAACAAGGGATCGATAAGTGTTTATTTTACTCGACAATGTTATTGTTACTTTCCCGTTGTTTTTGGTATTGCAGCCGGGGGCCGTTTGTCGCTTGAGTTTGTCAAACAGCTAACAAGATTTGATGTATTAACTGATTATCTTGGTGGAATCTACTTAGTCTCCAGAGGCAGCGAGGCGTGGCGTGTGCTATGATCCATGACCAGTAGCTTGTAGGTCTGTGGGGTACACGCATAGCATAACAACATATATTACTGTTCGACAAGTGCCTCTGATTTATTGTTATAGCTTAGCATTGGCTTGTACGCCGCGCCCGATGCTTTGTCACAAAAATATACATACTTTAGATTTATAATCCTAGCTGTCGGAGTCAGATATATATACTTTTTAACGAATGAGTCTTGGCGTGCAATTTCCTACTTTTGACTGAAATGAAAATTTGAAATGAGTGGTAATAACTACTGCAGATTTAGAGCATTCCTAGTCAGCCACACTACCTTCCTAACAGGCTAATATATTCCACACAACATGAGCTATTCCTATGCTTTATGACTTTCCTCAGCTTTATGAATATAGCAGAGGAGAAGATTAAGTTGCAAATATTTCAGAATAAAAGTAAAATTCTGTTGAGTGCCTTCTGCGTCAATTTAGAAACCCGTAAAGTACTTTAATATTAGACTATGAACATTTTTCTACGGGTAAGAATATTCGGATAGGTTCCATTTGTAGGTAATGTAAGTTCCACGAGCGGAAAAAACAATACATGAAAATAAAACCGTACGTATCCTTAAACAAATAAATAAATGGCTCATGCTCAGACAAATGATTCGATTTAGATATGTGATTTGGGGTTGCCGAGTATATGAAATGTCTTTACGATATTCCCTACCATCAATGTATAGGTATTGGAAAGATATTTTCAGTACCTATACATGATTCAACGCGGAAAAATCTTTGATATATCTGGAGTGAAATACGGCAATACCCTTTGATGTTATTGTACTATTGATTTAATAATAGAGTTCTACGAGTAACATCTGTTTTATCCGATATTGTAGGAAGGTTGCTGAACTTATGTGCGCGTGAACTTTGATTGAGCGAATTTGATACGATCAAGGTGACATATATTTATTTTTAAGATAAGTACTTCCCACGTGTTCCTCAAAACAGGACACCAAACACGCGAATCCATTAGTACTTATATATTAAGAATAAACTTCCTACTCGTCTATTTATTTAATCGGATAAGAATAGAAGAAGCATTTGAATCCAAAAATAGCCAAAATAGTGGTGATGTTACTACATAATTTAATTGTCTTTGTATTATTTCGTGTTAATCCCATTTACTTCCTCTGACATTTATCGATAACGATAGGGCGGGCGGTTTGATTCGATGCGCGAGACTGGCAGCTTTTGATTAACTAATTTGAATATCGAATCGATTCAATTAAAATAATGAAAGCAAGCAACAAACAAGAAGCAAAACCAATAAATCAAGATGACGCCTAATAACCAGATTGTGTTTTAATTTATTTTATATATTTGGAATTTCTGTGACTAATTTAAATAATATAACGGGGATTTAATTCAGTAAATTATGCATTTTAGCGATTTCGCCACACTTGTCTCACGGCTGCAATTAGTTCCACAACACATAGGGCGATTGTTTGCGCGCAGCTGGATGCCAAGTAAATGAATGGTACTTAGATGAGGACGTAGATATTCGGTAGGTTTACATCACGGCCGCCACGCCTCGTCGTAAAACAGTGATATTATGACATTACTGAACACACGCCCGCCTTGTTTATGCCAAGCCTTGTGTCAATGGAGATAAAAAATCTCATTTTACACTTCTTTAGGAACTTAATCAACAGGAATGTGTGAGAGATTTCCCAAGGCTTTTGTTTAGAACCCACAGCAATAGTTAATAGAGCTTAATTTTACGGTATACAGGTTTACTATCTCAGCAAAACCGAGTAGAGTAGTAAACTA
This sequence comes from Helicoverpa zea x Helicoverpa armigera, assembly GCA_033682625.1. Classification (NCBI taxonomy): domain Eukaryota; kingdom Metazoa; phylum Arthropoda; class Insecta; order Lepidoptera; family Noctuidae; genus Helicoverpa; species Helicoverpa zea x Helicoverpa armigera. The sequence goes on from JAWIIS010000032.1 coordinate 6,771,287, forward strand.
CAGATACAGCAGGAGTTACGTAAAACTTAATATTTATTACTGAAACTTAGATAATATATTCTACCGAGTGTCCGCGACTTCGTGATAGATTAGATTTTCGGAGAAGTCCTAAACCGGACTGATTTAAATAATATTCTATTAGGTAGGCTCAATATTAATAATCTTATATTCCACTATGTTCCTAGAAAAATATTTGAAATTGCCTATTTCAAGGAAATCAAAATAAACAGTACTTGGAAATCTTTTAAACGTATCTTTGTCACTTTTAAGCGTCGCATTTAATATTTACTTGTTATATTTTAAGACAAAATATTATTACCACGCTTAGCCTCTTTAATGCTCTGATACAGAAAAGTAATAAGCGTTGTACGAGTCCCCAATTATTTGTTATTTCTCTATTAACAAACTATATAAACGTAACAAAAACAAATAACTATCTTCTTAGATCAAATAAATAACAAAAATTGCAATTTAAAATAGTCCAATATTTTCTTGAAGCTTTACGATGATTGACGATGATTTGAATAGCTATTTGTTCAAAATGAGTTAAGTACGTTCACATAGTAGGATGACAGATAGCTTACTAAAGCTATCGCTGTGGGAACACAGTTTTTACGAGCTAGCGTTGAATGACGCTCGCACATCAATGACCTAACCGTGAACTCATAATGATCTGCAGCATGTTAAGTGGGAGGTTATTAAACCATCAATCATTGTAGTTGAATGACTCCAGTCAAAACTGAGCGCAGATTTTTAAAGTGAAATGAATCTCCTTTTGTTGTGGTCGTAAATCTATTTTTAAGATACCGTTAAGATTTGTATTGCTGTAGCAATGTTTATCTGTTATCTTTGCCTGTTCTGGTTGCCGTTTGCGACTTCTGCTATATAAACTGTTTTATGTTATATTTAAAGCATTAGAATTGGATATGTTGAAGAGCTCTTTATGGTAATAGGCTATACAATATACGAGAATCAATGACAGAATTGTGAGAACCGTTCCGTTGAACTCTATGAATATAAAATTCATAGTCGTCTTTCTCATACAAAAAGCAAAGAGTAAGTACATGATTCGATTCTATTCAAGCTTTTATGTTACACCATATGGAGATAAATAAAAGGGATAGTATCCCCTTTTCCTAGAAAATAGGGCGTCTAGGCCATAGCTTATGATCAGTATCCATACAAACAAGTCTTTCTATTTCGATTTACACAAGATGATAATAATCAGCTGTCACCTTCAATACTTCGGTGCCTTTTACCCTCAGCTCATATTTGAAATATCACGTTCTCGGAACGAGATATAGATTTCCCTGAAAGTTTCGGGTCTCGAAGATATTTTCTGATATAAAGTTTTTTATTTGTATATTGGTACGTTTCGAGATCGTAAAATTGTCGCAACTTTACGACACGCCGAATTGGCAAAAAACTGTAGCTGCCTTAATAGTCCGTGAACATACGATGCTGAGCCATCATCAAATCCCATATTACCTACTAAAGTGTAAATAATTCTTACACGTCATAACATTCATTGGAGCAAATGAATCTGAGTCATTTTATTGCACACATTAAAATAAACAATGAACATTAAATCGGATAAGTTTTTATTGCACTGCTCTTTTAACTAGGTTTGATTGAACTGTTTGAAGCTAAAGTCATAATAATTATATCTATGTTTATCATCCACAAATTCATGCCTATCATCATCGTGATTTGAACATGAATGAATTAGAATGTTTTTATGCAGTAAGTAATGGTTGCTATAAATGGCTAGGTGTTCTATTGACAACAAATTGTGGTTTTCTTATTCTTTTTCTACTTCCCCTCCCTGTTTTTAATCCGATTTGTATCCAAGCTTACGAAATAAATACAAAAAGATTAAGAAATTGCAATGTTACAAAAAAAATGCTTTAATTACATGTTTAATATTTAATCTCCGTAATGTTTTGATGATGTTTCTTAATGAGGAACAAAACTAAAATTAATAAATGAAGAAGAAGTGCTTTACTTCAATAACTATGCAAACGAACAAGAATTAAAAAAAATGCTATTTTAATGAAAGGCGAACTCTAAGAAAATGAAAACTTCAGCTTTTCCGCTGCAAGTTTGTAAGTACAAAATGAATTGCAATACAAATTAGTTTCAAAATATATTGAAGTGCTTTTTCTGAATAATTTTGTAACAACTTACCACTTTTTTTACCAACTTATATTTTATTTTATTAACATTGCTGCGGTACGATTTTTACGGTTCCATTCATGAATCGTCTTTTCACATCCCAGAGGTAATCTTTCATATTTCTGGAAGTAAACTGATCTTTCGCAGATTTCCTTTTTCATTGATTTCAACTGAATCATTTATAGCCATGTACTTCGAATTACTGCTATTTATAATAAAAATATTTTGTTAGAATTTTATAAAATACCGGGATAGGTTATTCATAGGTCGCTTTTATTTTATAAAATAATGTCACACCCGAAACTGAGGTATTATTAAAATGTTCTTGACCTATGACCATTTTCGTGTTTGCACCACTTACATTTCTAAACACAGCAATTAAATGCAAGAATCTCAATATGGTCAACTGAGCGAATTGTTAGACGCGTTTAGACACCCCATTCTCACTTGGACACTAATTGCATTGTTCGTGAATTAGTTCGACTCAGACAATCCTTATTTGAACTATCGCTGCAATAAATGCATTTTGGTCTTAAATTGTGCTAGTGTTAATTTGACTGCAGTCTATTGTTCTTTTATTTTGACTATTGTGACCCAAAAAATAGGTTTATGATGTCTCTATTTGAGTTATGAATTTGGGCATTCTGCAATGTAATTCGTATCTTAATGCTCGCTTTCATATACAATATTGTATCTTTTGACATATTTCGTCTACAGATTTCTCGGAATTAATAATTATTTCTGACAGATTAATTATGATGTTGTGATTCGAGGTAGTTATTTTAATTAAGTGTTAACATGATTGTGATTAAAATCTGTAATCGGTTCTATGAATGAGGTAGACTGGATAGTGGATTGGGACACTAGCAGCCCTAGGTGCACGACAAAAGAAATATGTATGCATCTTTTTCATGGGATGAAGTATAGGAACTTAAAAACTTACTACTTCTATAAAAAAAAAAAACTGTTAGTAACAAAAAAAAGACTTTAGTACTTTAGTTTAAAACTGTTAAAAGTAAAAAAAAAGCTAGTAACTTGGTGCATTTTGCAAACGACATAATTCCGTCTTATAGCTACTACAACTGTTTCCATTACAACTATGCAGGAAATGAAATTCTGTGAACTTTTGAGAGCACTTCACTATCATGAACAGCGTGTATAAAACCCCTCAGAATGTCTTGCATGCAGAGTTTCTTGAGGCTTTTACCGGTTAAAACATATCGTAAATCTCTCAAGTTAATTTTAATTAAAATGTTTGTATTTTATCATTATGGAGAGGACCAAAATGGTCTTCGTGAGGAAGAAATTTACGCCTTCTATGTTATGTTATACTTAGGTTTGTGAACACAGATGTATGAACCGTACTCTGATGGATCATCGCACATTCGGTAACGTTATGCATGATCTATCAAGGTAAAGGTTATACCAGACCTGTCAGGGCAGACATTTCGGTGATTTATACTAAGTCAACATCACAATGGAGAGGCTGATTTCATGATTCATGGAAATACTATTATATTGGTCTAAGGCTAACAAGCTTGACTTGTAACTTTGAGATCTTGGGTTCAGTTTGTAAATCGAATTCAGTTTACTGCTGAAATAAATAGAAATATAGGCATACTACATGAAACCAATGTCTAATCGAAGTCTAATATTTATTAAGCTTATGATAAAGGTATGATTTATTACTCTTATAAAAATGCGAGTCTCAAGCATAAATTGAAAAAAGTGGATGATTACGTGAGATTACATATGTATGTATATAAACAATATGAGTACCATTAACAGAACATCGTGATATTACAAAATCAAGTCGGAATAATGCAGTGTTTTAAAAGAAAAGCTTCTCAGTGAACATTTTTAGCAAGCTTACGCTAGTTTACATTTACATGATAAAATAAAGAATTCTTTTACTCTACAAAGCTCTTGTAGATTTAAGGAATAATTTTAAAAGCACTTATTACCAATTTAGAAGGTTTTTCTGTTTTATTTTGTCCTTGTTAGCGGCACTGCAAGCGTCATTTGTTCGCTGTTTTATTTGCAACGCCACCCAATTAAGTTTTAAAAAGAAAATACAGCTCGTGTTGTGTTCATACCTACACAGATAGTCTATCAGTGTAGCGTTGTAAAAACAAGTTGAAAATACCACTGTCAGTTGAATGTTTAGTTGGCACAAAGCGAGGCATTTCAACTCTCAATGCGTATTTACGAAGTTTGTTTTTCATTTGGATTCAAAACAGTCTTCCCCGTGAAGTTACACAACCAGTCTTTCTCTTGGGGTCAATTAATTTTAAATTGATTTGTTGACAGTGACTTGGTAAAGTTTTAAATTCTTTGGAAAAGGAAGTAATTTATAATATTTTCAATGTTTCTGTTGAACGTAGTCTATAGTCTATGGTATGCAAAGATTGGTGAATGTTTAATTCATGCCTATTATCCAAGTTATTTGATGGTGCCATTGTGGTATACATATAGTATATTGCAGTACATACATAAAATGTACCGTTAGCATATTTTACCGTACATTACTTGACTGCATGAAGCAAAAAAGAGTTGACCCGTAACGGACATATATTGATGATCATTTTACGCGTTCCTTCTCGTTGCTTGTTAGGTAACCGGGATTCACTATAATCAAGACATACGACCGCCTGTTACTGAATGTAATTCAACGTAATACTTTAATGACCAAGCTTATTGGTGGTCCGTTTACCCAAAACTAATTCGGTAAAAGTTTTTTAGGCGTTTATTACCTAGGTACAATTTTCACTAGGTACTTCTTTCTTGTCGTTAAATATCACTCTAGACAGAGGGGTCGTGGTCATAACTTCATAATTTTTCATTGCTATAAACAATGTATTACGATAAGGTATTTTGCCCTGTTGATATTGCCCGTGAAATATATTATAACGTCTGCAGATTAATGAAGTACCTTTGTGAGCTAAGACAATAGATGCACCGTTAAAAGAAATTTCACGATCACGAAGGTATGTACATGCCTAGTGATTGCGTGAAGCGAACGTGCTCTCCACCACCAGTATAATTAATTCTCGTTTCATTTTTAAAAAAGAAAATTGGTCTTACCTCTTCTTATCTGGTTATCTCTGTGGGTAGCGCAACGGTTAGAAAAACCTTTGTCAAAGTAACGTAACGTTCATGAGAGTGATTTACGGATCGCAATTACTCGCTTTTAACGTGAAATTATTTACGAAAAGTAGTCCCAAAGAAATTATACAAGTTATATACTTAGCTGCCTTTTTATTTTGCACTAATTCCCGCGGTTTCATTTAAGTTCTGAGGGAACTGTTTCTTATAGACGGATAATCCTACAGAACAGCTACAAAAAGCGGCTATATTTTATCCGTCTGCCGGATAAAATACGGGACTGACAACTAACGAAGGTTTATTTTGAAAATAATGTTGATTGACAAAATTCAAATCAAATTAATTTAAAAAATCTACGTTGTTTACAATATTAGTTTATTTAATTCCAAATAAAAAGTTGTAACGAAGGCACGTGTTTTTATTTGTTTTTCTAAAAGAGATAGTACTTTAGATTATTTTTGAAGAGGAAAATAACACAATTCTAAATCATTTTCCGTGACATCTCTTTGAAAAAAAGTAAATAATTAATTATGGTATTTTGTTACTTTTTAGATGCCGAGTTTTGACGAAAAATTAGTGGCCAGGACTGAGGAATATGAAGTGGCTATGTCCTGTCATCATTTTTAGCATCATAGTTATAGAAACCATTCCTGGATATCACGTGAGTATAAAGGCTAGGGTTAACAATAGAAGTTAGGAGGATTTTTACTATCTATTTATTGTACGGAACCCTTTCTTATGTAAATTTTCCTATCGGCGATAAATTGCTTTCAAGAAACTGTCACAACTTGTATAGATAGGAAAATTCTGTGCATGACTTGGCAGAACTTTTTTCTGAATTCTTCAGGAAGGTACTTAGGGATAAATGGGTAGGAAAATAGGTAAACATGGGTACAGACTAAAGGTATTTGAATGATGTAATGATACATAATAGGTATCTATAATTATCATGGGAAATGGCACGTTTACGGTATATTAAAACCTGCAATATTGTCAATGTATTTTCATTTCCGTGGTATCAAATTGTAAGCGCATTATAATGCATTATTGCACATGGAGACCGCAAATTTGAAAAGTTCTAGATCCATTACTAGCATTGCAACTGACAATGCATTTCCGATCACAAAAAATGTCTGGCGCTCAGCCAAATTGAAATATATACGTCTTGCTTGATTGCAGCGATTGTATAGAAACTGTGGCTTTTGAAAAGGATTGACCTAGTTATCCATGTAGTAAACTGATTGTTATCACACGACTATTATGTATTGTTGCGATATTGATATACCTTGTGAATCAGGCTTATGAATGTTACAGATTGAAAACGAGGTGACAACACACCATGAAAAAGTACTGATGACTAATACCAAGCGTAATAAAGGATCAAAATATTTCATTGAAGATGAAAAAGGTTAGTGTTTATACGAGTATGTTTGGACGTCACAATATATAATAAAAGTTATGCGTTGTTCTTGTTTCCATTTTTAGGTATACGTTTAAAGCAGTCTGCATATTCTTTTTGGGGTCGGTGGAGCGCGTGCCAGAGCGGGCATAGGACCCGCCGTCGACACTGCTTGCTAAGTCAAATATGCGGCGACTCGCTTCGCATAGAAATCGCAAGGTGATGTTTGAATATTTTATCGAAACGATTTCATACGTTGGGCGTGAATAAAGGAACAGAATGTTGTAATAATGTAAAAGATTTTGTGGAATAAGATTTCGTATTATACTTTTATTGTGGGTGCAGTTTTACTAACTTTTAGCCTAGACTGGATTGAATCTTTCATCGGTATAGACAAAAAACATTTGAAGAGATACTTACCGTTAGGCTAAGCGGTGAGTCATCCTAGCATTCCTCTGAGTGTGTATAGTTTACAAATAATTACAGCCGTACAGAATTTAATGAGATAATTTCGCTTGCGCATTTAAATAATTATATGTTATTCTGTTTAATGTTTATATACTAAAACAAAAACTACGGATGAAATCTTCTAAATAATTAACATTTTCACAATAATTAACGCAATACTTCGTTACGAGTTAGTAGTTCAAAAATAACTGTAGGCAGGAGTTAATCATAAAATGGCGTAGTACTAATTAAATATTTTGTTTACAGTTGTGATGAAGAATCACACCCTCCACACCGGCTGGAGGAGCAAAAAGTACTAAAACATGTTGTGAGTAAACAAGTGATAATAGATCTCAAAAAGATAATTAAGTAAGTACGTATTATGTAGGACAGACAAAACATCAAAAAATTAAACTAATTTGAATTTAAAACTCCATTTGTACACAATGTTTGATTGAATAATATCCTAACGTTATTACATACTAATATTCAGATAGATGAAATTTTGGCTAATGGGCATGAATCATGTTTGTTTATATAGCGTTAGATACGTAAAACAAACAGTAGATCGTTTGAAGTGGTTTGCGGAGGCGATGAATAGGTAACTAATAAAGTATTGACTGAGTAACTACCACCTGTAGGCGGTGACGATAGATAAGATAACGTTACGGGTTGAATGTTCGATAATGTTCGCAGCAACGAAGACAGATGAGGGCTGAAGATGTGCAGAAGAGGTTCCGAGGATTCTCGCAGTGGAGCTCGTGGAGTGCTTGTTCTAGAAGATGTACTACTATGAGACGGAGGTAAGGAAACAATAACCACTAACTTGTATAATCTTCTATTTGAAATATTGGCCGATATAGATACCTATTGGTCACAAAACCTACTCAAAGCCAATTGGCAGTTTGTCAATTTTTAAAGTATTTTAATGTAAACTAAAGGCTATATATATACTTAATATATCAGGGGTTTCGTGTGCGTATTTTAAACTGATTTTCGGACATTTAACACCGAGTTAAATTACTGAATTTTGACGCCAAAATCACAGAGGTTCGAATTAACAGGACCCACATAGTTACAATTTTCTGCGAAATTATTATGACTATGACGTATTGTGGTCTATCAATCAGTTGGGACGCGTTAATGCGAATGAACGAACATACGGAACCATGTTCCTGAGTCAAGTAGAAACGTATAAAATTGTTGCACCATTCAGGAACCTGTAAAAAAACCTGTGTGTGTTGGATTATCCCTATTTTGCAATAAACTGAATTTTTGACATGATAAACATAATTCCCTAAACGTATAAAACACATTTTGCTAAAATGAATGAAATGATATGATCCTCACATTGTATGTTTAATTAAAGAAGCTGTTACCTATTACTGCTGATTGCTAATAAATAATTATATTAGGTAAACTAATTTCGAGTATACCCATTAATAATCAAGCACTTTGAGCCATACAAGTTATAATAAGCTGCTTGTTCCATACCATTCAAAAAGATCAATTACGTGAAAACTATTTAAGAAGATTTTAAAGTTTGACTCTGCATTAAACAGCAAATTCGTTAATTAACACGAAATGACAGCTTCGTTACAGATCAACATTAATCATCTTGGGCTCAGTACCGGTGATGTTTATTGAATTTCGCAAACAATTGACCAAGCTGATGACTTGTTGTATTGGACACAGATACACAATAAATTACGTCATCAATTATTGAAGGATTACAGCTATAGCAAATGAATGCAACTTTTTTGTCATTATCTAAACATTGTTACGCACAAATCAAAAAATTGTTTGAGGAAGATGGTTCACAATTGTTGTTAATACGCTTACTTGCGCAATATAAAAATGAATTAAGTACTCTTATTCTGTTGAATTGAAGGGAACGGTTGCTGAAAACTAACTTGTAATTTCATTATTCCAAAACAATAGACACCGCACACACAATAAATAAATAAGGTCAGACACAAGAAAGTTTTTGCATTGTTCGTACTTTTCTGATTTTAATATTTATATTATTAGAGCATTATAATACTTAGGGGCGTTCCAAAGATATCTTTAGAAATTAAACCCTATTTCACATATATATGTGAAATAGGGTTTAATTTCTATAATCGATCAAAAATTTCCCCTACCTATTAATTTATAACCGCCCACACAGCACTACCCAAAAAGTAACTTCTAGCTGTGCCGATGATCGATACATTTTGTAGGTCATTAAATTCTATTGAGCTTCTTTTAATGACACAGTTTACCGTTTTCATTATATTTTATCACAGTATGAAGCATCCACGTAATCATATTGTAACGTAAATTAATTCGCGACTACAATGCCTTCATGTACGAAAAGGCCAAATATAAGTAATGAGAAAGTCCAAAAGTTATTATTAACACATTGAGCCTCAAATTAATATCAGACGATATTAATTATATATAACGTATTACAATATGAACGTAAATTATTGTTCATACATTTGGGACGATCGTATTAATCGTCTGTCTAACTCAGCAGTTCAGATAGGTATCTTAATTATTTTTTCTACTTCAGGAAGTTTATATTAGTAACCACATACGTAGGTATCTACAAGGATGCTGAAAAGGCTATGTTTTCCAGGCAGTGTTTAAAGCCGTCGCTCTGTGGCCGGCAAATCGTGAGGCAGTCAGCCTACTGCTACATGGAAGGTAGCTACTGCCACCTCTGGATACGCGCCCGCTTGCAGAGGCGAAAGGACCCAGGTGAACTAGCACATAGGTACCTAGCTAACAGTATTTATTCACATTAACCACGCTACTCTATTCACACATATTCTATTAATACTTAATTAGTTTATACACCGGTGTTTTGATTAATACGCAATTATTTACCAAACTGTGTTTGGATATTCTATCGGATCGCGTTATAATGTAAAACATAGCTTTATTAATAATAAAAGTGGAATCCATATAGGCTTTCTAGCAATATTGGCTTAGTTTAACACTGAAATTTAATTTAATAGATGGTAAAGTAATCCCCGCGTCACTAGTTTATTACGTTTTACGCTGAATATGCTGTTGTTTATTTTTTTAATTAACGTGAATTGTCAATATTGTATTTTTGCAGCATTTTTGCAAGTTTAATGGCATTTGTAACAAATCAAACTTGTTATGTAAAGAACAGAATATCCAGTACAAGCTTGGGTAACTGGTATATAAATAAGTGGGCAATGGATAAGTAAGCTAGGCGTAGATACGCGTTTTCTCTAGCGTAGGCTGGGTAAGAATGTGGTTATAGAAATTCCTACCTAGAGGGTGTAGGCTCGCAGTGGATTGAATTGCCGAACATTAAAAGTTCAACGACCGATAGTTTAGCTAAACTAATAAAGAAATACTTGTCGGTGTGGTTAGGCGAAGAATCTTCTCGTCTTAGGGTGCTTGCATAATGAAACGGGTTGCCGGTCCCGATACTGGGTACGATACTTATATGTGCGGGAATGTTTATTAATATTCCATTATTTTGGTGAAGGCTATAATGCTCGGTTGCCCATTTATGCAGGTAATCTTGGCGAAGATGGGCTAATGTACTGTTAAAATATTAATGTCCACAATAGTTAAGCGCGCAAGCATCTCACAGGGTTAGAGCTCTTTCTTGTTTATTATAATTAATAACCCGTAAATTACTTATAGAGATGCACTACACATTTATACCTGCTTGATAAATATATGAAATAATATATCAAACACAGAAACTCAGTACTAACTGCAGAATGAAATAAGCTTGCTAAACTCTCACAACATAAAACATTTAATATATTTTGTTTTAGTCGCTTTAAAGAATAAAACGTTGTTAGTTTGAAAAGAGTTGCTAGAAAGGAACGATGAAAATATTTATACACAGGACACGGTTTTGAAACTCGTGTAGTACTAAACTCAAACACTGATAGTCTTGTGAAAGCATTATTTATGTCTGTCCTGGGCACATACAGAGATTGCTATGACTTGTATGTCCTAGAACCACGGAGTAGGATATGAGCAGAGATGCCATGAGGCAGGTAGGGCGTCTTATTCTAGGTCAAATACCCACGGTGGGCATGACCAAAACAATCCGTTACGAGTTAATTAAACGTTTGGGTTCTTTAAGACATAAGGGCGAAGACAGTAACGTACTCGTCCTTCATCTCCCGATTTTCCGTTATAACATCTCCGTTCGTCATTTTGTTCTCCATGCATAGAACACAGATGTACGTAAAGTCACCAAACTAATTCGACAGGGGAATTACGACCCTCAGTGCTGAAACCTGAGGAGAAGGTAGATGTCACATGGCACATATTTAGTTGGTGAACGTGTTTTGTGTATGAAAATTTCAGCCATAAAGTTACTTCAAACCGATTTCGGTCACGGCAGCCGAACTCAAGGGAAATAGCCGAGTACGTTTGAGAAATTATAATGCAGTTGAATTGTTTCTGATATTGTTAGGAGGTAAAATTGAAAACATACAGTGCAAATAACGCATAATTTTCAATAATATTATTATATAAATATTATAGGAATATTTTTACGTTAAATAAATTCTTAATTATTAAAATAAACAGAATTTAATAACACTCATTCTGCACCCAAGTTGTGGCATTGAAAATATACAAAGAATTTCATTATTTTGTTACTTTATTCCAAGATGTTTGTTTTATGAGCTCTTCTGAAATAAACTGGCAAATTGAAACAGGGATATGACTACTCGAGCTGACTAAGTAGCGTATTTATTATGAAATGCCAACTTATTCATACAACTTGAAGTTCATTTTGCAATTCTATGGAACCTTGTATAATGCTTACGAAAATTCTTTTGCCATCAGCGTATAACCATCCTCCGAGCCTTTTTCCCAAACTATGTTGGGGTCGGCTTCCAGTGTAACCGGATGTAGCTGAGTACCAGTGCTTTACAAGGAGCGACTGCCCTATCTGACCCCCTCAACCCAGTTACCCGGGCAACCCAATACCCCTTGGTTAGACTGGTGTCAGACTTACTGGCTTCTGACTACCCGTAACGACTGCCAAGGATGTTCAATGACAGCCGGGATCTACAGTTTAACGTGCCATCCGAAACACCGTCATCGGTGTCTAAGATATACTTAGAAAGTACATACAAACTTAGAAAAGTTGCATTGGTACTTGCTTGAATTGGAATCGAACCCGCGCCCTCATACTCGAGAGGTTGGTTCTTGCCCACTAGGCCACCACGACTTCCATCAGCGTATAACCGCATGCAAAATAATATTTTCTTCAAGTAAGCGTCGGAAAATTGAACCAGACAACAAAACACATGGCGCTTATCACGTTGATTATTATTAATATTTATAACGTAATGAAAATTGATTGATTTCTCTTCGCTTATAAACAATACTAACTTTACTATTATAATCATAATGCAGGATTGTTTTCACAGGTGGTCTGGATTAATTTAAGGCATGTCTTATGTAAACCATTTTGATGAGCGATCTTTATTAAAGAATTTCGTCTTCATTTTTTGAGATGTATTTTTGAGATTTACGTAATCTTGGTATCGGTAGCTTTTCCTTATTTTTATTTAAGGAATAATATAGGTACCCATAGATTTCACAAAGTCCTTATTTATTTTAAAATTTACATATATACACAACTATGAACAATCATATCTTCCAGGTCAGGTAATAGAAACATTGTCGACGCCAGCGCCGGCCATTCACCCCGAAGACTCACGCGCAAGTCCGCCTTTGCCCCCGTGCGGGAAATTGGGCCGATACCGCGGCTCCCCGTCCGCGCGGCTGAGACAGCGGATGCGTGATATGGTCCGTATTATAGGGGGCAGGCCCGCACCACCCGGAAAGTGGCCTTGGCAAGTTGCTGTGCTTAACAGATATAAGGTAATTCAAATTTAAATTAATTAATTTAGTCATTAATAATTCAATAAAGAAAAAGAAAAAATATAAGAAAGAAGAATATAAGAAAAACTGGCAAAGTGGGAGTCAAGCTCCTGCATGAAGGGTTTCATGTCATCAGGTATGCATCTATAAAACATGAAAAAAATCTGCTTGTTTCATGGGAGTAACCTTGCAATTTTTTGTTTTGGTGGCAGCGGAAATCCATCATCTCGCCTTACCCTTTCTTGAGTTCTCTTGTTTCACCCTTTTGCCATGGAACCCTAATAAAAAAAGAAAAGTTGCATACCATTCAATTTCTGAAAACTTTACCTGGTCCCCATAATTCTACTGCAATGAAAATCAGCATGGCGATCCAACGAGGTAATGCTGCCAGCCTCTTGGGCACGCTCCCAGTTGACAGCGATGGGGACGAATTTTTTGACGCTTTTTAGTTGTTTGTTTTACTAGGATAGTTTTTGATTTTTATTGTAAATATGTATTGTAAATTGTATGTAAATAATATCAAAATAAATTTTAAATTGAAAATGAAAAACAGCTTGTAATTTGGGGGCAAATTACGCGTTAATTATATTTTTATTTGCAATAAAAAACCTCTACAGACCTTAGTGGGTCGAGTTTGAAATTGCTGAAGTAATTTTACCCAACGGTTAGGTACGTGCGATGTTTTTTATTATGCTTAACAAACAAACGACTAAGCCATAAAACTACACTTGCATAATAATTACCCGAGAATTTCAGTTCGAAATTCGTATAAATTTTCGACCATACAAATAAAGTTAGATAAATAATAAAAGAGTAATTAAACTCACATAATGTATGTATTCGGGAACATAAATCGTACGTGGGCCGAAGTGGGGTCAGCTTGTGGGTTGTATTATAAAAAAGTTGTAATTGATTACATAAGTGCTTTGGTTTTACTTTCGTCTCAATTATACATCAAATAAATGATGGTCTTCAACTTAATTGTATTTCAACAGTCACACAAATTGGTAGGAAGTACCTAGTCAAGTAAAAGTAGTTGATACAAAAAAGGTGCGGTCTAAGAACAGTCACGCACAAAAGTATTCCGTCTCATTGTTAACTAATTTGTTTAGAAATTACTGAGCACGATTTAGTTGCTCGCTGTAATTTGCATAATCACGCGAGGCGGTTTCAGATTATAGCCATTTTGTACAGCAGAACCGTTGTTTACATAACAGTATCACGCCTATAATCCCTGAAGGGTAAGGCATTCAATAAGTAGGTTTAGGCCTTATGCCGCCAGTTACGTTAAGCCTCATGAAACAAGATGTGAGCCAAAATCCAGATTCCGGATCGTAACTGAGATTGTACTTGAGTAAACTGACAATATTTTGCAAGACTTGCAAATTGAAACCTAACTGAATCATTTGGCAATCACATGAATAAATTTTAAATAAGTAAGTAAACGTGATAGTGATCCAAGTTGTATTTGGCACCGCTGTTGCTATAGTTATTCAAGTTTTATAAAAAAATTATGCTTATTGAAAATATTTTTTATTTATTGCCTGCCTTTTCATTTAGTAATAAATAGTTCCCAGTAAACATCAGAAAAGCCAATTAAGATGACGAAAGGGCAGCCCCGTATATTATAAACAAAATCTTAATTTTCATCATTTCCTTGACTTAGGGCTAAGTATAACATTTACTTAGAAGAGTACCTACAAAGTAAATAATACTTAATCAGACTTCGGAGTAAATTACTAAATGTATCTCTATGTAGGTACTTAATTTGTTCTCGGTATGAGCAGTCGAATAACTTTTTAAGATGGATTAAGGGGTAGGATAAATTGATTTCCTTTTATTAAATCCGAGGTACACCAGTGGATTAAGAAAACTTTCATTGGAAATACAAATACAGCTCATTTTGGATTGGCAATCTGGAGATAATTCTACGTAATCTTTTGTGTAACGTCTACAGTATTTCCTAATTAAATAAATTACGGAACCTACATAATTGTAGTGCAGTTCTATACGACATTTACTTGATTAAGGATAGGGTCGAGACAGGCGCTATCAGATTACACCGCCTTGTGGGGTCAGAGACAAAAGGATCACAATGTATGTATGATCATATACAATGTCGATTAAGATGAATTATTTAAAAAGTTCTTCATTAAGTTTACCTGGCTTTTTTTAATGGAAATGGAGCCACCTCTGAAAATTGGCCCAAAATAACATACAAAAGTTTTAGAGGCGGTCATTTATTTATTATTATTTAGTCATTTAACAATTTTGTTTATATAAATGTAGACATAGATTGCGTTTGACTGCATTTCAATATTTGAATATTTCGGTAGTCATTTATTTGCAAACATTACTAAAGTGACAAATGTTATAGACAAACGATAAACACGTTATCAAGTTTAATGTATAACACAATTAATGTCAAAAACGTCCTAGTTAGCGACTACAAATGGGCTATAACGGCTATTCTATCTCGCTAGACCTTTGTGTGCGGCTATTTATTACACCTGTATGGAAGGTAGCCAAAGGAAATATTACTCTCACTGCACTATTTGTGCTTCCGAGTTTGAGTACTATTTCAGGTCTAAATCATTTTTGGGTATCTTTTATTAAGCCTTACTCAGAATACATATCCTTAAACAATACCTGGATGGGATGAAATAGAAGAAACAAAACTCAAGTGTTAAACTCTACCTATAGAAATCAAATTACTGCAGCATACTACCACATGGCGCAAGATGCTATTAATTTTTATGGAGCTTTTTTTCTTTATGATTTCTTACAGAGGATATCTGACGACATTCATCATATTTATCTCGCTATACCTTTATGTTTCTGATCAATATACTTTTTTCAGGAAGCATTTTGCGGCGGCACCCTAGTCTCACTCCGTTGGGTAGTGACAGCGGCTCACTGCGTGCGCAAGCGCCTATACGTGCGCTTGGGCGAACACGACCTGCTGCTCCGGAACCGAGGCGAGCTCGAGATGAGGGTCACGGAGGCCGTCATCCATCCTCGCTACGACCCTGACACTGTTGTCAACGACGTCGCCATGCTGAGGTAACAGTCATCATAGTATACGACACTGGAGAACAATATGATTAGCGGATGTGCCATAACGAAAAATCTCATAAGCGGGCCAAAAAGCGGATATTTGGGGGACGAGGAACGTTGCTGTTTTTGTCCTTATTTGGACCCGACCCTTTTTTGTAATATTTATTTGATGACAGATGTCTCAAAGAACGCGAACGACTCGTTAGTTGATCGTTTTGGTCATGCCTACCGTACGAATTTGACCTAGAAGAAGGTGCCTGACCTACCTGCATTATGGCATCTCCGCTCATTTTTCCATACTCCGTGGGTAACACTCATCATAGTTTACGACTCATTGTGTCAACCTTATTGCGACAACTTCGTAATTTGGCCCCAAATGGTTGTAAAGCGAGCTCGCTAAGACATTAATACCCGGAATTATGCCCGGCTACATTCTTCCCAGTCGTTAGCTAGTGGATGAACAACAAACCATTTTCATTAAATATTTAACGAAGTGGCCGGTACCTTTCACATGAGGTGAGAAGGTCGTTAAATTTCTGTCACACGTGCAGTGCCCACACTTCGTGTATTTAATTATGTTACTAACATACTATAGTCAATTTGGTGTAGGATAGCATCCTTTAGAGAGATATTTTCAGGTAAAAGAAAATATATATTATAAAGTTCTATTCTCATACAAATTGAAAGCGTTTTTATTACCTCATAACGACGAAATTGATAAGATTATAGTAGGTAGCATCACAATATCGCCGTTCCAACAGGGTCTGAATTTCAAGGCTCCACATTATATTTTTCTCGGAGGAGCGTTAATAGCGTGTTATCAATTTTATGACGGACTGTACTTAAATGCTAACCCTAAGCTTTAGAATTTGAGTAATTCCGATTCATTTTTCTGTATCATATTTTAAGATTTAGGTAAGATTACATCCTACGCAGACATATCGTAGGCGTCGATAACTTTCAGAATTTCAATAAGAAAAATAAAAGTTGATAGAAGTTACATTTATCAAGTAGATGTAAAGTATTGAATTTGTTAACATGAATGCTCTAACTTATTATGATACATGTACTAATTTATGAAACAAAAAATGTATATGTAAATCTTATTAATAAATTGAGAAAGTCGGTTTACACTTTGATACGTGTTTGGAGGATAAAGGCTTTTGTACGGCGAATGTCTAATTAGAAAGTGAAGGAACAATACAATGTATTTCTCAACCACATTTGGTATATGGAATCAGTAAGGGTTAACGAGTTCAGTCGTACTCACACAGATTAGGGTTGTATCTCTTTATGATTATTTTGGGCTTCAATATTCGACCCAGCTTGCGTTCAATACACATCGTGAATAAATATTCTATTGGCCATGCTTTCGAAATATCTAAGCCATCCGACCCATTTTCAATATTGCGTATGGTTCAGACTGCTCCAATAAATGCAAGAGTAATATTTCCTTATGCTTTTCAGGGTTTAAAAACCTTAGATAATATTGCCAATCTACTCTCATTTTATTACAAAAAAGTATTTCAAATTATTATATTTAAATACTTATAAACGAACGTGAAACCTATAGTTTTATTCCAAGAATTGAATACATTGGTGGGTTTCCGTTGAAGTTCTTTATCCCTTTGTGTGAGCTTACCTCCGGTGTTCTTTTCAATCGGCTTTCATGTCCACGCCCCATTGGCCAGTAATAATAATAACTTTATTTCCCCGTGCGTATTGCCAAAGTTTAACAATAATAAAGTTATTATTGGCAATATTTCGTGCTGAGAAAGTAATGCATATGTGAAAAGCGGAATGGAACTGTTATGTGAAGTCATAAATAGAATTGAATTTCCATAAGTCGAGAATGAAAAATTATTATAGGAATAACGGCAGCTTATCTCGAAAATTATACCAACCAAATATTAACATTAGGTATGAAATACATTTCTAAATTGTTCATGTATAAATACGAAATATGTTGTTGTGTATAAACTAAGAATATAAAGCGATATCTACGTGTCTTGAGAGCCAAGTTAAAAAACAAAAACACATTATCCTACCTTGGCAGGTATTCGTTGTGTTGACATTTGTCGTAATGATTTACGGAGCGATCCTTGTTAGCATGGTAACACGAAATAACACGAAATATCTATTCTTTACTATTGAACACAAGGATGCTAAAGGTGTAACTCTATATTTTCATTTAATTAATTATTCTTTATTTTACCGCCTACTAATATTTTTTTGTTAATTGACAGATTGCCAGAGCCGGCCCGGCCGGATTTAGGGCACGGTGTGGCGTGTCTGCCCCCTCCCCATCAACCCCTGCCGCCGCATACCTCCTGCGTGATCCTGGGCTGGGGAAAGAAGAGGCCCACCGATGTCCACGGCACACGAGTACTGCATGAAGCTCAGGTTAGTTAACATCACGAGAGTAAGAGGTAGAAGAAAGAAAGGTTGAATATTGCAAAGTACCTATATGGCCTCATATACCTGTATTCAATTAACTATTGACCAGATTTATTTCTAGTTAAACATTACTACTATCTTAGTAAAATAATGAACAGTAGGTACCTACCTAAGTAATTATGCTTTTAGGCCAAATTAATGAATTTAGGAGGAGAACAACACGGAAACATTTTGTTCTCTGACCTGAAAGAAAACTGACTGACATCTGGATTTAATTTAACGTCAAAAGATGTTTATTCTTTGTTGATCAGAATCGAGTTAATCCAATATCAATAGCTATTTCCGAACACAAAGCAATGCGAGCTTCGAGTACAAGCGCAGAATTAACTCCTGTAATGTGATATTTCGCGCACACGCACTTTGTCCATTACATGCCTCAACTCTTGAAGAACCATCGATCATATTTGACTATATACCTATGTATGTACACAATGCCTTTATTAAATTATGAGCATATTTCGTCTATTAGTTAGAATAGACGTATATGTAGGCGTATATTGTATAATCCTTACCAACGATGTCGCTTCAAATGTTAAGATTGTTCTCCGTACTGGTTTACCACCCACATTATAGTTTGTCGTCAGCGAGTTATGTGGCACGCAAACTTCTCAATTGACTCTTGTAAGTTGTACGGCATATAGCGATAAGGTCTTGATACACTTAGTGTTTCATAAACGCAGTTTATCTCGGAGACACTCAGTTTAAACCACAGGAGACAAATAAAGACTACAAACTTGTAAGCCTGAGCTACACGTTCTGGTAGTTCATAGAATATTTTAAGTATCCTCTAATCTATTCATGATTAGTTTATATGACCGAGTTTCTAATATTTTATCTAATTCCATTGCCCTTTCTTCAATGCTTATCGTTTACCTGCCATTTTTTTAAATAAAGGCAATTCTTCTCAATCGAAAAACTATTGAAAAGATTTGGTCTACAGAAAATATTCATGTAAATGGGAAAGAGAAATGAATTCCAACAAATAATGTATGGTTTATAGCTTGGAACCCTTTTTGCGATAAGACTTAGTGAAACTCACTACTGGTCTCGAGGGTCCTATACAGTTTTTGTTGGAACGATCTCGTAACAATATCACGTATTTCCATGTAAAAAACCTTTATAACTTTTGCTAGGTAACGCCATTATTTACCTTAAGTGCTTCAAAATCTCGAGCCTAGATTTACTGAACCGGCGTTACATTCTAACTTTCATTATATCCTATTCCCATGTGCGTGTTATAAGTATTCAGTATTTATCTCCCTAAAATTACTTCTAAATCCAAGCCGCACCTTCAAAGCTGTAAGTCATTAGGTACCTAGTAATTACGACCGTGAGAGCTCATCTTGAATTAATTTATTTCGAGATTATTTTCTTAACAGCACACTGAAACATTAAATTACAAAATCAAAGAGCGAAATTATAAATAAGTACGTGAACAGAAATGTTTAGATTATTCAGAGTAAAATGATTCAAATATTTGTTTAGTCTGTGATTTTCATGATTATATCTGAATCGTTATGTCTCAAATTGTAGAATAACATCTTTCTTTGTAAGTTAACGAGCATTGAATACGCGTTTTTATTAATTGTGCTTACAAAAGTTCTCATGTAAATCAACCATATTCATGAATTCATACACCCCTCTGCTTTCTAGTAGTAACAAGCTGCTTCTGAGTTTGCAAAACCGTAATTGGTGTCTGATTTATAGGTAGGGGATAAAATTAAAGTTCATCTGAGAACACCCACATTCATTATCAATCAACTATGCGTTTATCTGCATAGAATGACACTTTCATCTCTCTCATTATCCGATCAATACTTGTTTACTGTGCAATTGAGCTTGCGACAAAGTGCCAGCAAAAGATTAGATGCTGTGGGGGTATGAACAAGATTAAGTAACGGAAGATAATCTTTGAATCTATTAAAAGTAAGGCGAAGCAAGCCCGGGGCGAGAATCGGCAAACTCGTTGAAGTTAATACCTTGAGTGGGCGACGGGCGGTGGTGGGACTTAAATAACCACAGTGCCTACATCGCGACTATATTTTGTCGCAGAGAGTAGTCATAAATGAAAACCATAAGCTAGATAAAATAAAGAATTATTTGTGGAGTGTATATATATCAATATAAATCCTTCATCCATCACATATTGCCGGACAATGCCCAAATCTCACCATTTAACGTATTTTTTCGCTTCCATCTGGCTTTCACTTTGTCATAACCCTCATTTGATGTACATTTGTCACTCAAATTGAGGTGATATGTTATGCATTGTTATTTATATGTACGACTGTTAAACCTCTACTCAGATATTTGTTTTTTATTGAGTTCGAAAGTAATAATCGTTTTACCCTGAGACAAGTTCGTTTGACAGTTTTATAAATAAAATTATCCAGATGACGAATTAAAATTAATTATAACGAGAACTATTTCATGCATAATATTTAAATAATATTAAAAGGTATAAAAGTCTTGGCTTTTTAATTAAAAGTCTTAATCTTGAATCTTGTTACTTTCTTTTTAATTTAAACTTTACTCAAACAAAATATTTAAAGAACTGAGAGATTAGTGCTCGAAGAAAACGGTTTTTTGGATTGGAACAAACAGTGTTCGTGATAATTGTTATTTTAAAACATTTAATTGCCATCTATTTCTTGACGTGGAAAGTCTATAATTTAGGGCACCTAATTATTGAATTCTAGGAGACTTGTTAACTAATTTGATAATACATTTATATGTAACTAATTAGTCAATCAAATCAACTACCAAATTAAATTAATGTTGATCATATCAAGTGACGAACTAATAACATAACGGGCCAGCTGGAAGAAATTTCTCTTGAAATAAGCTGTGCCTATGTACTATATGTTCTATCTTTCTTCTTTTCTGTATTCTGTGTGTGTATCTGTGTACATGAACTATTAAATAAATAAATAAATAAATAACATCCATCTTTCAAATATGATCTCAGAGGCTTCGATCATCGTTGTCCACAGATATAATATTGACGAAAACAATTGCACATCTGTGAACAGTAGACATGCGTACATACTACATCACATACTGTCTTCTATTATCTCCTGTCCTGTCTAAGCATTCATGCGATAGAGGGTCGATCGCTCTATTATGATTTTACCAGGAAATGACTTGGCGATTATATTTGCCTGTACGGTGTGAGCGGTCGAGTGGTCTCAAGATACAAATTGAGACGTGAAAGGTATGGTGCAGTATTAGGGAGATAGAAAAGGCTCATTAATAACAATAATGATTATGGGCTAGTAAACTCACACGATAGGGAGGGATGACTGCTCTTTTGCAATGATAGTTGCCTTTTAGGTGAAAAAGCAAATCATCTTTGAGTTCCCCCAGATCCCACTAGATACCTTAATATAAAACGTAAAGAATTATGCCTAGTTTCTAAGTATGTTGTTAGCTATTTGTACTTACCTAATTTATGCCTACCTACTTATTGTACATTAAATCCTTTTTTTTCTAGGTGTCGACAATACAGCAAGGAGTATGTCGGCGTTCGTATTGGCAGTATGCTATCACCGACAATATGGTTTGCGCGGGGAGGGGGCGACGAGACTCCTGCGCAGGCGACTCTGGCGGTCCACTGCTATGCAAAGACCGCTCCATGAGATATTTCTTACAGGTAATAAATAGATTTCATTTAACGGTCCGCTTCTTTTGAGGGTTAACTTATAAGGTAAAAACATGAGGCTAATCCTGTATTTTAGAGAAATTCAATATAATAAAATATTGTAACAGGTAAAAACCCGATAAATAAGAAGGCGTGAATGGCTTCCTCAATAATATCTTAGTTTTATTGTAACCTTATGGATACGGCTTAGAACGAAAGTGTTTGATAAACAGGAAAATCGGCTGCCCGACAAATAACAATAGAACGCTTATTTTTTTAGGAGACGGGACGGGAATGTTTTATTTGATTTTGTTTTCATTGTTGTGTTCTTTATTGGCAGTTTTAGTAAATCCCGAAAGACGATATTATGAAAACGGTTGCTATAGTTCAGCTATAAAATCATAATCACAAAGTCTTTTATTAGATTTGGGCGCGAAAAGCCTGTCACAAATCCTAGTAAACAATAAATATTTTAATAAAACACAATCAACAATACCTAATTAAGCGACTGTCAACTTTTATCTCTACATCGTGAAAATAAAACAAAAGAATCTTACAAAGAAAACCGGAGTAAGAACAAAGAAAACTAGGAAATTTTGAAATGGCAGTAGCGGCTCGTTATCACGGCCGACCCTTTCATAAAAACTGTTAATAAACCGGAATAATGCATGAGGCGTCGACGAGAAATCAAGAATTAACCATCAAATATTCAAGACATAAATACGCACTTAAGATAGGTCTTCTGAAATGTTTTTATTACACTCTAGTAAGCAGTTTTATTTGATTTCTCAAATCTCATTTCAATTTGACAAATTTATTTATAAGTAAGGACTATCAAGACCCGTTAATATAATGGTTTTCTTGGTTTATTTTGCAGAAAACAGTTCAAAGTTATCCAATTTGTTCCTAAATGTTATTTCATATTTTCACATAATTCGCAAATGTTCGAGTTTCTTTAGTGCTTGTGGTTCGTGTTAAATATTTACCTTAATGTCTTCTTGTAAATTAATTACCCATGAAACCAGCATACAGGGCTGTCGCCTGAACGATATTTGTGACCTAAGGTGTAAACTTACAGTAACGATTTATCTTTGAACTTTCCTTTGTAAGTTTAATTAAGAATTTCTTGAATTGAATCCTAAAGTAAATTCAACAGCTTTCAAAAGGTATAATCGGGAAAAATAAAATATAATATAGATCAAAGAGAAGCTTTGTGAAATCATCCAAGTAAGTCTTCAATAACTACGATCGTTGCTTTCGCCATATTTCCCGAAACTACACAAACCCAAGAAACAAGAAGTTGTGAACAATTTTCAAAACAGATTTAAATGTGATTTTTGTTCGCTTTGTAATAATATTCAAAGTAGATTTTCAAGAATTTATTTTAATTCCATATTTTTAGGAACACGTATACTTCTAAAAAAATTTAGGTACTTATCCCGAAGGAATAGCCAAATTGATTTAACAAGAACACAAAAACAAAAGATGATATGATAGACCATAAAACAAATGATACTTAATGTAAAACATTCTAGCACTGGAATTAGCACCGTCAATTTTAAAGAAATGAAATCTTGATTCATGTGTCACTTCAGTTCCATTCTAAAAGGTGTTTTATATCAAAAGCGCTTTTAGAATTTCAATGGAAATCCGTACGACACTTACCACTAGAGAAAAAGGCGCTCGGAAGTTCTGTTTGAGTTAAAAGTTGTCTACGATTATTCAGATCTATGTTCCAGTTGGTAGGAGTTGAAAAATCCAGTTAAGTTGTAATGATAGTCGTAAGACGTCACAAGGCGCTCGTTTCTAAGGATTTTGGATCGTTATAGTTCTGTATATCGTAATTTACTTGTCTTTTGTATTCTCCTTGATCTTCCAATTAATCTTGTATAGATGTTCTGTCGTCTGTCATATATTGAATTTCACAATCAGCGTTTCATTAATTTACAAACTATGGATTTAAACGATAATGGAAGATTTTTTTAGACACACAATACGAAGCTGTTTGTAGGTTAGTCAATATTGCACTGAAACTAGAAGTCATAATATTTCGATATTATTTTTTATTGTAATTTTCCGCTTTGACATGATTCCAATCATAAGAAATAAGTAATCATCAAGAAGCTTTGCACGTAGCAACCGGGGACTCATTGTATTCACTAGCAACTATCTCAGCCTTATTAGCTTTAATATTCTTGTCAACTATAATGAAAATGTCTCAGTGTGCTGATATTACCTACTATAGAATGCAGTTGCTACGAAGTATCATTCAGAATTTTCCAGAGCATTTGAATATTTTTTTTAGTAATTTCTACTTTTAACTAGTAAGGTCATTCAAACTCATCGCAGATGTAGAAAAAAATAAGTTATGATTGCTGTTTTATTCCACAAATGTTGCTGATTAAATAACGCAGTTTACTAAGGAAATTTTTGCGATAAAACGAGCAACCCTACGTGGGGTCCCGAGTAATAAATAGAAACGTGCGCTTTTATAGGAAATGTTCTACAGTTCCGAACTGGCGGGCTAAACTGAACTCCGAGCGGCTGGGGACCACGGTATACTGGCTGTCGTTGTTCATTAAATCCTATAGTTAACCTCGTGACTTTAATTGGCCGTTGGTACACATTTACCATTGACAATTTCCAGAGCTAACTAATACTGACGTTAACTTTTCTAGGTGACATAAGAAAATTAAAGCTATTTAGTTTATAGGAACCACATCAAGTATTGGAAAAATATATCTTTTAAATATTCCTCCCATGATGAATTTCTTCCTTTGTTATTTTTTATTGGTTGTCAATAAAATGTGTATTGATTGCGCATCCTTATTGGCATGATTTATGAGCCCGGCTACCGCTGTATTATCGTGTGTCAATAACGAGTGTCCCGTCCCTACAGCACAGGGTTTACATAAAACACGCCAACCTTTCAAAAAGGTTTTCTTCAATCACAATAAAATGAACGTGACATTCTACAATTTGACGAGAAAGCAAGAAGCTTATCGAACGTTAAGAGGGATAATTTTTTTGAGGATTCCGAATTAAATGGCGCAGAGTCGTAAACGTAATGAGGGTAGTGTCCTTTGTAATTTGAATTTTTGTGAGCACTTTTTATGCATAACTGACATTTATCAAAGTAATAATATAAATGCGAAAGTTTGCTAGTGTGTATTTATTCAACCTTTTATTTACGCATTGAATACATGTGTTGAGCTAGAATTTTATAAAAATTATATTCTATGTCGGCGGAGGTAATGATCAACCACATTGTGATTATAATTTACTTGTAGCATCGTCTATAAAATTGCCAACCACCTACAGGTGAGGTACGGCACATTTGCAATGTTTAACAATATTATCTCTCATTAAATTAAAACAGTAACAAGCACAAATTAAACCTTTTATGTTCGTAGGCCCTATATCAATTTATATAACGTGCATATAATATAAAATATACTGGCGTGGGCGTCAGTACCCAATGGGAATTTTATTCGCAATCCTGGGTGTTTAATGGTCCGTTTTTAGGGTACTAAAGACAGTAAAACCTTTTACATCAAGATACCTTCATATTTATGTAGGTAAGAAAATTCCTACAGATACCTGTTTTCAATTGAAAGCCTACGTCACATTTAAGAAAATTTATGTCTACCTAGCCGAAGTAGAATATAAAAAAACCGGCCAAGTGCGAGTCGGACTCGTGCACGAAGGGTTCCGTAAATTACAGTTAAATCAACCTATCTCAAAAACTATAAGAGATACTTTGATCAAACCAAAAATCGTTGAAAGAGTTAATTAGCATGCATCACCTCTATTTTTTTTAGAATTTTATACCCCGTAGTTATAAAAATAGAGGGGGGGGGGACATACTTTTTACGACTTTGAGAGCTGATATCTCAAAAACCGTTCACTTTAAGAAAAATGTTTTTTAGAAAACTTTATATCATTTTAAAAGACCTTTCCATTGATACCCCACACGGGTATGTACATCGAAAAAAAAAATTTCATCCCTCAGTTACATGTATGGGGGGCCCCACCCCCAATTCTTTTTTTTACTATTTAGTGTCATATTTTTGTAGCGGTTCATACAACACATATTCCCATCAAATTTCATCACTGTAGTACTTATAGTTTCCGAGTAAATCGGCTGTGACAGACGGACAGACGGACAGACGGACAGACGGACATGACGAAACTATAAGGGTTCCGTTTTTGCCATTTTGGCTACGGAACCCTAAAAAGGTGTAAGCCTGAGGGTAATTTTTGTCAGTTTCATACCTTCTGAAAAACTTCTCGTTACTTCCAAGCAGAATAAAAAATGAATTACTACTCTTTTTTCGTGCTCTCTAGAGTCTTTTAAACAGTACCTACTAGAAAATTATATGATTTCATATTATGATTTTTATAGGCAACAATGTCCATTACAATGTACAGAACATTTTTTGTTAGGTTTTTTGTATGCATCTAAAAGAGAGACAGAATTTTGGATGCACCAAGCCTATACAATTCGACCTGTTGAACTTTGGCTTAGAGTCCATTTATATGTGCATATTAACAGGGAAGATGGAAATTCCTAGTATAGCCTATGTTCACTGTAGAGCCAAGGACATCTGATGGGTTTAACTCTATTAACATGTATGTAAATACCTATATGAATTGATCGAAATGCATGTAGGTACAGTCTGCTTTTACAACCTCACATCTGCATAATCATCTTTAACTTGTGGTGCCTGCAAGCAATCAAAATTAAAAAAAAGCAAACATTTTTCCTCTACTTAAGGCTATAATTTGACCAATTTTTTTTATTCAAATTTGTTTTCAAGCATAATTTGAACACACCATCAAATTATACCCACAAAATAAAACAACTTACCTACATGACTGTTTCAATAAATGGTCAAAGTTAATTTAATTTATTGATCAGTCATCTGTACACATTAAATCAGGAACGTTGACAATCTACATTTAATTTAAATTATGTCCGATAAAGTGTTCAATTTGTATTGACAGGGCATCACGAGTTTCGGCGACGGTTGCGGCAAGCGTGGCAAATACGGCATTTACACCCGTACCGCAGGCTACGTAGCGTGGATGCGAGATGTCATGAACAATAAGTATTTTGATTGAAACCGCAGAAGGTTTGACGAGACCCCTCGCCTTCAAGGACAGGCTGAGGTTTATACGACTCAATTTTCTTATGAGAACAAAGCGAGGACCCAAAACGAAACTGTATTTCAGTTGACAATTTGTGATCAATGTTAAAAGTGACTAAAGTTATGTAGTTCTCATAATTTTGTAACTATAGAGTAAGTCAGATATTTTGTACAAAATCTCAAATTGAGATTATTCCTAAATGGCCTAGCAACGTTTATCTACGCATTAAAAATACGCAGACTATTTTACGGCACAAATGTAAGCTTTTCAACACAATTTAACAGCCCGCCTCCGGTGGCAAAAAGATTAGATCCGTCTGCGATAGTTTCACGAAGAGGTTTTCAAAAAACCCCGCTGTGTAACATTAGCTCGGAATCTTAGCAATTATAATAGAATGTATGTAGGTATTCGTTGTATATAAAGACTTTAACACAAAGTTCAGTTAATACCTAATTAATATTTCAGCACGGCTTCGTAAATTGGTTCAAGCTTTGAAAACTTAACAAAAAGGACATTTTTACCATTAAGTATTCCGTTCTCGTAATTTTGTAAGGAAAGTTAATAACATAAATTGATTATGGCATCGATAGCTTCATCGAGCTGTTGGCACTCGAAACGCAGGGATTTTATGAATACTTTTGTACCGTAATTTATGAAGGCAGTTAAGTATAAATGGACACTGATTTCCTCAGATGTTATAGTTACCATGACTATAATATTCTAGTGAACTAGATTTTGTGAAATGACGAAATACACAGAGTCTGTTAACATAACACAAAATTACAATGTTTATACTAATCCGACCTTGTAAACAATTCGCGAACAATTTTGCATTTTACGGCACCATTTATATTCTAGTAACTTCTTAAAGAAGTTTGTTGAAGAAGTTATTTATTGTTATCCTTTCGAAATAAAATGTAAATACAAAATAAAATGTTAGATTTTGTTAGAATTTTACTGAAATTCAACATCACATTGTGTGAGCACTTTCCATTACTAAGTACTTAAACATTGTTTTTTGTTTTCTATAATTTACGTAAGTCTAAATATAGTGTTATTGATAAATAAAGTCTCTCTAAGTTTTGTATAGTGTTGTTTTATTTTGTTTTCACCGTTTACGCTCGAAAAAATTCTACCTAAATCTCGATATTACTTAAATAGTGAGTCGAAGCTAAAAAATAATTTAGGTTCTAAGATATTTCACGAGAAATCAGAAATACAACGCTACAGATTTATAAATTCGCAGAACTGTATTGGTATTTTATTCCGGCATAATAGCAATGGCCAATAGAGCGTCTATAGTAGTTGCTAGACACAGTTGAACGGGTTTCAAACTCTGATCGTGTTCAGCTTTGGTGGAAATAACTTCCTTGAAAAGTTACATATGTACTTGAATAGTTTCATATTGTTTTATTTGACCTATTTATTTATTGTAGATGCCTGTGACTGTGAGTATACTCAAATAAATATAAAGGTAGAACAAAACAATGCTTGGATAAATTTGAAGATGTGATAGATTTGAAATCCAAGGATGGTTTTTCGAGAAAAAAGAAACGAATAACTGTCGGTAAGTAGTTCCCGCGGGATGCAGGTTTCACCTGAATATAGTTTTACAACTGTCATTTGTTTGTTATATTATTTGTAGGTACAAGTATTATTCGATGATGGCCATGATTATTAGTACACAGTGGAGGTTATAACTTATTTAGACATTTTCATTAAGGAAATACCTTTTTTAGCGTGCTACCTCATCGTTTTCCACACACTAGTGTTGGCTGCTAATGCGGGCGAAGGTCACCAGCTAATGATGGTTATCTAGGGTGGTGCTGGTTATTTTCCGGTCTTTACGGACGTGAACGTAAAGGAAAAATGTGAATTAGATTCGATAATGAACCGGAAGGCGTTTTCATCAGGAACATTTTCTATATAAAATAGTTTGGTCAAATTGCACTAAATGGTCGTTTAGGTGGTATATAAATGTAACGTGGTAGCTGTCGTATGAAAAATATTCACATCACGGTTGAACCGCGTACAAATTACCTATACAAGAAATAAAAAATAATTCAATAAAATTAAAGACAATATAATGCAAGAGCATAAAAAAATACCAAAACATAATAAAAAATACTAAAACAATAAAGTTAAAAATAATAAAACGTTAAAAAGATACAAAAAATGTAAACAAAATACAAAGAAGTAAAGAAAAGGTAACAAGAAAAAATACAAAAAAATAAAATCTAATTATAAAAAATATAGTAAAAATATAAAAAAGTCTATCGGAATTAGATTTCAAGAGTGAAGGCGTCTGTCTCGTCATTTTCCCGGGCTACGTCGAGTACCCAAGGGACCAATCGCCACGTTCCTGTATATTGGGCACATTGATCACCCCACGGACGACGCTCCTCCTGAAATTTGTTAAACATTTGTAGTCATTTTTATCCCAAGCCCAACAATGGAAAATAGATGAGGAAATTGCCAAAAAAATCTGTGTGAAATGGACTTTACACAGGTTGTTGGGATTTCTATGAAAGGCCGATTTAGTCACTGGAAGTATGTTTCCTAGAAGGTTGGGAGGAAATAATATTGGGTATACTAATTTTCTTCGGTGCATTGAACTTATCTTATTCGATCTGAATAACTTATTTATTGGATAGTTAGGTATTGTCTATCCCAATGCCCAATGAGGTCATGGCAGTGATTAGCTAACAAAACTTGGCTACGGCTGGGCGGTTGTCGGAATAGCTAGCTTTAGTAGTTGGCTTTGTAGACCGATTGTCGCCTTTTGTTTTTTTTTGTTTTCTAACCATAAGCAGGCAATTTATAACCGTTTTATAGAGTACATTATATAACGGATACTAAGCTTTATAGATTTAATAACTTATTCAAACATTCAAGGGATATTATTTCTACCATCAGAAAGGAAATTTCTAAAGGCGAGCACGGCGCTGTGTTATTGCAACCTCCAAAGAAACAAGGCTTTTGTTATAAAATAAGTCATAGTAGACTGGTGTCTCTGATTGACAGTACAAAAGGCATGAAAATATTGTGTTTGAAATAATTTATCCTGACAGAAAATATACAAAAAATATTGCTTCTCTTTGTTGTATAATCGTATTGAACGACAATTGTCTGAGCGGAGGACAAAAAAGATATAGGCAAACTGAGTAAGATGAAATACCCCGAAAATGAAAGTAAAATGATACGTAGTGCCAATATCCTGCCTGAGAAAAATCTTGATCTATCTTTTAGGGCCTAGACTCGAAATAAGTAAAAACATGCGTAACCTTTGTCATAGTTTGTCGATACCAGTCACTGTCATACGTATTGAGTAAGGTATTCAATCGTCAACACTTTCAATCGACATTACGCTCAATATGTGCCTAGATACAGGGAAATATTCCAATAAAGAAAACTCTTCATTTATATACGAGTACAATTTGTTCTGATTTTTTGTGCCCTATTTTTATTTTCGAACTATCTATGAATAAGGTATTCGTAAAATGTTATACAATTTCGTTCATATTAGGAAACCATTTTCAATAATGCACCTGAGACTACAATCATGCAAACGCAATGGGATGAAAAGGGAAGAGAAGATTAAAAGGAATGGAACTAGCAATACAATGTTGTTATATTCTGAATTCGCATAAATTGATAGGATAGAAAAATATTACAGAATCTTTGAAAAGATTTCACTACTAGGGATAAATATCCTAAATGCTTACGAAGAAACGAATTCGTGACGGGATTAACGCTGCCTGTGCTTTATGTGTTTTACAGGAAGACGTGAAAACCGGTAGTTTTCAGAGCGTAAAACTATTTCCACGGGAAGTGAGTACCTCGGAAAATGGCTGGTAATAAAATAAGCGCTAAAGAGAGAAACACTAATGATGTCAGTTTTAAGCAACGTATTGATAGCGCAGAATTTGCAAAACAGCTATTTATTTCTAATTAATGCTACAGAACTCGGAAATTTCTATGAATTTTGTTTTAATTAATTTGTATAAAATCTGCGGTTAGAGCTTATCCAGCATTCGTTTAAATATTTTATCACGTTCGTAAACGAACCTCATAATAAATTGAAGGTACTCTCAAATGTCAGCTCATTAGTAAGAAACGTGATTAATATTTTATATTCGAAATTGAGGAGGCTTACTTTCTTTTGCGTTCAAATTATAAGTGGATTAATTAAATACTCAGTGTCTCTTTCGAATCAAAATAATTGCTGTCTTATGATATTATTTCTTAGACGCTCTTTCAGAAGTTACTGATTCTGTCCCTCAATTTTACGCTACGCTATGTCCAAATTGTTTTACATGCTTGAAATAATTTATTAAACAATAAACGAGGGCTTTGAAGAGAAATCTTCGAATTGAAGACTATAGTTTTAATTATTGTGTCTTACATTTCAAATTGTGGTTGTTTTATCTCGGTTTAGGTGTAATTCCAAAAGCAGGAAAGGGTTCGTTAAATTATGGAGTGCAATCAGTGTGAGATTGTAAAGCGAGTGACAAACGCGTGGGCTCTCGCTTTGAATATTCTCTCCGAGGTTGACATGATATCAGGAAATGAGATCCCCCGCAAGCCAGACTTCTGATAACCGCTAAGACACAGAGGAACCGGAATGGTTTCGCTTTATGTATTGTAATGCTGGAGATGTTTTAATGCAGCTATTTCTGACATGCACATAAAATTCACGTGCTATGTTTTTGGAGGCTTATGTTTATACAAGTCTAAGTAAAAGGGAAAGGTCACCGCATTTGAATTTAAAATTCAAATGTATTAAATGTTTCAGCCATGGCGCCCGTGTTAAGGTTTTCCCTTAACAAACGCAGTGAGAAATTCACTCAATTAATGCTGCTGGTTACGAGCAATTTAAATGCAAATTCTATTGGAGAACCGGACACAAGTTCCAGTGGGTCCAAACAAAATAAAAGTTTAAAATGTTTGGGATTATATTCCATGGGACAGAAAAAATATAATAACTCATTAGGCATGCAAATTTTTCCGCGTTTTAATAAAAACAATATTTCGTTACTTATTTGAGTCCTCCGATTAATTAAATTACGTTATTGATAAGACTTATACAACATGCGATACTGTAACCTGTTTGAAGATAAATACATAAAGACATTATAAATCACCTGTAAATATAAGGCGACTAATTTCCCCCCTACCAGCATCAGGCCGCCGTGAACCGGGTCGGTTTCTTCACCTGAGTACGGCGGCAAAGCTAAACAGTACACGTTTTTGATGCCGCCCTCCTCGTCGAGTCGCTTCGCTTTACTGAAAACATTAATTAATTTCAAATATTAATTAAACTGACATGGTAATCTGTTCATAACAAAGGTGTGATTTTAAATGTCATACATGATGAACGTGGGACGACGTAAATTCATTTAATTAAAACTTACCTATACCCAATATTTCCAGGGCAGGAATCTGAGAAGACTTGATTTTCGTAAGACATAAGAAGTGATTTAGGTAAATCATTCGATGAATATTTTGTGTCGAATCTGTAACAACATTTGTATAACATAGAAGCATGAATAATTTTATTGAATTTTTGTGCTAACACCGGTTCGTAAAAAATGCTAAATTACCGATCCAAACCCCATCCAATGGCATTAGCAACAGCGCCTTGTCCATCAGCAACAAACTGATGAGACATCAACGAGATCGACGACCAAGAATTGCAAGCAGACGCCATCGAAGTTACTACTTGAATAAGTCCTAGAAATAAATTAACTTTCACAATGGAGTTCCAATAAATAAAATAAACAATTAGATCGCGTTAACGATCGATGAACACCTATTGTTGGTACTGATAAAAATTCTAGTACTTTTTCCATTCAAAAGTTTGTTCGTTCATTCTCCGTCTGCTAGATAGTCAATTATGATATCTTATTTAGGACGAACTATAAACTGGCATGCGGCCTAAATATAAGCAAGTTAGAATTTTATTACAACTGTGTATATTATTATATTTTTCGTCTGTAATATTATAATATGTAATATCGTTAGTGTGCCAATAAAGTAAAAAAAATACCGATATTGTAAAGATGTCTTCGTGTCTTGTCTCTTGGGTGGTAGCGTGGATGTACAAGACTATACTTGACGTAAGCCACACGTTCAGGGTTCCACCAGGAATCTCCGCAGTACGTCACGAAGGCCGAGCGACCTTCCCCACCAGGATTCTTGTGATGCCTCGATAGGCATGATCCAGAAGTCACTAGCCAATGTGGACTAATACCAGCCGCATCACAGTGTACCTAATGTACATATAAAAATAAGTAGGTATGTTACTTTTCTGTTATTGAGCATTTTCATCTTTGAAGCAAGATGTTCTAGTTATTGCCTGTTTAGCCTAAGTAAGTAATAGAATAAAATACTACTACTTGAAGATGAATTTATGTCTATTCTTGGCATTCTTGGCTATATTTGTGAATAAAATTTTCTAATTTGAGTACTCAATTATGTAAACCATTTTTATTTTACCTGAGAAGGTTCATAAACGTAGGCAGCAGCAAAAGGGTATTGAGACCATGGTACTTCTTTGCTTTTTTTGTATTCAAGAAAATTAGGAGCTTTTGAATCAGACTGTAATAATTCCTTGGTCGGTTCCTTAGTAACATTGAAAATAATCTTCGAAAAATTTAATAATGCTGGCTTCAATGAAACAATGATCGAATTATCGTTACTTCGATCTATTGGGCCCTTCTTATAAGTATCGATTATGTGTTTTTTAGAATGTTTTGCCTTGTGGTTACTGTGCTCATTTCCAATAGCTTGATCAACGTGCTCTAAAAGTACTTTATCTTCACTGTTTTGTAATTCGTTACCCTTTATAAGTATGTCAACATTGTCAGAATCGATTAATCTTCCGTTTTCATCGTAGTATGGTATAGGAGTGTGTTTATCATACATTTCGAAGAATTTAATTTTGTCGTAAGCAGTGGTAGATTCTGATACAGTGTCGTTAGTCGAATCAGTTGTTACATTTACAGAATTAGTTCTATTACTTAAGATATTAAAAGTTTTTGTAGTATCTGGACAAGTTTGATTATCAAAAATTATAGAACTTTGAGTTGTCACATTGAGAGTGATATTTAATGTTAGCCATGAGTTTCGTGAAGTTCTTGTCGCTGACATAATTTTTTTTTGCTGTGCAGGCTGACGTGGATACTTATACGAAGGCGTTAACGAATTGAGAGAATTAAACATTGTGAGTGACGAGTCGTGGGTTCTGGTTTTTCTTCGCTTCATTCCCCTATTGGTAGGTTGCATAAAGCGAGTAGGTATCGGGGACCGTTTTAAGTTTGTATTATCAATGCGAAAAGAAAACATAGGCGAATCAGAGAGAACAAATTTACGATTGCCAAGATTTCTTAGTTGGCGATCTCCCTTTTGTTTTGAGACTTGTTTATTATTGCGAACCGTAAATTCTTTGCGTTCATCAGTTTCGTCTAAGTAATAAAATTCGATGTAACTTGGAGTTGTTGATGGCAAACTCGGACGTGATGGGAGACGATCAAACGGTCGACGAAAACCAGATATTTTATCGATAATTCTCTCAGTTTCGTTACTTTTTCTGAAGTGATCATTGGGAGTAGTGTGTTCCATATCAACAAATATTTTAGTTTTTCTCCATAGCATGTTTATGATTTCATACTGTTTTCGGCTCACTCGCCCTACTTGCCATTTTTTTAATTGATTCGCTTGCGGTATCTTCTTATCATTATTAATACCAATCTTATTTATGACTTTGCTGTTATTTTTGCCAGCACCCATTGAAGTAAGCCGTGACGTTATAAATGCTTTTACATTTTTATTTGTTCGTAGAGTAGTCATATTCGAGTATCTGGTAACAAATGGATTCTTCTTGTTCCGATACGCTGCTGCCGCTTGGTACCTAGTAGGATCTTGTTTGATTTTGATGACATTTTTATTTTCATACGAGAGATTACTTTGAACGGGTTTCACTAAAATTTGTATACTAACAAAACTGAGAACGAATAATATTTCATGCAGTTTTGCTAGTTTCATAATTTGATCTGGAAATACATACCAATAATAATAAATAATCACTAGAATTTTTTGCAAAATCAATAAATATATTGTGACATGCACGCTACGTGACACACCCAGACAGACAGTTTAATAAAAATAAGAAACTAATAAACCTCTTCAAACTGTAGGACCAGTGGTAGGACCTCATGCCCGGTTTACACTTTGTTAAGTTAACACTGCAGGTGATTAGTGCAGGTGTTTAGTAATCAAAGTGTGAACGGAAGCGTAAAGTGATTAGTGTTAAGTGATACGTGCGATTAGTACTTATTGATTAGTGCGAGTGAATAGAATCAAGGTCTATTTTTGTTGTTAAGTGACTACCCCCTCTCAACTTTTCTACTACTCTCTCTCGCAATTTGCCTGTACTAATCAGTGTGTAAATACGTGTGTGTTAAGTGCGCAGTGTCAAGTTCAAAGCGAAAATGAAGTGAACGGAACAACATACTTTATAATTCGTACAAGAATACATAAAGTTTGAATGCCTATACAATGTTAAGTGCGCAGAATTTAAAAACAAACAGTTGAGAGATGCGGCCCTATTGAAACTGAGTGAAGCGATGGGAATTCCCGATTTCAAAATTGAGTTCATTTTCTATATCAGATACCACAACAGATACAATCTCCTTAATTATTTGTCTCAATATTAGGCGCTGTTCATCTTCCATTTCTAGAGACACTATGCACAACGCACAGTACCACTATGAGCTTCTTCCTAAACACTGTGTAAACGGAGATGGAAAAGACTACTTAACACTTGAGACTTATCGCGTAAAGTTAACGCTTAACACTTATCACTTCACACTTCACAAAGTGTAAACCGGCCTTCATAGCAAGTTAGCAAGTCAAGGTCTACAAATATAAAAAGAGTCTGAATACTAAGAAATAATGCTGTTGACCAAAAACTTCGTACAAAAGCTAGATCTACTTTTAGTGTGAATTCGTTAGGCGCTAACAAAATGTATATGGATTAATATTTTTATATCTGCTACTAAATAAAGTCCTTGTTATAATACCAGAATCATAGGAATCATAGTTTCTAAAACATATTTTGATTCTGGCTGGAATAAAGTTTTTTTTTTTTAGTATGAGTTATCAATTTGAATTTCGAACAAACAAAGTTTGAAGGCATCAAATGTCTTCATGTACAAATTATGATTTGATTTAGAAATTATTTTGTAAATATTATGCAAATTGTGGTGTAAATATTGTGTTCATAAATTTCAAAAGGTGTGTTTATTTTAAATCGTGTGTGAATTATAAAATTTTTCATTGGCAACAACGGTACAAACGGTATGTTATGTAATTATGTTCGCTTTTAAGATGCAAAGTTATTAATCGAAGTTTTCAGATATTGCGTAACGAAATTATGTTGTTTATCATTATCTAAAATTGACGATAAAATAAGTAATGTTATATTTTAGAATATAAAATGGTCCACATGCTCACAATTGCAGTTCAACTAGAAACTGCAACTCATCGTTAACCATTTCATATCCTGCCCAGGTGCTCATCATTTATCTTCTTACAACGAAGAGTGGAAGGAGTAATATTAAAAAAAATATTAATAAGGTGTAATAATGGCGTCCGTAAATAGACCAGCAAGCTGTGCACAAGCATTTCAACATAAATATCAATAATATGATTAAAATTATCTTTAAGCTTACCAAAAAAGCTTTATAACTTAAATTAACCACAAAGGCTGCATCGTTGCAGCCACTGTAACTGCAATAATGAACCTTTTTAACATAATATTAAGGGTGCTTTTAAATCAGTCGTAGTGCTAATCTTGAATAACAAGACCTGTTAGGAATTAAACAAAGCACCGGCAGCACTCCGCAGATTGGCGGCTTTTATTTAAAATTCAGAGACTATTCTATTATCATAGAATTTTGCTACTACAACGAAACTCTTTTCAATATACATAGGTACATTAAATAAGTACTTTTACATCACTTATAACATTCTTTTATATATTAACTAACCAGCAGGGCCGCACGTGATTAGCGGCTAAAAAGGCGTACTTGAATAGGTATAATTATGGATTTCAAGGTTTACCAAAAATGTGACCATCGATACCCTATTAGGTAAAAAGTATGTTTAGCTATAACATTTTAACGCGGTCGCCTTTACCAAATATAAGAGGTAATATGAAAACCCTTAATCTGCACGTTATGTGAATTCAATATAATAAAGGGAAAGCCGATTGAACACGGAGTCAATAATAATTAAAAATTCCAATTCATCGCAATCACTTTTACGACCTCCACCAAAATGGAGCATTGTAGTATAATCAATATTAATTTGAACATGCTCACAAATAAAATTTATTAATTTCAGGAATCAAGATGAATGCGACTCCTGTGATTCTGAACAAGGCTGCAATGCGCAAATACGAGGATCTTGAGATCCCCTGCGAAGCAGTGCTATCCAGCTACGTATGGATCGATGGATCAGGCATTAATCTCCGTTCTAAGGACAGGACCTTCGATTTTGTTCCGAAAACAGTTAAAGGTATCTCCAAAACGATTTATTGAACAAAAAGTAACGAAGTCAGATAGGTCTGTCCCATGAGAAATTCTAAGCGATTTTGTATTTAGAAGTCGTAATCGTGAACATCGATCGTGACTGAAATGTATTAGGTTTTGGGTTGTAATCCCATATTTGATCATTTTTTACTGTCGAATATTTGCGTCGTATTTTAGCATTTTTTGAAGTAGTTATCCGAAAGATTTCAATTTTAATCGGAATAATTGATCTCCATTGTCAAACTCAGACTTCTGACCACCAGAGCTGATTTAAAAAAAATCTAAAAAAATATGATCTTGACGTATTTTGATCAGTTTCGATTATAAGAACTTCTTACGCATTGCTAAAAATTCAAAAGTAGTACTTAAATACATTTTGTTTAGAATATGTTAATGTTTCCCCAACGTTATCAATGTTTGTACACAATATTATTAATACAATAATATGAGAAACATTTTGAATAACATAAGCGAGTAAAGGAGGCATTATCTACGTGATGCTTGGGGGCACGAGATACGCGTAATATTTGTGTAATGTTCATAATATCTGCCGCCACATGAAGAGAAAAAGTCTCAAGCAAAATGAATTTGTCGGTTTGTGCAGATAAATCGCAACGATATTATTAGAAGCGACGGTTAACGCAATATACAAACATGGCGCAAACGAAATGAGCATCCTAATTTTTATGCCATGATTATTCAGATACAAAGACAGATGAAATTCTCAACTCATAAAACCTTTTACTAAGTTGCTTTGGTCGCCGTATTCCGTGCATAAAAAGTGTATAAAAATTTTCCACGCCGATTTCATCTAGAGATAAAGGCGAACTCATAAAGTTCAGATAACTTTTTCATGAAAGCTAAGTTTTTACTCCCAAGAGTCATAAAATGAGTGAGACTGTGAAGAACGGGAATTAATCTATTCGGGTAACAAACCACAATTAGGTGTTCAAAGTCTGGCAATGTTTAAATCACGTTAATTACCCAGTTTTATTGTTTTGTTACAGATCTGCCAATCTGGTACTTTGATGGTAGCAACACGGCACAAGCTAAAGACGACAATTCAGACACGTATATATTTCCACAAGTGATTTACCACGACCCTTTCAGACGCGGAAGCCATATTATGGTGCTGGCTGATACGTATTCGTCTAACTACCAACCAACAAGTTAGTTTTTCAAGTAATTTAACTGAATATTGTATGTAGTGAACGCAGACCATCGATTTTTCGAACAATGAGAAAATGTGAGTACCTACTTATTTATTTGCCTGATTCGTATGCAAAATCAGAGCTACCTTTAAGCTGTTTTTATTTTATTTCATCAACGTATATTAATTTCATGAAGCCTTCAGTCGGCGTCATTAATTGGCCCCAAACAGTTCGCATGACTGTGAACCATTTATTCACAAGTGTATCCAACATTGAACTAATTTGTACGAATATTCCGCTCGATTTATAATTTAAAATTAATGTCACTCATTAACTTGTTTTATACCGGGAAATGAGATTAATTTTTCACTTTAACTATTAAGCGTTTAATATCACGTTCGCGAATCGCAGAAATTAATGTAACACAAAACACATGTATTTAACAGTTATTTGGTTTCCAATTTTATTAACTAAATAGTATTACGACCATTTTAAATTACCTTAAAATACATGTGATATTTATTATGCGGTAAATAATCGTATAGGAATAGTAGAGAGAAAGTTTCAGATGATTGTTCTTAAAAACGCCGGCAGCGGTGGCGAGATTTCCCGTCTTGCAAAATACCCATCTCCTTAAAGGCGCGCCTTAATATAACCTTAAACGGATTCAAACATTTGGGTAAAACCTTCTTACGTTTGATCGTTATTTTTTATGGAATTGCTGCATTTCTTCTTCACATAAGTATACTAAGTGAAAATGAGCAGCGATCTTAAGTGTAAAATGTATTTATTTTCTGAAGAATTCTTTGTGGGAATCAGCGGGAGTTCTGATATAGTAAGTAAGGCCGCGTATTAAAAAGTCATTTTCGCATTAAATAGTGTTTCTGATATGTGGCTTTTCAGTTCTCTGGAACTCTAGCAGTACGAGCTACCCGTGTATCGTGAAATCCACTTTTGATAACTGGATCGCGATCCGCCATCTCGGTTCACGTGATTTTATGTCCATCGATAGATTTGTAGTTCCGTAACGACTAACAGTATTTGTGGAAATGGGTAGAGACTGACCTATATTTTCCACCAAAATCCGGACAAAAAATTCAATGCATTTTGATGCTGTTGTTGAATTTAATTTGTTGGCATGCTGCATAAAATAGCTGTGTATGTAGTAGGTATTTAGAATATTAGCATTCAAGTGCTGACGAGTGCTAGTAAATTATAATTAGTCCGCATTTGAGAGGAAATGCACTCCCACTTTGGCATTAGCAAAATGTATGATGAGAATTCCGCAAATTCAGCAAGTTGTATATTTCGTGTACTCGACCCATTTGGTTTTGGTATAAGTATTATTTAGTAGCAGATTCAAATTCACTGGCTGTTTGGTTGAACCAAGTGTAATAATGTAACGGAACGCTGTTTTTACAATCCTGCCATTTGCAGCCAAATGAAATCATCAAGTGGCAATCTGCCGTGAAATGCGCGGTTGCTAATTTCTTTAACAGCCTCCATCCACAATGAAAGACGAGCTTAATGAATTGTAATGAGAGGAAAATAGACGACAAATCTTGTTAAACGAAAACAAATTCATGGAATAAATCGAAGACAACAAAATGAAACTTTATCCTATGACTCAGTTTAGAAAAATAATTTAGACTTTATTTTTAAACTCTAGGCATCGTTAGTGAGGTTTAAAAACTGAAGAATATTTTCTCATAGTCGACTTATTAAACAAAATTGAAAAAATGAGAGATATTTTAAGAAAAATAACGATACATTTTGTAAAGAAGACTTAACAGATGCAGCTATTTATAAAAAACTATGTGTGGGTATGTTTTAAATCAATACTAATAAGACAGTTGAAATCGAGGATATGTTTACCGGTAAACTGAATCTAGAGCTAATGAAATTTTTCATTGGCAGCTCGGCTCGTGACCGGTGAACTAATGCAGGAGAGTGGACATCTATCGCACTTGTTAGCTGACCGTAACTAAGTCAAAGATTCCTTAACGAACTTTACGAAGCATCTTCTACTTTAAAACTTCGAGTGTGTTGTATCGCCGTACAAAAATATATTTTTGAATGAAAATGGATACCTATTGATATTGAAGAAAGTTTCATTCGATTTTCGAGATAGATATCTACGAATAAAGATTGCTATTGAAATTATTTTGTAAAACTTCTTTCGAAGTCTCTTCAAAAATAAATTCTATTCTTGTAAAATGTTATGGGCCTTACTACAAAAACTTTAAACCCTGTTTTACACTTGTCTAATAAAATTTTGGCTGCAAAATGAACCATATGTCAACGTCATAATTTGTCATTTTTTTAGACAAGGCATAAACTGACGTTTAAAAGTTTTTGTGGTAAGACGGTATATGTTTAGGACGTCTAAAAATACAGTACACGTGCTTTTTTCGCAAAAGTTGTTAAAAATAGCTCGTCAAAGGTCCGAGTGGGTGGAAATGGGCTAAAAACAAGAAGTGTTTCAACCAGCCGAACCCCTGTGGCGCTGGTTTGAGTGTTTGTTTGCATTTCTGATACTCCAGAGTGCTATAATCAAATAAATTAGATTTTAAAACAAAAACACTTTAAACGTCATCATTATCATCATCATACTCCAACATAATCCCGCTCTTGCCTCAATTTTATTTGGGGTCGGCGAAGTATCTTTTCTCCTTCCATAGTCTTCTATCTTCCGTCACCTTACAAGTAACATCCTTTTTGACCATATCGACTTTCACACAAAAAATAAAATAGCATTTACATAATTTGCCACTCTATCTACAACTCAACTGCCTAGATAATAAAGTTTAAAATTACTTCACAGCCACGAACTACCGCAAGGCCTGCTTAATACTGTGTGAGAAGGGTGAAGTTGAGGAGCCGTGGTTTGGTTTCAACCAGGAGTTCTTTCTCATGACGACAGATGGTCGGCCTCTCGGCTGGCCGCCCGGCGGTTTTCCCGCCCCGCCCGGCCCCTACTACTGCGCCACAGGAGCGAACAAAATCGTTGCAAGAGATCTCATGGAGGCTTTTTATAGGTATCCTTTCACCCTCATTTCGAAGGACTTAGAAGACTCCGCTTTATTATGATTTTTACCGAATTGTACTGTGTTAGGTTATGGAGTCATAAAAATAACGTGAAGAGATTCGTTTTCTGATCCAAACCAATCTAACCCTATCGTGTATCTAAAGGTGACTTTAAACCTTTGTACAATGTTTTAGATGCTGCCTTTATGCAGGCATACAAATCAATGGTATAAATCCGGGGACGACGCCATCCCAGTGGAATTTCCAGGTAAACGTCTAATGAACCGGCAGGGTTTCATCGCATAACGAATCTAGAGAAGTCTCTACTTTGCAGGAAATATTGGTTCAGTCGATCTCGATTTTATTTGTTGGTATTCTCATCTATGACCCAAGGACAAACTTGTCAATTAGATCTTATTTACATAAATCATTTTTATAAACAGTTTATGTAAAAATAATAGTTTCCATATAGCCACCTAATTCTTCGTCGGAAAATGCCAAACTACACGAAACAATGATAATTATGGCGGACCAGTTTTGAGGTCAATTACTTGTTTTCCTAGCGGATCCGATTAAAATAACATTAGGATTTCTGTAGCAGTTGCGTGACAAAGCGAGATTAACTTATTTGAAAACAAAATTTGCGTAAAGAAAAGTGTTAAAAGAGACTTTTATTTTGGCCTATTTTAGTGTTTTGCGTAAATAGATCGTACCTATGACCTTTCTCTTTGTGAGCAAAACAGGGTGTAGGTACATATTTCGCTTAACAATCTCCCAAAACAGCCATAACTGTGCTGCGTACATCAAAACGGGGTTTGTGCTTGGCATTCACCCGGCTCGGTCCATTTACTTACGCTGCTAGTTATCGCTTCACTGACTATTAGGTGCTTTAACGACGAAATCGTTTAAATAACATCGTTTATTACGTAAATGTACCATTCATTTTTAGAACTTGTATAATTTGAATGTAGAAGATGTTCCAATCTACATTTTCATTATGCAATGCGATAACCTGAAATTAGGACGAATTTGAAATCAAATTGAGGAGGAAGCTAGAATGGTTGGCATCTTAGCCTACATGCAAAACGTAATGGACATAGTTAGGCACAATTTAAAGTTACCATAATAATATGCACAAAGAAACTGTAGTGAACAAATATTTTATCTTTAAAGAAAATTTTCAGATGATATTGATATTTTGATTATTTATTCAGTTTATGTACATATTTACATAACGTAAAAATAAAATATTTTGATTGATATTATATTTTTTGGATCCAAAAATATTTATACTTACTGATTTAATAATTATTTTGGTGTATGAAGTCTAATCGATGTTTTATAGGTGGGGCCAAGTCCGGGAATCAAGTCAGCCGATGATCTATGGATGGCACGCTACTTGTTGGAGCGGTTAGCGGAGGAATATGGTTCCGTGGCCACCTTCGAACCGCAGCCCATCCCTGATTGGCCAGGCAATGGCGCTTTTGTCTACTTCTCTTCGAAAGACATGAGAGAAGACGATGGTATACTGTGAGTATGCAAGCGTATTATGTATACACGTACTTACTGGTGTTAAATTAAAAGAAACAATATAATAGCCAAAACTGTTACAAGACTAAAATTGTTCGAAGAGACCCCACGTGCAAACTTTGCCGTGAAATCTATTACCTACATTGAATTGTCTTAATTACAAAATAGATATTGTAAGCCTTAATCAAAGAGATGATAAAACGACCTAAATATCGATGAAGGTTTCATTATCAAATCCACTTCAAAGAAAACTTTTTATAAAGTTGGTATTTATAAAGAAGCGAGTTTTTTCATGGATAGGTACTCGCATATTTTTCGGCTTATTAACAGGCTTAAGTTAAAAGGATCTATTTAGAACAGACAACACTGTAAGGATAGCGATCCCCAATAATGAAATCATTTGAGATTTTAAAAGCAGATTGGTGCCCGGATATTTCTTTCTAGCTGATGACGATCAACTTTCCTTCGGCGGATTCCCACAGTTCTTAAATTGGTTGATCGTTATCATTTGTAATTTATTACTATGTTATCACTAAGCAGTTAAATCTTTCTCTACTTTATATTCCGGTCGGCTAGATTGTATATATTTTTTTTGTATTAAGACAGGTAAGTTTTTTGGATGTTATGAATTTCTTTTTCCCTTGATCGTTTGCAGCATCAAGTTAAGGATTTGATAATTTTTCCGTAGAAAGAAGAATAAATGTAACAACACAAATATATTTTTTTAATTCAAATCTTCACATGAAGAGGTGATAAAAACAATCGTGTTTGGATTACGAAACAGTAAAAAACCAGGTTCTCTAGCCAAGTTAGAGATTTTAAGAATTTTCGG
This sequence comes from Helicoverpa zea x Helicoverpa armigera, assembly GCA_033682625.1. NCBI lineage: Eukaryota > Metazoa > Arthropoda > Insecta > Lepidoptera > Noctuidae > Helicoverpa > Helicoverpa zea x Helicoverpa armigera. The sequence goes on from JAWIIS010000032.1 coordinate 6,815,739, forward strand.
TTTCACTTGGATCCCAAACAAACAAATGAATCGAATACTGCAAAGGGACGCTTGCGGAGAAGTACGGTTAGAGTAATAAACTCGAAGGAGTCCTTTCGCGGTGTAAGCTCATAATAAAAGTTGTGTTTACAACCCTTTTAATTTGACCACACAGTGTTTTTGAACATCATTCAGTATTTGCTCATTTTGTGCTTGCGTCTTGTTTTGCATGTTTTACTGTTACTGTTATAATCTTTACTTGTAATATAAAGCTGAAGAGTTTGTTTGTTAGAACGCGCTAATATCAGGAACTTAGGTACTGGTCCGATTTGATAAAATTAAATTCTTTCAGTGTGAGATAGCCTATTCTTCGGGGAAGGCTATATACAACTTTTTATCCAGGTTCGTGTATAGTTTCCCACGGGATGCAGGTGAAACCACTGGCAGAAGCTTGTTTTAAATACAGCATCATTTTGCAGTGTAATTGAACGCGCTATTGACAAGTTGGCTCGGCGACACGGGGCTCACATTAACGAGTATGATGCTAACAATGGCGCCGACAATGTTCGCCGACTCACCGGCAAGAATGGCCTGCCTCATATCAGAGACTTTACTGCAGGTAACTATTCAGTTTACATAATAAGGTACCTAATTATTTTGTATATTTTTAAGTTTGCTGACAGGTTTTTAGTCGATACTAACATTAGACTTTGTGATAGGTTTGCACTTTTTTCAGATTTCTAATCATTCTTTATTAATCATACTTAGACTCGGTTCAATGAATCAACCGGATTTAACCCTACTAACCAAGTTACTTTTGCATTTTCCTTCCCAAAATGGTAAAGGATTTGTTCCTCTGCCGTGCGGTGGTTACGGGTCATGCCTACCGAACAAAGTTTCTGAAACTTATCAAATTATTTAAAGTGATTCAGAACTCTTCATTTATACGTATTCTGGTTCAGATAATTTCTACAAAATATTTGGGAATTATTTCGTATTTTAGCAACAAAATCACGGTCAGAAATATGTGAAGTAGGTACAGACAACAGACATTGAACATGGATACAAAGCTGAAATAACAGACATTACAATGATTGATCCGATTCTACAACGGTCGGTTGCACCACAATCGCGATGTTCCTAAAATGTTGCACGTGTTATGCTTTATGTGTAAAACCCTTTGTATCTCTTTGATTTATTGCCTCAGGCCAAACTCGTAAGTGAATACAACACCGAATACGGATTTTCAGCGTGATATTTTTTACTGCCATACATTTTAAAGATGAATGTTAAATTTTATTGGCAAAGCCCGCTGTAAAATACGTAATAATTATTTATGACATAAAATATTTTCCTTTGAAACAATATCTTAAGTATTTATTTCATGACATTACCTATTAATTTTGTACTTGTTCAACAGACGTGTGCTATGTTCAAGTACGATCATGAAATATAAATGGTGACAGTAGAGTAATATATTGCTATAAAAAATTAAACCTTTTTGGATTGGTATTTAAAAGATAGTTTCCTACTGAAAAGTTAGTTTCCCACTTTTTACTTGAAGTTTGGGTATTTACCATTTCTAAACGTCCAAACCACATAATCTACAGTCGTCGAGATAAAACAGAGCCAAGCAGTAGATAATAAAATGGAACGTGTTCTCCACTGACTGACAGTCTTCCTTTACAGTGCTTTGGCGGATTGCCAACAGAAGGATCTAATTGTTGAGACGAAAACCTTACTAACTTTCATTTAAATTATTTAAAAGGATGTTTTTCTAGTCCTTTTAGAGCATATTTTTAGTATAGATATCAGCATTCAAACAATGTTTCATCACTATATTTTATGTAAAAAAATGTTGTTATTTTTCGGTGACATAGAAGACATCTATTGGATACGGATATATGTAGAATGGAAATAATTGCTTACATCATGTATATGTGAAATCCCTATTAGCCACGTGTTTCCAGTGATTAAAACTTGAGTTGAGTTTTGTGTTCATAATAAGTTGGCAAAAGCGAAAGAGAGAGTCTGAAATTATACGAAAATAAACCCTACTTTATACCAACTCATAAAAGGATTTATGTTTCGTTGCTTACGGGTAAGACTTTAACGTATTTATTGAACGGGTGTTTAATCTTAGAGTACGATATCCTACATTTGAACACTATTAATAGACGTCAATAAATAGATTTTCCATTAATGTAAGTGGTGCCGAAATATTTCGGATTTCTAAGAATTGTAACGGCCTTATCCTTAAGGATATAAAAAAAAATATTTTACATTTGAGGAAAGTATTTTTAGATTATTAAAAAAAACGTCATTATGTGTAGAAGCTTTCCAAATAATGGAAAGGACAACAGCTTAATATCAACAATAACACTAGTTTACATGACTTTTGTTCATGAAATGGAATACATACGGTTACATTACTTTGGGTATCTACATCTCGGAAAAAATATTTAAAAAAATCCAGCACGTCAGGTTTTTGAAATATTTATTAAGAAGATTTTTACAAAAAACACATCTAAATAAACGATAGACAGTTAAAAATGGGTAATTTTTGCTCTTTTTTTATAAATATTTTCATCTGTATCTCTCACAACAGACCAACAATAGTCCCCTAGCATGTTTTTGTCCCAAAAACCTTGATAAGTTTGCTCAAATAATTTTAAATCTTGGTGAAATCGCTCACCGTGTTCATCACTCACACTACCAAGATTTTCTGGAAAAAAATCTAAGTGGGAATGCAAAAATGAATTTTTAGTGACATATTTACACCCGTACGCTCATAATTATGCAATAAATTTTCAACGATCTCTTTGTAATTATCACTTTTTTTATTGCCTAAAAAATTTTTAACGACACTTTTGAAAGAGTTCCAGGCTGCTTTTTCTACATCGGTTAAAAGGCCCTCGAATTTTGTATCGTCCAATATTCTCTTGATTTGAGGACCCACAAATATCTTCTTCTTATCTTCCTTTAATTTAGCCGCAGAAAGATTCGTAAATACAGAGCCGAGATATTGAAATGCAGGCTTGGACTTATCCAAAGCTTTGGTAACATTTTTCATCATTGGTTTACCAAATTTCAGTGATCTATTTTTACCTGAATACCAGGAGCTGAGGACCAATCTGCAATTAGTGCAAATCACATGAGGAACCCAATTTTTATCTTGATTTGACACCGGAAATCCAAAATATTGTAAATAGGCTTCTTGCAATGGTTTTGTTAAAGGGAAACCACGATTTAACTGAACAATTTTCCCACAAACATAACAAAATCGATCTGGATGTAGTTTACACACTCTAGATGACATTTTTATATAAAAATGAGACTTTTGATTCACGCAGTTGTTAACAAAACAGAACGATAAACGCATTTAAACAATTGCGGGTAGATAAAAAAAAAGTCATCGATATCTCCGAATTGTGACGTGCTACGAAAAATAAAAAAATAAAAAATTTAATAACCGTCCATAGCCTACTTAAATAATATAGGTTTCATTTCATGAACAAAAAAAAAATATTTTTTTGTAAACTAGTGTAATCATCAATCATCCTAATATCCATATTGTGCTTGTAGCATGGCATCACGTCTCTCTTATATTCATAAAATGGAAATATAATATTTCCTATTATTTCCTTTACACGGACTGAATAAACCAATATTATGGCTCATATTGCTAACACAGTCGTCTCTGCCTCGTCTTATTGCCTGCCTCGTGCCACTACAACGAGTTAAGTATTCAAGCCTGAGTCAAATTCCTGTTGCAATATAAGTCCCGTACAATATAAGTAAGGAAATCCCGAGATTTTTAATAAAGAAAAATAAAAATAGAAACATTCAACTCTTGCACATTACTTTCACTTGATAAAATGAATATTCCGTGTATTATATCAATATTTCAGATAACAACTCAATACACGCTTATGGTGTTTTTCATTATTCTATTGTAATTGAGAAATGTTTGCTTAGGGAAGACTGTTTCCAACTATTGAACTACCAAAAAGCAATCCTAAGTTATGATTTATGAAGACAATGATTTCTTACCATATTCCTAGAATCGAGAAACTGCTGTCTCACTCCGAATTTCCTACGAAGCTTTGCCTGCCAATAGAACTTATTCTTCTTATAGAACAAAATTTTCTTTTGCCCAGTCATAACTACTTTCCTTTATATGCTTTTCATTCAAAACCTAGGAAATGGACATCATTAATACGTGCCATAAATCTTATTTTATTGGAAATATAAATTTAAACATATTCACGCCTCAAAACGGTTTATGTCATATTGTCGCCTCGTTGACTCGCATAAAATTCTTTATTGCTGGAATAATGGAATCGTAAACCCACTGTTAACAAAAATTTCCTATCAAAAATATAATACAGGTTGTGACAGACTATGACTCTAGTATATCATGGGTATAACAATGATAAAATATTAACTAGTATATTATGGGTGCATACCACTCATAAAATACTTTGCTTCCATAGTCGACAGTACTTATACTTATAACTCTTATCTAAAAATGTACTTTATCTCTAACAAATTACAAACAAAACAGTACGAATACAGTGAAACAAAAATATATTTTTCTGAAATGCTGTGTGAAATTCTGCAGTTAAAAGTGTAAACGTTAAAAAAGTTGTTTTCATGTAAACACACTAAATCTCTGTAACGAGTGTTCTTGTTAATAGTCGAAGTAAATTTTTCAAATTGCGTTCGGTTTGTAGCGTTTGTTGGTACTTTAGTTTTATAGGCCATTCGTAACATTTCTGTATAAATCGAATGAAAGCAACAGTTTATTGTTTACTATTGTTGGTGGTGATCTAAACTAAATACGTATAAAATCACCCACAGTGAGTGTGTTGTAAATCTAATCCCACTATAAAAATAGTGATGTGAAACACTTTATTTTAATGGAACCATGACTTTTATCTTTTCCTCCAGAAAATGAGTAGGCGGAATATTTGAACTATATTTATAACCCGTAGAAGAATTGATAAGCTGGTAAGGTGTGTAGGCTTAACACCAGGATAAAAGGATTTTGGATATTTTTATGAAACTTATAAAAAACAGATTACGGAAAACCGGATCTATATCCTACATAAATAAGTTTACTGAAGTTTCTTTATTGTATGTTGTTATTGTTTATTTATTGAACAGTGGTATTTTTTAGAGCGCACCACAATTGAATGATTGATGTGATTCTCTGTTGGTAGTCATGTACCTACAGTATTTTGGATAATAAATCCTGAAAATATAATAAACGTGCGTTGCAGAGGCAACTGCAGAATTGTGAACTATTTGCATTCAAGTTGGAAGTTTATAATTACATTACGAGTTAATGAAATCTATTGGGCTAATTTAGTTCTACAATTAACAACACTTCGGTGGTACAGTTGCTCACCGATTGATTTTCGTGAACAAACAACCGCAAATTGTCGGCAGTGTGAAGCTTGTATAAAATAGTGGTGGGCGCTAACACAAGCCAAGCATCCAGCCGCAAATAGTTGGTTTGCGGCGGCGGCCGATGCCATTTATCATTCTGCTTCAATCGCTAGATTAGAGTTGACATGATTACAGAAGGATCTGAAGCGACCAAGTTAACGACCCCATTATTAGTGCCTGTTAAAATATACGCCACCTATACAACGGCATTTTCAAAGTAACGTGGTGATTAGCCTTGGGTAGTCTATCAAGGTTGTGCAGACCACTAAATAACCTCATACTTTTAAACCTAATATTTAAATTTTAAACAAAGTTTGATGTGAATAGAAATAGAACTTTTATATAACCTTTCAATCCCAGTTATACCCCAGGGATTACCACAAAATCTTAACGAAACCAGGTCCCTGATTGGGAGGGTTAATTGTAGACAGAGATTAATATTTTAATTTTTTGTCATTTCAGGTCTGTATCTAAGATTTAAAAAGACCCGATTAATGTAGATATTAACCTATGTTAGCATTTAACATAATCTTGGCTTAATTAAAATTGAGACGATTAGTTTATTGCACCATGCTCTGAGTATTAACATAGCTTCTGAACTTTTCAGATTAGTTATTCATATTCATTCGGCTCCCATCTCAGCGATAATCCTCTACCCTTTGTACTCAAATTTTATTTGATAGCTTATAGTAACTTTACTTTCGGGTTCGAACATTTTATGCTAAGTATATACTTACCTACTTACTTATCCAAGTTTAAATTACGCGCCCTGGTAGCCAAGGGTCTCAAGCCTTCAAGAAAAGCGTATCTATTAAAATACTGATAGTAAACACGTTAAAAGTGATGCGTATTTTATGCAGTAAATAAATAGGTGTTCGTAAACCGACGAGATCCGAAATTAATTCAGCGTGTGCAGTGTTGCGCGATATTAAGGTCGAAGGTCACGTAACGTTTTTTGGATACCGCTATACGCTACCAAGGGTTGAAGCATTGAGCTTAACTATATCGGTAAAGTAAAAAGTATGGAAAAGCTATGCCTACTGACATCTTTGCTAATTTGATGATTCAACTTTTTGTCTATCTGAAAAGAGATTTGAAATATTTAACTTCTCCAATTACATTTAATGGCCTGGACCGGATTGAAAAAATCCTTTTAAAAAACTAGGCAAATATGAATTTCTATCCGGCAGAATTCTCAAGTCGTAGGGTGTAAAGAAGAGCTTAAGAATGTTTAAAGTACCTACCCTGTTTTAGGTTTTGCTATTAAACTGTACTGAAAATAGGTGCTTCGCTTGCTTAAAATTATTAGCTTAACAAAAAAATCCTTACTCTCTCGATCAAGTAATTCTTAGTAATCCAAAAAAGAGGCTATATCTACACACATACAAAGAGGTTGATCGATCCAGATTGTTTTATTCGAGCACGAACCGTAATCACAATTAACGGAAAGCACCACTGAGCTTAAAGTAAATTGACATGGATTCTTGCTAGTCATGAAAGGTTTCTACGTGATGGTTTTGTCATGGTAAATACATGGTATATCTTCCCTAAAAAGGTTTTCTTTCCACATGTCTACGCGTAAATAGGTACCTACTCGTTAGGTAACTTGTTCAACCGATGCGTGCAGGTCATTATAGCGGGCTATAAATTTTACCTCACTGAAGTAACACCCAATAGGGGGTGTAATTTTCCTGTCTATTCGCTACAAAAACATTGAATAGCACTGAAGTTTGTTTTTAACTTCCTAGCCACATGGTGCTACTTACGTATGCTGCATCAGATGACAAACTTTTGTTAGCGTAGACACGTCCTGATACTTGGCAATTAGCATAAGTAATTTGTTCCAGGTGTGGCTAACAGGTGCTGTTCTGTACGAATACCTCGCCATGTCTCCGAAGACAAGAAGGGGTACTTGGAAGATCGACGACCCGCCGCCAATGCTGATCCTTACAGAGTCATTTCAATTATGCTTAGAACATGTATTTTTGACGAGTAACCTTCATATATTTGACGTCCCTGTTAGACTGTGTATTGTTTTTACATTTTAGGCGTGTTCAAAAAGTAACGTTAATCTAGACCTGCATTTTGTTCGTAATAAATTTTACCTCTTTAGACTCTCGTTTCAATTCTTTCTTTTCTGTAACGGGGTGTAACATGCGCTCAGGGTTTATTGCTACTGCGTAAAATGAAAGGAATTTTTATTACTTTTTCATTTGTGAGTTTCGAAGAAGTCTCATATTAGACTGTGTTTGTTTACAAAAGAGAGTTGAATAGCCATAACACATAACGAAACAATCTGTGATTCATAGTACAACTGAGCATACCTACATCATTTATATAGAATTTATCTAATGATGGGTATCATTCCAGGCAAAAAAACTTTTTGTTTTTTTTTTTTTAATATAAAGTGGATAGGTACAAGGTTTTTAAAACTAGGTACATACTTAAGATCAAAATGTAATATAAAATATAGATTAAAATAATCTGGCTTCATGTACCTAAACAAAACTAGCTGGCTCCAGGTCAGCAAGTCAGGACAAAAGTAGTCTCGTGTATCTCGATCATTACTACTGTACTGCAGGTTGTCTGTTTTATAAAAAAAATTCAGCACGGCTTACCCACGCAAATGAGTTTATTCAGTTATTTCATGAAGCTGATATCTATAGTTACACACGTTAATTAATCAATCAGTCAGTTGTACTTTGCGTCAGATAAAATAGTTCAGTATTTTCACTTCAACCTCAGAATTACCAATGCTTGTTGACATATCGCCAATCATTAATTAAAAATGTAGGTGTTTGTAATTCAATACTCACCATATTTCCATTACCATCACAAAGGAAGTACTTCGATGATATCATTCAAGCAATTGAAACCACCAAATTCAGCTTATCATTTTAATTTGTTAACTTATAGTTTAACATTATTAATAATTCTATCACATCACATGTTTGATTATTAATATTTAGTACTAAAAATAATGGAAATCTCAACGTATTTACACTTTGTCATCGTATGATATGTCTGTAAATTCTACAATGTTACTGTTTGGGAATATGTACAGTTCACTGACTCTCTCATCGCCTATAGGCATGTCGTCTCTATTCGATAGCTTCTTAGCTAATCTTCTTTTACCAATATCTGGGTTACTCATTCTTATGTTCAGATACCGCCTGCTGTTCCCGTGCCCCTCCATGTCTTCGGTTTTCATAAAGTTAAATCCATTTTCTCTGCTTTGATTTCCCATACAATGACATGAATTTCTAGAAGGTACTTTTAAAGTGTCCCCCGGCGGCATGTTCAAAGATTTTCTGGATGAATAGCCACTTCTGTCGTTGGTTGATCGGAACGATAAAATTCTTGTTCGGTACGACTGGCCGTCCTGAAATAGATTAATTAGATTTTAAACTAGATCAGACTAGACTAAATTTAGTTTTATTAAATGTCGATAATCGCTTTACCTCGTAGCTATCGTTAACAAATCTGCTTGGCTTTTTCCCGAAAGTGAAGCGTTGTTTGAATTCTTTCTTGAACTTTTCCTGAAAAATATGATTCTCTGTAAATTGGCTCCTAGTTGTTGTGAACCACTCCGATTCCAAGTAAATAAAATTGAAAGGCTACCAATGTGTCTGCAACTTCTTAATACAGATATTTTTATAGCCGATCATAAGTTTTGTTTTCTGAATACAGAGGGCAATTTGGTTCACCCTTCCTAGTGAAGGTCTCTTTTGGGAAATCTTTGAGAACGAAGCTGAAAGGGCAGCGTTCGTCACGACGCACAAGAGCCTATAAAACCAGTGTTATGACCCTTGCTTACATGATAAATCTATTCGAGGTGGGTAAGAAATGAGGTAATTTCAGATTTCATAGAAAAATCCACAGTAACCTTTGTGCCTAATTTGGTAGTTGCGTGTTGCTTAAGTGTTCGAATTAATGTAACAAAACTGGAATTGCCTCTGAGATTAAACAAGTGATAAGAGTTAGTTTCGAAAACTTCTAATTAAATAATAAAACAAAGTTTGAACCATGTTATCAACTTCATCGCCCATTACGAACTTTATAAGGATTTTGGTAAAATATGGTATAATAAAATACATTAAAAAAAATAAGTATTAGAAACTTACGTTGTAGATAGCGTAGATGAACGGATTATAGCAAGAGTTGCTCATTGCTAGCCAGTCGAAGCAGAAGAATAGCACGTTGATGTACTTGTACCTGGAAAAGAAGTAGTCATTTATTGTCTCGAAAGTAAGATTTTAATGGCCTCAAACAGCGATGGATAGAGAAAAGTGGAAGGCCATGGCGGAGGCCTTTGCCCAGCAGTACAGCATAGGCTAGTAAAAAAAAAGATGTTAATGTCTTGACAAAAATTATTGGAACTCTTTCACATATTTAGTACAATTATTTGTTTTACTTTCAGTGGTGCACTCCTCATTCAATCAGGATAACTTATTAATCTCTCATATTGTGACAAATTGGATTTGCTCATAACTGTAAATAGGTATTAGTATCATAAATTAGTAATTAGAACTTAATCAAATGTAGTTTGATTTGAATTAGCCAATCAAACATCGCAGTTAAATGCTTACTGAGCTGGCAATTGTATTTGCATTTAGTTATAGATAGACTTTACTATTAGATTTTTTTCCTCTCTCATAACGTTTGTTTGTGAAATGCAAGTGATACGCAGATAAATGTGTACATTATGTGTCAAGAAACAGTTCCATAATGTGCTACTGGTTTTCACAAAATATTATTCCGCATAAGGATACACAATGAGCGCTTCGGTTCAGGCGTGAACAGAGTTGCCAAAAACTGGGGGCCTTTTCGTGCGATAAACGATGGAGTGATTTTTTTTCGCTTACTTCCATCAACAGGGCGTTGTTGAATAAAAATAAGCCTGTTGGAATTCATTGAATTGATCATGCTTTTTATTTTATTTGAAATGAATGTTTCCCTCAACACAGGTCCCATAAAATAAAATCATATTCATGAAACGAATACGACTGTGAATAAAAATGTAATTTTGAAACGTGGATATTGCTACACATTGTAATGAAGAATGCCTTTTTCATGCAGTTATTAATGTCAAGTTATTTAGACAATTTTCGATCCCATCTTTGAAAATGTAACGTGGCGAAGAAATGAAAATCTCTTCTGTAGTAGATTTATTTTTCATAAGTGAAAAGACAGCTAAGTACCAAACAAGTTTTCGCTGTAATCTATATCTTAGTATATTTTAAGCACCATTAAACCTAAGTCTCAAGATAAAATAAGCCGAAAAGATGCTCTCATAATATTAATCTCGATACTCTAACCTTAAGGTCATCGCCTAGGGGCTCGAGGGTTGTTAAATCTTTTGTTAGCCTGATTAATTTTTGAAGCAGTTCAATTATCTTTTTTAAATACGTTTTAATTGCTTATACTTATAAAATATGAATTCTGCTAAATACTTACTCGTTAATTGATGGAAAAAACGATTGTAGTAATAAGTAGCTCTGTAGTGGCAGCCAGCACAATGCGAAGAGAGCGACAACCAGCACCAACATTTTTATCACCTGTGAAACATTTTATTTATTAAAATGAGCAACATTCATATTTTATGTAAATTCTAAAAGGTTGTCTATGTTTATTCAGACCACACTTTGCTGCTTAGTGATAATCGCATTTCATACTTAGTAAAATATTATTTGTTTAACAAAACCTTTATGATTAAATAGAAAACTGGTGTTTACCTATATACTTAAGTTTTCTCTTTATTTCTATATCGCTAAAGTTGATTAATATTTTCGTGATGTATTTTTGAAATTATCGTGCATCCCATCAAGTCTTCAATAAGTAGGAGACCCCTATGAATCCACCCTCACGTGTATTTTATAGCGGTTGTTCTATTTGTTTTTGAGTCAACCGATGTTTCCAACGATCGTTACTTATATTGTAAATCTGACAGTAACTGTCTGTTTGTCTATCAGACTTTCAAGCTAAAATTGCTGAACCGATTTAAATGAAAGTTACATATTATAAGTAGTGTGTTAACCTAATAGAGGACGATAGATACTTTTTACTCATTTGCGCAATGTGGTTTTCCCGGGACGTGGGAGAAACCGCGGGGAACAGCTAATAGGCCGTGTTCAGATAAAATAACCCTCAAAATCACGCGAAGAAAGCATTATAATGAACGCCAGCAACGAAGCTACAAACATTATAATCAAAATATGATTTCTGCTCGCGACATTAGACACAAAATAGTATTTTAATTATGTTTAGCTTGCTGTTAGTCGTTGAAACACACCCTTAATGGAAGTAAAGTAATTCGGAAGAGTAGCTATTAAGTGACAGGAGAACGTTTGTGTAATAGTCATGGTAGGTTGTTGAGAAGGTCTGTAAGTATTATGAGCATGCAGTTAGAAAGCTGTTTCTTTGATTGCCAAATCCTACTTACATAAATATAACAATTAACATAGTCAGTTTTCAGTGGAAGACATACTGACATACTGACATTTTAGAGGCTCTTAATAATGAGTTATGAACCCGAAATGTGCACATACAAGCACAAAGGTATCTTGACATTTATGCACATGAAGGATTTCTGCGAATTGCTAAATAAGGGATGCCAGTTTATCGTTCCCGTATAAATGCACACACAAACACAGGTTTATGTAGAGGAACATGTTATACTGTTATTACTAGCTATTTCTATCTATGTATAGGATATTACAGCGGAAATCACTATCACCAAAGATAGTGCTAGAAGGCGAAAATTTTGCTCAGTGGGTTCTTAGGAAGTTACTGAGATTTGGCAAAATTAGGTAAATTACAAATTTGTAACTAACCAATTTGTAATTTACCTTGCTACTTCGAATGACCCGAAGTGTACGGAGACAAAGTCGCGGGCTATATATTTGTACATGGGTTATTACACCTTACGTCGGCCGAAACTGATACCCCTAATCGTTTCACTAAGGAATGATTAGTAAAAAGCTGGCAATCCAATTTTATCGAAATCGACTAGCATCTTAAGCTTGGGTTTCCTAGGAAAGCGGTGCCGTCATATAGCGGCCGTCTTATTACGGACGCAAATAGACGGTCGTCTTTACGGTGATTACATGTGGAAAGTTCCACGGCCGTTTTAACACACCGTCATGAACTTTTTGTTAGTTGTATCATACTTACTAACCTGTTTTATTTAATATTTCTCAAATTTCACAACATCAATTCTGTTTTAGTTGACTTTTCTATAATCTTTACTTTTTATGTTAGATATTGCCTTCGTGGTTTCGAACGAAATCTATTAAAATTTCGTCGTCCTCGCTGCTCCAAGAGTTGTAACAAATTTGTGACGTTGTTCCGAAAAAAAACACAAATACGTATTAAAAAAGCTTCACCGCTTTCAATAAAACGTTCACCAAACTATCTGACACCGTCAAGACGGCCGTCATGCAAATGGCGGCACCGCTTTTTGAAGTTACGGCGTCAGTTACCGCTCTCTAGGAAACCGCCACATTCTGTTTACATAGACAGCGTTCTGGTGATGTCTTTCACCGCTGCATTACGGTCGCTATATGACGGCACCGCTTTCCTAGGAAACCAAAGCTTTACGGGTTTAATCAATAATTATGTTCGAACATTTATAGCTATAGGTACCTCACACATGGATCGCACCCTTATAAATCCATATTATGGCTGAACCGACGCGTGGAGTACGAATGATGTTCTTTTTATAGATACCGGAGACCTAACCACAACAGCGAAATATCGAAAAAAGATGAACGACATTGGTAAATGTACCATGAAATGGTTGGAAATAGGTTGTTCCTATTCTACTTCTAAAAAGATTTGTAGGCACAACAACGAGTAATGTAAGTGAAAGTAGTGAAAGTTACAAGGAAACTTTTCCGTTTAAATAAACACTAAAATGTAAAGCTCCCGAAAGCCCTGCTTTGGTAGTAAAAGTACTTTTTATTAGCTGAAAGCTTTTAAGTGAGTCTACTAACATTTTAACGAAAGTTAAATATCCATACCTACGTGAATGGTCCAAAAAATGTTTTAGTATCGGAATGTAATTTGGTTTGGCCTCAAAACTGTCATAAAAGATTTTTGCTGTTTATTTTATATGAAGGGAGGTTTTTTTTATTATTTTTAGCTTGAACAGTAGAATCAATTTGTTTGCAGTGAACTATTAGTTGTTGTGAAGGGTCTTCACAACATTGCAGGTAGAATATGACGTCATACTCAGGTTTAAAATACTTCGCACCGTCTGTTTGTCCGTGTTTACGTCACTTGTACGTCAGAAGCAGGTGAGCAAGCTATCGGATCATTGCCACGTTACACTGACACATTTTAAGTTCTTACATTATCAAGTTTACTTAATTGCTTTCAGGATAATTAATCAATTAATTACGAAAGGAAATTGCGTGTGAAATCTTCCATATGTTCAAATTAATGTGAAGAACCTTGTCGACTGTTTATATTACATAATTAATTAATCGTAAAACGTTTGACAATTATCTACTGTCTTGTAGGTTTTTGTCTTATATAAATACCTACTTAACGCCCTTTTCAACGCTGTAAGCAGTTTATACAATATTATTTTACGAGACGCTCATTCTTAAAATTATTTTAGCAATAAAGTCTTCATATTTTAGATACCTGTTTAAAGTACTATTTAAGGCTTTTAGTTATGCTACTGACACTCTGGATTAGAGATGGGTGAGAACCCATGAAATAATTTCAAATTACAAATGTTTTACTCATCAGTAAACTGGTTCTGATAAAGAGATGGGTGTACAACACGTGAAATATCATGTTGTAAATGATACGTAAGTGACACAGAAATCACATAATTATCACACATTATCCTATTCATTATCTTTCAAACAATGACATTAGAATTCCAATGCAACATGCGTTTAACTAGCTAATGTTGAAGCGTGTTTATTTACATTAGATTACATTGCATTCAATTTGCACCAGATGGATTTAAATCGGCTAACCATCTGTTACACGGAAATAGAACGCTATTTCTAAATGTAACAGCTTCTTAAGGCAGCCACATCATTATACTGGTGATGATGGATCGGCCTTTCGTGTCAGGATTGGGATATTTTTCCATAAAATTTTCGTAACCTTACCTAATCCTAACTGATTAGGGATATCTTGCGTTATGGGAAACGTAATCGTATTTTTTGACAGTGATGAAGTTTTGAATAAAAATGACCAAACAAGAACACTATTTAAAACAAATAACATATATAAAATAAATTACGGGAGAATTTAAAGTACCCTTAAATACCTACAGCTTATCAAACTAAACCTTCTCAGCTTAAACTTTGGAGCAGTAAAAGTAAGTTTATCTATAAACAACGGACCTGTCTATCGTACGGTAGAAGTTGTAAAATGTAGGTAAATAAAAAGAAATGAGGTGCTGTTTATTTGTCACTATCTCTACATTGTTATTGATGTTTATCCTGCTGATGGATCTGCCATTAAAACAATGTTTTTAGTCGATTTACCGAAGTAACAAAATAAACATGCGGAAAACAGAGCTTTATCAATTGTAAAAAGGATTTTTCCTGCAGCACATGTTTCTGAAAATAGATATACTGGTAAACCCTCATTGAGAATTACACCTACATGGAAGGTTCAAACAAGATTTAACCAGAATTAAGTAGTAAAAAATAATACCTACAGAAATTTTAAAACAATATTAAATATCTATAAATAAGTCAACATTCTTATATGCGAATTTTTTTATAAAATGTTGCGTTCGCATTAAATTCAGTTTGCAAGCGATTGTTTTCCAATTTCTTTTGTGTCTTCAACGTCTGTGAAATTTATGTCGTTTGTTTCGGAGGAAGGAATTACAGAATGAGAGATGCAGTCGTAATTTTACGAAAATATCGCCCAGACATCTATCTTGTAGAGGCTTATGCTGTCGGGGTCATTGGAAATGAATGAAAATGTGTTCTGACATCTCCCGCGTTTTACTAACCATCTGCAGTAGGTATAGGAACTATAGAATGCGTACGAGTGATCAATTTGCTCTCAGCACAGGCCACGGAGATCAATGGTAATGCCGAATTCGTGCTCTTGAACGTTTATTTACGATTTCGACTGCGGTCCATGTATTTGACGCTTACGTTCTCCGTGAAGGTTGACCCACTGAATCTTTTATATCCATCAATTTAATTAAGGAATGTCAATAAACGGGAATGCCTTTAGTGGGCTCGATTTTGTGACGTCGTTTTTTTAGTGGTGTAAATAGTTAGCTTGGTATTTGTTTATACTTACCGATTATTTATTATAATTAATGATGTCTCCCTAGAGCTGGACAGACTTTAAAGCATGATCAACTAGCTTTGATGATGAACTTATTCGATGTGTATTCGAAAATCTTACCTTCTTCTTGTTTCTCATATGGTTAGCGTCTCTGGTCTCCTGTGCGTTCCCTGGGGCGCGCGCTCCCCACAGCTTCATCGCCATATGAGCGTAGGCAAACGTAATCACGCACAACGGGATTACGTACTAAAGGGAATAAACAAGCCACTGATGAGAATTTATGGAACTTTTAATTACTAGTTCACCTTGACAAAATTTTAATGTCGTTTTTCTTTTCAATGTTTTTGATAACTCTTTTATCTTTATACTTAATCACTTTGTTTGTGGGTTTAATGAAAATTTATTTATTGGAAAAAATGTGTCGGAAAATTTCATAGTCCGCGTCTATTAATTAAATCCAAAACACCTTTTTTATTTTTATATCAGATGTCAAAGTAATAAGTACCTATCCACAACTTTTGATCATAAACTTCGTCACATATTTCATACAATGTCCAATATATTTTGTATGTTATAATTTTGTGTTACTGTCACCTTAGCATAAAATAAAATTATATTTACAGGCGTTAGTAAAACAATTAAATGGTGTGTGAGATAGGCACTTTAATATGTATGTATGAGTAATATCATTGTGTGGGTGGACCTTTAACTATCCCAAAACAGTAATAACATTCCCGAATTCTTGAATAATCAATAGCATCCAATCTACCGTAATTCACATTCAATCAGTTTCACAATGACCAAGTCATTTAGAGTGACAATACAATTTCAGATGTATATTTCGGTGGCATGCAATGGAATCAAAATGAATTATAGGTACGCAGTTTACGTCAACAAAGGCGATGGAAAAATCAAACTTACCTGAAATACATACAACAACAGTCTATAAATGGCGAGCGAATGTGAGCCGAACTCGGTGGGTGCACAAAACGGCTTTTTGTAAAAGATTTTTGCAACTGTGAAAAGAGAAATAATTATTGTAACTTTATATACTTACCATATAATGTGAATACAATTTACCTACACCTCAATAATACATCTCGAACAGATGGTTATGTTCCTTACGTAAAACGAAACTCAACAAATACACACGGTAAACAATACTCATTGTAGGAGAAGGGACGCCAACCCTGCAGTGGGACCATTAGATAGTATTAGATCGAGAGTCGATCAGAGTAAAACCAATTACAGTTACGGAATAGTTCCCAGCTAGGCGGTAGCACCGTAGTTATAGTTTGTATATTGTGTGTTCAGTGTTCATTTACTGACTTAATATAATAAGCTATAATATGGAGTAGGTTACTAGGAGTACAAGCGTGAAGTTCGCTTGTATAGTGAGATGTCACGCTAAACGAGCCACTAGCGCTGAAACTAAACTTGCAACTTCGAGGCACATTCCGCAAATACCTCCATGGTGGAGGTATTTCGTTGGGTAAATAATACATGACTATGTCCTAAATAATATGAATTTGCGGTTCTTATATATTTTTTTAACGATTTTATCTATACATGTAAATATTGTCATGTCTAACGTAAATACTATGACTTTGATTCCCGGTTCCACCAAATTGTTTACATCCAAAATTTCCACGTAATGCGGAGTATAAACAATTTACTTAAAAACCTAAGAAAACGTAGGTACCTATTCTCAATATTGATATTGATGGTGCCGTAGAGATTTCCTTAAATATACACTCACCTGGATCTAATTCGTCTTCCATGATAACCTCCCAAGACATAGCCATTGGAGCGGCTAAAGAGAGCGCCAGAAACCATATAACCACTATTATTACTTTGGCAATACGCTTTGAAGTGTGCGCGCTGAAACAAACATTACGTATTTATTATCAAAAGAATGGAGAAAACATTTGAATTTTAAGATACGAACTTCTTGTACGCGCGTACAATTGAAGCAAGAGCTATTGTTAACATATTGGAGTAGAAAGATGAAAGTGAAAAAAGTATTGCATCGAATATTCGATTCACGAGATCGGGATTTATAGAGCAGAAGGTGCACGTATCTTTTTAGCATGTCTGAAATAGATTTAGTGATTCCCAATCTGTTATATAATTGTATAAATTTTAAACTCACGTTCTCGACCGAATTGTTATGTCATTTTTCCAATTGTAATTAAAATATACTTTAAATAGAAATAAGAATACTGCGTTAAGGGAGGAAGAATCTTCTGTTACTGAACTACTTCTGTAACATCGATATAGCTATATCAAATAACTTAAGCAATTAGTTTAACGTATGTGCAAATAATGGACGTGTGATATCTGTTAATTATATAATCAGACAGACCCTTGAGCCTAGTCCTCAAGTTTGATATCGGCAAATGGGTCAAGGGGTTAACGACAAGATGATGAACTAAGTACCTTCAGTGAGTCTTAAACGGTTTACCCTAGATTTTTGGTCTCTCCATCATATAGAGATAACAGGGTTCTTAATTGCTTTTTGAACTATGGCCCTTATGATTAATCTGCCTAGTCTCTAGAATAAACTCTTGTAATTATTATTTAAACCTCAATATTCGATGGTTGATGAGGTGTTGTGCTGGCAGTGATTCAGTAACGTCTTGAAATAACAATTTGCACATACTTAAGTATTGTCTTTTGAAATCGGTGGATAAGTACCTACAATCTGTACAAGCTTGAGCACAACAAATACTTATTCATCAGTTGGATCGGCCCGTTCAGTTGTAGGTACCTACTGGCCTTTATTGCGGTTGTGTAAATACCCTTTTCATAGGTCTGCCATAGTTAATAACAAATTGAAATTTCAACTGTACGGTTTTTAATTAGAATTTGATATTTTGTTTGGACAATGTTCCCATTTCCATTTATATTTCTATACACAACATTTATTTACCAATTACAAGAGTTTCTATTCATCTCACATCTTTTTTGAACGTGTTTAGTAATTAACCATCATGAAAGGCTTAAATAAATTGAAGCTAACTTTTTCCTGCTAACTGGTTGGACTAATTATTATCTTGTTTGAAAATCTTAGCAGAGTCAACATAGTTTAAACACTGTTAAAGTTCGTTAAACTTATGTACAAAGTTTTCCTAAGAGTAAACACTTAGACCATTCTTGAAAAAAAAATACTAGCTGTAAATTGCATTTGCATTTTACGATACAATGTACGATATAACTGCATTTGCTTATTGTAAACATTTAGTGAAGAAGACACTGCTAATCATAATAGTTACCTTAGCAGAAGGTAATTAGTAATATGGAAGTTAATTAATAGAACCTAATTAATCGTTATTAATATATTATTCTCATATAGTTAGAATGTTGCCACGGATACACTCGCTACATCAAACAATTGATATCTACCGTAAGTCAGAACCATGCATCAGATTTTTTTCAGCTCCGAATTAGTTGCGCATATTCGAACCGAGCCTATACCCGCAACAATATCAGTTAGTATCAATATTCGACATATTTTTAGCTATGCAATGTTGGAATGTTGTACGCCATAAAAACGTCGCAACCAAAATTACAGGCTTATGAAACATGGCAAATATTTATTCGCGCTACAGTTTACCTTCCGATTTAAGTTTCGCATATTTACTTAATTTAAATTGTCAGTGGTTAAATGGCGTTGCCGGTTTTCAGATAAGAAAACGCGAATGCCGGACATTTACAAGATAAAGGAATTCAATAACAAAGGTTTTCACGTTAATATGTATATTGTATACGATGTTTTTCACAAATTGTTTCCTCTTTTAATAGTGAAAGTAAAAGATATACGACCGCGAAATTACGACCTTCGTACACAAAATAAAACACGATTATCGGTGCGTCAATGAAATTGGTTATAAAGTGTTAATTGCTGGTCCTAATTAGCCGTTCGACCTTAATAGCAGAACTGTTAAGTAACAGAAACCTTTTAGTTTACCTGGATACCTTTTATTTCACTCGTGTTGCTTGAAATAGCTATGGTTAGCAGTAATTTGTTTACTGCTAAATAACAAAGTGTAATGGAGAAACAATTTTCTGTTCAGCAATTAAAAAGGAAAATATTCTCATAAACCAAAGTTTTCCTGCTATGTGCGTAAAGGAACCTATTTATAACATTCGGTGCAGTAATCAGGAAATAAATGCATAGGTACCTACATACATATATTCCCAAAATTACCTTTTATCCGCAACCGAAATGTTTCGCATAATTCTATTATAAATTACAAGGTACCATAACTCGAAAACGTTTGAAAAGGCGATACTGTAAAAGATGCGTGAATTCTTAAATTGTGAATATTTTCACAGCGTGCCGTCGCGGTCTGAGGCGTATTTATAATGAACCTACTCGTGTGAAATAAACACAAGGGGTGCTTATCGCTGATGCATGAGTTTGCGTAAATCATAAGATCGAGTACACGCCTGAAATTCTAATATATTGTATAAAATATAAGATGAGATATTTCAAATCTAACGCTTGACCCATTTCCGTCAGCATCGTATTGAAAAGTTTGGAGGTTTGCTTATTCAATAATCTGATCGCAGTTTCAGATGAATGAGATTGCAGTGAAAATACCGCAGCAATGACATAACAAGTACCTACAATTCGCTCCAAATAACTTTGCAATTCAGATATTAGCCATTTTTGACTTCTTGCTCATTTATTTTTACAGATATTTTTTTAAGAAGCGTTACTTGTCTGATGATAGAGACTCCCTTCCTATTTTGGTTAACAAAATGTTGTATAGGTATGAGTTCTTTATACTATAGTAATTTCAAGAAAAAGCAAGAAAGACAGAAACAGCTGAACTAAGTCCTATGTAAACTTCTCCATCAAAACAGATTATTTAGACAGAAAATAAGAACCTCTTGTAAACACGCACATACAAATAAAACCCTCTCGTACTTAATAAAAATTCACATTTCTTTTTCAGTTGGCATTTACGAGTGTCGCGTAATCATAAGTAACAGCCTCTATATGCTTATATATCCTTTACGTCTAGATCCTCAAAGGACAGCTGTAAACTGTATCACCTAAGTACCACCTATTTAGTGACATTTATGCCACTTTGAAATGTAACCTTTCGCATAAAATTTTAGGAAGTCACGTACATATAAGTGAGATATATTTTTTATGACTTTAGGCATATCTAGACTGTAGTTAAGAGTGATGTTCTGAGGGAATATATTTTTTCATCTTGTGATCGTCGTATTTTGTCCATTAAACAATCGTTGCCAACAAGGCTTCTCGTGAATAATTGAAACGTCTTTTTTCTAAAAGGTAGCAGACACTTGGGTACGTCTAACTGGCCGTGACAAGATTATTTACATCCATCTTTCATTTTGTATGCCGTACTCTGACTTATAAAATGCCTGTCATTCTAAGACTATAAATAAGTGCTTTTGGTATATTGTCTGTGTTGTTTAACAAAATCTGGGCCAGTATAATAACTTGATACACAAAAGTTACAATATACTAAGTATAAGCAAACAGCTTTTAGTTTGACTTTCGGGGTTTTGTTTACCCGAAGAATCATTTACCTAATGGACCAGCAAAACCCCTTCGCGTCATTTTCGCAAGAAATGATGACGTCATAAGACCCTTTGAGGGCTTTCAAAATGTAGGAAAAATACACACGGATAGTGCATTGCTCCCGACGCGTTTCGTCTCAGTTATGGACAATTTACGACCGGGCATGTAACGTATGTATACATATTTGAATACCTAAGTTTATACTTTAAAACCAATGTTAAAACTATCCTATGTATTTTCCAGAGAAGGTAAAATGTACGGTATTAATACGTTACGATACTTGAGACGTTGTACCGCAAAAGCATAGTGAATCTACATAGTGAATCGGCAGGTTTCGTTCAACACCCATAATTCATTGTATTATGCTAATGTTTGCATGGATGTTTAAGGTTCTTTATAGAGGGAACACATGTAAATAGGAGGGATTTTACCAAAATCTATGTACCTTATGGGATTAAACGGGGGTTGATAGTTCGCATGGAAGTCCTGTTTTAGAAGTGAGCGTCTTAAAATTTGTAGTTAGCCCGCTTACGATTAAAAAAATTGTACGCGGACGGAGTCGCGGGCGTCCGGTAGTAACTTTAATATTTTGATGTAAATGTTATTGGGATCTTAGTAGCTTTCATTTAAATACTTCATTGATTTGACTACAGTACAAATGTCATAACCAATATTTTTCAGCTATTTTAAAAGTCATTTCTATACTAGTAGTTTGACATTTTAAAAGTATCCTCATGATAAATTTACGTGTTTTAAATAAAGTGAACATGTAATTGAATATTTGATTACCTGAGCGGTGTTATTATCGCTCGATGTCTGTCAACTGCGATGGCGGTGAGTGTAAACACGCTGACGTTGACACTGAGCGCCTGCACGAACGGACAGAACGGACACATGAAGTGCGGCAGCAGCCACCGCTGTAGCAGCGCGGCTTGGAACTGTCAACAACCACGACATCATATTAATATTAAAACATGATACAAAATCATGTGATAAATATTTATGAACAAAATGTGTAAATAACGCACCAAATTTTGCGCTCACTAAAAGGCCACTGAAATGTGACACAAACGCTCGCTAACGAGCTTCAATTGTTTCTATTGTGAACTTTAGATGAATAAAAAATGTTGTATGGAAAATAAAGTAATTGGAAAAATAACAGTTCTTGGAACATGTGTTACTTTGCATCCTCTTTGATTTGACTAATTGAAGAATGCAATAAAAACGGCAAACGAGTGACATCGAATTGGTTTCATCACAGCAAGTTTCTAAACTGTGGACTTACATTTTCACAAATTCTTGAAGTATTTAGAACCAAACAATTTAAATACTTCATAACTCCTTCGTCAAAGTTTGTGTGAAAATTTGAATTAAAATCAGCTGCGCAGCGGAAACGCAATGAAGGACTCGTTAATTTGTAGGCGGGATTTCTTAAGTGTGATTGGTCTCTGAGATCCGACGATTATTTACTGTCAATGACCATTTATTGGTTATTATTTGGTTTCTATCACATTTAAAAATACTACAGCAACAATGCGTAACGTAAATTTTCCTCCATTCTAATGACATAAACACACAAACATGAGCCTCAGTCCGACGTGAACAAGTGGGGTATAAAGTGGGTATTGGCGGTTTCCTATCGCTTCTGATTATGTTTAATCAACAAGTTTGAAAGCTTTGCAACTGTGCTGTTTTGTATGTGCAGAGCACACTCAATTTGCATACTTGCTGGCATACATTTTGTGAAACGAATTTGCAAAAGTTTGTAGGCACGGGCTGCGGTAGATACTTTATACGTTATATAACATGTGTGATATAAATAGTTCGTGTTCCTGGGAATAAAGTTCTCATTTGCATTGCAATTCTTGGCTGACAAGTGCCTTTGTAAGCGTTATATTACACTGGAATTACAAATTGACCATGTACGTCATAAATCGCTGATATATCCCAATGATACCCATATATGTTGTTACCATGAATTTAGTACCCGCTTATCTTGAATTCATGGTAGAGGATAAACTACATATCAGAGAGGATTTTAGGCTTTGTAGTGAGTACTTGATGATGGGAATACCACGTGTACATAAATAGTAATTATCGGAAAATAATGCAAAAAGTACCTATAGACAATGTATTTCCTAGATGTATATTTTTAGTATCGCAAATATTGAGGGGATTGGTAAGATCCTAATCGATTACCGAGTTGGCATTGGCACGCTGTAGAGAACAACCATTGAACCATTAGCCAACTGGAGAGTTTTGGACTGAAGGCCATTCGGTGAAATTAGATTTCATGTATGTACATTTAAATTGTACAATAAAAAGATATCAAGCCGTCGGTAAATAACATAACTTTTTATTAAGTCTACGAACTAGCAACGATAAACTGTCAACCTAATGTTGCAAACTACCGTTTTATCAGGTGATTCTAACATATTTACGGCTAACGAGGTTTTCAGTGGTGCATTGGCTTGGTAATACATACAAACTTTCTCCACTTAAACTGACTATGTTGGACCCACATACAAGTCGAAACTCCTATCATCATTATAATGAAAATTGTTTTACTTTGATTCAATTTTATAGTTACTGTTTCATTTGTTAAGTTGAGTATATATTGGAATTAGCCCGTGATTTGTGGGCAATACACGAAAATGTATTCCATTTACGTGAAAAAAAGTAGTTATTAGGTCACAATGTCACGGATAATTCCAGTATCGTTTTAATGCACTGCTAATCCTGCTATTAATTTTTATCTTGACATATTAAGTATCAATATCACTTCACAATATTATGTAAATTATATTAATTTGTTGGCAAACTTCAAGCCATTTAAATATTCAGCGGATCTAGGCAATCCTCTCGTACATCTTTGCGGCACGTGAAATACATTGGTTTAATGTACCGTGTAATGGTTTGAAATAACGCGGTAAGAAATGGTACAGGGTTTAAGGTGAGTCGCAATTTATCAGGAATGTGAAAATATATAGGTCTTATGATAAAATATGTCGAAAGATTACACTAGTTTACAAAAAAATATTTTTTTTTTGTTCATGAAATGAAACCTATATTATTTAAGTAGGCTATGGACGGTTACTAAAAATTTTTTTTTTATTTTTCGTAGCACGTCACAATTCGGAGATATCGGTGACTTTTTTTTATCTACCCGCAATTGTTTAAATGCGTTTATCGTTCTGTTTTGTAAAAAACTGTGTGAATCAAAAGTCTCATTTTTATATAAAAATGTCATCTAGAGTGTGTAAACTACATCCAGATCGATTTTGTTATGTTTGTGGGAAAATTGTTCAGTTAAATCGTGGTTTCCCTTTAACAAAACCATTGCAAGAAGCCTATTTACAATATTTTGGATTTCCGGTGTCAAATCAAGATAAAAATTGGGTTCCTCATGTGTTTTGCACTAATTGCAGATTGGTCGTCAGCTCCTGGTATTCAGGTAAAAATAGATCACTGAAATTTGGTAAACCAATGATCTGGAGAGAGCCAACTAACCACGTAACCGATTGTTACTTTTGTTTAACAAAAACTTTTGGTTTTAACTCAAAAAATAAAGATAGTATAAAATATGCGGACGTTCCATCAGTAACCAAGCCTCAAATCAGGAGAATATTGGACGATACAAAATTCGAGAGCCTTTTAACCGATGTAGAAAAAGCAGCCTGGAACTCTTTCAAAAGTATCGTTAAAAATTTTTTAGACAATAAAAAAAGTGATCATTACAAAGAGATCGTTGAAAATTTATTGCATAATTATGAGCGTATAGGTGTAAATATGTCACTAAAAATTCATTTTTTGCATTCCCACTTAGATTTTTTTCCAGAAAATCTTGGTAGTGTGAGTGATGAACACGGTGAGCGATTTCACCAAGATTTAAAATTATTTGAGCAAAATTATCAAGGTTTTTGGGACGAAAACATGCTAGGGGACTATTCTTGGTCTGTTGTGAGAGATACAGATGAAAATATTTATAAAAAAAGAGCAAAAAATACCCATTTTTAAACGTCCATCGTTTATTTAGATGTGTTTTTTGTAAAAATCTTCTTAATAAATATTTCAAAAACCTGACGTGCTGGATTTTTTAAAATATTTTTTCCGAGATGTAGATACCCAAAGTAATGTAACCGTATGTATTCAATTTCATGAACAAAAGTCATGTAAACTAGTGTTATCATATGGGTGATGTTTTACTGAATCTTCATATAATAATTTTGCCTCCCTTTTTGGTATAGCTGGATATACTATGTTGTTCTAATTAGGTTATATGTGGTATTAGGTTATTATGTCAGTATATGTTCCTCAGAATGGTTGGCTAATTTCAAACTCTAGGTTTCCTTGGTAATTCTTCAGGAACATCCCCAATATCACGGAACCCTTGAATGCTGAATTGCTGAATAAGTCAACGAGGAACGTACCTCAATATATAGCGAGACAAAATTGTTCATTGATGCGGAGTTAAGTTTATAAGTGTCTACTTGAATTATTATTTGAATTGTTAAACAAAGCTGTAACAAAGTATCAAGTTTGCTGAAGATATAACGAGGGTGCTAATTATGTTAAATTGTTCAGTTAATTATTTGTAAAACGTATTAAAACTGCCAGCAATTTAGTTTAAGTTAAAGATGTTATCAGCAACTTCATCTGGGTTAATTTATTAAATATCTTGTGGCCCTGAATAAGATGAGTAAATAATTATTTTTTCATCATCAAATCATGGTTTTTTTAGCTCTGTATATAAAACAAAGTCTTTTATCATGTTATAAATAAAAACGTATGTATTGAGTAACCATAAATAGATGAAACAAAAATAAAATCCATTTACGTAGATGACATAGCTGATCGACGTGTTGGATAAAGCTGATGTCTTCAATTTTAAATACAGAACAATAAATTAACGAACTAATAATAACTGTTATCTGAACTG
The DNA here is from genome assembly GCA_033682625.1 of Helicoverpa zea x Helicoverpa armigera. Classification (NCBI taxonomy): domain Eukaryota; kingdom Metazoa; phylum Arthropoda; class Insecta; order Lepidoptera; family Noctuidae; genus Helicoverpa; species Helicoverpa zea x Helicoverpa armigera. The sequence continues at coordinate 6,841,952 of JAWIIS010000032.1, forward strand.
GAAATGTTAAAACATTGATGAGTATTTCAGATAAATGTACTGCAGCGAAGCGATTATATTGGAACGTACAACATACATCATGCGGTATTAACTGCTCTCGGATATCTGTCTACCTACGTCAAAAATTATCATTATATTAAGCCTGGGCTGCCACGATAAGAATTTATTGTCCATAAAGAATCACTGGACCCAGTAACAGGTACTAAGCTTTCTAAGAGTTTCCAAGCTCATGAGGCGTACATCTGTAGTGTACGTTGTGGAGACCTTTCCTCGTCACTCGCGTAAAGGTCGACCCTATAAAACCCTTTTTAACTCTGCTGATCCCGTGTGCAATTCCCGACGAATGTGACGAAGAGGAAATGTAAAAATAATATTTGGAGCCTAAAAATACCCCACAATATATAAACCGGTATCTAATTTTAAAATTCGAGTAAAGTTTCTGTAAAAGTGGGAAATACTTAAAAGTAATTAAATCCCTCGCAGCACGAAATTGCACTTCTAAGAATTAACGTTCAGAGACGCGGGTTTTGCAATGAAAGTGGGTTTCGTCAAAAGATGGCCTGAAGCTTTTACACGAGTAAGTGGGAAGAGACACGATACGAACGTTTGGAATTGTATACCTAATTGTCACAGAAGCACTTTTTGTACCCAGAATAATTTTAGACTTTTCTTTTTTCAGATTTGTTACCGCACGTAATATTGATATACTTTACTAGATTTATTCAAAGCATCGTATTTGACTTTACGTTTCGTTCTACTTTATTTACAGTATCATACCACAAAAAGAATCATGACAATACTTATTTTTTAAACAAATATTTTGATAAGTTAATTAAAACACATTCAAAGAATTACTGACTGGTAGTTATAATTAAGCTAACTGAGCCTAGGGATACTGCAGAAAAAGTTCATATCGCATTTTACATTGCTTATTTACCATCTACATCTTTATCCGACCAAACAATACTCAGCCAAACCAGTAAATAACATTGAAGAAATCAGAGTTTAATGCAATTATATAAGCTCGCCTTCTCCAACACAATTATCAAACAGATATCAAGATTTATTAAAAAGGCCGATAAAGTATTTTCGAGTTCATTAATTTATTTCCTTACCCATGGGGTCGCAACTGTCTTTCGAATAGAACTTTGGTCAGATCATTTCCACTGGCTCTCTTATTAACTTTGAAATTGTTTATTTAAGATTGAGAACAATCTTCTCTCGAATGTTATATTTTGAATCAGCCGTTGCCAGTCCAGTTTAATCTAGTTTTATTCTTATTATTTTTTAAGCCATTCCGGTGCATGATTAAATGAGTTGTTGTTAGAATTACTGCTGTAAAAAACTATGACAGCGGTAATTCAATAAACAATAAGTGAATGTGATGTTAAAGTTAGGTACTTTTGTTACTGGATTCTAAACGGATTACGTGAGATAAATTCATTCTGGCTGTAGACAAGTTGCCACTTTACGTATACAGTGTGCAACAGCGCATCAAACACAGAGGAAGGAAGCCGCCTTTGTGGCAGTGAGCTAAACTACTCTAATGATACACCTACTTACCTATGTATCCCAGTCTCCCTACTTCGCGAACTAACAACGAGGTAATAGGGAAACCTTTTGTTCATTTTGTAACGGTTCAGTAGTTTTCCGCGTATTATATTAAAGGTAAAGTGCCTGTTTATTTGTACACTTGCACACCACTTACTTCTTTATTGCTTCCTATCAGTACTTTTAACCAAAAAAATGTAAACATTATTAAGGTAATCATGTTTTGGTAAATCTGCCATGCCATTTGAAAAAAATCTGCCATGGAGATAGCCGCGGGAAGATTTTATGAATTAATGGATTCCCATCACAATGCTTTTTACCCCATTGAATGAAATGGAAGTGCCTATAAAGGTTTGTGGAATATTTGGGCGCAATTAATCAATCTGCGTTCCTCCAATATGCGATTTAATGGAGTTGGTTTAATGGCCGATGGAGTAGGTTCTAAAAAAAAAGTAATAAATAAAATGGATTAACAATTACTTTGGGAGAAGTAAAAGAGATGACCACGGTGGAAATTAATTATATGGATTCATTGATTCACGTTTATCATTTACGTAAGTACAATTGATTTATCGTTCACTCATACGCAGTAATGCACAAACGTTGTAACAAGATTGTGACTACACGTCAATAGAATTAAGTACCGCACTAAAATAACTGCTTTCATTCTGGCAAAGTAAATGAAAAGCTTTTATGACTATAGACACAAAATTATATCTGCTATGTTCGTTTTTTATATCTGTAGAACAGAATTTATTTTTGTGGAAGTTCATTCTTTACTAAATTAATTTATTCTTATTTTCATCTACGTTTTACTGTTCAGGCGTCTACAATTACAGCGTAAATGTAGGATAGATACTTTAACATTTATGAGTAAAAATATAACCTTGAATAATTTATCAGAATTTTAATATCAATAAAATGCTTCAGAGCTTCACTACATATTTCATCAGGCCGATACTGAGTATGGGACTTTTCAGATACATTCATTATCAACTGATTGAATGCAAATTAGTTCCCCGAAATTCATTAATCCAGCCTGTGAAAGTTACGTGATTGGACTTAAATTCAAGCACAGGGTTAACTACAGCAAAGGTTGTTTCTGTTTATGTAGTTAACAGATCTTGCTACTAAAAACCTGATAAGAAGTCTACATATTTGCAATATCAATTTACCTTCAGAGTATTTGCAACGGGTGTGAAACAAATTAGCGTGGTGTCACGATCTACTTACTTGAAATGGTACAGCGAATAATCCTATGACTATGTCGGCTAAAGCTAGGTTGGCTATGTAGCAGTTTGTGACGCTCTGCATTCTTCTCGAGGTGGCGACGACCCACATTACTAGGAAGTTCCCCACCACGGCAAGGACTGATATCGAGCCATACAGAAACGATAGCAGCACTATCATACCCGTCGGCACGTCGTACAACGTCTCTGAAACAAATAAGTAATCATGAAAATATGTCATGTAGTTTAATATGTCAAACTAGTAAATAAGATACTTATACCTAAATAAATATACAATGACTATTGTATTGATACCCTTGAACAACATCCAATATCTTCAATATCAAATAAATAAAATATTTCGTTCATTTAATTTGCCAAAGCGTAAGCTCCAATGTTTTCAAAAGCTAGACGCTTCTTTAATTGAAATACTGAACATCAAAGAGATAAAATCATAGACAATTAGGCATAGGTAGCTAATATATTTTTGCAATTTTATTAAAATTTCCAAGTATTTGACTACCTAAGTTTTAAAAATGCTAGTCTTCAAAAAGCATCAAAACAGATTTTATATTAATAACAATATGCTGGTTCAATTAATAAGAATTTTATGCAGTTGTCTTTTGTTTATTATTTTGTAAATCAGTGATATTAGAAATGGCAATTATTTTGATATTGCTCCATGAACAAAATAGAATAGGTAAACGCATCACTGGCATAGTGTAAGCTTCGTTTCTGCAAAATAAGTTGAGATTCGATCAGCAGTCAATTTGGACGTTGATGCCAGATTTATCGTTGGAGCTCTTGTTATTTACGGCTACAATGTACAAAAAAACGATAACCTCCGTAAAAGTGAGTATATTTTCGCAATTTTTGAAACTTACCGAATGTATCATTAGTTCCATTGTGTATTATATACTCATCAATGGAACTATTCCTTGGCCAGTCCGCGTCGTCATCTTGTGATGAATTTGTTGTACTGTAACAAAAGAAACACGTTATAAAGGACGAACTATAATAATAACAACACTTAGTAATCCATTGCTAATTAAATTATAAGGACAATATGCATATAAAGGTTCGTTTGTCTGCCGTTACAGTTAGAGATCAGTGTTTGTTTCATCTTACAGTAAATATAAATATCACGGTCATGACTATAGCACTATAACAGAATAAAAATGACAAGGATTAAATTCCCATCTTCTACTACCGTAGTTAAAGTTAAAGGATTAGGTACTTCAAAATGTTTCGATTTTAACAGGATTAAAAAACATTTATTTTAGGGTAAAATATTGAAGATATATCATTTTCACAATGGTGACGAATAAATCACTGTTTAGTATTAAATGTATAAAATATAATATTTCTTATATCGGTACTCTTTCTACAACATACTTTCTACATCCTAAAGAAACTCAATCTTTTGACTTTATCTAACAAGGGGCATTCACAACGTCTCAATTGCGTGCCCTTTTTGGTCATGCGGGTCAAACAATCTATAACAAGCTCCACGTTTAAAATCTGTTCCGCTTTTACACAATAGCGAAAATTGATTATCTCTCAAGATTAATGCGTTTTCGTTGTCTGAAGCTGAAAGTGAGCGATGATGGCCATGCTTTAGCAGTCCGACCACGTTTAATAAAACATGGATGGCCATACGATATCAGGTATTCTCGTTCGAAATAAGCTCTCCGCTCGACGTCAATCAATTTCACCAAGTTACAAAGACGATAAAGCAATTGGACTTTATCACGTAGGGACTTTATATTGCGCTGTTTAAATCAGTGACGTGGATTTTCTTTTATTTTATACAACACGACTGTTTCTTGCGACTGCTCACTTAAACTTTCCCTCCCCATATGACCCTCTTGGGGTAAGAGTTTCGAAAACATTTTATTAGCGGATTTGTACGTCCCATAAGGAACCCACCTAACAAATTCCATGTTCGTTGAAGTAGACTTTTGTAATTTAGTTTGACGCTACAAATCAAATTAAAAGAGACAAGTATAAACACAAACCAATTAAATACCTGCCCACGGAATTCTATTCGATTTAGGCTGTTATTTAATTTTGGAACCTATTGACAGGCTAATCGATATAAATGGTACCTACACCTTATCTTGAACTTTAGTCATAAAATTAAGTTGTAATAATTACCTACTTATTTAATGCGACTGCTAACAATTTATTCTTTGTGTTTATATGTCAAAAAGTGTGCATCAAAACATTTGTTTATGTCAAGCATATTATAATCGGGCAGACGCGACGTACCTATCTTTGCAATAAAATCCTACAATACATATTGGTTGTTCGCGAGCTTGTGATTGGGCCAGGTGATAACAACGTTGTTTGCACAACATCTTACACGCAGACATGAACGACTGTCTAATGACTCGTATAAAGGTCAATGTGAACATAGGTACCTATAAACAGTATTATCAGTTATCAGTTTTTGTTTTCCTCGTTTTTTCATGATCATAACAAATAGAAGGATAACTTCAGGTATGTTTGGGTGGAAAATTTCATTCCTATAACCATACTTTGTCACCTTTCCCAGCTTCATGAGAAATCAGGTAATTGTACTAGCAAACATTCGTTTATGACATGAGTACGTAAACATTAAAGGGAGAATTTCAGAAGGGTGTCTGTAAATGGTTTATTAGGTCTATCGCTTCTAGCGCTTGTAGAAAAGCTTACAGTGCGTCTCGGCGTCTACAGTCTCACAGATATAATACATGTATTTGTACATGAAATGCTTCGTACAATCCCAGAAAATTAAGGCCAGGCTCAGGAAATGTTATCTTATGATCGTCACGTAGTTTGGTAAAGCGTGAGTGGACTGTGCCTTAACATTTTATATCAAAAGTTTGGAAGAGAACTAGATTACGTAGGGCGATATCAATGAATTTAGCTTTATTGAATTAAAAGAAAAAGTGTCACCTATGTAAGAAGTCTGGTTTGTAGATCAGCCCTTCCAATAATTATTTTCACGAGAAGTTAAAATATTCAAGATGAGGCTTCAAGAGAAATTATTTTTTTACTTAACTATACAAAAGACGTGAAAACCCAGGTTGGCAAGTATATAAAATTAAAATATCTTAAAATACTTTCTCAAATTAGCTTTTACGTATAGGTAACGTGCCGCTACCTTCGTCATACTACAATAGGTAGGTACAGGTAGATTTGAAAGACATTATAGCTAAAATTCTGATTTTCCTTTATTCCCGTAGGTCATGTCCACCATTGTGCTAGTGTCACGACCGTGACCCTTACCGATCCGTTATATAACAAGGCGGAACTTAAGTACTAGCGGAAAGCCAGTAGCCTAACAATATTATAATTATTATCTTATGTAATGATTTTGTTGTTTATTGTTAATTTTGAATCTAATTCAGGTAAGTCTTAGCTGCGGGATTATTCGAAAGAGTTACCGCGGCCCTGGTACATAAAAGGCCTACGAAGAAACGCGATGGGTTTGAGTCAGTAAAAGTCTGATATTCCCTCACCGTTGCTAACCCACAGCGGGAGGGGTCATTTCATGATTTGTAAATCATGAAATGACTCCACAGCGGGAGGGGTCATTTCATGATTTGTAAATCATGAAATGACTCCTCCCGCTAATCCTAGTCTTGGCTGCGGGATTGTTAGAAAGAGCATGACATTCCCTCAAACGGCTGACCCACAGCAGGAGGAGTCATTGGACTAGTCATTGGACATTGGATAGGAATGTATTTCTAAGTTCCGTTATACGGACCTTAAATATAAAATGTTCGATATAGCCACGGCAGCGTCGCAGGCATAATCACGTTATAGAAATAACGTTTGCTGATATCGATACGATTACTTTGCCAATATTTCAAATTCAATTAAGTGTCCTCGTGAAGTGAAAATATTAACTTACCTACAGTTTATTTATGTGACCAGCCTGAGCAAGCACAATTTCTTTAAAAAATTGTCTGGCCACTCGATTTTGAGAAAAATAAGGACCTTGACATTTGTGGGAATAAAGTTGACTTTTAGTGCAACTACATTTAGTTATATCGATACTTAAGTACCGTACTTAAGGGTGCCTATTCTTAGAGAGTTATAATCACCTATTCAAATTATTTATGCTAGCATGAAATGGTCTGAATTATAGGTTATAAGGTCTGCCTCTTTAGTCTTTAATCTCTTATTAATAAACACGGTCTAAAGTCGTTCTAAGTTTAAACGTCAGTTAAACCTATGAAAATATCTGGTTATTCCAGATCTTTGATCCATGTTCATTCATAAGAGGCTTTAATTCTTGGATGCGATTCTAAAGCCGATCGGAATGTTATTGAAGTCTATTTTGATGATGCATTTCTCAGTAACAATTAGGATCGATTATATCAGTTGATAGCAGTAAGCAGATTCGTCCAAATGCCGATGTGACTTAAGCTGGCGAAACGATATTACGCTGTGTTTTTTGTAGATAATCTTTCATCAATGTTTGTAGATAAGCGAGGTAAATGAGTACCGCGCTTGTAACTGTACCGTTTAGCTCAATGGCAAACAAATGGCAAAAAAAATATTCACTTTCACACTTTCGTCGACTTACATTTTAAATGATAAGCATAATCCACTAATCATTGCTTTTCTGCACTTTCACAGTTTCATCAATTTTCATATTTTATCAGCGCTTCGTGGAAAACATTAATTCAGTTCAGAATTCAGAAATCAGTTGTATTCCACATACACATTCCCGTGGAAAGTCTACAATGCTTAAATTCCATTTTATTTTATTACTATGTACCTATTGTTGCGTTAACTTCTTCTGGAAGCCTCTTTTCATTTTACGAAATCGCTAAAGACAGAAGTTGCACTTCCACGGACGAGCTCTTTCACAAAGAATTCCATTCTTTTTAAAAGTATACTTACTGCCATTTCTGTGAAAAATAATCAACGTGACATTTAAAATTCCAAGAGAGTAAATCGTTTTGTATACTGACTTGTTAAAACGCACAATACACGGCACAAAGTGTTGTATCTCTTTGCTTTCATTTATTCTCTACACACATATATCGTAGTTTCTAGATTTCAAAGGATGTTGGTGTTACAGAAATCGAGATACTTTTCTTTTCTAGGCTTTAAGACAAAGTAAATGCCTTCACTGAAATGGGTCGTACATGTTAACACAGCACGACGAAACAATCTCAACTTTTATAACAATAACAAGAAATATAATATGAAAAGCATAAAAATAAGCAAAATTACGCTTTAGACAGATCTTACCTCGAAATTGAGAGAAGCAGAAGAAAATAAAGTTACCGAACACAGTCTGGTCCATTTTTTAAGTCTAGACCTTTTTCAGCAATTTATCTTTCACTTTTATTAACTTCTTTATGTCTCAGAAACGCGCTGAATGCCATTATGAGGATATTAACTATATCGCAAGGAAATACGAGCTACGGTATCTGTTTAAAGGTTGTCTAAATAAACGTTATAACTGGCTGTAAAGCACATTTGTACACTTCCATAACAACGGGAAAAAACATTATCCTCGGGTTTTCAAATAGCAGATGTTTTTAACCTTTATTGGAAAACTGTTAATGTATTTTTAATTATTTTATCGCAATTCTATTTGTGTATTTTTAAATTGGTAAATTCGACTTTTGACATGGAAAAAATGTATGTAGGTGCGTTCTTGTTTTTTTTGAGTTGACTTATAATACGAGACGCAGACCATCCAATTATTCTCAATAACTTTTAATATTATATACATCATTTTATGAAATAGCAACAATAGCACTATTTATTTTTATCTAAGAGGTTAAGATAATATCTTAGAACAAACGTCATCGATACATAACACAAATCATCAATCATACAAAAGCAATCTATTTTCAGTTCTGCCTTTAAAAGCATTAAAGTTGGCTCAACATGCCCTATATTTGTGGACGACAAAGGCGCAGCTCGCACTGTGAACACACAACGGAAGAAATAGCACAACTTCTCATAATGAACTCTATTCCATGTTTATTTCGGCCCTTACTCGGAAGGCATTAAAAATACTCGTACACCATCCGAGATTTTCTAATAAATCAAAAATATATTTTTGTGTGCTATATTTAATTTAATGTGCGTTGTTAATGGTCGCGTTAAAACGTGATATTTTTGTAGTCGTTAAGAAAATCCAGTGTAGTATTTCGGGAAGAAAATGGTATTCGCTTTTTTCTTTTTAAATTATAACAGTTCAAAATAATGTCCTAACCCAGTTGTTTATGTTGTTTCCATCAAAATGTTTGCCTACATTTAGGCAAGCGCTATGCATGTTATTATGATTGGGCGGCTCGGGGATCAGTTCCGACCACATTATCTAAAACAAGCCAGTAGGTCACGTGTCACACATACGCCCGTATACTTACATCACAGCTGTCTATCGATGTAAATCTGAACTGACAATCATCATTACGAACAATGAACTACAAGTACTAACTACCGGAACCCACACATTTACATAAATCGAGCTCAAATAAAATTAAACTCCTTATAAATCTTCTCCTATAAAAAGTTTAAACGGAATTCTGAACTTTTTAATGCTATTTCGCTGATCCTAAAATCCCAGTAAAAAATATTCATGATGGATGAGGCAAAAGAACAGCACGTAAGAATTATAACCACGAAGTGAATCCTGACTGATGGGGGCACGGTTTATAAATGAATATCCACAAATACTAACAAGGTTTGATATTAGGAAAAACAAAGAAAACTAGGCAAAAAGTCTGTTCAACTAAGTCTGTACAAAGCTCTCAACATTGATAAAAAAATCTTGGCTATTCTCGACTAAATAGTGCTGTAAGTTAAAGATGCTTAATCACGACTTCTCACGCAACTCTACATATAATTGGATTTAAACTACACTGTTTAACGATTTATTGCCGGTTTTACTTTTATTGTTTTTAAGATTGATTTATTGTAAGCTGCCATAAACTGAAACTGAAAAAGAGCTTTTACCATATTATCATGACGGTGTTGTTATTGTGGTGTGTAAACTTCCAGTAGGTACTCTTAATTATTTTCTTTAAAGAAAGTATAAACAAACTAAAAATTACGACTTCAATATTTTGGTACATATCAATATTTTGAATCGTAAAAAAATAAAATTACCGTTTAGCAAATGGCTTGTGCCCTAAATAACAACATGATTTATTTATTTTCGTCTGAATCGAACTCTGTTTAATCCTGTGTAACAAAATGTCAAAGACAAAAGTAATGCTCACAAAAAGCCAAAAAGTCTGTGTTCATATTGACTTTTACACTACATTAGCTAAACTGTACAACTGCAATTCATATTGTACCTACTAACAAATAAAATACCAGTCATAGTACATGTGGCGTCCTCTTCATTTTGTTACCGTAATATGGCTCGGAAAACAGACCCCGTATGACAAACAATCACACAATACTAATATCTGAATGCATACAGTAATATCATCAGTTTATTGATACCTTTTATCAAAGTACCTACTCTATTAACCAAGCTACGAGATATGTCAATGTCTCATAAAAAAGTAGTGTTTTTATCTTCTAAATTGTTTGTACTGGAGCAATTCAAGAAATTCTAAAATGTACCATGTTCTAGGATTTTGTGTTTTATGTTATGTAACCTCTGCATATACATAAAGATCAATGAACAAAGAATTATGTCATAACTCATCATTATTGTTCACTGACTCTATTCTATAAAACATAAGGTAGGTAAACAAATAAATAGAATGTATGCACATAATAGTTCTGTCTTATAATGGCTTTCTTGCGAGCACCCACAATAAACGCTCCTATATTTAGTGAACATGACTAGTAGTAGATAGCATAATAACAATAATTTGTACCATAGAATAACAACAAAACTATAATTACATAATTTGCATTCTGTCTGTTCCTAACTTGTATTGTAAATAGGTCCAATTTACAGGTATATAGATGAGCTTCAGTACAGGAACTCGTACAAAAGTGAATAATAAAAACAAATATGAGCATTTTATTCCGAAAATAAACAAAATAAATAGTACGTACCTATATGAAATATTTTTTTTCAGTATTACTGATTCATTTATGAAATTTTTGTTTCAATAAATGTACCTAATGGATTACGCCATTCCGATATACATTGATATTTGAATATTTATTTTTAGCAGTTCAGCATTCTTTTACTAATACCGTGTTTCAAAGGGTTAAATAACTAACTGGAATGCTAAAATGTTATGCGAGCATCTCATCTTGCTTATTCTCTATCAGGACATTAAGACAGAAAGAGTTAATGCCACGATAAGGAAGGTTTTCAGCGCGTTGAGCAATATGCCAGTACTGATAGGGGTCTGAATTCGATCTAGAAGACTGACAACATTTCATTTATCTATTACAATAAACACACTTAGAAAATAGCTACATCGATATTCAAAATATGATACTTGTTATATCAAAGTTATTTTTATAAAATATATTCCTATTACTGAATAGTTTCTACGGCGCGGTGGTAGCACACAATCGAATTTTGAACATAAATAATTTCACAATAATGGAGCACAATAAAAAAAATGTTATACAATTGGTATCGTTGGAATTTTTATTACTGTTTTAGACCCTGCCAAAAAAATGAAATTTTATGTCCCCGCAATGCTTTTGTGCTATGCTCTGTGCGGTCACTGTAGTAACATTATACTGTTTCGGTTTTTAGGCACTTTGATGGCTGAATTACGAGCACAAAAATGTGTTAAAATAATGGTTAACAATAACATTATGTTTGCCGCACTGATTTATATGTACTAAATCTAAAGTCTCCAAACTGACTGAACATTCCTTGAGAAAACACGCATTTTTCTTTGGCGGCGATTTCTATTTAAAATTCTGTTGTGTACCCGCGATGTTGTCCCGATTGGAAGCCAAGTTGGCAGAGAAATCATTAACATGCTCGAGTTGTTGGAAAAAGAATTTACTACCGGATATCACCATGGTTCCAAGAGTTAAATTTCCGACTGAATTCGATATGAAGCCTTGACCTTCTTCTTATCTTAGTGAAGTACCTCTTCACTGCACTTAGACGTGCTGGCTAGGCTTTAGGCATGAAAATGTTTTAATACCCGACAATTCTTAGAACCATTATGCTCATAAAATCGTAACATTATACTTTTTTGTTAGACAAATAAGTGACATTACAGAAGCCATTAACAAAAAATAATCACTCATATTTATTTAGTTTTATTATCTTTCTAACAGTACTCCAATTACGGTACTTACTATTGTCCTAAAACCTTGTCTTTTTACCTTTTATTTTTGTACAAAAAATCTATGACAGGTCCCTCTCATAATATAATAAGTGCGGTTGAACCTGAATTTAGTAAACAGCTTCCATAAAGTTTCCTAACAATGAGGGGACGATCTTAACAATATGACAACAAAGGATGAAAGAGATTTTCCTATCGAGATTTAATAGAGCTGAACAACTGCGTCTACTGATTCCACTCGGCTCTGGTATGATAAGGGACGAAGTGTGGAATTAAAGTTGTGGCACGGGCCTTCACTTTATTATATATGGGCCAAATATTGTTACAGTGTAATCCTCTACAAGAAGGCGTATTATTTAGGCGAGGTATTTTTTGCTGATCAGATTTTGCAACGATGTAAAGTTTTATAATTTGGGTCATGAAGCCAGAAGAGGCTTGGCACATCGGATAAGATTTTTAAGGGATAGGAATTATTTTTCAAAGATAGCAAAGCTTTACATTTTGCTATATATAATACATAAAACACACAGTTGAGATCATTTATATCCTAAATTATAAAGTCATGTTTTGTAAACCTCAATGAGACGTGCTAATTGTTGAATAAATTGTGAAACAAATCTTCCGCACAATATGATACTTTTGTAACGAAGTTAACACGTATACCCCAAATATAATAACGATGAAAAATTGCTTTTTGTTGAAAGTTCATGTTTTAGTAATTAACTTTTTCCATTTCTTTACGTAATTGAGTCCATTAAAGTTAAAATGTTTACCTTGTTTTTTATTTATTCATAATCTAAGATTGTAAAAAGTGGCTCTGGATGTTAGATAGGTAGTTTTCGTAACTAGATTTCTCTGAAAAATAGGACGGGAGATCATCCGGTTGGATTAAATAGCCTTCAACGAGATGCGTTATGCATTTAAAATAGCCTTATCACGTAGAAAATGTAAGTAAACATGAACTTGCCTAGTGTCCATCGCGAAGAGGGACGAGGCCACGATTTGGAGCAGAATGGTGGCTGTTGATAACGCCAGGTTTCTTTGTTCTATTCACTAGCCTGGTTGGCTCACTGTGCTAACACTCGACACACAACGAGTGCACGGCTTCGCTTACAGCGTGTTTGCAGAACGATTAGCACTCTTGTCCCCGCTCCCAAAGTTGACATTGCGCACTTACTGATTTTTTAACCTTCACGTAGAAATTACTTCTGTAAACTTTAGTCCATATTTTTAGGTCTTCACTTGAAATTAATATCCGTATTCAAAACACACAACTTATTATTTTATTTATTTACACGTGTATTTTTATTTATTTAATCACAACACTTCAATGCTCAGTATTAAATGCATTTGCAGTACTTTTTTTTTAATTTTCACTATTATAATACAATATTTAATCACAATACGTTATTAAATTCATTAATGGTTTGACTAAGAGAGGAAAATAGTTAACTACACTGTAACTAGAATTCGGAATATTTTTTTTATTAATAACTAGTTTTATTTTATAATTTTCACATCATAATTTACATGTATCTATCATTTACAAGTTTTTACAATAGCCGCGTCGGAAAATCGCGCGAGGGAAAGTTTCAGGAGTTCGCAGCGGAAGCGACGCGCCGCGACGCGTATTCGAAGGCGAATGGGCCACGGCTGAAGCCGGCGCGCATACTACGTGCCTACCCCTCACTAACGCTGTTCATGAAAATTTTATTTGTCAACTTGCCCGTGTGGACAAATTCATTAGCTTCGAGTACACGCAGATAGCACCAACAATGATTATAAGTACTACTGAATTGTTTACTGAACTAATAATTGCCGCAACAATTAAACACGTTCAGACATAAAAGCACGGTAAATATTAACTCTTGCATACGATAACATAAATCTGAAGTAATTTGTTTGACTTGTCACTGAATGGGAGCATTTGTTTCCGTAAGTTCCGTAACCTGTTCAATAAATATGATAATTTGACTACATAATTAATTTAATTATGTAGAGATTATTATGGATGGTAAATAGGTAGATACATTTTGTAATTATGAAAGTCAATATTTATCTAACACCTAATCTAAAATAAGCATTTTCTTTTTATGTTCCAGGTAAAACTCGAAGAGGGACAAAATTTACTTGTACAATAAGTAGATTACTTAAAGAAAGGTGGGGGGACAGTCCGAATATGTATTCTGATCCTTGACTACGTACGGACAATACTTTCACACATCACACTCAAACTGGTAACCTGAAAAGAGATTGTACTTTTGCCCTTTGAAACTTTCCAAAATTTAATTACCTTAGATAAAACTACTAAGTTCTTAAATTCTTATTTAAGCTAGTTAAATTAGCTTTCTGAGTTTTGCAAGAACTGTGTGTCTTTAGTTCCCATTTATCTCAGGTAAACAGAAGTTTATTTAGTTGTAGATATGTCCACTGGTGTAAACCGATTTGGTTAAGACTGCGCTAAGCATCTGGAAACTGAACTATTTCACTTCTTATCAGTCTGCGAAATGCAAATTCTATCAGAGAAGCTCGTAATTCTGAACTTAATGGGCGATATCTTGCAGGCCTCGTCGTAGTTTTTGGGTATATTTGACTTGCGACAATGTGACTTATTGAAATCTATACTTATCTATACTTCTATACTAATAATATGAAGAGGAAAACTTTGTTTGTTTGGTTGTAATGGATAAACTCAAAAACTATTGGACCGATTTTGAATATTCTTTCACCATTAGAAAGCTATATTATCCACGAGTAACATGGGCTATATTTTATCCCGGTGCGGGCAGTAGCTCTCACGGGACGCGGGTGAAACCGCGGGAAAACGGCTAGCATATTATAAAGATTTTTTGTTCTTTAAATTCTGTTTAGACATTTATTATCTCCAATATAGATAAGGATATGTTGTGACATGTGTCTGCTTCAATTACAACGTCGTAAAGGTAAGAACAAATATTTGCCTAATTTATTTGTTGACAAACATACAGTTGAAGATATTATGATAAAAGGAAAGTATCATTATGAAGGTAAACCTGTTAAGATGTTGCGCTTATAATTATATAATAATGCGTTATTCATTGTTTTGTGTTTATTGCACTTCTTGTATTTTAAACAAGATCAAAAACAAAATTCCAAAAAACACTCTTTCTATCGATTAATAAGTTATTCCAAATCGTAGCTTTTGATAATCCTGATCGCGTATTTACAGTATATACATGGCTAGTACGCAAGCGTGTGAAACTAGTCGCGAATAGATTGGAATTCACTTTTTATACAAAGTCTTCCGATGTATACAGTAGCAGTACGCAAATACTCGCATATATTTTGTAGTGGCCAAAGTAACTTGCTTTGTTCCATAATATACAGTGCTAGTCCGCATGCAAACTAATCGTGTATACACTGGAATAGGCGCGAAAAACTTTACGATTTCAATCTGCAGTTGCATGCTGCCATTTTGATTAAAACACGACCTAGCATTTAATGTTAATTTAAATATTAATCATGCTCGTAAATTCAATTTCTTTTAGTATATTTTTTAGCAGCGCAGAGCAGTTTCCTATGGATGCGTTTTGGCTATGTACACTCTGTAAATACGCATCCTGATCCCTATAACTTACTGCAAAGCTATACATATAACTCTGTTTTGTTTTTATTTTTGGGAATGTTCGTTTCTTATTAGGAACGATGGTGTGATGGGATCTCTCAATTTGTAGGTACTTAAATGAAAAAAAAAAGAAGCGACACCATTGAAAAAAGTTTAGGTAGTTACATTAGGACGAAGTCCTCGTATTTGCTTTGGTTTATTAATATTGTTACAAGGATTTCTAAAACAAAAGTCAAAGTAATCCTCTAAATCCATCTAATGCCAGGATTAACTTTGTAATTTAGGATTGTTACAGGGACTAAGACTTAGTTTCCCAAGTTTTTGTCTCGGTACATAAAAACGAATACGGTTACAAGTTTAAACCATGTTTCTCTTGTAGTGTGCTTACTTCGCAAATTAGATGGATTAAGTTAATGGATGCTTTAATTTACTTTCACATTTGTAGGAAAACACAAATCTAGAAACTTCGAAAGAGCAACCCTTAACAACGAACAACTTTGTCTAGATATTTCACCATTACGCTGAATACATCAACATCCTATGTAAAATGTTCGTCATATCTATAGCAAAATCATTCCGTGATTTGAAATCAATCAGTCTGTAACTCCTCTGGTCGAAGCACATAATTGGAACAAAGTCCTATTTCAATTACAAATGTTGCAGGTAAATTCATTAGCTGCAGGGAACTAAATACCCTGCAACTTGGCCGCTTGCTCCATGGACAATTTTATTTTAGTAAAAATAGAAGCTTTGTCGACAACGGAGGGTGGTGAGTAAACCCGTTCACGACGACAGCGCGGCAGTTGACAGACTTTTTATGTTCCGTGCAAGAAGTAGAGCGTAGACGCTTGTTTTTAGTGGTCGTATATTTTTTATCAGCAAGTACTACACTGACGTATTTTATGCAAATCCGTCCTTCTTGGTTTAGCAACTGCTGATAGCAAAACCTTTTTACTTGCATTGATGTCTTATGTCGAAACGGACAAGACTTTAAATAACAGTTAATTCGGGAAATTGTTTTAGAAAGTGTAATTTTTAGGTGACAGGATTCAGGAGTCTTTTGAATTATTAGTTCAATAATACCTCATCCATGGTTTTCATTTACAAGTCCAATATACTTTAAAAAGTCACAAAATAATCACAAAAACACTATAAACATATTACCTTGTCCTTAACAATATTGAAACTTCACTGTCTGTCTTCATTTTATTCCTCATTATTACACTGATTAATGTCGCCGTGGGATCCCTGACAGTAAAAGTATTTCTTCAGAGAATTTCTTTGTTGAAGTTTTCAACTACTCTATCTTATTTGAAGTAACTTCAACATAGTTAGCATATTTTTATTGGTGACAATTCTTTTCGTAGCTTAATGGAGCACTTTGAATATTAAATTAACGTCACAATTTAACGAATGCCTATTTATGAGCTCTGGAGATTTTGGCAGAATAATTTCTTGGCACATAATTTCGTGCAGATTCTTTTCATTATTCTGAATCAAACCGTCTTCGTTAACGTATTTAGCATTCCAGCGATTCGCAGATCAAGCATTTAATGTCTTGTTCCACTAAACGTAATTTTATTTAATAAAGGATCGGAGAAACAAATCTCAAGCGTCTGAAAGCCAAACGTGTAGTTCCAGGTAGATTGTTTGACTCACATAAAACAAACATGCGATGTAGCTAGATTGTTCACAGAATCCAAGCCATGTAATCTGCTAAGAGTGATGCAGGTTTACAATAGTAAACCAACTGCTGTTAATACATTAGAGGTATAAATAGTCGTCGGTAGTTTATAGTATGATCAAAATCCCTGTTAATTATGGAATAACGATATATACCTAATTTATCTTTAGTAGTCTTATAGTATGGCTTTTGATCATACTTATGCTGAGCTATAAGTCATTATGGGATCGTTATTTCTAAGGTGATTAGTTAAGTACTTGCGTAGTAGCTGTTGTCCAAAGGCGTCCCTCAGACGATGATGACGGTCGCGTGCGTCGGCCACACTGTAGGTATCAATTTACATGCGTAGGTATACAGTATACCTATGATAGTACTGTGAAGTGCTGCAGCGTTGACGTCTATGGAACATCATTCTAGCCAACATAGACTTTTCCTACTATCTCTTAAAATTAGAAACATGCTACTTATTAACCATTGGCATTGGCTTCCACTTGAACTGACTGGATCCGGTTAGACTGGAAGCCGACCCCAACATAGTTGGGAAAAAGGCTCGAAAGAGGCTACTTATTAACCGTTATATACATGTAATCACCACTTCTTATAGTTCATAATTTCGCAGTTAAAAATAATTTTCATTAAAGTCCGACCGTATGAAGTTGCTCTGGGCGCACTTTATAAAGAGCTATTTGAGAAGGATCTCGCCTTACGCCATTTATTATGTCGCCTGCATGATCCTCGTTTCCTGCAACAAGGGCCGCTTCGTGTGAAAATTATTTCAGTTTTTTTATAACTTTACTGTGGGTGTTGTTGGGAAATTGCCTATTTATATTTTACTCATTGTAGTGCATTTGTAAAAAAACTACTTTATTTTTTAATTCTCTTTATCTCGTCTTTTATGTAAAAAAGTTTTTATCTTGTTTTTATGTAAAAAAAAAATTTTGTATTGCTTATTTATCAAAATTATTCGGCCTAACACTACTTACCATCCTTACTGAGGATTGCATTTTTTGCCGAAACAACTCCGAAAGTCATTTATTTATGTTACTACTATATTATAATTATGTAAGTTCATAAGGCACGTAAGTCTTATCCACAGTGGGTAATGTGGGTATCAAGATTAACAGGCACAGACTTCGACTAACATTCACTCAAGAGCACATGAATTAATAATGGTGTGAATCTGTAACACGTCCACTTTCAAAGCCTCGTAAAGCCTTAGAAGATGAAGTCTTTGTCTTACTTTATTGTGATATGTACTTTGTTTCGCAAAAGGGTAACCCCTTGATGAACTTTCACTTGCAAACTAAATTATTATTTGAATAGGGTAACGTTTTAACTATGTACGGGAATGGCTATGCTACAGTAGATGCCTACGCCTATCGTAAAACAGGAACTTTCATCAAATGATGATTTGTGTTTGGACAGTACCTGAACCCGTCACGAGTATTTTCATTACTCTGTACAAAGTTATTCAGAACTTAAAATGGTCACAAGGCTTTACCTTCCCCGGGGACAGTAAGGTCAGTGCTAATCTCAAAGCATATAAATAGAGCTAATTCTAACACGGCTCCTAAAACCACAAAGTAAGATAGGGTTTTCAAAATGCAAAATTCATCTAAATTCCATACATTTATCATCATAATTCATCTCGGGGGATATCAGTTTCGAATTGAGGAGCGTGTGCCAAGTACCTAGTCTTAATTAACTAAGTACTGGGCTATAATTTGAGAGCCTACACATACAGCTTCATAAGGAATGACTACCTTATTTGGCATTCGACTCAAATAATATTCAAATAATATCTACTAAATAAACATACAGTAGGTTCCAAGGAACCCGTAGTTTGTTTAACGGTGTGTGATTATTAGAAGTTACTTTAATGTCTATTGAAGTTCACTCAATTTCCACTACCTGATTGATGTGGTCCAATCTAAATAAATACACACATATTTGTTTTACAATCCTTCAAAGTTTATTTATGTACGATGTCGCTCATCCATTTCACCATGACGTTTATGGGTTCAAGGGCTGGAAAGCCTTCGAATTCATCAAATAAGGGTCGACACTATAATGTGATTAGAGTTAACGTTGTTTAAGGGGGACATAAAAAGCGGCAGTTAACGCGTAATAGTTAATACAATAAGTAACCGCATACGCCCATCGGTGTGAATAGCGGTCATTGGGACGCCCATGTTTTGCACTCCGATGTTTACGGCTGATAAATAAAAGATTATGACTGGTTTACTTATATTTAAAACTGGTTGACGGCTGTCTGTTGGAAGCAAAAATTATGCGCCAAAAGACTGGAGTACATAATAACTGGGATCTTATGCGAAACAATTTTTATCTTAGGTATGCTTCCTCCGAAAAATGGAATGTGTACTACGTTAATTCGACCCATTTTTGTATCAGTTTCTTTCATTGATTTTTGCACGCGAACAAAGCCGCGTTGAGCCGATATGTTCGAATGCATTCATAAGTTCCGGTAGCCGTGTTGCATAATATGTATGCAATTAGTGCAAAAATAAACCAGTTGCGCTCCTTAAATATATTACAATTAGATACTTATCTATAAAAGTGGAAAACTCTAGGTATAAACATTAACCGTCTTACCACAAAAACTTTTAAACGTCAGTTTAAGACTTGTCAAAAAAATGTGAGATTATGACGTTGACATATGGTTCATTTTGCAGCCACATTTTTTTTAGACAAGTGTAAAACAGATGTGTAAGTTTTTGTAGTAAGACCATAATAGTTCATAATCATTTTCATTTATTTCTGGGTATTGAACAATTTCTCGTAAACGTCTGGCAAGAATAGTGTATAAAATATTTTTCCCTGGAAAACTCAATACAAAACTTTATTGCATTTAGCGACACTATAAACGTTTAATAGAAATAGTGGAATTGTTGTATATCGCTTTACTCTCACACTTTCTATCCTTTTAAAGCTTTGGACCTAAATGTTTTCTGTTTTATCATAAAATGTTATTTTGGTTAATCTTTTTCTTTCTTCTTCTTCTAAGTAAAAATGAATTGCTGTACTTTTGTCTAACTAAAACTCGACAATGGCTTTACAGATTTGACTTATTTTGGTTTTGAAATGTTTGTAAAAGTCCAGGGAAAGCTTAAACGATACGAAGTTTGCTAAGTCTAGTAAATTATTAAGCATCTGAGCAAAATAAGGAATGTAAGTTCAAACTATTTATAAATTGCTGGCATACACCTGTTCTATTCTTACTAAGAACTAAGTTAACTAGCAAGCCGTCCCTAGACAGTAAGCAGACAAGTAAATTTAAGAGATCCTTAGATAGTTTTAATAAACCACCAAACAACCAATAATTTCTAAAAAAAGACAAATAACATAATACCAAATAAAAATTGTTATTGATACTATTTATATGTCGAGAGAGCTTTGATTCGGTATTAAATCAAAGCCTAAAAAGTAATTTGACATTTTCTTTTCTTTTTATAAGTAGAACAAAACAAATTGTTTCTGAGATTGGTTTCACAAGTCATTGAATAAATGTTTGAATCCGATTTCGCTTCGGCTGTGTCGGCCCTATGCACGTGGCCAGCGGACGCAATCAATTCAGCTAACTGGTTAATTGTATATCAGTAATAAAAGAAAGCACAATACAACATGTCATCAGTATTTTTATGACTTTTTTAAAGATACTATTACAAACCCCTGAGAAAACCAGTTAGTGATGATGATCACGAATTTCAAGCGAGTTTTTTTACAGGCGCGTTGCTCCAATCTACCGTTAAGTACTAGGCATAAAATTCCCCTTTTTATTTGTAAAGGCTCTTGATTATAGAAATAATGTCTAGAGAAATGACATAGTAGGTACCTAGTTATAACAGATCTTTTGATATAGGTACCATCAACTATTTACTTAAGCAGAAATCGTAAAGTCTGCTCCACTGACCTAAGTTAAAGTTACAAACACGATTATGTACATCCTAACTTCTTCCTCCGCTACAGTATACAATTCTTGTTTCTCTGTGGTACCTAATCCCGTAAAGTCGAACTAATCTGATTACAAAGGCCGATAACCAACAAAAGAACTCCACATACGTTTGTACATAAACGTATTTACCTAAATAGTTACAGGACTTAACCACTCGAGAAATACGGTTCTTAGAAAATACTGTGTAGGATAAACGGTGAGACTATTTATTATATACTGCTGTAAATAGAATTGAGAAGTAAATATATACCAAAGTCTCGTTGGTTTACTATAAATGATTGGTTAAAGCAGCTTTTGGCCAGTGAATGGCAGACGGACTGTAAAATTAGCATCTGTGAGTATCCAGATACATAATACCAATTGAATTACAAATATTTGTATTTTATTATGTTATTTATATTGTAGAGATTTTTCTGAATAATTCTACAACTTGCAATATTAAAGAAAACAAACCTATATTTTTAAATACCCACTCTGCTATTACTGGAACTGTTTTTGTGAAACATTTATGAAAATAGTGCAATGTTACATAAAGAATGGAACTGCACTTCAGCAATACGTGGAACAAAAGCAAGTCGTTCTGTTGTAGTAGTTGCCTTTCGTTCGAAGTGAACAAAACAATGAACATCAAAATGCTAGAAATAATTATTGCTTTCATTCTAAACATAAAAGGTAACTATTGTTTATAATTATTTTTATTTTTCTGAAAGTGATTAAAATGAAATTATAATGAAATGAGGTCATTAGGACAGGCTCAGCAAAGTCCAAGTTATAGGATGCTGCGTGGCCTTAAAAACAGTCTCTTTTAAAGCATATGTATGTCATTTAATACTTTTTTTTGTTGTCAACACAACTACCAAAACTACCTCGCAGTTCAAAGAACTATTAAAAATTTATCAAATAATATTTATTTTTGTAAAAGCTTTTGATAACTTATGCGTATTTGGAATAAATA
The DNA here is from genome assembly GCA_033682625.1 of Helicoverpa zea x Helicoverpa armigera. Taxonomy (NCBI): domain Eukaryota; kingdom Metazoa; phylum Arthropoda; class Insecta; order Lepidoptera; family Noctuidae; genus Helicoverpa; species Helicoverpa zea x Helicoverpa armigera. The sequence goes on from JAWIIS010000032.1 coordinate 6,864,193, forward strand.
AATCATTCATAAACGAACAGAACGATACACAAGTGCGTAGAACGTTGTGGAATAAATGGATTTCACACACATACATAGGTGACTATTTTTGTGCGAGTATTTACAAAAATAAAAATAAATATTTTTTCACATAAATTCTCGGGAATCTGACTGGTAACGTACTGGTAGTGCTGTGTAAAACTTTCGTTTATCTATTTTAGCGTAAAAACAATGCTTTCGCTCTCGATAGTTTTTGACGCGGCAGCCGCTTCGTTCAAGCGTGATGACGTGCCCTCCAACATTGATATACGACTTTATTTTTTACAAATATCCCGTTTTATAGTAGGAATACCATCCGAGATTTATATGGCATACTGTGAAAAAAAAACATAAATACAGATATAGACTCAGATAGATACTTTATGCTCAAATAATAGACAGTTTAAAAGTTAAAACAGTTTTTGTGTTACCAACTTGTGCTCAAGAATTTTCGTACAAATTGGCCAGCCTTCTGAACTCTGTCAACAAAGGACACGACCAAAGGATTCAACAATATAACGACCTTTAATAACTTTCCAAGCTACCCATTTATTATTATTATGCAAAGTAAGCGTTTCGCGTAGTAAAAGCCCGTTGTGCTAAAAGTGTTGCAGCCATTTTTGTTGGGAAAGTTGTTTATCAATATACTCGTTAGTGAAAATTATCTATAAGTAAGTAGCTATAAGAATTTGTGTAAGATCGCGCTGATAAACTAAGGGCCTATATGTTAAGGCTAAAACCGCAATAGTTTAGATTTTTTTTTTATATTATAATTTTCAAGTAAATAATGTTACTCTGTATTTAGGTACAAAAGGGGGGCTAATTTAGATAGTTAGATAGGTATATAATGTAGCCGCAGGAGTAAGTTTATCTTTAGAGAAACTAATATCAAGATCGACGACTTCACACGTAATTTACTTGTAACTGTTGACGTAGAATATGTATATATGCCATTGCTACCAAGCTCAAAGGAAACTTGCCTCGTCACATAACCACGGTTCTCTGAATAATCTCACTTTAGAACTACCTAACAGGATAGAAACCTAACCATGCTTAACAATCCTTGCGTCTATACTAAAATTAATTTATAAGCAGGTTGGTAACAGGGGTGAAGGTAGTTGATACTTTTCTTCTTTTGAGACGGTCCGTTGCTCGTTTTCACTTCACCAATATTTTATTTAATATGTATTCAAATTAGTCAAGTACTCGCCTGATTTAGCTGGTAATAGTAAGCTGCTCACAGTGCTCACATTAGTATATTTGTGTTATATAACAATGTTTATCGTGCCATTCTGGCTCATTTAGTACTTTTCTTCTTTTCGCACGTTGTTCAAAAAGCTGTGAATTAGTTCATAAAATGCTTATAATTTTTTACTACAAAGCTGGATTAAAAGTACAAATTCATGAAGCCCACACGAAATCGGAAATCTACAGTATAGGATTCGACTTAAGTGTATGCTGTAAATTGGGTTTCCTTTAACATGGAATCACAAAGATAAGGAAGTTATAAACAAACGCTTAGTACCAAAAAGGATCACCGAGTAATTATTGATAACGTTGTTGCAGTGAATACAAATTTTATGTTTATGCAGCTTTGATATCTTCGTACGAACCTACTCATATTTTCAGTGAAATAATATTTTTCTACCGCATCACAAAGAAACGTGATTTTATAGGGGTTCGAAATCTTTTGTGCAGTTGCAAGCTGACAATTTTCAAGGGAAAATATCATTTATTGTACTGACTGACAGGACTATCAACTACACCGAAAAATGGTCTGACTATATACCTGTAATCTTCGAGAATTCTTACTTGCATTTGTGTTTGTTAGTATTTCAGGCTGCGGAGTCATCATGTAGTCTGAATGCGTGTGATGTGGTCGAAATGTTTACGAAAAGCAGCCGAGCCGAACCTTCACCGCCTTCGAGTGCTTGCAGTCCAGACTTGCATTGGAGACAGTTAGATCGACGGCTAAGGGCTATAGAACAACCAAGTAAGCTGTAAATATTTTTGAGTGTAACAAATATCAATGTTTTACTCCCCACTTTTCAATCCTGCTATTGGTGAATATATTTGTACCAGTTTACAAAACCAATCCAGCTCAGTGGTTCATGTTGCAACAATTTAAATCGGCACTTGATTTATTTATTGGATACCCGGTACGAATAGCTGTATGGAATGCCTTCGTAAAATAATGTATAGGTTACATTCATACCACGCCACTAACATATCCGGGCAGCTAACACAGTTATTTGACTACCATTTGGGTACCTATTTAAATACAGTCAAATTCAACTATGTAAAATTATTCAAGAAGACTTGCCATTCCAAATATAGTAGATAAGTAAACTGTGATAGGCAGGTATACAGTACTGTAACGTAGTTAGAAGCTCTTTCATTTGTAAGGTTTTATTCGTTAGATATTTTTGATACTGACCGGGCAATCATTTCAAATGTATTCGATTTGTTCCATAGAATAAGTTCTTTATATTGAAGTGTGTCACTTCACCTCTCGAGCCCAAGCAATAAACGTCGTGATATCGAATCAGTTTTTCATTTTGAGCAAGATAATAATTCCTGGTACGACAGTACCTACATACAATCTTTATAAAATTCAATATGAGGATTGATTACCTCTGCTTTGTATCTTGTTTTTGAACCTCGGAAAATAAATAATCAATGCAGGTTAAATAAAACAATTACACCGGGTGCGCCATATTGGTGTGCTTATTATTTTAAACGTAGAACGTTGGACTATTGATAAATAAATTGCGTTTGTAGAATAAACGTGTATCCCGGTGTAAAAATAACAAAAACAAACCGTCATTTTTATTTATATTTGTTTGAATCAACTTACTGAAACTTTTCAATGCTTTCCGATGTTACTGGTACAGCGCTTTCACACTAGCGGATTTCCATTAATAGTGGCATGGCATAATCTATACAGCAAACAATACCACAGTTATGTTTTGAATTTGCAATAGGCGGTGCTATTTTCATTCACTCGGGACAACTTTGGTTCAACGAAATATAACATATATCAGACAATAACGGCACGGGATATGTTAACTTGGATAAAGTTTTTTGATCGAATAAAACTATTCGGGATTGCTGAGGCAGAAACATTCAATTTACATTTTTTACAGCATGGACAATAAGCTTCGGCCAATCTCGTTGGAGGCAATGCGCGAAAAGTGCTTGTCGATGCGATTCAGCCCGACGTTCGCTTAATTGTTGGAGGGCTGGGTTCACCACGCTCACCCCAGACTTGATCGTACCCGCCGACTTGGTCAATATGTGAGTAACATTTTAGAGTACCTTCTTCGACCCCGATCTTTTAGGACATTGTTCTCAATAAAGTCAAAGTGAAATCATTTATTTCAAATTTGTATATTGTCAAAAATTATAATTATAAATAAGTTTCATTCTAGTTGTAATTGTCAATATCCTGTTAGTAGATTCATCAGCAGATTAGATGCTCGTCGATCCATAAATATTGATATGATTAGTAATTCATTTTGACTACAAGATAATGGGATAGCGTTATGATTTTTTAATAGATTGTAATTAAACTTTATTGAGTTGATAATCTAGAGATTTCTAAGAACTTCTAATAGTTTGGTGTGTATCTAAAAAGTAGCAATAGGGTAGTTTCCAGGGTCGAAATAATGAAATAATATTTAGTCCGCTTTTTAGATAATCAAAAAATATTGGATACGTATTTTTTCTTTTTTTAATTAAACATAAAATGACAAAGATAATACGCTTCAAAAATTAGGAGTGGGGGCCTTTTACGTCACAGTGTCCTGAAAATTGTAGCAACTTGTGACGTCACACTCAACTTTAACACGCTATATCTTAACAAGTTCTGATCCAATTTAAAAAAGAAAAAATACGTATCGCTTAATTTTGGACAATCTACAAGACGGACTAATTATTATTTTTTAGGAAACTACCCTATTAAGTGTTTTAAATATTAATTTAATAACAGATAAGCATGGAATAGATTTCTAATTAACATAACATTAGACGTAACCTATTTACGGCCAGTTTCTTCATCAAAAGTTAAAGTAAAAGTAATGTCTAAAGTTAAAGTAACGGTCAAATTCGTTTTTTCAAGGCTAAAGTGACAGCAAAACTAATAGAAAAATTGAATTTGACCGTTACTTTAACTTTAGACATTACTTTGACTTTTACTTTGGCTTTAACTTTTGATGAAGAAACTGGCTGTTAATCGAATCGATAATTCCAGGGATTTTTACATTAGTTCGTTACCAGACTTAAATGATATAAATAATAAACTCTAAATGGAAACACTGGTATTTATAGACAATTAATAAAGTTCCAATAGCTTAACATTGTAGTTTTCTGATTACTCCTAAATATACATTTCAGTGCAAACTAACATCATTTGTCCATAACTTCGTTTTAACTAAAAATAGCTTAACACGGTCAACTTTATCTAACCCATAAAATTCCCTCAGGATATAGGTCAAGCCATGGACAAGAACAAATATAAAATATTATTTTTAGTAAATGGGTTGAACAATCGGTTGTCCATTTGTTACTTTGTGTAGGCTGGTGATACCAACCTTTGAAGTTATTACAGACATTTTATCAAAGTAACGCGATTCGATGAAACCTTGGCTTTACGTAAGATACGCGAATTCGTATATTTGCAGAGCACTCGGATTTTGTTACTTGAAAACTTCGAATATTGTGTAACGTTAAGCCTATGCGCACACTGCAAACTGTCGGCCGACTGTTGGCCCAGTGGTTGTATCTTTTTTGACTATCTTAACCTCAATCAAAGTGTTTAGTCAGTCTGATACCGGACAAATACCTGATCGTTGTTACGTGTGTACTTCATCTTCATACAAATGTATCAGCCCAAACGAGCTATCGACCGACTAAAAGTTTGTAGAGGTAGATAGTGTGCGCGTAATCTTTATAAATCAAGATCCTTAGAAGCAACATCTTTGCAGAATTTCAAGAGCCGTGGGTGACATCTGGTTCTACAACTTTTTTCTTCATCCATAAAAGTATTTAGAAAATATAAAAACCTGAGACCTAGTTTAGATATTGGTATAAAGTAAAAGTTTACAAAAGTGGAGCATATTATACAACTTTTGTTACGCGGTGAATAACGCTTAGAAAATGTAGACCATTATTAAGTTCTACAAACAACATGGTATAAGTTTTTTTTTAGCAAACAGTTGTCATTAGTGTTATCAGAGTTTTTGATTAATTTGATATCGTTATACTAGCGTCCTCCTGTGAACTCCTCATCCTAATGAAACTTATACGCGCACCCATTACTTAAATTGAACCAGTGGGTCTTGAGATTCAGTTTCATAAAATAAGATAATAAAGATTATCACAATAAATACCTACCTATATATTGACAACATACCCAAAGTCACTTATCTACCTTCATTTATCAAAAACATTTGTATTTTTTAAGTTTTTTTATAAAAAATAAGCGTGTGTCACTCGCAATACAACTCATTTAAAAACTTTTACAAAAAAAAAATATATAAAAATTCTCGACCCAAACGCGCAAAAATGTCATAGGTGACGATATTTCGTACTTTTAATACTATTCAGATAATTATATAAAAGCAGAAGTTTTAAAATAAATATGCAGAAACAATTTATATTTTCTTTTGTTTTTCATTGAAAAACAACGAGCTCGTACAAACTAGACACGACTATTTGCAGTTAAAGCAAATATTTTTATTTTATCATCAGTATCACGTGCGTTGTTTGTATTTTAAAGTTTGCATACGTTCATAATACGAGTATAAAGTTATAGAGAAATATATTTTGCACCAGATAACATTGAATGTTGTATAAATTAAATTATTAATAAACATACATATTTGTTTGCCCTTTTTATTCATGGAATGATTATTTGAAAAAGAACAGGATATACCTACAGTAGGGTGTCCCAAGCCATAAGGGGGATTTTTTTTTCTCGAATTAAAGTACGCATACCCTCTAATTTTTTTCGTTTTGACCTCATTATCTCCTATAATAAATATTATCTCGATCAGACAGTGGTAACCCGTGCCGACTTAAAGCCAAAGTTTTCACATGAAAAGTACTGACTTACTATGGAGAAATTTAGATCTTAATTATTATTACTAAAAATAAACCTCGAATACATCCAAATAATGTTTTATCTTCTCATATACATTGAAAAATAATTTCATTGTTAAAATTTTCATTTTAAAGTAGTTTTTTTTTACAGTCAGGATAAATTTTCCGATGTTCTAGGACGGTACCTAACAATAATTGTTTTTGTTCCTCATCTACTGTGATTAATCAATAAAAGTCTTGCATGAACTTCACCGATCTTTCGGCCACATCGTTCACTAACTCTCAGTGCTGAAACTTTGGCTTCTTGATACGAAGCATTATTTGACTAGAAGGTAGGACACATATTCATGTAGAAAACTGTCATTAATTTTAAGGCGATCGATCAAAGAACTCGTTTTTTACTGAAATGAAGTTAGAGGTGATTTTGTCATACAACGTACCGTTAAGATCTTCTTTTGAAAAAAAAATAACCAAAGACAAAATAACCCCTGAAAAACGATACATCCAATCGTTTTTCAAGAGTTATTTCCTCTTTGCTCCTCTGAGGCGCGTGCTTTCTGTAACTCGCGCTAACTGTAGGCCGGCTGCTCTCCTGGCTGTCATTTAACATTTTGGACAGTCGTTTCGGGTAGTCAGAAGCCAATAAGTCTGACACTAGTCTTATTAAAGGGTATTGGGTTGCTGGGTAACTGGGTTGAAAAGTCAGATAGGCAGTCGCTCCTTGTAAAACTCTAGTACTCAGCTGAATCCGGCAAGACTGGAAGCCGACCCCAACATAGTGGGAAAAGGCTCGGGACATGATGTGATGATTTATTCTTATTAATCAAAATCAAAATCAAACAAATTACATATCTAAGTTGCTGAAAAAGTCGTGATGGCGTTGCTTAAAAACGTCTTGTGTCTTTTGTCCCTCCAAACTTGATAAAGGTGACGAGTTTCGTCACACAATTAGGCAAAGATTTTGTTGGAATACGCGCCTTTTCCCAGTAGATAATGCATTCGCGAATAGTAAGATTTACGTTTTCATTCACAATTAAATCAATTTCCCGAATAGCACTAAGTACATAGTATACAACAAAGTCGCTTTTTCTGTCCCCGTGTCCCGTTGTAAGCTTACCTAATTCTTCAAAACTACGCAACCGATTTTCATGCGGTTTTCTCTAATAGATAAAGTGATTAAAGAGGAAGGTTTACATGTATAATAACAAACATTAAATAGCGGAGAAATACTGTTATTCCGTGCGAAGCCGGAGCGGGTCGCTAGTTGTACAATGAAACTGCCAGAACTTGACCATTAGACGGAAGTTTTGAGCCCGTCATTTGATGCTTTGGGTCCCCTAATTGAAAATATACCCTTTTTATAACTGCGTAAGTCTAGTGACATGTTGGCTGTTTGAAAACAATGATTCGATCACTAAATAACAAGAAATCACAAGCACATCGACGCGTTAGATCGCGGTAGTCTTAGAGAGCAAGTATGACATACATACAAATGTAAGTCGGCACGGGTTACCGTGGTCCTACCATCATAAAATTTTATTTATAATAGTTTTGGACCAAAAGGAAAAAAATAGGAGGGTATGCGTCAAAAAAAAATGATTTTGATTTTTTTGGGACACCCTAACCTACAGCAGCACGGATACTCATTTAAACTGTAGTAAATTCATCCTTGTGACCGTTTCAGTACCTAAATTTATATAGCAGTAGGATTATGTCTCTGTGATTCCTAATTTTGTTGGACATCTTCACAATGGTCCAATGCATCATCTAGATGTTACCCCGTTAATCATTTCCAGAGACTTGGGCACTAACAAACTGCGGACGTTGCACAAGACGACATTTAAAGGCATGCGCTCACTCGCTGAATTGGACATGTTCGACAACCATGTGGAATATCTGCCAGCTGGCATATTTGATTCCTTAGTCAATTTAAGAATTTTGTAAGTAATACATCACGTAGGAAGTGTAATGAAATCAATATTTTTTGGTTTTCGAAAAAGTCAACGAAACATGTTTTTTTTTCAGACGGCTCCAAAGAAATTACCTGGAAGAAATTGATAGTCACGCATTCAGATCAACGAAGAAACTTTTTCACGTAGACCTATCAAATAACTATTTATATTCCCTTCCAGAAAAATTGTTCGCAAATAATTCATTTTTGGAAACCATCGACATTTCTAATAACCATATTATGTACATGCCTTCAGACAGCTTCGTTGGTCTGGAATCGCTGCAAATATTAGACTTATCAAAAAATAAAATTCAACGAATCGAAAACGGAACCTTTTCATTAAAGACACTTCAGATATTAAAACTGTCTGATAATAAGATATGTAATATAAGTGAAAACGCTTTTGAAAGCCTACAGGCTTTAGAAACTTTATTGTTGGAGCGAAATAAGCTGCAAAGTATTCCAACTCGTCTTTTTCACAATGTGGATTGTTTAACCTTTCTGGATTTATCCAGTAACAATTTGATGAGAGTAAGTTCATGTGATGTTAAGTAATATGATATAGATAATTACTTTAGGTTATTAATAATTCTATTTGAATTATTTCAGTTAACGGGCGTTGAATTTGAAAGATTGAAGCTTTTGCGCACGCTGGATTTGAAGGATAACGCTCTTACCGAACTTCCAGACTTCACGTTTTCGAATAACACAAACTTGGAGAAGCTCGACTTATCAAAAAATAAACTGCGATTTTTAAACGTCACCACATTCCTTGGATTGGAAAACCTCACCTCGCTTTTGTTATCGGAAAATAAATTGTTCGAGGTGCATTTCAAAACCTTTTCAACGTTGAAAAATCTAACGACACTGTAAGTATGAAATAGATAAAACCATAAATCTTAAAAATTGCATAAAGTTTTTTCCAGCTTAATAACATTATTTTTATGTAGGTATATCTTGTCTGCTCGTTATAGACTCATTTTGCGTTTGATTGCAGGCATTTGGATAACAACATGTTTCCTTCATTACCGTCGCGTACATTGGATTACATGCCGAAACTAGCGATCGTTAAGCTATCCGGTAACCCGTGGCACTGCGACTGCCATGCATTGTATATTTCAGCGTAAGTACCTCGCAATTCAAATGCAAATGACATTATCTTCAGATGCAGGTCGCAAAGTCCATTTCCTTCGCGCATATCGCTAATATGCACATGCATTCCGCTGCGCCTTAGGCGAAACCACCTTTAAAATAATATCAAGCAATATGGAGCTTGAAATTGAAATGAATAGAAAAGTCGGAATAAAATCCTGGAAGAAATCGTTACCGAGTTTCAAGAATTGTCTCTATTTACTTTTATATCGCGCTATTCTTGTGAACCAAATAATCACCGCAAGCTATCAACATTGCCATCTCAGTAAAATTAACTATGATAGGTACAATTCACTGCAACCGCACCGTTACACATATGCATCACGCGTTGCCAGCAATAATCAATAGCTTATAGTAATTAGCCAATATGTAACGGATATCGATAAACAAACATCGTTTTCCTCTACAGTTGAATTCAAATCTATCCGGATGTATTACCTTGTGTTATGATGTTAATAGGTAATAATTTTATCAATGAAGAAAACAAATATTTTTAACTTTCACTCTCATATGGTGCTCTCACCAAATACTTAGCAAATAATAATAGGTATTATGGAGTATATGCAGTAATTTTCAAGAATATGCTGCCGAATTTATATTACTTTTTCTCAGTAACCATCATCAGATTTTTCTCTACGATAATACGTTTAAGCTTTTACCAGGAGTCTACGTAATTTTTTGCAACCTTTAGTTTTTACCGTAATTTTTATACACATCAAGCAGTTTTTTTATCATAATAATATGGTATGATTTTACAGAGGATTTAAAAATAACGTTTTCTCCAAATATAAAAGACAAAATTGTAGTAACCAATTTTGATTGTAATTTGATAAAAAAAAAATCGATGAGATTTTCCACAATTGTGCTGCATCTCGGTAGGAATTGGGTGGCATCTCGATTAATACGAAACTTTATATTTACTTTAATCGTAATACAGTGCCTGAAACTCAGATCTCGTCAGAAAATGATCAAACTTGCAATATTGTAGACAGCAGTCTAACAAAACAAATTCCAGTTTGAGGTAATCCACGGAAAAAGATTATCTTATCACTACACTTGTGCAATTATAATACCATATCGGTATTTGCAATCAAATCACAGCGATTATAATACCGATTTTAAATCCTGTACCGACTAGCTTTCACAATTGCAGAAACCTTCCTCTTTAAAATACATACATAACATGAATTATTGTAACATATCCTCCTATATAGTATTCCCATTTGTTCCGAAGGACAATGTGGTAGTTCAAAAAGTGTTAATTGAAATATTATATTTAGTCCATTTTCAAAAGTTGTTTCCACAGTCCATATAAACAAATTCAGGCCTCCAACTTCTATTTATATCTCGGCGATTAATGAACAGAAAACTAATTACAATTTTACATACTAACAAACACCCACGCTAAGCTCTGTCTTGAACAGAAAACATGTAACAATACATTTTAGGAAAAAAATTAACAGCAGTTTGTTTTCAACTAAATGGGCCATGAAAATTATTTTCATCGTGACTAATTAAAGCCTGTGATGAAGTGAAAATTAGCGCACATTAGCTTAGGTGCCATTAGCTAGACCTCATTTACTTTAAATTAGGCATAGTGGTTATAGCACCAGCCTCTCAAATGAGGGCGCAGATTCGATTAGTACTAGTACTAGATAGTACTTACTAGTGTAAGTCTTGAACACCAAAGACTGGAACGGTGAACTGGATTGCAAAAAATGAAGAAAAATATTTCGAAGAAACTCGATCATTAGGTAAAGTTTGAAATAACCAATAAGCCCTGAGCTATCGTGGTGCTTAACGAAGGGGCTCTCTGTGAAAAAGCCTGCAGACATGCTAATGATGAAACGTATGAAGGCTTGTGAACTGACTATGTATTCAAATCGAGTGTACCGCAATCAATACATTTATTGAGAACAATCACCTACTTCTAATTTAGAACTCTGGCTAACCCTATTCAAATATTATTTGAGTTCACGATGTCACTGTCCTTTATTTTCATTCCAGCTGGGTTCGCCTCAACGAGATGAAGATATGGGATTACTCTCCGACTTGCGTGTCGCCCTGGTACCTCGAAGGTCACTTTCTCAAAAAGTTAAAGTTTCCCGAGCTTTGTGCTGGGCAATGGGCGAGTATGGTGAATCTTTCTCCTCGGTTACCAATACAACATTTGCTTGCTTTAAATGTGTCTGTGAATAGAAAACCTCAAGACAGTATGGAACAGAACCATGACGTCACTACCATTGATACTTGGCACTAAATTGGCTTCATCACTTGTTCTCTTTATCTCCATTGTGTGATGTATTTCTGTAACATCTTTTATCTGAATGTGATTATCAGGATTCCAGTGCTTTGTAATAATGTTGTATTAATAAAAATATTGCAATAAATAAACTGATTCTCGAAAGTAAGGTACGCTTTTAATTAAACCGTATGAATGAATACAAAGTGAAATCGCTTTGTATTTCTTACTCATACTTTATAAATAGGATGTGTAACAAAAAATATTATTTTTAACTTCTGTTATTGACTAAACGTCCTCATTTTGGGATTATAATAACCTATTTAACTTTTTTCAGGGAGGCTGGTAAATATTTGTTTAAGGACCTATTCAAAAATAAGTTGATAATAGTAGGTATCTTTCGGAAATTCCGTCTTTACAACATGTCGTATTTAATTTTAAAATTATTAGTACAGTAATAAATCTGTATAACAGATAAGCACTAAAATGTGAGTAATTATCTCAAATCTTAATTTCAGATTACTCTGCGTCATTAAAAGTTATTTGGACATAAAAATATATGAACCGTTTAATTTGATATTTAAAAGTTTACAAGGAAAGTATCGTAAATATGACTTTAACACAGCAGCACAAATTTTTCTTAATAAGAAATCTCAAATTCATCAAATATTACACGTTTAAAAAAAACTTAATTGGACCCCAGTTGGCAATATTTCCTCACATTTAATATGAATTTAGATGTTGGAATAAAACATTATCTCGTCTCGTACTTAATAAAACTTTAGCAATGTTTTACCAGCATTAAAAAATACAACGATATGAGCGTTTACCAAGGTTTATATGGTATGTATGCCTCCGTTCATCCACACCGCATCATAGCTTCAGGGTGCGAACATACAGGCCAGTTTCACGACTTAACTGTTGGAAATATTGGGCGATATAAAGACGAGATTGCCATCGTACATTTCAATTGTTTCACAGTTTCAATTCATCTTCAATTGATGAAGATCGAAGAATTCTAAAAACGCGAAACTAAAGTGGATTGAATAGCGAATCACTTTCTATAAGCTTAACATTTTATAAGGCTCGAAACCATCACCGTTTCGGTAAGCTTAACATTTTGTAAATCTCTCGTTTTCTCTTCATTCGTCCTAAATCTCAGAGGCTTTTCTCGGGATACTCATAAAAAATACTTAACTTCGGACAGCTGCACACCCTCAGACAGAAATCTATTTTAAATCCCTAATTTTAAGTAAATCTTAATTAGAAGAATGTTTTAAAAACGAAGTTTACTCTCAAAGCTACATTTTTAACGTCTCTAATTTTCAATACAGAGCCGAACGCTAGTCGTGACATTCCGAGTTCAAAGTTTGAACTCATGACCTTTCGATCAAGTCAATTATTCTTATAATGAGACGTTATTAGGAAACAGACTGAAGTAAATTTATCGTAATCAGTGTTATTTTACTGTAATGTACATGCTTTTGACTTTTCGTAGGAGGATATAGATTTTTAATCGTCCTATCTATTTATAAACAACTGCTAATAGATCAAAAAATTGTTTATTATGTATTATTTTTATGCATATTTCTAAAAGTAATTATTCTCGATAATACCTAATCGCCAACGTCAGAGTTTACAGATAAGACTTTTCCGTGATAAAAATAACGATAAGTTGTTGAAACAATACAGTGATTAAATCTATTTAAATTATTGCTTATTAGTCACTTTTATATGCAGATAAATGTACCATATGAGCAATTTCATAATATTTTTGCTTGTTATAAAATTGGCCTACTGAGTACACGTGCGCTTCGCACAAACGTCCAAATTCAAGTGCATGTCTGGGGTTCCATATTAATGCACAGAAATACAGTGTTTATGGAGTTTTCTATCATACCTACATAATCATGCGTTTCGCTTATCTATAAAATGACAACCCATAAAATATACAGTTTTTACATAGTGTATGCATCTGAAGACTATTTGACCAGCGTCCCTGTATAATGTTTTCCTTCAACCATTCGTACCAGCCTATTTCTTCAGATTTATCAATAGCTAAGCTTTTGGGCCATTCTGCGTCGAAGAAAAGGTTTCGAAAATCATAAGAAACACTTTTTCAAATTAATGTTTATAAAGAAAAGTACATTTTGTGTGTGTTTAATGATACTGTTATCATTAACATGCTAGTTCCGCGCAGATATCAATCGTCAGATTACTGTAATCATCATCAAATTCATTGATACTTATCAACAATATATTCAGTTCTTTATGAAGTATTTTGGGTATCTGACGTACTTGATAATAAAGTACACAAAGCGGATATTATAGTGCTCAATAATTGTATTTCATATATGTACAGCCACAAGAAAATAAACCAGGATTAGTGAAAGTATTACTCTTTGTGTATTTCTTAAAATATTTAGTGTTAGTGGTTTTTATCGATAAAAGAAAGTGATATCATGGAAACAGTAACATAAGTGAATATTAAACAACGTCACATTTTTAAATTCTTCATATACAAAGTCACAGTGAAACTGAAATGTAATGCAATGGCAAAATTGATAATATTTTTGCTTTTTCTTACAACATACTTCTGCATCAGCCATGGTAAGTCGAAATTGAAAGTAAACTAGGTACTTTTACTAGGGAAGTACTTACTAGTGCCTACATCAAAAATATCTGCATACATGTTTCAGGATGCACGGTGGTCGGTACGAGCTGGCCTAACCCAGTTTCAGGGAGCGTTGTAGATACATATAGAGGCGTTATTCTCGATATAGAAACCAGAGGAATAGATGGTAAGCTACATCATTTTATAGAAAAAATCTTACTCATAGGGATTCGTAGATTTTGAACTGACAAAAGTTTTTCTGAGAGCTTAGATCGTATTGAATGTCATTTTTATGCATACGCCTGCTATAATAATCAACTTTAAATCCAAAGTTTTGAAGGTTACTATGAGTGTGCTTGGCATGCTCGTAGATTCATGGCCAGTTTAACTGTTTACTGATAAAGTCTCTAATAGACTAATCCTGTAAAAGACTAATAATAAAGTTCCTGATAGACTAATCAGGAACTTATCTGATAGATAAATTATAACTTTTACGTTTCACAGGTCTCGAATAGCAATAGGTATCTGGCAAAAATAATAAGCAGCTTTTATCTGGCAGATAGCATTAACTGTAGGGTAACTAACTGGCACTTTATCGGTAACCAATGAAACAGGGCCTTAGTCCTCCGTCCTCTACTGAACATAGGCCTCCCCAATAAGGCCAGCGTGTCACTATTCTCATGTTAATAACCGAATGATCATAATTCCAGGCATAGAGAATGTCAGCTATGGGGCTGCAATCAATTACAGACAGTACGTAGATTTTAACATCATTGATTCACGACTGGTGGCTAGTACTAATCCCCTTTTTGATGAATATGAAGAAAATGAGACAGTGCTTGTAATGCAGGCAGCTGTCACTTTCCGTTGTAGTGATGGGTCGAGCCCTGTTACTTACGTAAGTTATTTTTCATGGTAATAAAATTAGTCGGTAGTTTGGTTTCTAGAGCTATATAATGTAATCTGTAATAGTTATCAAAGACAGAGTTCTACGAGGGATCTCTGCCGGGGAATTACTGCCAAATGACATAGGTACACATATTTTCGCAATGACGACTTATCTAAATGGACAGTCGATTTATTTGCTATCAAACGATAAACTTATTAATTTCGTAAAACAAATACTTATGGTATGATCAATACTGCCATACGTTCTTGAATCGAAATACCTTGCAATACCTTACTAAGATGCAACCTTGTTACAAATCTGAATATCTCACGCATCCGTGGAAATTCATGAAAATTAAATATGTTACAGAATTTTTTCATCAATGTCGTGGACACGAACAACAACGCGCCTCAATTTTGGGATGCGGTCGAACGTCAGCCACGGGACGAATTCGAGTTTACCGTCATAGCCCCATTACCACCAGGGTTTGAAATAACTGGATGCTTGGACGACTTAATTGTTAGAGATATCGACCTTACGACCTCAAGAATTGACTTTGCTATTGAAGACAATGATTACTTTGAGATTGAGTACGGTGGTCTTACTGTTGCAAAGGAGTTCCAGGGCATTCTGAAGACGAAGACACTCATTAGATCAATACCGGAACCTATCACGCTTACTATTTCAGCTACGGTAAGCTTTAAATAGCACTTAATTTTTCAAAAGTCTACATCTTCTTGCAAGACTCGTAGATCATTTTATTTTTAATAAAGTTCAATGACCAGTTTATTACCGTTTATCACCATAACAACCTTACTTTGCAGCTAATTGCTAAACGGTAGATAAATTCATTAAAGTGAAAGCAGAGTCTTACGTCACAAGCGGTATATTGAATCGAATATGTAACTACTAGTAATTTTAAGAAATCTTGGGTTCCATCCCCAAAGTCTAAAACATATAGTCTAAGCCATACTAGTTAAATTGTTAAATAAATAACATTGACAGGACGTTGATGACACTGGAGATCCTCCGATTACTACCAAAGGAAAAATTACAATAATTGGTGACAGAGAATTTGAAATGCCTGAAGAGCCTGTTTTCACGAAGGCTTTTTATCTCGCCGACTACACGGAGGACAATCGAGTGGTTCTTGAAGAAACTATTTCTCTACGAAGCGGATATCACTCAGATGTGGATTTTAGTATAGAAGGAGGTAACTATTGACTGACGCAAACTTAGCGCTTTGAGTATTAACTGCTAAGTAGCTTCAGTATTTGGTAACTACATCAGTATTTCCGATCCAATATTTGTGCAACTAAGCGTTGTGATATAAACTGAGTTGCTCCGGGTGTAAGTTTGACACAAGAATGCAGCTCATACTATAATCATTTATGTACACTAGTAGAACTTTCAAAGTCCTCTTTTAGCGATATTGTTGTAAGTTAGACAATTTTGTGATGATTAATTGTATTTTTTTAACATTAAAAACCTATTTAATTGCACTTTCGCAGAATTTAAGAACAATTTTGAGATCATTACGAATCCACAATACGAGAATCAGATGTCCATCGGTGTGACCATTCCTTTGACGGGCGATGTTCTTGATCAACCAAATGTTCTGCTAGCCGTGAAAGCCAACAGGGAGCACACAAGTGGAGCCTCGGCAACTGTCATTGTACGACTGCCACAAGGTAAACTACATATAGACTTTTATTTTCTTCTAATATCCATAGTTTAGGTGCATACTGGTTAGTCAGCGGACATTTTTTTGTCATTGAAAATTGTTATTTTCATTTTTTAAATCAATCAAACACGCTAGACAATTTATAATCAAGCATAAGTTTAACAGTATCTGAAAGTAAAAGGTAACTTAATCGAAGTAATTTCATCTAATTTACTGTTTCAAATAATACGCGTATGAATGCTTATCAAACGCCATATTTTTCAGGGATCCCGCTGGAATTTGAAAGAGCTCATTACGAGGGAACGATCGAAAACAATATCCTTGATGTTCCACCACTCATTTTAACTCAAGGATACGAGGGCACAGTTGTATCTGCAAACGTCGTAAGTGGTAAGTTTAATAAAACAACTACAAAATATAACAAGTTTTATAGTTTAACAGAATTTTCAGATGAAAAATCGCAGTATAACAAAAAGTCAGTAACTGAAAATGTAAGCGAAGTATTTTTCACCGAGCTTTTTTAAAGTCAGCAAGAATATTTAATCCAGTTAAAGCAGATCCGGTTAAACCATATTTAACCGCTGCACGGAAAATAAGAAAGTTAAACATCGCGTCTGTTAGCACAGGTTGTTGCCATCTTAACGTTAATATTTTGTATGATTTTTCCAGATTACACATCGAATTTCAACGCAGTTGTTCAAGGAAATACAATCACGTTATCAATGACTCCATTGGCAGAAAGTATTATAAACGAGAATAGTTTCATTTATCTCCAAATAGTGGCTTCTACTGACCGTAGTATAACAACGACTGTCGTCACCTTGGAAATAATAAAGGATGATAACATAACCCCGGTATTCAATCAACCCATATACACAGGATCTTATAACCCCGGAGCTGATTTGTCCATCGAACAAATCTCATTTACACAGGGATATGATGGAATCGACTCACTGGAGTTATTTGGAGGTAAATAACTCAAGTTTATTTTTGCACACGAAATAAACGAATAATGAAATAAAAGAAACTAATTAAACTTAATTTTAACTTACTGGATATAAGGAAAAAGTTTTGTTGAAATCTCAAGTACAATATTTTTAATGGTAACCAAAGGTAAAAAACATATTTTGTATGCTCCTAATAAATGGCATATTCTTTTATTTGTAGACAATTCAAACTACTTCACCCCGACGCGAGTAGGTGCGTCTGTAAGAATTACGGTGTCCACAATTCCACCTGCACTGTACAGCTTGGGACGCATCGTGTTGTCCTTAGAAGCCACAAAACCGAGAACAGTGGGTGCCAGCGCTACTCTCATCATCAACTTACCAGGAGGTAAGTAACTATATTACATTTTAACTACCACAATGTATTATGCCGATGTACTACTTATCACCGTTTGCCTTTGAAGCCCGCTTTCTGTACACAAGTATAGGATCCGGGCATCAAATTACAGCGGTAATATTTTGATGTTTACAACTCTTTCACACTAGCGGATTTAATCTCTGTTTTTCTGGAAACAATTGACATAACTACCGGTTCAAACGATGGCACGTGACAATAAACTGAGCGGAAAATCTGCTGGTGTGAAAGCGTTTTTTTAAATGAAGCTTTTGTAAAGAAACGGCTAAGTATGCGCAAGCAAAATGAATCGTGTCTTATTTATAGGAACCAGGTTACTTACGATGTTTTAATACCAACCGAATTATAACTTTAAATATGATGTAGGCTTCAAAACTTGTGTGGTCTTTACAGAGATATCATATATATTGTACAAGAGAGTGCACTTAACGATATTCTTATCTCGATGTAAGGCCACATTTGAATAAATCAGCCGATGACAAATCAATGTTAAATATTATCATTGTCTTCGTAATAATAATGATAGCGATTTTATTTAGAACATTTTTGTTTTTGAAGGCATTTCATAGTTATGAAAAAGTGACTGGTTAAACGTTTTGAAACTTATCATTGGATTGAATTTCCGGCAGGCACTGTTCAATTTGCTTTACAAGCACAATTTATAGAGAAACTGTTTTCCTTTTCAATCAATCTTCTCAAATGACAGATTTATCTTAATCCGTCTAGAATAAAATATTCGTCATAATAGTTGCTTCTAAATGTAAAATATGATTTATTATTAAATAAGTATAGTTGAAGTTAGGTATGTTTTTATACAACGAAAACCACAGTAATTGTTTTATACGAGCAAATTACGGTAAGTTGGGTTTTTAACATTGTATCCTGCACCTAAATCTTTCTTCCAACCCTACTTTATGTATTTTACTATTTCTTATAAATCTCCACTTGGCTTAGTTTATTCTACTCCTAAGCGGATTTATGGGGTATCTTCCCTTTACTTTTTCCTTTCCTTACCTATTACAGCTAGAGAATTGGGATTCGAATCATCTACTTATAGAGGCAGTTTGCAGAATAATGTGCTTACTCTTGATCCCATTCCGTTAACGCTTGGATATGATGAAAACATTGATTTTTCTATCACTGGAGGTGAGTTTACTTTTTTAATTTATGCTTTATTTTATTACGATTGCTCTGATGCTCATTTTATGTAATTTTCTTTGATAAATACTATACGATTAATATTTTTAGATTATGCAAGTAACTTCAGAGTATCAAAGGAAGAAAATCGGGCTATCATTCGTTTGGAAACACCGATACCGAACGAGGTTATATTAGAAAACAATATCGTAATGTTGACGCTCGCCGCATCTGGTCTTAACGCTGTAACGACCACCACAAGTGTACTCCTGGATATAATAAAGGATGACACAACGACACCTGTATTCAGTCGTAATATTTACTACGGCACATACTTGGGATCCAACATTAATATCGACGATATTATCTTGACACAGGGCTATGATAGTAGCGTTACCTTCAGGCTTGATGGTGGTAAGTTCATAAACGCAAGCTTCAAAATATTCTTGTGCTTACTTGACTTTTAATGAAAATATTTTCACAGATCACGCACAATACTTCGACGTATCAAACACCGGAAACAGAGTCGAGATAGTTCAGCTATCTCCCATTCCTGAGGGCGTTATTCACGATGAGAAGGTTTTGGTTTTCAACGTTTTAGCTTTAAAAGCACTTACTGTTGGCGCGAACGCGGCTGTTTCAATTAGTTTCCCGTCAGGTGAGTAAGCTGTATAGATGAAAAATGTTTCTATTTACTCAGCTAAATATTTAGTAAATAAAGCAAGCGCTGGCAGCCCAGTTATTCCTCGAAATAATAAAACTGGAATGAGTATAAACACGGAATCTGTGAGCGTAAACGTAGATAAAATATTTAACGGTTTCATAAGCATTTTATCTATTTTTCTAAATATCTAATAGGCGCAAAACTTAGTTTTTTAATTAACTTTCCATAATTCATATAGGGGTAGGTATATATAATCTTGTTTATTTATACCGACACATTCACATGAAAAATAATCAAAATACTTTAACTTGATAAGTGTAATATTTCCGACGACCGTAGTAACAGAAAACAATAAAGCATTTATCATTGTCAAGTAGGTACAATAAAAACTAACACAACAGAACGAAGATTTCCCACAAACCAACATAAGCCACAGGAAAAAACTCATAATGGATTGAACGACAGGGAAATCTTCAATCCAAGTTTTGCTTGGATGTTTAACTTTCCGGGTCAAATACCTTCATAATTATTATTTACGGTAACATCCAAACGTGGGTGTGCATAATAAGATAAAACGGAATAGAAAAGGGCTCAAACCGTTGAACATAGCTTTATCTGAAAGCGGTTATATCGAATCAATAAACTTTATTCTAATAGCTTTTGTTAATTGTTTAACCATGATCAGCCTTTTAATAAAACGTGGAACTTTTTATCCGCTTGTATGTTAAGTGACACTACAAATATGTTTCAGATTTGACAGACCCTGTTGTTATGAGGTTTGCGCAGAATACTTACACCGCCACAATCGACAACAATGGACTGACGGCTGACCATATTGTTCTCAGCACGGGATATGCACCAGGAACTGAGTTTGTACATACCGGAGGTATACAATTACGCAGTATCTATAGACATAATTATTGATTCGCAAAATAACTACCACTACTGATCTACCTCTTATTATTTCAGACTATTCAAGCTATTTCTCTATAACGCCAAATGAGAACAGAGTAACATTATCGCTGCTCAATCCTCTACCAACTGACGTTATACCAAACTCATTCGTAGTATTGGAAATAGCGGCAACCAGAGAGAGGGCTGTATCTGCCTCAACCAGTATAGTCGTTGATATAATTCAAGAAGAAATTGTTCCGCCAAAATTCACCCAGCCATTCTATAGAGGTGTTTATGATCCTGAATCGGGTTTGCAGTTTAACGAAGTAATTTCCTTATTGTACGGTCACGACGACACCGTAGATTTCCATCTAGACGGAGGTAATCTCGAAAACAATTATGTAACCTGTTTCAATTTTACCATCTTATTAAAATTATACCATGTTGTTAAACTTGCGTTCTATTTCAGAGTTCTCATCACTGTTTAGGTTGGTTGAGTTGGACAGTAAATCTCGGAGCATAGAGGTTTTGGCTCCGATATCGGAAGAGGTATTAAAAGATAATAGTCACTTGTTATTCACTGTTGTGGCGACGAAGCCGGGATCATACACTGCACGTGCGACAATATCTATCGATATTGTGAAAGGTACGTACTTTGTCATAAGTTACTTAAATTTTTACGGTGCTATGTAGTGTTTTGCTAAATGGTGAGCAAATAATTTTAAACTTAGTTGTCACTGCAAACAGAGTTTTTTTTTGTAATGTTTTCTTCAAGTAATATCCTGGATGATGTAGAACGAATTTGGCTCGAATTGCCACAACAATCTTAATTACATATTTTCCTTAACCTTTAACCAAAACCTATTTTAACACAAACAGAATACTAACAGATTTAAATAATAAAAAAAGAAAAGAAAAGCCCCAATAGCATGCCTTCCTATTTGCATGCCTCGCCGACCACGTCCGTAAGATTACCTACTAGGTCCTATTCACGTTGTGCATACGCTTCGATTGGTCTATATTCTTCAATCAAATACTGCTTGTACCGCCAGTAGGTACATACCGACAAAATAATCCTTACATACATGTCGGTGTCATTACACGAAGTTTTATAAATAGCTTATTATAATATCATGTCCCGTATTATAATACGTGATAGTGATCCAGATTCTAGTGCGAGAGAGACAACCCTATACGTAGTGTAAAGGGTTCCCGTTTCTCATTGATAATGACGTGTAATACGACCCTTACGCAAAGGAGTCGACTGTTATCTAGTCGAAATATTATGTTAATGCATAAATTATTCCTCAAATACGTTTCTCGTTCCGTATCAATTGATTGATCTAGGCTTCACATTATGCTTATCTTAATATAGATTCCATGTCTTCCCAATTCCTTATCTAAAATCACAAACCCTAACCGTAGATGGATTACGTGTGTTGTAGGTATTCCACATCATTATCTCATGTAGTTACCACCGTCTAAAGTATAGGAAACGGATTTACCAAATCCCTGTATCAAGCATTGTGCTCTCATACAGTAATCCACGTTGCTTGGAATATTCTCCGACGTAACTGAGCTTTGTGTAAACAGGGTTAATGTGAAGCCTATATTTTTTTATAGAAAGTTCTCACAACTAGTCTGAAGATACCTACTTCGACTTACGTAGTTCAGTGACAAATCATACACCTTCTGTCAGAGCAAAAATATATTTATTGGGAGCGAACGGATAATGCATAGGTATTAATATTTTTAATGCATTTTAATAACCTGAAATTGTATTAAGTGAAGTTGGACTTTATTTTTTGATATGTTAAACATAATCGAAAAATAAAAACATAACATACCTACATAATTTTTCACAAATGCTTATGATGTAATGTAAAAACCACGTCATTCAAAGTTAGTGAAGCGTATCGCCAGCGAAGGCATAGAAAACGTCGTTTGTATAGCCGTCAAGTCTCATCTCGTTGAACATCAGGCCTTCTTCATGTTCACTAATATGTCTACTGAAAATGCAGCGCATAACGGGAAAATTCTAAACAAATAACGTAATATTAAACTTTCAGTAAACATGGTTGTTTATTTTTGAGAATCATATCTTGATTTGTATGACAATGGAGACTTAACTTTTGTTAGTAGGTATCGCAGAGACATAGAAAATAATTGAAGCTGGAGACTGAAACCTGAATAAAAACTTATTTTATTTCACAGAAAGCCCACAAGGCCCCACTCTTGAATTCGATCGAGTGACATACCTCGGCACTATACAGAATGACGTGGCACAAGTTGGACCGATTACTATCATCCAAGGGTTCACTGATGACGTCACACTTGCTTTGTACGGAGGTAACTTCCCGAGCTCAATCACTCTGTATACTAACCATAAAGCCTTTGATAGTGTATGGCGGCCGAGTATTTAACAAGTTCATCAATTTCAGATCTGGCGGTCTACTTCACCACTCGGAGGGAGGCTTCTGTAGTCACAGTCACGATGGTGACGCCCATTCCGACAGAACTGATACCAGATAACCGTATAGTAGTGCTGGAAATACGAGCGTCATCACCACAAGCGAACACCGCTTTCGCCACCATAGTACTCGAAGCTATTCTCGAGGACGACACTCCCCCAACGATTCAGCTAGCGTTCGACGCGCCGTTCTACACAGGATCGTACAACACGATTGATGGTCTACGTCTTGACACGTCCATCGCTTTAGCCGGAGGGCATGACGCCAACACTCAGTTCGGCCTCCAAGGAGGTGAGAACCGGTTATGTAATCAGTCTGCAGATAATGTTTCTTAAAACACTCTCCTATATCTCTGCCTTTTCTTTTACTACAGAAAACTCTCAGTGGTTCAGCGTAAGCCCAGGTTCGAATACCGTCACTATTGTGGTGTCCAGTGCGATCCCGGAGGCCGTGCTAGCAAGCAATCGGAAATTCGTCTTCCTCATCACAGCGCAGAGACCGGGAGCTCTCTCAGCGCAAGCGACGATTGTCATATCTCTCACTGCGGACGGTAGGTGGTTTTTTCCAAATAGTGGTGCTTAAATTAATTTTCTTAGCCTCACACGAGTCCGCCTTACATGGAAAAAAAAATTAAATTATAAATTTAAAAAAACCCCCGACCCAAAAAAAGTATGCAATAATTATGACAAAAGGTTAAAAACGCTAAACCCTATAAAAAGCAAAAAATAACTTTTAACACTACGTAAACTAAATTTTGTCGTGTCGGGGGACCGCTCTAATTCATTACTTTAGATACGTGTTTTTTTTAAAACGAATGTTGTAATCAGGTAGGTATCATTTGCTTTATGTAAGTATTTATGAAGGTAAAAAGCGGTCCCCCGACACGTCAAAATTTAGTTTACGTAGTGTTAAAAGTTATTTTTTGCTTTTTATAGGGTTTAGCGTTTTTAACCTTTTGTCATAATTATTGCATACTTTTTTTGGGTCGGGGGTTTTTTTAAATTTATAATTTAATTTTATTTCATGCTTTTTAAAGGAGCTCCTTAATTTTTCCTTCTTTTATTTAATTTATTTTATCTTAAGATGGGGTCGCTATATGCGATCTCGGCCAAAGGAAGCTGCTTAACAATCCTCATGACAAACTGGCTCTGGGAGAATTGCACAGATTGAGAAACAATAAAGATTAACCGTTGGACATTCTAGATTTTCAGCAAAAATATAAATCGGTTTATCCGTTTCATTCCGGCATTCCAGGGTTTCATCCGTCACATCCCATTTGCAGCATTAGGTTCTCGTCAATCAGAAACATGAAGAGAACTCGTCAAGACAAATTCAACGAGCCCAAACTCGATGGGTTTTCTAAAAGGCAGTTCAGGGTTACGTCTCCTACCTTCGTGCCCTACCAGCAGACCAGCTCAGTGGTTCCAAAAGACATTAGTGTTTCAAATTTCAGATCCCACATATACTTGCAAGTAAACTGAGCGTGTAACATTCCTATCACATCTAGCAAACGAGCTGATGACCTTGAAGACCTGAACCGATTTCCACCAAACATAGCTAAGAACACTCCCGACTGACATACCTTTTAAACAAAAAAAACCGCATTACAATCGGATCATCCGTTTGGGAGCTACGATGCCACATACACACACACACACACACACACACACACAGACACGTCAAACTTATAACACCCCGTCGTTTTTGCGTCGGGGGTTAATAAACTACGGCAACCCTAAATATTTACTTTGTTTCACAGAAAGCCCACAAGGCCCCACTCTTGGATTCGATCGAGTGACATACCTCGGCACTATACAGAATGACGTGGCACAAGTTGGACCGATTACTATCATCCAAGGGTTCACTGATGACGTCACACTCGCTTTGTACGGAGGTAAATTCCCGAGCTCAATCACTCTGCACGAACCGTAAAGCCTTTGATAGTGTATGGTGGCCGAGTAGTTAACAAGTTCATCAATTTCAGATCTGGCGGTCTACTTCACCACTCGGAGGGAGGCTTCTGTAGTCACAGTCACGATGGTGACGCCCATTCCGACAGAACTGATACCAGATAACCGTATAGTAGTGCTGGAAATACGAGCGTCATCACCACAAGCGAACACCGCTTTCGCCACCATAGTACTCGAAGCTATTCTCGAGGACGACACTCCCCCAACGATTCAGCTAGCGTTCGACGCGCCGTTCTACACAGGATCGTACAACACGATTGATGGTCTACGTCTTGACACGTCCATCGCTTTAGCCGGAGGGCATGACGCCAACACTCAGTTCGGCCTCCAAGGAGGTGAGAACCGGTTATGTAATCAGTCTGCAGATAATGTTTCTTAAAACACTCTCCTATATCTCTGCCTTTTCTTTTACTACAGAAAACTCTCAGTGGTTCAGCGTAAGCCCAGGTTCGAATACCGTCACTATTGTGGTGTCCAGTGCGATCCCGGAGGCCGTGCTAGCAAGCAATCGGAAATTCGTCTTCGTCATCACAGCGCAGACACCGGGAGCTCTCTCAGCGCAAGCGACGATTGTCATATCTCTCACTGCGGACGGTAGGTGGACTTTTCCAAATAGTGGTGCTTAAATTAATTTTCTTAGCCTCACACGAGTCCGCCTTACATGGAAAAATAAACTACGGCAACCCTAAATATTTACTTTGTTTCACAGAAAGCCCACAAGGCCCCACTCTTGGATTCGATCGAGTGACATACCTCGGCACTATACAGAATGACGTGGCACAAGTTGGACCGATTACTATCATCCAAGGGTTCACTGATGACGTCACACTCGCTTTATACGGAGGTAAATTCCCGAGCTCAATCACTCTGCACGAACCGTAAAGCCTTTGATAGTGTAAGGTGGCCGAGTAGTTAACAAGTTCATCAATTTCAGATCTGGCGGTCTACTTCACCACTCGGAGGGAGGCTTCTGTAGTCACAGTCACGATGGTGACGCCCATTCCGACAGAACTGATACCAGATAACCGTATAGTAGTGCTGGAAATACGAGCGTCATCACCCCAAGCGAACACCGCTTTCGCCACCATAGTACTCGAAGCTATTCTCGAGGACGACACTCCCCCAACGATTCAGCTAGCGTTCGACGCGCCGTTCTACACAGGATCGTACAACACGATTGATGGTCTACGTCTTGACACGTCCATCGCTTTAGCCGGAGGGCATGACGCCAACACTCAGTTCGGCCTCCAAGGAGGTGAGAACCGGTTATGTAATCAGTCTGCAGATAATGTTTCTTAAAACACTCTCCTATATCTCTGCCTTTTCTTTTACTACAGAAAACTCTCAGTGGTTCAGCGTAAGCGCAGGTTCGAATTCCGTCACTATTGTGGTGTCCAGTGCGATCCCGGAGGCCGTGCTAGCAAGTAATCGGAAATTCGTCTTCCTCATCACAGCGCAGAGACCGGGAGCTCTCTCAGCGCAAGCGACGATTGTCATATCTCTCACTGCGGACGGTAGGTGGTTTTTTCCAAATAGTGGTGCTTAAATTAATTTTCTTAGCCTCACACGAGTCCGCCTTACATGGAAAAATAAACTACGGCAACCCTAAATATTTACTTTGTTTCACAGAAAGCCCACAAGGCCCCACTCTTGGATTCGATCGAGTGACATACCTCGGCACTATACAGAATGACGTGGCACAAGTTGGACCGATTACTATCATCCAAGGGTTCACTGATGACGTCACACTCGCTTTGTACGGAGGTAAATTCCCGAGCTCAATCACTCTGCACGAACCGTAAAGCCTTTGATAGTGTATGGTGGCCGAGTAGTTAACAAGTTCATCAATTTCAGATCTGGCGGTCTACTTCACCACTCGGAGGGAGGCTTCTGTAGTCACAGTCACGATGGTGACGCCCATTCCGACAGAACTGATACCAGATAACCGTATAGTAGTGCTGGAAATACGAGCGTCATCACCACAAGCGAACACCGCTTTCGCCACCATAGTACTCGAAGCTATTCTCGAGGACGACACTCCCCCAACGATTCAGCTAGCGTTCGACGCGCCGTTCTACACAGGATCGTACAACACGATTGATGGTCTACGTCTTGACACGTCCATCGCTTTAGCCGGAGGGCATGACGCCAACACTCAGTTCGGCCTCCAAGGAGGTGAGAACCGGTTATGTAATCAGTCTGCAGATAATGTTTCTTAAAACACTCTCCTATATCTCTGCCTTTTCTTTTACTACAGAAAACTCTCAGTGGTTCAGCGTAAGCCCAGGTTCGAATACCGTCACTATTGTGGTGTCCAGTGCGATCCCGGAGGCCGTGCTAGCAAGCAATCGGAAATTCGTCTTCGTCATCACAGCGCAGACACCGGGAGCTCTCTCAGCGCAAGCGACGATTGTCATATCTCTCACTGCGGACGGTAGGTGGACTTTTCCAAATAGTGGTGCTTAAATTAATTTTCTTAGCCTCACACGAGTCCGCCTTACATGGAAAAATAAACTACGGCAACCCTAAATATTTACTTTGTTTCACAGAAAGCCCACAAGGCCCCACTCTTGGATTCGATCGAGTGACATACCTCGGCACTATACAGAATGACGTGGCACAAGTTGGACCGATTACTATCATCCAAGGGTTCACTGATGACGTCACACTCGCTTTATACGGAGGTAAATTCCCGAGCTCAATCACTCTGCACGAACCGTAAAGCCTTTGATAGTGTAAGGTGGCCGAGTAGTTAACAAGTTCATCAATTTCAGATCTGGCGGTCTACTTCACCACTCGGAGGGAGGCTTCTGTAGTCACAGTCACGATGGTGACGCCCATTCCGACAGAACTGATACCAGATAACCGTATAGTAGTGCTGGAAATACGAGCGTCATCACCCCAAGCGAACACCGCTTTCGCCACCATAGTACTCGAAGCTATTCTCGAGGACGACACTCCCCCAACGATTCAGCTAGCGTTCGACGCGCCGTTCTACACAGGATCGTACAACACGATTGATGGCCTACGTCTTGACACGTCCATCGCTTTAGCCGGAGGGCATGACGCCAACACTCAGTTCGGCCTCCAAGGAGGTGAGAACCGGTTATGTAATCAGTCTGCAGATAATGTTTCTTAAAACACTCTCCTATATCTCTGCCTTTTCTTTTACTACAGAAAACTCTCAGTGGTTCAGCGTAAGCGCAGGTTCGAATTCCGTCACTATTGTGGTGTCCAGTGCGATCCCGGAGGCCGTGCTAGCAAGTAATCGGAAATTCGTCTTCCTCATCACAGCGCAGAGACCGGGAGCTCTCTCAGCGCAAGCGACGATTGTCATATCTCTCACTGCGGACGGTAGGTGGTTTTTTCCAAATAGTGGTGCTTAAATTAATTTTCTTAGCCTCACACGAGTCCGCCTTACATGGAAAAATAAACTACGGCAACCCTAAATATTTACTTTGTTTCACAGAAAGCCCACAAGGCCCCACTCTTGGATTCGATCGAGTGACATACCTCGGCACTATACAGAATGACGTGGCACAAGTTGGACCGATTACTATCATCCAAGGGTTCACTGATGACGTCACACTCGCTTTGTACGGAGGTAAATTCCCGAGCTCAATCACTCTGCACGAACCGTAAAGCCTTTGATAGTGTATGGTGGCCGAG
This sequence comes from Helicoverpa zea x Helicoverpa armigera, assembly GCA_033682625.1. Classification (NCBI taxonomy): domain Eukaryota; kingdom Metazoa; phylum Arthropoda; class Insecta; order Lepidoptera; family Noctuidae; genus Helicoverpa; species Helicoverpa zea x Helicoverpa armigera. The sequence continues at coordinate 6,893,012 of JAWIIS010000032.1, forward strand.
TAGTTAACAAGTTCATCAATTTCAGATCTGGCGGTCTACTTCACCACTCGGAGGGAGGCTTCTGTAGTCACAGTCACGATGGTGACGCCCATTCCGACAGAACTGATACCAGATAACCGTATAGTAGTGCTGGAAATACGAGCGTCATCACCACAAGCGAACACCGCTTTCGCCACCATAGTACTCGAAGCTATTCTCGAGGACGACACTCCCCCAACGATTCAGCTAGCGTTCGACGCGCCGTTCTACACAGGATCGTACAACACGATTGATGGTCTACGTCTTGACACGTCCATCGCTTTAGCCGGAGGGCATGACGCCAATACTCAGTTCGGCCTCCAAGGAGGTGAGAACCGGTTATGTAATCAGTCTGCAGATAATGTTTCTTAAAACACTCTCCTATATCTCTGCCTTTTCTTTTACTACAGAAAACTCTCAGTGGTTCAGCGTAAGCGCAGGTTCGAATTCCGTCACTATTGTGGTGTCCAGTGCGATCCCGGAGGCCGTGCTAGCAAGCAATCGGAAATTCGTCTTCCTCATCACAGCGCAGAGACCGGGAGCTCTCTCAGCGCAAGCGACGATTGTCATATCTCTCACTGCGGACGGTAGGTGGTTTTTTCCAAATAGTGGTGCTTAAATTAATTTTCTTAGCCTCACACGAGTCCGCCTTACATGGAAAAATAAACTACGGCAACCCTAAATATTTACTTTGTTTCACAGAAAGCCCACAAGGCCCCACTCTTGGATTCGATCGAGTGACATACCTCGGCACTATACAGAATGACGTGGCACAAGTTGGACCGATTACTATCATCCAAGGGTTCACTGATGACGTCACACTCGCTTTGTACGGAGGTAAATTCCCGAGCTCAATCACTCTGCACGAACCGTAAAGCCTTTGATAGTGTATGGTGGCCGAGTAGTTAACAAGTTCATCAATTTCAGATCTGGCGGTCTACTTCACCACTCGGAGGGAGGCTTCTGTAGTCACAGTCACGATGGTGACGCCCATTCCGACAGAACTGATACCAGATAACCGTATAGTAGTGCTGGAAATACGAGCGTCATCACCACAAGCGAACACCGCTTTCGCCACCATAGTACTCGAAGCTATTCTCGAGGACGACACTCCCCCAACGATTCAGCTAGCGTTCGACGCGCCGTTCTACACAGGATCGTACAACACGATTGATGGTCTACGTCTTGACACGTCCATCGCTTTAGCCGGAGGGCATGACGCCAACACTCAGTTCGGCCTCCAAGGAGGTGAGAACCGGTTATGTAATCAGTCTGCAGATAATGTTTCTTAAAACACTCTCCTATATCTCTGCCTTTTCTTTTACTACAGAAAACTCTCAGTGGTTCAGCGTAAGCCCAGGTTCGAATACCGTCACTATTGTGGTGTCCAGTGCGATCCCGGAGGCCGTGCTAGCAAGCAATCGGAAATTCGTCTTCGTCATCACAGCGCAGACACCGGGAGCTCTCTCAGCGCAAGCGACGATTGTCATATCTCTCACTGCGGACGGTAGGTGGACTTTTCCAAATAGTGGTGCTTAAATTAATTTTCTTAGCCTCACACGAGTCCGCCTTACATGGAAAAATAAACTACGGCAACCCTAAATATTTACTTTGTTTCACAGAAAGCCCACAAGGCCCCACTCTTGGATTCGATCGAGTGACATACCTCGGCACTATACAGAATGACGTGGCACAAGTTGGACCGATTACTATCATCCAAGGGTTCACTGATGACGTCACACTCGCTTTATACGGAGGTAAATTCCCGAGCTCAATCACTCTGCACGAACCGTAAAGCCTTTGATAGTGTAAGGTGGCCGAGTAGTTAACAAGTTCATCAATTTCAGATCTGGCTGTCTACTTCACCACTCGGAGGGAGGCTTCTGTAGTCACAGTCACGATGGTGACGCCCATTCCGACAGAACTGATACCAGATAACCGTATAGTAGTGCTGGAAATACGAGCGTCATCACCCCAAGCGAACACCGCTTTCGCCACCATAGTACTCGAAGCTATTCTCGAGGACGACACTCCCCCAACGATTCAGCTAGCGTTCGACGCGCCGTTCTACACAGGATCGTACAACACGATTGATGGCCTACGTCTTGACACGTCCATCGCTTTAGCCGGAGGGCATGACGCCAACACTCAGTTCGGCCTCCAAGGAGGTGAGAACCGGTTATGTAATCAGTCTGCAGATAATGTTTCTTAAAACACTCTCCTATATCTCTGCCTTTTCTTTTACTACAGAAAACTCTCAGTGGTTCAGCGTAAGCGCAGGTTCGAATTCCGTCACTATTGTGGTGTCCAGTGCGATCCCGGAGGCCGTGCTAGCAAGTAATCGGAAATTCGTCTTCCTCATCACAGCGCAGAGACCGGGAGCTCTCTCAGCGCAAGCGACGATTGTCATATCTCTCACTGCGGACGGTAGGTGGTTTTTTCCAAATAGTGGTGCTTAAATTAATTTTCTTAGCCTCACACGAGTCCGCCTTACATGGAAAAATAAACTACGGCAACCCTAAATATTTACTTTGTTTCACAGAAAGCCCACAAGGCCCCACTCTTGGATTCGATCGAGTGACATACCTCGGCACTATACAGAATGACGTGGCACAAGTTGGACCGATTACTATCATCCAAGGGTTCACTGATGACGTCACACTCGCTTTGTACGGAGGTAAATTCCCGAGCTCAATCACTCTGCACGAACCGTAAAGCCTTTGATAGTGTATGGTGGCCGAGTAGTTAACAAGTTCATCAATTTCAGATCTGGCGGTCTACTTCACCACTCGGAGGGAGGCTTCTGTAGTCACAGTCACGATGGTGACGCCCATTCCGACAGAACTGATACCAGATAACCGTATAGTAGTGCTGGAAATACGAGCGTCATCACCACAAGCGAACACCGCTTTCGCCACCATAGTACTCGAAGCTATTCTCGAGGACGACACTCCCCCAACGATTCAGCTAGCGTTCGACGCGCCGTTCTACACAGGATCGTACAACACGATTGATGGTCTACGTCTTGACACGTCCATCGCTTTAGCCGGAGGGCATGACGCCAACACTCAGTTCGGCCTCCAAGGAGGTGAGAACCGGTTATGTAATCAGTCTGCAGATAATGTTTCTTAAAACACTCTCCTATATCTCTGCCTTTTCTTTTACTACAGAAAACTCTCAGTGGTTCAGCGTAAGCCCAGGTTCGAATACCGTCACTATTGTGGTGTCCAGTGCGATCCCGGAGGCCGTGCTAGCAAGCAATCGGAAATTCGTCTTCGTCATCACAGCGCAGACACCGGGAGCTCTCTCAGCGCAAGCGACGATTGTCATATCTCTCACTGCGGACGGTAGGTGGACTTTTCCAAATAGTGGTGCTTAAATTAATTTTCTTAGCCTCACACGAGTCCGCCTTACATGGAAAAATAAACTACGGCAACCCTAAATATTTACTTTGTTTCACAGAAAGCCCACAAGGCCCCACTCTTGGATTCGATCGAGTGACATACCTCGGCACTATACAGAATGACGTGGCACAAGTTGGACCGATTACTATCATCCAAGGGTTCACTGATGACGTCACACTCGCTTTATACGGAGGTAAATTCCCGAGCTCAATCACTCTGCACGAACCGTAAAGCCTTTGATAGTGTAAGGTGGCCGAGTAGTTAACAAGTTCATCAATTTCAGATCTGGCGGTCTACTTCACCACTCGGAGGGAGGCTTCTGTAGTCACAGTCACGATGGTGACGCCCATTCCGACAGAACTGATACCAGATAACCGTATAGTAGTGCTGGAAATACGAGCGTCATCACCACAAGCGAACACCGCTTTCGCCACCATAGTACTCGAAGCTATTCTCGAGGACGACACTCCCCCAACGATTCAGCTAGCTTTCGACGCGCCGTTCTACACAGGATCGTACAACACGATTGATGGTCTACGTCTTGACACGTCCATCGCTTTAGCCGGAGGGCATGACGCCAACACTCAGTTCGGCCTCCAAGGAGGTGAGAACCGGTTATGTAATCAGTCTGCAGATAATGTTTCTTAAAACACTCTCCTATATCTCTGCCTTTTCTTTTACTACAGAAAACTCTCAGTGGTTCAGCGTAAGCGCAGGTTCGAATTCCGTCACTATTGTGGTGTCCAGTGCGATCCCGGAGGCCGTGCTAGCAAGTAATCGGAAATTCGTCTTCCTCATCACAGCGCAGAGACCGGGAGCTCTCACAGCGCAAGCGACGATTGTCATATCTCTCACTGCGGACGGTAGGTGGTTTTTTCCAAATAGTGGTGCTTAAATTAATTTTCTTAGCCTCACACGAGTCCGCCTTACATGGAAAAATAAACTACGGCAACCCTAAATATTTACTTTGTTTCACAGAAAGCCCACAAGGCCCCACTCTTGGATTCGATCGAGTGACATACCTCGGCACTATACAGAATGACGTGGCACAAGTTGGACCGATTACTATCATCCAAGGGTTCACTGATGACGTCACACTCGCTTTGTACGGAGGTAAATTCCCGAGCTCAATTACTCTGCACGAACCGTAAAGCCTTTGATAGTGTATGGTGGCCGAGTAGTTAACAAGTTCATCAATTTCAGATCTGGCGGTCTACTTCACCACTCGGAGGGAGGCTTCTGTAGTCACAGTCACGATGGTGACGCCCATTCCGACAGAACTGATACCAGATAACCGTATAGTAGTGCTGGAAATACGAGCGTCATCACCACAAGCGAACACCGCTTTCGCCACCATAGTACTCGAAGCTATTCTCGAGGACGACACTCCCCCAACGATTCAGCTAGCGTTCGACGCGCCGTTCTACACAGGATCGTACAACACGATTGATGGTCTACGTCTTGACACGTCCATCGCTTTAGCCGGAGGGCATGACGCCAATACTCAGTTCGGCCTCCAAGGAGGTGAGAACCGGTTATGTTATCAGTCTGCAGATAATGTTTCTTAAAACACTCTCCTATATCTCTGCCTTTTCTTTTACTACAGAAAACTCTCAGTGGTTCAGCGTAAGCCCAGGTTCGAATACCGTCACTATTGTGGTGTCCAGTGCGATCCCGGAGGCCGTGCTAGCAAGCAATCGGAAATTCGTCTTCCTCATCACAGCGCAGAGACCGGGAGCTCTCTCAGCGCAAGCGACGATTGTCATATCTCTCACTGCGGACGGTAGGTGGACTTTTCCAAATAGTGCTGCTTAAATTAATTTTCTTAGCCTCACACGAGTCCGCCTTACATGGAAAAATAAACTACGGCAACCCTAAATATTTACTTTGTTTCACAGAAAGCCCACAAGGCCCCACTCTTGGATTCGATCGAGTGACATACCTCGGCACTATACAGAATGACGTGGCACAAGTTGGACCGATTACTATCATCCAAGGGTTCACTGATGACGTCACACTCGCTTTATACGGAGGTAAATTCCCGAGCTCAATCACTCTGCACCATAAAGTAAATAACCACTAGAGAGCGCACTCGCCAATTTCTTCTAAGAACACGACTCACCGCTGCGGGCAGGGGGGGGCGACATAATCCGCGGCTACTATTGGTCAGTTCAAGGTCGCTACTAAAGGATCGTACTGATCGTAGCCTTATAGTACGCGCAAAATCACTAACTTTTGGCGAGCGTCGGGGCACTGTATGCGCAGTCAAGTGGTTTTATAGTCTTTGCTCTGCACGAACCGTAAAGCCTTTGATAGTGTAAGGTGGCCGAGTAGTTAACAAGTTCATCAATTTCAGATCTGGCGGTCTACTTCACCACTCGGAGGGAGGCTTCTGTAGTCACAGTCACGATGGTGACGCCCATTCCGACAGAACTGATACCAGATAACCGTATAGTAGTGCTGGAAATACGAGCGTCATCACCACAAGCGAACACCGCTTTCGCCACCATAGTACTCGAAGCTATTCTCGAGGACGACACTCCCCCAACGATTCAGCTAGCTTTCGACGCGCCGTTCTACACAGGATCGTACAACACGATTGATGGTCTACGTCTTGACACGTCCATCGCTTTAGCCGGAGGGCATGACGCCAACACTCAGTTCGGCCTCCAAGGAGGTGAGAACCGGTTATGTAATCAGTCTGCAGATAATGTTTCTTAAAACACTCTCCTATATCTCTGCCTTTTCTTTTACTACAGAAAACTCTCAGTGGTTCAGCGTAAGCGCAGGTTCGAATTCCGTCACTATTGTGGTGTCCAGTGCGATCCCGGAGGCCGTGCTAGCAAGTAATCGGAAATTCGTCTTCCTCATCACAGCGCAGAGACCGGGAGCTCTCACAGCGCAAGCGACGATTGTCATATCTCTCACTGCGGACGGTAGGTGGTTTTTTCCAAATAGTGGTGCTTAAATTAATTTTCTTAGCCTCACACGAGTCCGCCTTACATGGAAAAATAAACTACGGCAACCCTAAATATTTACTTTGTTTCACAGAAAGCCCACAAGGCCCCACTCTTGGATTCGATCGAGTGACATACCTCGGCACTATACAGAATGACGTGGCACAAGTTGGACCGATTACTATCATCCAAGGGTTCACTGATGACGTCACACTCGCTTTGTACGGAGGTAAATTCCCGAGCTCAATTACTCTGCACGAACCGTAAAGCCTTTGATAGTGTATGGTGGCCGAGTAGTTAACAAGTTCATCAATTTCAGATCTGGCGGTCTACTTCACCACTCGGAGGGAGGCTTCTGTAGTCACAGTCACGATGGTGACGCCCATTCCGACAGAACTGATACCAGATAACCGTATAGTAGTGCTGGAAATACGAGCGTCATCACCACAAGCGAACACCGCTTTCGCCACCATAGTACTCGAAGCTATTCTCGAGGACGACACTCCCCCAACGATTCAGCTAGCGTTCGACGCGCCGTTCTACACAGGATCGTACAACACGATTGATGGTCTACGTCTTGACACGTCCATCGCTTTAGCCGGAGGGCATGACGCCAATACTCAGTTCGGCCTCCAAGGAGGTGAGAACCGGTTATGTTATCAGTCTGCAGATAATGTTTCTTAAAACACTCTCCTATATCTCTGCCTTTTCTTTTACTACAGAAAACTCTCAGTGGTTCAGCGTAAGCCCAGGTTCGAATACCGTCACTATTGTGGTGTCCAGTGCGATCCCGGAGGCCGTGCTAGCAAGCAATCGGAAATTCGTCTTCGTCATCACAGCGCAGAGACCGGGAGCTCTCTCAGCGCAAGCGACGATTGTCATATCTCTCACTGCGGACGGTAGGTGGACTTTTCCAAATAGTGGTGCTTAAATTAATTTTCTTAGCCTCACACGAGTCCGCCTTACATGGAAAAATAAACTACGGCAACCCTAAATATTTACTTTGTTTCACAGAAAGCCCACAAGGCCCCACTCTTGGATTCGATCGAGTGACATACCTCGGCACTATACAGAATGACGTGGCACAAGTTGGACCGATTACTATCATCCAAGGGTTCACTGATGACGTCACACTCGCTTTATACGGAGGTAAATTCCCGAGCTCAATCACTCTGCACGAACCGTAAAGCCTTTGATAGTGTAAGGTGGCCGAGTAGTTAACAAGTTCATCAATTTCAGATCTGGCGGTCTACTTCACCACTCGGAGGGAGGCTTCTGTAGTCACAGTCACGATGGTGACGCCCATTCCGACAGAACTGATACCAGATAACCGTATAGTAGTGCTGGAAATACGAGCGTCATCACCACAAGCGAACACCGCTTTCGCCACCATAGTACTCGAAGCTATTCTCGAGGACGACACTCCCCCAACGATTCAGCTAGCGTTCGACGCGCCGTTCTACACAGGATCGTACAACACGATTGATGGTCTACGTCTTGACACGTCCATCGCTTTAGCCGGAGGGCATGACGCCAACACTCAGTTCGGCCTCCAAGGAGGTGAGAACCGGCTATGTAATCAGTCTGCAGATAATGTTTCTATAAACACTCTCCTATATCTCTGCCTTTTCTTTTACTACAGAAAACTCTCAGTGGTTCAGCGTAAGCGCAGGTTCGAATTCCGTCACTATTGTGGTGTCCAGTGCGATCCCGGAGGCCGTGCTAGCAAGCAATCGGAAATTCGTCTTCCTCATCACAGCGCAGAGACCGGGAGCTCTCTCAGCGCAAGCGACGATTGTCATATCTCTCACTGCGGACGGTAGGTGGTTTTTTCCAAATAGTGGTGCTTAAATTAATTTTCTTAGCCTCACACGAGTCCGCCTTACATGGAAAAATAAACTACGGCAACCCTAAATATTTACTTTGTTTCACAGAAAGCCCACAAGGCCCCACTCTTGGATTCGATCGAGTGACATACCTCGGCACTATACAGAATGACGTGGCACAAGTTGGACCGATTACTATCATCCAAGGGTTCACTGATGACGTCACACTCGCTTTGTACGGAGGTAAATTCCCGAGCTCAATCACTCTGCACGAACCGTAAAGCCTTTGATAGTGTATGGTGGCCGAGTAGTTAACAAGTTCATCAATTTCAGATCTGGCGGTCTACTTCACCACTCGGAGGGAGGCTTCTGTAGTCACAGTCACGATGGTGACGCCCATTCCGACAGAACTGATACCAGATAACCGTATAGTAGTGCTGGAAATACGAGCGTCATCACCACAAGCGAACACCGCTTTCGCCACCATAGTACTCGAAGCTATTCTCGAGGACGACACTCCCCCAACGATTCAGCTAGCGTTCGACGCGCCGTTCTACACAGGATCGTACAACACGATTGATGGTCTACGTCTTGACACGTCCATCGCTTTAGCCGGAGGGCATGACGCCAACACTCAGTTCGGCCTCCAAGGAGGTGAGAACCGGTTATGTAATCACTCTGCAGATAATGTTTCTTAAAACACTCTCCTATATCTCTGCCTTTTCTTTTACTACAGAAAACTCTCAGTGGTTCAGCGTAAGCCCAGGTTCGAATACCGTCACTATTGTGGTATCCAGTGCGATCCCGGAGGCCGTGCTAGCAAGCAATCGGAAATTCGTCTTCCTCATCACAGCGCAGAGACCGGGAGCTCTCTCAGCGCAAGCGACGATTGTCATATCTCTCACTGCGGACGGTAGGTGGTTTTTTCCAAATAGTGGTGCTTAAATTAATTTTCTTAGCCTCACACGAGTCCGCCTTACATGGAAAAATAAACTACGGCAACCCTAAATATTTACTTTGTTTCACAGAAAGCCCACAAGGCCCCACTCTTGGATTCGATCGAGTGACATACCTCGGCACTATACAGAATGACGTGGCACAAGTTGGACCGATTACTATCATCCAAGGGTTCACTGATGACGTCACACTCGCTTTATACGGAGGTAAATTCCCGAGCTCAATCACTCTGCACGAACCGTAAAGCCTTTGATAGTGTAAGGTGGCCGAGTAGTTAACAAGTTCATCAATTTCAGATCTGGCGGTCTACTTCACCACTCGGAGGGAGGCTTCTGTAGTCACAGTCACGATGGTGACGCCCATTCCGACAGAACTGATACCAGATAACCGTATAGTAGTGCTGGAAATACGAGCGTCATCACCCCAAGCGAACACCGCTTTCGCCACCATAGTACTCGAAGCTATTCTCGAGGACGACACTCCCCCAACGATTCAGCTAGCGTTCGACGCGCCGTTCTACACAGGATCGTACAACACGATTGATGGCCTACGTCTTGACACGTCCATCGCTTTAGCCGGAGGGCATGACGCCAACACTCAGTTCGGCCTCCAAGGAGGTGAGAACCGGTTATGTAATCAGTCTGCAGATAATGTTTCTTAAAACACTCTCCTATATCTCTGCCTTTTCTTTTACTACAGAAAACTCTCAGTGGTTCAGCGTAAGCCCAGGTTCGAATACCGTCACTATTGTGGTGTCCAGTGCGATCCCGGAGGCCGTGCTAGCAAGCAATCGGAAATTCGTCTTCGTCATCACAGCGCAGAGACCGGGAGCTCTCTCAGCGCAAGCGACGATTGTCATATCTCTCACTGCGGACGGTAGGTGGACTTTTCCAAATAGTGCTGCTTAAATTAATTTTCTTAGCCTCACACGAGTCCGCCTTACATGGAAAAATAAACTACGGCAACCCTAAATATTTACTTTGTTTCACAGAAAGCCCACAAGGCCCCACTCTTGGATTCGATCGAGTGACATACCTCGGCACTATACAGAATGACGTGGCACAAGTTGGACCGATTACTATCATCCAAGGGTTCACTGATGACGTCACACTCGCTTTGTACGGAGGTAAATTCCCGAGCTCAATCACTCTGCACGAACCGTAAAGCCTTTGATAGTGTATGGTGGCCGAGTAGTTAACAAGTTCATCAATTTCAGATCTGGCGGTCTACTTCACCACTCGGAGGGAGGCTTCTGTAGTCACAGTCACGATGGTGACGCCCATTCCGACAGAACTGATACCAGATAACCGTATAGTAGTGCTGGAAATACGAGCGTCATCACCACAAGCGAACACCGCTTTCGCCACCATAGTACTCGAAGCTATTCTCGAGGACGACACTCCCCCAACGATTCAGCTAGCGTTCGACGCGCCGTTCTACACAGGATCGTACAACACGATTGATGGTCTACGTCTTGACACGTCCATCGCTTTAGCCGGAGGGCATGACGCCAACACTCAGTTCGGCCTCCAAGGAGGTGAGAATCGGCTATGTAATCAGTCTGCAGATAATGTTTCTATAAACACTCTCCTATATCTCTGCCTATTCTTTTACTACAGAAAACTCTCAGTGGTTCAGCGTAAGCGCAGGTTCGAATTCCGTCACTATTGTGGTGTCCAGTGCGATCCCGGAGGCCGTGCTAGCAAGCAATCGGAAATTCGTCTTCCTCATCACAGCGCAGAGACCGGGAGCTCTCTCAGCGCAAGCGACGATTGTCATTGCAGTAACTGAAGGTAAGATTTGTTTTATTATCTAAGTACTTCGACTTTTTCAGTTCAACGACGGCATTGAAGATACCTTGTGCCATTATATTTATTTTCTCGGTTATGTATTTCTCTTATAAACTGATTCATATCATCTTCCGTTTTTCTCTAATTATAGTGGTACCTTTAAGGTATTTGTTAGACTTATAATTATTTATCTTTCCATTTGTTCCGTCAATATCTGAAAATGAAAAATCATGTTCCGCCATATTGCTATCGATATTTTTGATTAGATTAGGAATATTTGTGATATTATCCGTATTTAAGAATATCATTAATAACATAACTAACAATATAGACGGTCATGAAAATAACACTTCTAATTTTATATATTTTTATTTCAGCTTTATAATTTTCTGCTCAATTACTGTGGTTTTCGTTACGTTGTACTTAATTAAAACTTTTAGGTTAAGATTAGCAATTAGTAAGTAATGACAAACCAATATTGTGTGTTATAATTTTGGTTTACTTAACAGGTTCATCCAATGGAAATGATGCCGAGTTTGAATATGTTTTCTACGAAGGAGTTATTCAAGGCAATGATGTCCGACACGAGTTAGTCAGAATATTTGGCTACGATGGCACTACAGTGGATGTTATTGGAGGTTAGTTCTCTCTTTATTAATATTATCTTATCTTATGAAATATTCGGTTCGGAGGTATGCACTTATACCTTTGTTACATTTTACCATTACTACTTCAGGCATGTCTATCATACAATAATGCTGAAACGATAAAGGCTGAAGCATTTTAAAAAATGTAATTTTAAGTAAAACTAGATTCTCAATTCAAGGTATGTCTGCTTCCGTTCGTACGATACTTTCTATACTGTCTACAAAGTTCTAGATTTAATATTTGAATAGATATTGCGTGTTGGAAATCTTAATAAGTTTATGATCTTAAGAGTATCACAACCCACAACAATATTAGTTACTTTGAAACTAACTTAAACTGTTTGATCATTAAATCATTGGAGTTCTGAAAAGTAATATCAGTTACCCATATTATTTCGTGTTAAGCAATATCTGTATTTTCGAAATAACTCCTATGTCAAACTTATTCAGTGGTATATGCTCCTACTTACGTCTTATAAACAATGATTATGCAGCCTAAGCAATCAGAAATAATGTGCATGGCCACGGAAAACTATAACACTTGGATACCTTATTACATTTATTCAGGACTGGTCTTAAAGTTTGAGTATATGGGCTTAACTTTTGTTACATACCAACGTAGGAACCTGTAACTCCTAGCAGACTCCTAGTAATCTGTAGCTCTAATACCGAACATTATCATAAAAAAGTAAATAAAGATTATTTAACTGTTAAGCGTTAATACCATAGCGTTTCACTTTAAATTGTCGTACCAAAGTCTATGGAAAGAGGCGGGATGGAAAGGTTTTGCAATATTTTAGCTTCCCATCTGTTATATCATACCCGAAGGGCTTAGTACTGGTAGGAGTAAGCACAGGCGCACACCCACGCTCCACAGTCGATAACAGTATAATCGGTCCCTAAGGATCAGCCATTGACATTTCACCAGTCACACTCCATCCTTGGAACTTAATGGGAGAATGCAAAAAAGACCATTTTTTGGAGTGCGAGATTGTTGAAAAAATCTGATATAATGTTTTTGCATGACAATGAATATTGAGTCGTGAATCTATGTATGTATATGTTTGGGACGTTGTATGAATTTTGTCGAGCATATCTGAAATGTAAATAGGGGAAAAAGAATTAAATTTAGTCCGGTTAAAAACATAAGAACTTAGTATGTTTGACATCATCTTAGATTAACGGAATATAGATATATGTGGATACTATTGGTTACTACTTATTATTTAAGAGACACATTCGTAAATCTACTCTATACTGACAAACAATGTAGGTAATAATAAAGCAACGATATGAAAATAGAAGAGCCAAAAATAAATATACCTACCTAGAGTTCCTTTTATGTAAGAATTCCAACTGTAATCGCTTAATTCTTGTGTAACTCGAATCTGTTGTTGTATAAGTAAATATAGAGGCTGAATTCGCTTCAGTCAGCTTTTGGCTGTGTTTAAATAACTTCCAATTACAGCAGTTACGTCATGTTAAATCCAGGCAACGAATTATTTTTAAATCCATGAAAATTGTTCGTAAACCTGACCTTTAAAGTGACAAATCCTTTATTATTCTGAGTAATGCAAAGAAAACAATAATAACAAATTATTAAGTACATATCAGCTTTGTGATCTATCTACGGCGATAAGTTTCCGAGAAAGCGACTAAGTTAACAAAGTCGAAAACACCCACGAAATTGTCCTTATAGATATGGTGGAAAGTAGCTTATCATAACACAAAGAGGGAACTTTGTTAACAAAATCTGTTTTTATTTTTGCGTTCTTTGTGTGTAAAAAATATATGTTTTTGTTGTAGATTATTCGAGTTTGTTTATGGCTCGCGCTTCGGATGGGGTAGTAACAGTGGGAGCGTCTGGTACGTTGAACCTGCCTGATGACGTCACACGGGTGGTTCTTGAACTTCAAGCAGCAGGGGCCAGAACAGCTATGGTTTTGAACGTCGAACAATCAGGTAAGAACTGTCATTATGCTTTTCAAACAGGGAATATGCAAATTAATACATATTATAGACTTTCTTAACCTTACAACGCAACCTTTTTTGGGAATTTATTTCAACGTCTAAATAAGTTAGTGAGTTTGTTGGCTTGTATTATATTAAATTATGTCACGTTTCAATTTAAATATTCACATTAGTTTACTATCCTATATCGAAATAAGACTTCTAGATTCCGAGAAAATGTTGCAATAATCTGTAACAACACGTGCGTAGGTACAGATAAGCTACTTAAAAGAAAATATGTAGATATAGTCGATTAGGTATTAAATAGGTATGTTTTAATAGGTTAAGATTATTAAACGCAGATCGACAAACCCAATCCCTCTTTTGATAAAAAAACTACTTATTGCTTGATAAGAATCGAGATAAAATTTACATCCGGCATTACGCAGCAAAATTAATCTTTTTCTTGTAGATGCGATACTAGCGCTATTTCAATTTAATTTTATGGTAGGTATTTCGCACTCTATGTACATAAGACAAGTTATTACAAGAATATCGTCATTCAACACATATGTATACTTCATAACTAATCCAACCATTTAAAAAATGTTTGTATGCATCATATTATGAATACCTACTGATTGCTCTATAAAAGAGTATACATATTTTGTGTTCTATAAAATTCAAACTTTAAATCATTTGTTTTTTATTTCGTCAGATGCTCCTATACATCCAACGGTGACATTCTCCTCCGAAACATACGAGGTTACCGTCGGGATAGCACAGACCGGCCTCATAGGTCGAGTTTCAGCAACCACTAACAACGGCGAGGCAGTCACCTACTCACTTGGAACAGTCAATGGTAAGAAAACGTCTGAAATGCGTAACTAAAAATAGAAGTTATTAAAAATGAAATATGTGCAAAGAGGATGCTCGCTAGTAATAAAATTAATCCTTAAAAAGGTACGTGTTTCCGTAACCAGATGTTAGTTTGCGGACCAAAGTAATGTAACAGGTGTTGCACTGCAGAATCAGCTTACCAGCCATTTTATTTAGATTATTTTATAATTCGCAACGTGACCAGTCGCATTCGTTTCATTATGACCACACGGTGAAATCCGGATTAAAATATGAGTTTTAACGATGTTGGTTCATAACTAAGCGTAACCTATTACGCAGCTTAGTATCCGCCTGACTGGGTATCGTTTTAAACCCATGACTAAATTAAATTGTTAACTTTACGCAAAAAATAAATAACTTCAAAAACACAAAAGTTGCCTTGAATGAATATTATAAAAAGCAATGCTTTGTTGTTATATTTTAAGACTTATAAACAGGATCAAACTTCATAAAATCTGTTTTGCATTTGAATGAACTTGCTGCTTCAATGGTATTACAGGTATAAGACAAAAGTTGTTTGTAATATTTCTACTTGGTTATTCAGTCCAAGCCCTCTTAGAAAATTTATTACACTGAGTGAAAAATGTTTTTCTTCTAGATTTACGCGGTTGGAACATCCCAACCACATTAATTATCCAGGTTTAAAGTACCTACTTGCGTTTCAAGTGCGGTTTTACCTGGGAGATTGTAGGGCCAGAGAGAGAGGTGTCTCGCTATTTTCAATTGCACTTAGGTTTAACGTGTTTTAGGTTTATCCAAGATTCACTAGAAACTGCGATTGTGTAAGGAGTATTATGTAGCTTAACCCTAACATGCTCCAATGTAATGCAAGTTTAATTTGATACGTATAATTAAGAGGACGAATTGGAATTTTTGGCGCCAAGGATGTCAATTTTTCTCAGTAAATACAAAACGGATCAAAATACAACTTGGTTACCTGAAAGTTCATGATATAAACCTTATTTTGTTAGTTGTAGAAACATGATTAGGTAACTTTTATAACAGAGAAAAATATATCAAACATACCTCTTTTTAAAAAGAGATTCACATATTATGGGCAAACGGGACCGATTAAAGCCTCTTAACTTTTTTAGTAGTTGAGTATATACATACTCTTTAAAATTGTAGTAGGATTTTTTTATCAAATTATCATATCTAAATAATAAAATTACAAAACCATTTTGTCGCTTACGACTTTTAGTTATAAGCTAGCGCGCGTATTGTTATCCTCGCCCCGCTCAGACGCTCCGACCCCTTTTGGCGCCTTAGATGCGCGTGCCGGTTATGGAATTATTGTTGACCACTTCCTCGCCATGTTCGTTATTAAGTTACAATCACAGTAGTGGCGGTGGGCGGTATGAAAACACCCACTCTACACAGTCCTAGATAAATCACAATAAACGAGTTGATTTTTCCTCATTGGTGTATTCACCCAATCATTCAGCCGTTCAATTAGTATTAACCTATCCCTTTTGTGTGGGTTAAACCTACTTGTTTTCATTACTGTCAGGCAGGACCAAGTCTAATAAATTGCGCGATAAGATTATCTGCGTAATTAATGATGAAAGCGTCATAAAAGTCTTCGCAGATTTTTAAAAATTTACTTTAAAAATAAAAATAATCAAAAATAAAGTTTTTAAAGTCAATTTGTAAAAAAATCTACTATAGGTAGGGAGACTAAGTTTGCACTGAACAGCGGGCGCCTAACATTTTTTTCGAGCAATTTTACTTACCGCAACAGCTTTTTTATTATTAGGAGGCACTGTAACGGAGAAGTTCATACATCAAATAAAATACGGCAAAACGAAACGACCTTAATTACCTATATAATTCGTAGGGTTTTAATATTTTTGTTTCGTTTCAGCACATCTTCAAACACGTCTTAGTATAAACAATGAAGGGGAACTACATTTGTCTGCTCCGGCTAACAGCGGCGTCTACACTTTCCAAGTTGTTGCCACTTCAGTTATTACACAAGCTACAGGCACGGCTATAGTAAGAATTCTAATTTAAAAAACTAGTATACATTATTTTAAAATTAATGAGAAAATTAAATATGTAGTTTCATAGTTGAAACAAATTCGTTAATTGAACTGAAACTTAAGTTAATTACGCATAAGTAAAACACTGGCTAATTTATATATTTCCAAGAATACGCTAGTTGTTTCAGGTTATAAATTAGTTAGCAAAGAAATTAAATTGAAATAAGATGTAAAATTAAGTATATTTAGTAAAATAATAATAAAAATTAGTACCTAATGTGAAAACTTCGTGCCTTAGGTACTTAATTATTTATTTAAAATACTAGATACAATACCTATATCAATTTTGCAGGTAACTTTAGCAGTAGAAGCAGTCACCGTATGTGAAGATGGCGAGATCGTAGTCCCACCTCTGATCATAATCGACAGAGATGAGGAACAAGCTCACAGGAACTTAGTTGTACTAGACCCTGAACAACAAAGTGGCTGCCACTATACCATGACCCATCGTTGGCCCACTAATGCTAATTGGCTGTATGTCGATGAAAACGGACTGCACGCCAACGTCATCGACAGAGAACATCCATCTATAGCGTTCATGGCACTTTCCCAAGTTCAAGTAGAACTTATCTTACATTGCGAAAATGATAACCCCGGCAGATCGAAACGCTCCGAGAGAACTGATTGGCTCGGTCCCTACGACTACGGCAGCAATAAATGGATTCTGACAGACACGATCCTGTACAACTCCAGACGAAGCTTAGTGAATCTAATAGTAAACGACATTAACGATAACGATCCGATATTCGTCGGAAAAGAACACGAACCCATTGTAGTCGGATATCCCACTGATGAGCTCGAAGAGAGGATATTACCCCGATCTTTGGTGGAGTTAAAGGTACGTTCGTATTATGCAAATGCTTTGTATATTTTTAACATGAACATTGAAAGTCGTAAAGTCTGTGTCTTGCATTTATATTTTATTTTAAGTTCTCACGTTGTAACATGATTCACGTCGGGAAAGAGTGTTATCTTTGAATATAAAACCAACTGTCTTACCTGACTGACTCATTGCCGCCAAACCCAACGTTATTAATGACAAGGACGTTTTTATTTTGAGCCATCTTTAATACTTTACGAATTGAGTGCAAGATGACACTAAATTACCTATTTTAGTTCTTACTTTTGTACAATTTTACCATCTTGAAATAAAGATCGATTGAACTCAAAGTAGATTATTCTGTACCAGGAAATTACAGTCTTAAATACTTTCTACTGTATGTATATAGACACACATATATGGAATCTCAGCTATATTTATACAATGTAATCTCGTGTTTACTGATAAATCGGACTCACATACACGTGGAGTGAAAATATCTTCCGTTCCAAGAAAAGCCCAAAATCTAAGCGCAATTTAGAAGACTCGGTACATCTGTTTTTCAAGGAATTTAGGCTAGAGTGGCTAAGGTAAACGTACCAATAGTCGTCGGATTTCGGAAATCACTGACTTTGAAGCGCTACTGTGTGTTAAATATTCAATAGAAAATGAAATTTTTTGCATGACGTGATAGAGTATTTATTAATTATTCTAAGTAACTAATGTTTTTTTAATCATTTTGATGGGTTTATATACTTATTAAAGCAAAAGTAAAAAAAGGGCGATTTGTACCAATAGTCGTCTGATTTGTACGGATACTCGTCAAATATTCCCAGTACTCGTCAATTTTTAATGCTAATGTAAACTCTCTGCTCTTGAACATAAGGTTCAAGTTATGTACATTTTTTTTGTGCTTGAATTTGTAAAGCATACTTGTGCTTTTCAAACATTAGGTAGGTAGATAGATAAAAAACCAAATTCCTATTTAGAATAGGTCATAATCTGTTAGAAGAGCAGGTATTCAATAAAACAGATACATGGTTGCATTTTAATTTATATTCCTATCTATCAAACGCTTGGAATCACAAAACCAGTTTATAAAATATATGTTATATTTCTTAATCATAATAACCATGCAGTCATATGCATATGTAGCAAGAGTATAATAATAACTTTTAAAATATTTAAATTGTAAAATAAAATAATTAGTATTCACAAAAAATAAAAGCCACATTCATTTATATTGCTTTCCGCGAAATAATTACTAACATTCATAGATATGTAGGTAAGGTTGTTATTCATCAAAACTTCTGAACTGCTTAGCGCATGCTAAGTACCATTTGCAAAAATCTCTATAGACAGTTCAAACTGTCTACTGTCTTAAAGGTATCAATCAAAAAATAAAACATGATTAGGTACAACTAACCGTTCAAACCCAATAATAATAATATCTAATAACCCTGTGCCCGATATCGGTGGCAACCTATTTTTTATATTTTTAATTTTTTTATATTTTTATATTTAATATTTAAAAATGTAATAAATATGTGCAAGAATAAATAAATGAAAAAAAATATCTAATAAGCCCCATCTGAGGCGGATGACGGGGAGTAGTGACCCCGCGGGGCTATATATCCGAGTGCTCCGGGGAGAGTATACTGTCCCCCATCTCCGGCCTGCCGGAGTGAAGGTCTCCCGCCTCTTGGTTTGCCTTCATTGGCCGACCAGAGTGGAGTCGCTAGAGCAGGGTTAGCAGCCCTGCTCGGAGGGTAGGTGCCTCGTGGCGAGTGGCGAGTGGGCCGGTGATGCTGGACCCACAGGGAGCGCGTGATCTGCGTTTAAAGTCCGCCGAGGTATCCTCACCCTTCAGCCGCTCATGTGCCTGTTGCCCTCTTGTTGCGATTTAGCGACTGATTCCCGGGGGCCCAGTAAGTGAGGTGGCGAGTTTCCACCTGCCATTTTAACATGTATTTTATACATTGTCATCGGCAGGTGCCATAGTTCCTCATCATCACCATCAGCCTTTTTTCCCAACTATGTTGGGGTCGGCTTCCAGTCTAACCGGATTCAGCTGAGTACCAGTACTTTACAAGAAGCGACTGCCTATCTGACCTCCTCAACCCAGTTACCCAGGCAACCCAATACCCCTTGGTTAGACTGGTGTGAGACTTACCGGCTTTTGACTACCCGTAACGACTGCCAAGGATGTTCAAGGATAGCCGGGACCTACAGTTTAACGTGCCATCCGAAACACAGTCATTGGTGTCATTGCAGGATATACTTAGAAATTACATACAAACTTAGAAAAGTTGCATTGGTACTTGCCTGACCTGGAATCGAACCCGCGCCCTCTTACTTGAGAGGTTGATTCTTGGCCCACCAGGGCAAAACGACTTTTTTGTCCAGGTGCCATAGTTCCTATAGTTTCCTATATCCTAATCCACTAACATCCCAACGCAATAGCCCAAGTAGTTTTCCTCCATAGTTGACAATACTTTAGCACAGAACCGGAGATTGTCCTTGGGTTCATTTCTATAGTATACAGGGATAATCGTCGGTTTTGTGTCACCATTTCATTAAATTTGTCTCAAAAGGGCGTTTTAAATTTTCTTGCTGCGTCTGATGTTGTGTGTGGGCCCTTGATTTACAGCTTTTATGACTTTTAAAAGGCCCTCTTGCTTGTAGTTTCTTTCAGTCATGATCTGCTATTAAAATTACGATCATGGAATCACTAAATACAGACAATTTTAAATAAAAAAATCTTAGTCTTTACCCATCAATATCGAATACGATAAGCAAAGAAGTGACAGTGATGGAAGCTATGTCATCTTAGTTTTAAAACTGATTTTAATATTTTAATTTTTGCGTCAAAACTAGTTGAATGACATAATTTTTATACAGGCGCTATTAACGCACGTTAGGAAGACGCGTGACGAAATGCAATTATTTCGAACAAAAAGCATAGTGTAAGAACAGTCAATTTTTGTTTGCCACAAATTGTAATCCAAGCGTTGTAGAAACAAAGGCTAGCGCTAGACCTACATACTTGTACCCAAAGCGGTAGATCTTAATCGAATGGCGAAGGCCTACAGCGGCCAATATATATATACCTACCTGAAAAAACACTCATAGAAAGTGCATACTTATAGAAAACAGGGGATTTAACCATTAAGAAAAATATGAATTGAATCGAATAACATGACTGTGTACGTGCATCTAGAACCAGCAGAGTAAAATTTACACCTGAGAAAAAGCTTAAAAGAAACGCAGTTTTATGAATAAATATATTCTAAACCTTAAATATGTTTGTTCTAGACAGTTATCAATTTTGTAAAAGTCCCGATATTAGCTATTTATTCGCATTTTGTACTGTAAAACACAAAATATCCTCATTATGACGAGTTTAGGTGCAACTTTTGAGCATGTCCCAGTAGCCGTCATAATAATTGTAAAATTGACGGGTTTTGGGTCAAATGGGAGTTTTGAAGTACCAATAGATGTCACATTAAAAAAATATATCTTCTATGTCAAAAGTATTCCAAATTGCATATTACATCGCTAGCAAATAAACTTAACTATCTAATTAAACAAAGAAATATACCACAGACCTCACTGGAGTTATGTAAATCAAAACACAAAACCACGTGCTTAGTTTCACTTTTGACAGCTGAACTTCACGAAAAAACGATTTTGTTAGGGCACACACGTTTCAAATAACATATCTTAGAAGCCGTGACTGTTAAAACCCCGTATTGTTATTTCAATTGTGCAATATATTATCAAGAATATGTTGATATATAAACCGGCCCATTTTAAGTTCAGTAGAAAATAATAATAAAAGTTTTAAGATTAATTGACGACTATTGGGGCATGACGACTTCACCCGCGTTTACCTTAATTAACGTAGAACTAAGTTCCTAATTCTTGGATATTTTTAAATAATCCGGCAAATGAATTAGCTTGCAATTACACCATGCGTTTCAACTTTCTAAGTAACTTAAAGAACTTCTGTTTTTACGCTGTTGGTAAGCACCATTATGGATATCTGACGTCATACTAAAAGCCTAGCGGCGCACCACAGTGATGTGTGTCGATATTTAAAGGCTTATCGTACTGCCCTCGGCTGTAACAACCAAAATTGATGTTCGATAACGTTCTCCAAAACTCTCGCGCTAGCACGCGGGAAATTGGAAATGACGAAGCGGTAATAACCGAATAGTAGCCTGGGGAATGATGGCCGGCAGGACGCGAATTCACCCCTTGCGCTATTCCAAATTTATTCGTAAACCCGTATTCCAAATAAACCCGCCTCATTTACGATTGTGAGTAGTAATGGGTATTCCATGCGTAGAATGTCAGAATTGTGTCTTATGCGGACCCGATTGTGAAATCGATTTTTTATTAAGTCAAATGTTAGGTATGCACAACAATGCTTTCACGAGCAATTCATAAATCTTTCACTTTAGAATTGTGTTTTGTTATACAATTCAATAAGAAAATAATATTTCAACAGGCAACCGACGCAGACGTAGGAGAGAATGCACAGTTGATGTATTCGAGTGCAGAAAGTTCGCTGGCAGTGGCGCCAACCACGGGATTCGTTCACGTGCGGAGTGGAGCAACCCTCGTGCAAGACCAGATCCTCACCGTCAGAGCCACTGATCAAAACGGCAATGGTCGTACTGGCACCATACAGCTTATGGTAATTAACATTTTTACATAGATACCTACAAAATGTTTATGACCCCTATGAAGATTTATTTCTCTCAAAAAATGTCAAACTCCTGATTGTAAGACCTTGACAAGTGAGCGTATAGGTAAGGTTCATAACAAATGCTCATTAGGAGTAAATAAATCGGAATACAATTTATCCTCTTCCGGCACTTTGACTTTTGAAATACAAAATTAGCTTTGTAATTGTGATCTTTAAAATACATAATAAGGTAAATGCTCTAAAACTCGACAACTTCTCAAAATGTTCCATACCTAAATCAAATATAGCCAAGATTCTATTTCCTACTAAAAAGGAAAAAGCATCTAAAAATAAATTATCTAGCTACCGAATTTATTTACAAAATATGTTAATTTAAATACGTTTTAACGGTTTATCTAAACAAGATATTATATATCTTAGATCTGGATCTTTTTAAATACGGGCACAACAAACATAAAAACTTTTTCTTAGAGACTTAACAATGAAGCGGTATTTTAACGATCAAAAAAGGCTTCAATTGATTGAGAATAATTTATGGCACTTGATAAAACTACACCATAAACAAATCAATGTGTACTGCCCCACCAAAAAAATGCTCGGGGCAACAGCACACACCGGACGAGACAACATCCTGTTAACATTAAAAGTAATCTCATTGCAATAAAGGAATAACGTATTAATTAAGTTCATTTCAACTACAAAATATGATAATTTAATCATTCAGATAATCTCACAATCGCAGCAAAATGTTTGCCCCTGTGAATGACCTTTAACTTTAATTTAATTAAAAATAAACATAGTAGTAGGTATTATTCGTAACCGGAGCATTAACCTGCATAATCTGTTTCTTGTCCCAAAGCCTGATGATATGATAATATTTTTGTATTTCCAGGTAAAACTATTAGACTTGAGCCATATCGCGGTAGTGACTGTAAGAGATGCCTTCCTAGACGACGAAACGACAGTTTTGAATCAGTTAAGTGCCGCGGTTGGGTATGAAGTTAAATCATTGAGGTCAGTCGTCATATCTGATGACATAGATGGAGACGTTACCAGGAAGACACGTGAAGCTAACAACGGCGGTGCCTCTCTACAACTTTACGTTTACGGACTAATTGCAAGAGAACCTGTAGTCGTGGAACGTCTTACTACGTAAGTATATGAAGATACTTTGCAAAATAATACTTAATTGATTGATAAAATGTTCTTAAAACACACTTTATTTTCAGTGATATAAGTACCAACGCTGCAAATGTAAACGTGATAAGTACTCTAACACTGGAAGATCATCTAGAAGATATGTACATATTCGAACGTGACATTGGGTTGTTAGTAGCCACGATCGTCCTTAGCGTTCTTCTGTTTATGCTCATCGTGTTGATAGCCATTTGGTTCTTCCTTAGATGGTAAGTAAACAGTTATTTAAATGAGCACTTGTCTTACAAATCTTTTTACAACATTCCAAGCTGATTCATACTTTTACTTGTAGGAGGAAAAGCAAAAAGTATAACGAACTCAGTGAAGAGAACAGCATAGCATCCAGAAATAGTTCCCTTGGTGAAGTACCAAAACCTGAACCCATGAAACCGAGACTGAACATTGAAGATCTGAAAAGGAGCGAAAAGAGATTGCAAGAAAGGTTGGAAGCTCCCATTGAAGAGATTTCAGTAGAACCAATGACTTCGAGAAAACTCGAAAGTCCTGTTGAAGCTATACTTGACATGCCTGTACCTGAAGTTAGTCCACCAATACCAATAGTTATCCAGTCAATAGATAAACTAAAAGATGCCGATGATGATGACGACACGGATGACGAATTTGGGGAGGTTACAGCACCGAGGAAATCTGTGGTTACTTTCAATGAAAACGTAGAAAAAATTATAACTGTAGAAGATGATGCTGAAGACGACGGCGATAGCTCACAAGCTGGGTATGAAGTTTACAGATTATAATAACTCAGAACATTTTTGTATAGGTCAAATATAATAATATATTTTTGTAAATATTTTTATAGGTACTCATTTTATGTTATATATTTTATAATAAAAAACAACGAAACATAACGCTTTGTTTTTTTTGTCTTGAAGAGCGCAGTCATAATGAAACCTATAGCCTGGTGAAGGCTTCTATTCTTGGAAAGTAGCAAGGCATGAAATAGCCACGCTGTCTTTTCTTTATTATGTTAAACAAAGATTTTTTTTTTCAATTCACTGAACCTTTAAGAGTAGTTTAATATACCAGCATTTGGTAAATCGAGTGCATTGGCTTCACAAAAATAAAAATTTAACCAGTATTTCAAGTTCTTTTAGGAATAAATAAATTGACTTTAAATAAAATTCTGGACACTATTATAAAAACCATAGAATAGACCACAAATATGAACAAAAACAAAATTGCGTTGGGCGTTCCTTTTAACGGTTCAAATACATTTACATTCTAGATTGTTATTCTGACGTGTTTAATTTATTGTTAGTATGACCTTATATGCCATAGCCAGTTTTACTCCGAGCTCGTATACTTTAAAAGTATCGAGCCTGCCTGTGTAAAGCCACGTAGCTTGAAAGATAGACGATGCTGCTGGGTGTTATCGCAACTACTTTTGACAGCTGAGCGAATCCACGCCAAACGTGTAGCAATATTATGACTAAAGCAGTATTTACAGTTATTCTCCGGTCAACCAGGTTTAATGTTACCTACCCATAGGATTTTAATATTCAAGGCGCAGTTTGAGATAAAATCAGTGACATTTTCGAACTAGAATGAAAAACAAAGCAGGCACGGATCATCAAGTACGCCCCCACAACCCCGTTGTATTAAACAGTGGTCTATCAATCTAGACATACATATATAAAACATATTGTTAATTAATGTCATCAGTCATATTCTGTGCCAAGTAGGAACGGCATGAATAAAATAAAAAAGTACCTATTTGAAGCCTGAAAATGCTTCGGTACGACAGCAAAATATTGCATAATCGATTGGCTAAGAATTTAGTAGGTACATAAAATGACAATGACATCACATTCGGATTTGATCATGTGTTACAATATTAGCATCGTCTACATACACTAGTGTAGGCAACCTATTTAGCACTGCGGTCACTAGGTACTAACATCATAATTTCAACAGATTCTATAAAAGGAAAATGCCTCCCTATTTGAACCACAAATTAGATGTGTGCGACAATTTTAATAAATTGTGTTAGTAGGTATGTAATTTATTTGAATAGAATAATACACTGTCTATTTAATCGAGAGCTATTAACTCTACAAGGTAGCTTAAATTGTATTTTAGGGGATGCCCTAAAAGCTTGAGCCGCGAACTACATGAGAAATGTGCATAGCTCAGCATTATTCCATGTAGTTTCAGGTAGTACTTGCTGTGTAGCAGCATAATTCAGAAGAGTTTCCAGGGTCAGTCGCCTCGAGGTAAGCCAGGATTCGTCAACCTGGTCTAATTTGACCGTCATTCAGATGTACCAACCTTCATTGGTGGTAACATGTCCGTACAGTAAAACTGAGTTTAAAAACGTATAATGAGTTTCAGCGGCCCTGAGACAAAAAAACCCTCAGCTCAGCCATAGCATTAATTAATTTGATGATTTCCACATGGATAAAAACTACGCAGCTAAAATCAATAAGGTTCAATTTCAGTACAATCTGACTGAAAACGCAAGAAGTTCGGACAAGGCAACGACAAGTTCGGACTGGTGCCCGATTCCAAGAATGGAAAGTTTATAACAAGCAAATAATAACTTCGAACTAAAGAAAAAGAAGTTTGTACCGTTAGGAGATAATTGCCTGCTTTTCTTATTAAATACTGTTGTTCCAACTTCCAGCGAAATCGAAACTTTACTGTTTACTCACAAAAGTATTTATTTGTGAATGTACCAGTACACTCGAGCGTAAGAAAATACGCTTTTAGGAAAATTCCCAAAAAAATATGCCATTGAATGTACACCGTTTATTTTAGAACACAAAAATCAGTGAAACTGTATTTCTTGCTACTTGTAAGAACATAATTTATGGCGTTGTTACCTTCAATAGGAATTCCCCATTTAAGATGACAAACACTAGGTATTTACTTCAAGTTTGAACTTTGTAACATACAAGTAAATAGTAAGCAATGCAAACTTTTCCACCCACGTTTTAAATCATGGCCTATCGCATGTCCCAAAATCTCCAATGCAAATGCAACACAATGATTCATCACAATTGCAAAATAGAATATGAAAATTAGGTACATGAACTTTCGTACAACTTTGCATTCTACGTGAATGATTTATGACTACAATATAGCGACTGGTGTTGAAAAATAGATATTAAATGTGCATTTTGCAAGTCAGCTTTTGTTTATTTAAGTGTTTCCCTAGTGTTTATGATTCAGGTCTTGCAGCAGCTGATATCGCGCGTTCAAGCAGCAGCTTCTGTGATAAGAGACAAATCACAATCAGATGCCGAGTCGTTGAGGAACGTGCCTCGAGTACTGACTCGATGTGTTGTGCTAACACTGAATGCATTCCGACAGACTGTAAGATCCGACATGGATTTACATGTTCAGCAAGAATTAAGTGCACACCAAACACATAAAAAAGAGTAGCTACCATTTATGTGTGTATCTATAGGTACACCTTCCCGGTAATATAATGAAATTTTAAAGTTATTTTTTAAAGACGAATTTAATTTTAGAAGATTTTATAATTATGCTGCCAGCGTTCACTGTTTACGCTAATACATTTCCAATATTGTAATAATCTCTAATAATTAAAGTCTAATATATCTAATATATTAAAATAAAATAAATAAAATAGGTCTAATATATTAAAGTTTAACAGAAAATCTAATAAAAACGGTACTTCCAACGAAGTTGCAGAATTTATGAGTCATACGGATCTTCGAACTTAAGTCGTCGCTATAAATTACCATTATTAAACAATTTTGTCATGGAAACAGTTTTAAAATGAAATTAATAAAAATGTTAACGAATTTATATTGACATAATTATGACTTTAAGTAAATCACGCTATGTGGTAGTTTTATCAAGATTTATTTCTAATTTGTTCAAAAGAGAGATGCAGTTACCTCTAATACCAAATTATGTGAAAATTGCTGTCGAGAGTTTATAAGCTTCTTAGCAAACCCGTCGACGAGTGTAGGTACTTTTGGCAGTGCCTAACTTCGACCAAGTTCACTCTAATATATTCTAGGATTATTTACAATATTCATGTTTCTTATTTATATGAAAATGTAATTTATAAGCAGCATTAAACAAACTTTTAAGTACGCTTGGAAACGGATCTGGGGTCCAATTTAAAGTAACAACGTAAACATACCAGACTTTGTAAACAAATCTAAATTTTACCAAGGAATCACCGCGCATGTGATAATTATATTAAGTATCACATCATGTACCTACGTCCAAGGTTACAGTAAGTAAATACATGACTATCAATGTCTATCAGTTCCGTTTAGTTATTGTTGAGAAAAATCCCAAAGTTTTACGTACCCGCCTTAATTGGAATACGGCACACAATGTGGCCTAAGCTATCTTCCTTTATTGGAGATGCGCTATGTTAATTAAATGAGACTTGCCAAAAATGCCTTATTTCGACACCACGTTGTTAATAAAATATTATAAAGTTTTCCAAAACTTATTATGTAAGCAATTCTACAAATCACAATTATTGCATAATAGTCACATCAGTATTTTGCCTTAAATAAGGCTAAGTAAACATTAGTTATTTAGCACAAAACTATATCCTAGATGTACCTATGCGTGTCAATACTTTTTATAGTTTATGAACATTTAACACCGTTTAGTTTGCACATGGTAGTTTAATAAATTTCTTAACTTTTTACAATGCAATAAGACTTTCATTGTTATTGCATCGCTAAAAGGCCGTCAACTTGCGCATGAGAGCGAACCGTTAGGAATGTTTACGATGTCTCTAGAAGGACGAATATGCAAATCAAATTTCTCTTCATATTCATAATTTAGTAAACAAATGTTTCAAAAGAATTAAAATACAATTATAACTGTTTATGTATCGAAAAAGTTTTTTGTAACTTTGCAACTTTGAAACACAGACCAACTCAAGTCCCAACTAACTTTCAGGTAAGGTACAATGAGGTTCGAAAAGTCCAAGGTCCGAAAGAGGTCAAAACTATTTGGTCCAGAAAACTGTTCTAGTTTCTACCTGTTCTCTAAAGTGGGGATTTTACCCAAATAACTTATCACTCAAACATACTTAGGTATAACACTTTGTATTTCTCAGTATACCTATGTAATAAATAGGTAAGGTTGTGTTTGTGCCCTAATGTTGTGGTCCCTTCACCTTGGTAAAGGGATAGCCTGGGAAAACGCCATGTGCTTTCGTCATGTTGGTTCTGGAACATCGCCAGCTTACAATTTATTGCACGATAAAAGATATTGTTTCTATTTGAGTGAAAGTTTGAGATTGGAAATAAGTAACCTTTCTGTTTTATAAATACCTACCCTTATGTATTTTAATAATACTAATATCGGAATCAAAAGTTAATGACTAATACCCGAACTCGTATATTTTGCTAAAACAAGGAAGTCTTACACGATGAGAGCTACGAATCCTAGAGACGAAACGAAAACCGGAGATCAAATAGGAAGCATCTGTGATTCAACATACGAGATCTCAATCTATGGAGTAACAAGCACTGCAACCATTGCATTATATCACCTATTGACGTCATGAGCAAATATATCTATATATCAAAAGTTTTTATATCAAATACTTTTGAAGAATTCTCTACTATTGCTGAATTTAATAGAAATTTAATAGATGCTATTAATCTTTTGATGGCACAGGGTGCGGCGCGGTTTGTTGATAAACTGACATCAATGTTTAAAATTAGCAACTCTTCACTTCACCTTTTATCGTGTTTTTGCTTAAAAATATTGTATACTTAATTTGTCTGTCATTTGTTATGTATTATGCAGAAAAAGCAAAACATTTACAAGTTCAATCGACAGGATACACGAGTTTGATGCAGCTTTTTTAGTTTTAACAGTTAGCAAATAAATATTGTAGAAGTGTTTACGTCAAAACGCAGGTATTCTGGAACCGTTTTAAATTATAAGCAGAAAAATAAAAGGACTATGTTAAATTCTTTGGCAGCCGAATATTGTTGGGTTCCGTACCTTAAAGATTACTAAAAGTCAATAATGCGATAAGAAATTTTGAAAATATTGACTGTGGTGCAAAGTTCACTATCCTTTAGCAGTATATTTAAATAGAAAATATAATGGCTCTAAACAGTTGGCACGTAATAAAGAATAAATTACGTCTTATAAGGAACCGTTAAATGGCTCGCAACAAGTTTATCGATTAACAAGTTGTGGCAACTTCTAAATATAAAATACTTACACTTAAGACATACACATAAAGTATACTACAAACAAGATTTCAGAAGTCATTTAGATATATTTTTTTAAATTTAATCTATGATTATTTTTACTTTAGGTGAATAAAGTATTGACTTGCAATTGGCAAGTATAGATTTTATACACTGTAAATATTTATTGACAAATTACGAGAGAATGTTGAACTCAGTAATTTGATATTCTAAGTAAAATGGCTATTAATTTATCTAAATGTTAAATTAACTGATGCCAACTCAATAATACATAATTTATGAAAAACAGTTAACTAAATGTACCTAGTTGTTCCAAAATATTGCCTGTTGTTATTTGAACAGGTTTCCTGAACTCTATGCCGGCAGGTAAGTAGGTAATTGGTGGTTTTAGACTTGCGTTACGAACCTAATCTTCCATCTACATACAGGATTCCAAATAGCCTACATATAATGTGACAAAATAACCTAAACCATGGTTTTACCTGTTAGATAGAAATCTGGACACACTTAAAACTGCTAACGGTTTACATCCTGGAGATTGTGGTTTTGCCGAAAATATAATGTCCAAAATACAACCAAATGGACATTGAAACTCATAAATAAGGGAATCTGAACAAAAATTTCCAAGATTAATTTACAATGCAAAATAGTTGAATGTAGGTGGATAGCCTCTTTGTCACATGTTGGGTCATTCACCCCTATAATCACCGGTGAACACTCGAAACACATTTAATTCTATCACTATAAATCGATCGCCAAACTATTAAAGACCCGCTCACAGCGCATATCAAGCGAGAATTAAGATCCACATAATGATCGAATAACAATACAGAAAACAATAAATGTGAATAGCAATGTATTCAGCGTAAATATTGATGTTTTAGGACAAAAAAATCAAAGAAATTTTTCAAAACGATAACCTGCTGACACCATGTACAATAAGCCTTATAAAGAAGGTATATTAAGTCACAATAAAGTACATGACCATTTATTTAAGCGATAAGTGAGCACTTAATTTGCAGTAGACAGAACCACATCATTTATAACGAAATCAATTTATTCAATATTTATCTTTGGAAAGGTATTCGGTGAAAATATGACAAAAAGTCGCCGTGGACAAGAGTTTAGGCAGCATCCTCATTAATCACATCGACTTCAGGATTAGGTTTGAATTCCATTATATAGTGTTAATGACCTTAGATTGTAGCTATTTTTAAAATCGTGAATGTTTTTCTCCTGCTACTGTTGTGACATACCTAAAGGATTAAACTTTTCAAGCTAATGCGTATTAGGTATGTCAAAAAAGAAAAAAAATCTCAATTAATTTCTGCTTGGACAAACATATTAATTTAATTGTCGACCAACAATCTCGCTTTTATAAATCGCAAAGTACAAAATCATTGATTCTGTACGACGAACTTAATGCATGTTTAATTCAAAGATTATGCATAAATTAATCTTTTATGTTAACGCAATAAAATATTGAGACGTATCTGATTCATAAATAAAGCGTAAAACGGAACGTAATAAATTAGTCGCATAAACAATTGCGAATCGATTTCTTTGAACACGAAGACCGAAAAGTGATCCATGACGATTTATTAATTTCGATGCCAATTAACATTTTTTCAAATGAGTTGTTAAAAACATTTTTTAAACCTCGTTGGTTCAACAGTCTTAAGTATGACTGATGTCCATGAAATCTTGGGTTTCTTTCCTTAGGGAACCTAATTGCAAATTAAATGTCTATTTAAAAGTTTCCAGTAGCGAATTTAAATACATAAAATAAAATTCAAAAATGTACTTAGAAAAATGACATACCTATCCATATAGACGCAATATGTATACGTATCTGAGACTATTGTTTTTACAGTTTACAATCCTGGAACTTCGAGGAAAGTTTCCCGCGGGCGAAAATCATGGACAAGTGGAGATCTACGGAATACTTTTTTAAACATTTGTGTTATGTTTTTAAAGCAAGCTAAATAATATCTAAAATTAGCCCCAATAAAATAAACCTAACTTCCTGTATTGCCAAAAAAATAAATGAATCAAATCAAACCTCAGTTAATTAAACGCTTGAATCTTTATTGCGTTGACGCATACAGCCAAACCGACTATTAAATGAACCCATATCGAGCTTCGTTTCTTTATAATATCCTAACTAATAGTAATATAAGAAACTAATTTTTTACAGCACTAACTAATTTTTTTTTAATGCACTATTTCATCATCATCATTCGTTCAATTATTGTAGGTAATCTTTCTCTCGATTTGCGACATGGAAGATCTTATAAATCCTTGCGCAGATTAGATACCAGAAGTACTCCCACGAGTCTGGTATCATTCCTTTAAAAAATTTGCTGCTCATCTTAGATGTCGCGTATATTTCAAACTCCAAATGCACAAACTTTTTAATGGGTTCTGCGAGTCAGCAGATTGGTTACCTGCTTCGCGTAACTTTTGAAGTTTATCAAAACTTTTTGCATAATTATATTATCTACATTTCTGCTCGCAGCACCAATAACTGAAACTCTGTTGCGGGTTTAGTTTTAGAGTTCTTTTTATAAGGTCACTTCCTACGGATTTTAGCGATTGGTAGCACAGTGTGTCCCAGTCAAACGATTTTTTAATTCTGTCCACTTTTTTTACACCTGAGCTTTGATGCGTAAAAAATTGTGCAGCTGCTGCCGCTGGCTACACTGCCGGGAGCGAGTCACCGCTTTGACCCGCTCCTGTATATGCATACCTATGCTCCTATAGTTATAGTCTGCTCTCAAAAAAGTGCTATTTACTGGCACTTCACGTGATACTTTTGTTTGACATGGAAATAGGAAGTAACATTTTGCACTAAATGCACTAGGTCATAGTGAGTTCACTCAATTACTTTTCTTCTTATTTTCCCTCCCTTCTCCGGTAGTACCTTCTGTGATAAAGCTTTCTATAATGTAACCTGCGATTACTTTTAAAGATTAAAAAAGCTCCTATGAAAATCTTGCAAGCCAGGTTTTTAAAGTCTAATTGACAGATGGTCAAAGATCTTTCAAGTATCCTTCTATAAGTGAATGAGGCTCTCGCTAAGTCGGGTGAAGGGCTCGGTACAGAATTTGGTACTTGAATAGGACCCTGTTCAAACCAAACAATAATAGGAGAAAATTGCCATTTAACAGACGTAAGTATAAGGTTATTAATAAACTCCATCAAAGTCCAAAGTATTTCGAGACAAAGATATTTTTAAGAATGTGTGTCAGATGTGATTGAAAACTTTCATACAAAATATATTTAACTGAATTTGAAATAATAACATCTGAACTGTTTGCTGCTCGTACTGAGGAAAATTGATGGTACTATAATTCGATTTCAATTTAGGGTTCACTTTTCAAAATATGTAACTTAATTTTGGTCTTACAGAGCTCTCAGCCCGTAACGTTATAAAGAACCGAAGGCAATATGGTTACTTTATTTCTCCATAATAATGAGATACAGAGATACAGGTGTCCCAAACAAACAATTTGTGGCTGTAACGGTAATCCCAGTACATTCCTCATTCTTTACCTTTAAAGTAAGAATGCACACAGTAAATGTACGAGTTTTGTACACAAACATCGCCTACTGTGTACCACCTACTTTGCTTAAACTGTTTGTCCGTGTGTCCTTAAAACGTTGTTTGTTTTCAAATGTTGCAAAAATACAATGAACCGTCTAAAAATCTAGCTCACTTACGTGGAATAACGTTGAGCTTCATTTTAAATTTTAAATCTGTATTGCCCTCGTAAATAATATTAGATTCAGTTTCTATTTCTATTTCGGTGTAGTAGGTTTTAGGACGTTGCCAGAATAGTAATGGTTTGTATTCAAACTCAGTAGATAACCATTAACGTAGGCGTATCTAACGATTTGAAGACTTAAATAGGTTATAAATACTAAAGAACGTGTTTTCAAGCGGAAACTTAGTAAAGCAAAACTAAAAATAACAGGTAAGTAAATAAGGCCCTAATTTTGATCGCTCAGCTTGATAATGTTAATGAGGGGACAGTACATTCACTGGAGCAATTTCTTCGCTGAATAACAGGAATATTAAGGGGAAGCAAATAAGGTCGGTTTGTTTTTGTTTTTGTTTTATTATAGATGTTACGATCTCGTTTCATGTCCGCATTTAAATTGAAAACTTCTTGTGAGGAGGGCGGATCTGAGGTGAGGTCACTGACCCGAAAAAACAAGAGGGAAAAAATCTTGAATTTCTCGTCCTCTGACTGCCTTCGAAGAATGGACGTGTACCCAAATTTACCGCGTCTTTTTTCACCAATATACCGCTACCTCGTTGTTGCATCCCAATATAAATGTTACGCTACATTGCGCACGCTTTATAAGGACATTATTATTTAGGGAGGCACAACTGGTTTGTATTGAAAAGAAATGCCAATATTTTCAAAGTATCTGTATCTCTTTACGCATCTTTCTCGATTCAAAGTACCCATAGAAACAATACGTGAACTGTTTACATTGTCAACTTATGTAAAATATAGGTAAAAAGAGAGTTTCCAATGCCCTAAAATTACAACGCTCATTTAAAGATTATGCCTACTATATACCACCCATTAAGCTACTCTACATTTTTAATGAAGGTGATTCTTAATTAAAAATACTCTGGGACTGTTAATTAGTTTACACGAAATAAAAAAATATTAACATATTTGCCTAAAAAAGTTATTTGTCACTACTATTTGACTAAGTTAATATACGCAATGTTTTGCGACATTACTGTACCATGTTTTGCTACCTATACAGGGTTACTGGTAAGTAGACCGCATCCTTTCAGGAGGTGATAGTATAGGTCAATACGGACAAATTTGACCCCGGGATACACTGGGCAAAAGTTAACCCGTTTCAAGATAATCGAATTTCAAGATCAGTCGTCTAGGTACACGTATAAATTTTCATTATTAGTCAAAAGTCTCGTTTTTGTGGATTTTTGTGTGTTTTTGGATAGAAGATGAATCATTTCATAATAACAAACCATAAAACTGTACAAATCACAGAGGAAATTATAGCGAACAGCAATTACTTTTTTAGTAGACATTTTCTCAAAAATATTACTCTTCATTTTTTTGTGCAGAATACTTAAAAAACATCTACATTTAACTAGCTATCCAAAAAGCCACAAAACACACAAAAATCCGCAAAAACGAGACTTTTAACTAGTAATAAAAATGTATACGTTTACCTAGACGACTTGTGAAGAAAAGATCTTAAAATTCGATTATCTTGAAACGGGTTAACTTTTGCCCAGTGTATCCCAGGGTCAAATTTGTCCATATTGACCTATACTATCACCTCCTGAAAGGATGCGGTCTACTTACCAGTAACCCTGTATAAAGGACAAGACAAGACACTTACGTTAGTCCTGAAGTAAATTGCAGTTACGAAACAAGAATGTTCCACAAAATTTATAGTCCTTCCCGCCTACACTGGATCTACGGGAGCGTAGACGGCGTAGTCAGCGTAGCTACGCGGCTACGACATCCCGCGTCTAGCTCAAATTGCTACGCAATTATAAATCTTTTTTTTTGTAAATTCGTAATCAACCATACATAAAATAAAGTCTTTATCGTTTTTTTTTTGTATTTTAAAATCATGCTCAGGCTCTCTGGATAACAAGAACCAAGTCAGCTAATAAATACAGAAAACATGTAATCTGAGTCATACCACTCGCAGCGATACGGATGCAATACTATAGGCAAATATTATACAAGGACTTGTCAACAAGTATAGGCAGTCTAAGCGGCTACTTATTAGCAATAAGAATTACGCATTCCTTCATAATTGCCTACCTATAGTAATTACTTGACCGCTGCTTATTCAAGTGTGCTGACGGAATCATCTATCTATTCTATGATTGCAGTGAATCAAGTTAAAAGTTAAGTTCGTAATAGGAATGTTAAGGATAAAAAAACCAGCTGAGTTTATTACTCCATGTCACAATATAAAAAGTGACCTTCCCTGGTTTATTTTAAAGCGCCAAGCTTTTAATAAACAGACGGCCAGCGACATTGTTTTTCTTTTTATATAAGCAAAGATATTACCTAAAACAAAAGCATGCAAAATGGGCAGTGGCCATAATTGTTAAGACAATGGTCTGACCTCAAATCTGACTCAGCTCTTTTAGCTCAGAAAGGCTCGTGTGCCAGTCTGACGTGTGTCTCAGTTCAAGGGCTGTCAAACATGAGGATGCTGGCACATCGCCCTCTTACGACATCGGATGCGAATTAAAACGTGTAAGTAATTGCGATGCCCACTGCAAAACATTTTGGTCAATAAAACCGTCCCGCTGTGGGAAGTAATAATTATTTATCTGATAATTACGTGATCGGTAAGGAATTTGTCTGAATCAGCGAAGCCACGGATTTGCACTAAAACATAAAGACGGCATGGAAATGTTAGTTTTCATCATCATCATCCTCCGAGCCTTTTCCCAAACTATGTTGGGGTCGGCTTCCAGTCTAACCGGATTCAGCTGAGTACCAGTGCTTTACAAGAAGCGACTGCCTATCTGACCTCCTCAACCCAGTTACCCGGGCAACCCGATACCCCTTGGTTAGACTGGTGTCAGACTTACTGGCTTCTGACTACCCGTAACGACTGCCAAGGATGTTCAATGACAACCGGGACCTACAGTTTAACGTGCCATCCGAAACACAGTCATTGGTGTCTAAGATATACTTAGAAAGTACATACAAACTTAGAAAAGTTGCATTGGTACTTGCCTGACCTGGAATCGAACCCGCGCCCTCATACTCGAGAGGTTGGTTCTTTGCCCACTAGGCCACCACGACTTTTTAGTTAGTTTTCATCAATAACCTCTTATTTCAAAAAATATGATGCAAGAGCGTACTGATGTCTAGAAGTAGGTACCATGTTCTTCATGACGAAAAGACAAAATGAATAATGATGGGTTGTGATATGTTACTTTAGATAAGAAAAACCCTAAAATAAGAAAGAACCTAAGCTGCGTAAAAATTGTGTCATTTGCAAAAGTTTCTAAGAAATGTCGGCTGTGCCAAATGCTAACCGCAAGTTAAAACGTATGTTGAAAAAATTATAAAAACCGCGAGTAATATTTTAACCCGAGTGAATTTAAGATACCCAAGTTAAACCGGATATTTAATATATGTTGAGATAAAATAACATTTTATGGACACTAAATAATAAAACTAACTTCTAAAGCTTTTAATTTCGCAGCAAACAACCGGACGATACCCTCATTTAACTTTTATAAATCTTGATAGATGATGAAGACGTTATTACATTTTGATGATTGACAGGAGATAAGCTAAAGGATATTAATAATTGACATAACATCTATGTTGTTACATGTTTGTAAAACTAGATACAAACAGCTAAACGGTTGTTAAAAATATGTATTAATTTATGCGTCCTGCCGCCGGGCAGCGTGATCGCAATATATTCACACTGGTCCAAGTTCAATAGACCGATTCATTATACGGACGCCAGATAAACAAATTTCGAATAGAATTAGCAAACGACATTCCCCGAAACATATTTATGTCATACCTACATCACACAACGGCAAATTCAAATTATAAAATAAAATGAATCTAAAATATCTTTTGTTCTACTTTCACAAATTGACTGGAAAATCCAGACTTGGAGAGAAGAGAAA
Organism: Helicoverpa zea x Helicoverpa armigera; assembly: GCA_033682625.1. NCBI lineage: Eukaryota > Metazoa > Arthropoda > Insecta > Lepidoptera > Noctuidae > Helicoverpa > Helicoverpa zea x Helicoverpa armigera. Next base: position 6,930,106 of record JAWIIS010000032.1, read on the forward strand.
ATGTATCGAAATATGTAGGTACATGGATTACATTTACTTATTTATTTCAATACAAGTTCACTGAAAGCCTAAAAGGGTTTCTTGAAAGCTTATGCTGAGTAATATGCGCAGTGTTCGAGATTTCATATATTCACTTAAAATAATGTGGTGCTATATTAAAACCCGTAACAACAACAAAACAGGTCTCATTGCATGATGATAGGCAATACGTTTGATTAACGTCTTTCTATGCTATATCACGAATAACATATGTGAGGATTTTGTACCTGTGTCTCAAATGATATGTACCAACGCTACTGGAATTTTAAACATCTTATTTAATTTTATGCGAAGGGAACTTCGTTATTTTATCTAACCGAAACTTGATGTATCTAAGCTATGGTTTTACATTACAGTATACGTTTAAAGATCATCAATATCAAGAAAGGTTTTATTTATTATAATGTAAATACTTATTTGGTACCCTTTAGCACGAGCCATTAGAGTTACACAGAAGCTTTTACATTCATCCGAAATATGTTTTATCTATGCAATAAATCCTTGTAATGGAAAGTTTAAGGGATTAATAATAAATTAATTAGGGCGATAAGAGATTTACGTTTCTACTTAGTTTAAAATATGGTAAAAGGACACATTCCCTAGCGCACACAGGCGCGTCGTTATCACGCGTGTCGCCAAAATCACGCACACGAATGAACAATCGGAGGCTTCATCGCCGAAATACACCCACACATGTTTACGAGACTACACCTATATGCCAAATACGTTGCGGTATCCGACGTTAACGTAAGAGGTAATATAAGAGGCGCATCTTCGAGTTTGCACATTTTAGTTTTAAAAGCCGGCCGTTGGAGAGCGGGTCATGTTAGCGAATTTTAGCGGAGTACATGCTTGATTGGCGGTGTATAGGCTTAGCTTTGTGTTGGGACTGAGGTAGTGACGAGGACCTGCGTCTCAAGGTCATCGCCAGGCCTGCAGGGCCACATCCCGTGCCATGGGGCCGGGAACACTTTTCTATTTTTTGGTAAGTTTTATATTATTATGAATATTTTATAGAAATACATTATAGATTTTTTTTTATGTAGAATTAAAAATTATACAATTAATGCTAATAGAGTCAATAATAAATTAACAACTTTTATGATTTTTTACATTTAAACACTTTTTTTATTTGAATTTATTATTTATAAAAGGATTATTCTTTTTTTGTACCACGATATGACTTTTTACGATATTTTTAGAAAACCTATACATTATACAAAAAATATTATGTAGGTATTTCATAAGTTAGCTGTGTTTCTGATTACCTAATATTCATTTTAGTCTGTTTGTTTTGCAACTCTTTTTCATAAATTATATTCCTCAATACATATTTAAGTTGACCAACTTAAGTTGGACTATCTTCTATGACACGAAAAAAGAACCTTTATAACCTTTATATAAAGAACTTATTAGTACTATGAAGGTTCCATTCCTCACAAAGTATTTTATTCCGATTCCGTCATAAATGAGCGGAGCTCTGAAAATGCTAATTCAGTCAGTTAATTAGTTTGTTTCGAGTATTAAACACCCTTTGACACAGTTGCTGACATTCAGCTCACATAAAACCCAACGAACTGAAATTTAATTACTGAAAACTACCATGTTAATTGTTTGACGGTTAATTAGAGCAATTTATAAACATTATCCTTTACCTGGTTACTATTACTCATTGCGTAGAGCTTTGTAATTATTGTATGTAGTTACTAATCTGGTACGAAAAGGTTTGTGATTTAAAATTGCAAAAAAACGTTTTCAACTCCTAACAAATGCTATTTTCTTGTAGTAAAATGATGACAAAGCATTTTTGCAAAAGACCATTTAAATCATACTTTGAAGACGCCATTTCAAAATACATTTTAACTAGGTCTCCTACAATGGAACCTTTACTAAATGCCTGTAAGTTAAAATACATGTTCGCACCTTATCTCAGCGTAGGATGACAAGTTAGACGTTTACGAGTTAGCCACACGTGACCAACGTGCTAATGTCCAGCCACTCAATAACATTCATATCTTACCTCGATAAATGCCTACTAAGAATTTCAACTGGTTTGTCGAAATAGAAAACGAGACCGAAAATTAATTCAAACTCGTTTTTTCTAAACAGAATATTTTTAGAGACGAAAAACTAATATCACCTGTTTAGGTAACAATTTCCAACGATTCCACCCGCGTCCTTCGAAAACTGCTCCTGTATAAATTATTCCGTTTAACCCTTTAACCGTCAAAGTGCGTTTAAGAGGACGAATTGGAATTTTTGGCGCCAAGGATGTCAATTTTTCTCAGTAAATACAAAACGGATCAAAATACAACTTGGTTACCTGAAAGTTCATGATATAAACCTTATTTTGTTAGTTGTAGAAACATGATTAGGTAACTTTTATAACAGAGAAAAATATATCAAACATACCTCTTTTTAAAAAAAGATTCACATATTATGGGCAAACGGGACCGATTTAAGCCTCTTAACTTTTTTAGTAGTTGAGTATATACATACTCTTTAAAATTGTAGTAGGAATTTTTATTAAATTATCATTTCTAAATATTAAAATTACAAAACCATTTTGTCGCTTACGACTTTTAGGTAGTTATAAGCTAGCGCGCGTATTGTTATCCTCGCCCCGCTCAGACGTTCCGACCCCTTTTGGCGCCTTAGATGCGCGTGCCGGTTATGGAATTATTGTTGACTACTTCCTCGCCTTAACACTCACAGTCTTGTGCATTAAAAAGTAAAAAAAATACTTGCTGATTTTTTCGAAGAAACATATGGCTGAATTATATTATTTTCCACCAACTTGACAGCTGTTTTACACATGTAGACTAAACTACAGTAGGCATAAGTTTGTAGTAGGCAGAATAATTCAAATTTCGTTTTGCCATCTGAAGAACCGATTCTAGGACCTTGCACAAATCAGTCGCGCGCACGACCACAGGTTCATCATGATCGTTAATCTAATCCTTGAACTTTGTATGCGCGAATTTGAATAGTGTGTGCATATTATTTGACACTTATGGCTAATAAATTAAATTTTATCTTGTAAAAGAACTTAGTTCTGCATGAAATATTTATTTTTTTATGAATTAAAGTAAACAATACTTAATCGCTATTTATGCAAGAAATATGATGCATATTTGCATAGCTAGTTTCAAACAGGTGGATATTAGTTTAAAAAATATAGTAAAATAAATATACACTTGTACAACAAATCGAAAGAGGATTTGTCTAGATAATAATTACAAAAATCCAATAGAAATTAAAAGCAAAATCCTATTAATTAATTAACTTTGATAACAACGGTTTTCGGCAGCTAAAGTACATAATATGATTGCAGTATAAAAACCGCTTACACGCTAAAGTAAGGAGGCATTAATAGAAGAAATATATCAAAAGTTCACTTCCAAACACACAGCATATCTCAAGGCGAGCCCAGTATTCAAAAAATCCTGCCAAAATAATGACTATATTTACATATATTTTTATATAGTATATATTTATAGTTTTAAGTGAGTTTAAAGAAAGCAACAATTGTGTAAAAGATAAATGACAAGATACCTAGTTTGTCTCATTAATGTTTTACCCGCATCTCACGACGTGTAAGATTAAAAGACTCTCAGATATTTATTCACGTTTTCACAATTTCTTGTGCAATATCTTTATAAGCTCTTAATTGTTCACTGTTTTCAAGTGTTTATTCTTATTATTTGCTTGTAAAAAGCTCCCCCAGTAAGAAAAGTTATTATTTTTTATGTAAATATTTGAATATGGTGTAGCAATATTTATATGCAAAAAGATTTTGTTTTAAGTAAGCAATCCTGAAAATACAAAATCCTAAGTTAATAACAAATGTATTTCGATATTGCCACTATAATTATTTACAAAATTGCACCTACTCACAGTTTTTCAGTATAAAAAATATCTAAGTCTCTTTTTGATACTTTAAAGATGTTACAAGAGATTACAATTAATGAAACTTGTATTCAAATGTAATGTCAGGTACAACGTTTTGGTATTGTAATCGTTCATCTCAGTGTATTGAATTGTATCTGCCATCTTCATAAATGTCATATTTTTCTTAAGTCTACGATTATAGTCCGGACATCATCGATCAGAGTGACATTATAACGAGTAAAGTTGAATGCTCGGAAACGGAGCAATAAAGGTGCAATGACATCAGCAACTCGCGCAAATTAGGGATGTTTCGAACCCACACCAGTTTTTTGACTCATACATGAACTATAAATTTGATTTATTCGTGCAGATATCACGCGAGAGAAATCAATTTCAATGCGCTTAGAGCCCGCAATAAATATTGGCTCTTTTTATGAAGGCGTTGAGATCCTGCTTCGTTGGATCTGAGCTTTAGTTACGACTCAACATTTTATTACATGCAAAAATATGTTCCTGGTTTTGATGTTCCACTTAAAAAAATAATGGCCTTTTTTCATATATTTCGTTCATATATGGTTACTACGATCTGAAACACTTTAAACTCTTGTATATATTCTTGTGGAATACTTTATAAAACGGAGTGTTTTAAAACTGTATATAACTTTTACACCACATAACAAAACCTAGGCTTACTTTGATGCCAAGTAAAAGATCGTTTTCATTGCAGTCGAAAAATAATATTTTCTACCTAACAAAAAAACTTTTTCTTCATCCAACACTCGGAAAAGTGAGTAGTTCTGTTACTTAGAAAGACACGGAAATGAGCTCTATTCTTTAAATTACTTTCTACAAACCCCAACTTTCTGACTTGGTTTACTCTCCTTAATTAGTCTGTCGCTTTACAATAAAACGAAAATCAATATTTGAACTGGTTTACCCCAAGCAATATTAATTCAGCATTGTCTTAACGGCTGTTGTCAGGCCATTCAGTGGCATTCAAGCGGGATTTGTGAATAGATTAAAAGACAAAAGTGGAAAAAACTGGGTTGGTTTCTTTGACATGGCGTATCTATAGGTACTAGCAGACATCATTAGAGTTAAACGTTACAACGCATTGTGTTGGTTTACATAACAAATGATTGGATAGTGGAGCGTGGCGTCGGGGACGCCGACAATAGCGGTCCGTTAAGAGATCTATGAGTGGTGACGTCGGCTACGTTGATCGTGAACTGACTCATAGTCTTGTGTCTAGTCGCACTGCTGAGTCTCTCGCTAGATGTTAGTAATTTCCGCCTTATCGACGGTCGACCCTCCACGTGAGGAAGTGCTTAACCCTAAAATACAAAAAACTAAAATTTTATTTAACATATGGCTTCTCAACTTCCTAGATTACATATAATTCCGATATATCGTAATGATTTATTATTAAGCCAGCCTGAAAGACAGCCTTTAAGAAAGATGTTGCTTCCCATCTTCCAAATAATTTCCCATAGTAGTTCTAGTCCGTGCATTGCATAAAAACCTATCCACATAACCTGTTTCTAATTTCGCCTTTTTTCTATTTCTAACGACGATTAATCTCCCACGCATGTCGCGACGATAGCCGTTTTTGTAAAATCGTATTAAATTAAGCGTTATTGTCGCTAAAGCTATGGAAATATGAGAAACACCACAAATTCAGTTTTGGGAGGTAAGATCGTGTTTTCTACATATACGTAAGAAGGTTAACGACTCTCACAGGATGGTATAACAGGACATTGACATTGTTTTATCGAGAGGAACAACAGATGGGCGTTCTGATGCCGGCCGATGGAGATCTGTCTCCTCCATTGTCCTGTCAATCATTTCGTCAAAACCTTTGGCAGGATTTAAAATGTTAAAAAGCTGCGAGTACCGCCGGACACATTCATCTTATCATTAACACATCAACTTGTTTAGCCGCCGAAGCCAAGATAATGCGGGATAACTAAATCGCAAACTCATATTAGGACTTCATTATAATCGGCTCACAAGCTAATTTGAGTGAAAATATAAGTCCAGGTAAAAATAGCCATTATGCACGTGTGTGGCATTTATTTTTAATCCTCCTTTTGTATTCATCCGATTAAATATGTATAGTTAGCCCTTGCTCATTCGCATTTATGAATGAAAGCTCTGATTCTGATTGTGTGGTGATCATTGTGATGATAATGCACAAACAATGTTGTTAATATTTGAAAATATAAACTGTTATTAGTTAGGTAAATAAATACACGGTTGTTTTCCGTTTGCGGGGTTACTAATGATCTCATACAAACATATTATAATACATTTTTAATAACATCACCATTAGTCAAAGGTCATCGGATTAAGTTCTTGTTAAATTATGGGAGGTCATAGCAGAATGGTCAGTATTCAAAATGGCATCCGCGGTATTTTGAAACAGTTATGGTATTTCTTACTGTCAAAATTTCGTCTGTTGGGTCGGCTAAATATTTGACGCATAAATGAGATCAAGCATTCGGTAAAGGTTTTTTTATTAATTTGGAACCTAAATAAAACGAGTATCCGTCACTGGCATTAAATTACCTTATTAGGAATGCGTAATGTGAGTCATCTCTACTTTTAACTTCGGATACAACGATACCGGTTGGGTCGGCATTAAATAATAAAACAATGTCGTATATACGGGAGGATACAAATAGTTTAAAGGTTGAGGATGTTTGTTGGTGCGCCTCACGGGCCAAGTGCCGGGGTCATGACATGACGTAACTCTTCTAGCTGATGCGACTACAGCGGCCTTTCGAAAATATCAATCTCTGAAGGTTTAGGCTGTCTAAATCAACACAAGCACTTGAACACAGACTCACAAGTGCAATAACATGATGCAAATGAACAAGCATAAACAAGGATCTAGGAATTTGTATTCAAATTGTTTGTTTGCTATGAACATCGTTTTGCGGTGATCAATCACGAAAGATGTTGTAGCGACAAAACAAACCTCTACACTCCTACTTACTTAGTCCTCAAATATGTCTCCTTGAAGCACTAAATTTAACACCTTATTACAACAGTTTACTATGCAAGAACATGCTGTTGTTAAATTCACGCTTTTAAGTCAAATAACTGTATGCCCTTTGAAATCCTTGATTATTTAGTAGTACTTAGGCGTAAAAGTCGTAAATTGAATATCACAAGGTAAACTTAGTAATGAGTGAAGGCATATTTTTGGCTCGCATTGTGAAATGTATGTGAATGTGACGTAAATAACTTCGAATACCTGATACATACGGAAACTTATAATAACGTTAGCTATTACTTAATACACCTTAAAGCCTCTTATCCTTGTCAAAAGTTTCATGAAGGGTCCTTCAATACTTGGAATAATACTTGAATTATTCGTTATAGCAGCTTTTAGGAGGATTAAGTCACTTCCACGTCAAAATTGCTACCGAATTTTAAATTTGTTCTACCTAAATAATTTGAATACTTGCCGAAAATGATCACGCAGTTTCAAGGCAGTAAAAACAAACAAAACTGAATAAATTTTGATATAGGAAAATAAAATAAATATTATATTCATACTAAAACTTTACACTATCTTGCAAAATAAAGAGAACGCAACAGGTCACTTTCCGTTGAAGTATAAAAATATATGTAAACATATATTGCACTATAAAATTATGCTGAATAGCTACAAAGACTTCATCGGCCATAGCTAGAACAAAATTCTACTGTAAGTATTAAGTATATTACATACATAATTGGATAAAGTTGGGCAATTCTTTCTAGTTCTCACGCCACGCACAACGATGTCAGCCGAGCGCTAGGACGTTTTCTTTCCCCCATTCACCCACTGATTCTGGGTCGGATTGTGCTAGACTAGACAACAATGTTAGGAAAATTGGACTAATCTGACCGAAGTGTGATCGCCATCGATCTGTGTAACGTCGCAAGCGTTATCGTGATCCCGCAGATGAAGCAATCACGTCCAATTCTCACGACGGTACTCCGGCAAAGCGCTGTTTGACCGTTATGAAATTCTAATTGTCTTCTTAATGAAGATATCAAGTCTAATTACTAGATGAGCCTCTAAACGATATTAGGATAACAAATACCAATAAATAATTTACAAACTTGTCCACTTAAACACGGTACACAATATTGACATTGGCGAATGCACCTTTTTACTTTTTGTAATATTTGCACAAGTGATGGGCTACAAATGATGACCCTACTCACATCGTGAAATGTCAGAACAAAAATCTCTTTTGCTGATGACTTCATAATTAAAGTTCAAAGAATAAAAATACGATAAGAAGACCACGAACGACCTCTGCGAACAGTGACGACATCGCCGTCATTCTGATTGACGATCAAAAAATATTTGATTGAGCCTGTGATGCAAGTTTTTGTCATGGATAAATGTAGGTTATCGACTGTATTATACTGTGACCCATTGATATAAGTGGTCAATAGCAAAGGTTAACGGAGTCCAACCACTTTCACTGTTAGTCACAGAGTAAGTAAATAAGCTCAGAGAGCTATGGGTGCCGGATGCAAGCGACCTTCGACAGTTTGTAGAGTTACTTAGCGTTTAGATTAGAGGCGAGCGTCGGAGAGTGTGTGACATAAGCCGGTGGCGTCACCCAACCGCACCTTGACATAATATAAATACTGGTTAACATCTCGTGATCCAAAATCTATTTATAATTAGGTACTTTTTATACAGATGCGAAAAAAGCTTTAAATACAGTTTTGTATTTTTATATAATTTTACCTAATTGTACACAAATAATACTTCGTTAGGTTGCTTTCCATGCAAACAATCGACGCTTAAACAACTTCGACGATAAAATTAAAAGAAAAACGAGTTGATTATTCGTCTTATTGTGGCTATCAAACAATGTCCTCGAATAATAAATAATTACCTAGATAAAAATAATACGCCAACCTGTGGTGTTGGATGACATTTGAACTATAGCCTTAAACACGCCCAGTATGCAGCTAAAAAAAAATTATAAAAACTAAACATTGATTAATGCGTATACTTTAATCCAATGCTATAAAAGATTCATAAATTAAAAAACTTTATTCTTAATATGTAAAATAATGTGTTTTCAACAATTTGAAGCGTCAATATAAAATACATTGTGTTTGGGATCCCATTCATTACACAATACAAAAATTCGCAGCTTCGAATTATGTCAAGGATCGTGTACCCTATTCGGCAATAAAGTATGGAAATGCTTAACAACCAGACAGCGTACGCTGAAGGGTTATTGACGAAATAAAACAATAAAATCTGTTATGTAAACCATTAAATCGAGATTTATTCTGATGTACTTGGTCACCGAAAAACCGAGATAAAAACGTGACATAATTGACAATCACAAGTACCGTTAATCGTAAGTCACAATATGGTTAGGTATTACTTATTCTTGTAATTAGTGATTCCACTTGCAAAATGTTTGACGCATAGGTAGATCTTTGTATTGTTAATGATGCTCTGTAATGTCGCATAGAATAGAAAATGATAATAGATGTTTATTATAGTCTTGTTGAAGTTGTAATTTAATAAATATTTAACGGCAATGTGCAAGGGCACGCGTGCCTTGAAGATCCGCTTGGAAATAAAATCTGAGTAACCACGGAGCCATAAAGATGTTAGGATAATGCGACGCGTTTACACTGAAACATTTCATATATTACTCACCTACCTACCGTAATAACCGCGGAGGAACGTAAACGAATAGACTACATCTACATACGATTCATGAAATAAGCCAAATTTTAGTAAAACACTAGGGGCCTTACTACAAAAACTTTAAACCCTGTTTTACACTTGTCTAATAAAATTTTGGCTGCAAAATGAACCATATGTCAACGTCATAATTTGTCATTTTTTTAGACAAGGCATAAACTGACGTTTAAAAGTTTTTGTGGTAAGGCGGTAGGTAACCAAAAAATAAATACATATAGGTTAAGCCAAAACGATCTGAAAGTTTTACAATTACATTTCTTTTCTATTTATAAATTATACCTATACCTAAATCGATTTAATAAAAATAAAACTTTTGTGTGCGGAAAAAGGAACGCTTTAGCCAAAGGTAACTAAAGTTCACATCGGCCCACCGGGACTCTTTCACTTAAACTTTGCTTAACATTCTTCAACTCCAAGTGCCGAAGATGATAAACTGTAGTTTAAGTTCAGAAACTCGACAAATGACTATGAAGTCGTTAATATAATCGCTCTACTGTACGCCACGTGCCACCATTCAGAGGATCAGAAGTTACTTTAGGTTTCTGTGTCAACTCCATTGTATTGCGATTTTTCTTTTTAACAATTCGACGTGACTTGCGAATCCTTTTTTAAATGCTTACACGTTTATGTCCCAGATCAAAAAACAATTTGTTTCTGATGCTTGTCTCGCTAGTACGTGAGATTGAAACATAAGGCGACAGTTTAGGGGGTTACGGTCACGGACATTGACGGACAGTGCAAAACTTTGAACCAGACGTGTTCGGCGTTACAATGGGATAAATTTATACAAACCCCAAACGCTGACTGAATATTTCTTTTACTTTGACCGACTTGATCGTTATCTGAGATCAGATTTGTTTACAAAAATAGAATTGACATAAAAATAAAACTATTCTCATTCAGCAGTGAGTTACTGTCCAAGATGAGTCATAGCGACCCGATAAAACATCATCCGCATTTCTGTCCTCGACTTGATTAGCTTCCGTGTTATCATTCTTAAATATTCCCTTCACGCAAACTTTTTCTAAATGTGCACTCGACTATAAATATACAAATCTATGTAATAGGCATATCATGCAACATATGTGGTATGTGTTTGGTAACTCGATCAATAAAATGTGTTCATAAAATTACCATAACAGCTCTAATGTACGCCTGATAGAATAACCTTTACTTAAACACTTGGATTTATACAATAGCTGCTCACGCAATAAGCTCGATGCTACAAGTAAGGCTAAATTTGCCATCATGTGTGTTGCTATTATCAATAAAACTTGTTGAACATTTGATATTTACGATGTACTCAGCGGAGAGGCTCATTGACAGTTTTGCAACAAGTTGCCTTACCGCGCGTCCAAGGAGCAAACAATAATGTTTTCAGAGTCACCGTACGCTGTTTAACACCTAAATAATTGAAGGTGTTAAAACACCTGGTATTGGAGTCACGAATCCTTGATTAAATCCTTGGCGTCTTGACCCCAAAAACAAAAACAAACTTTCATTGAATATGGTTAACTCTTAAATTTCATTACCACAAACGATTAATAAATAAACTGAATGATGAGGAATGTCGTAGTGGTGGAGTCTAGACAATAATATTTGTAAATGATTGCACATACCTCACTCAATAGTTTGATTGTGCAACCTGTCGGCACTCGCACTTGCACTTCGTCTGTTTGATCCCAACGACAAATCTAATCAACTTAACTGAAATCCGAGTTTTATTTTTCTATAATTGCCTTGTTAGGTCGATTTATTATTTTATTTTTTGACCAATCGATTTTCAGTCATTGGCATTATGATTGTGATTGTCTGTGTCATTACTTATATCGAGTTAGTATCGAGTATTAATTGCTGTCTAAAAACAAATTAAACCACCAACGCTTTAAAATTGTAATCAGCTTATTAAACAATTTAAACTTATTGTTAGTCTCTATTTTACCATCTAATAGTAATCAATTGGCATGAGCACAAAACATAAAGTTATGATTATAACTATAAAATCTGCGAGTCACCAAAGTCGTAGCCAGTTTGATGACACAAACTCACCGGGCGTAAATTTAAACTTGTATAGGTAAATACCATATGTTAATTGCAATGATATAAAGACTATTCATTCATACGCACAATAACCATGTGCCAATATAGCATAATATTATGACCAAATCTAAATATCTATACGAATGATTACGTAGTAATTTTATAATAAGTAGTATGAGGTAAATAGACAATGTCATCATCCTCGTTTTGATGCAGAATAGTAAATGACTTTTATGTTTATTGGATTTGACCTTTCAGAATTCTTAGGTAATTGTTTTTGTGTAATTTTAAATGCTGGATTTACCATTCTGTGTGCTAGCGAACTTACCCAGGGCATTATGTCACTAGAGCTTAAGTCGTGTTTTATTAATTAGACCCATATGTTTAGCATAATTATGTCATTTACTTCTTATGGTAAACACAACACTGTCAAATATTTACATGATAATCAAATATTTCATAATTTTATCTGTTCTAAGTCATTACAAATTCAAAAACACTTTGTAGCTAGAGTTTTTATGAGAGTTATTTAAACGAGTTTTCCACTTCTCAAAAAGAAGTTGTCTTTCTTTTTCTTTCTTTTGTACAAAAGGTTCTACAACTAAATGTTATTTGTCACATTTAACATAACTCTTTTTCTTTTATTTTCAGGCCGCGCTAGCCATAGTAAGTGCTAGCAAGGACACTCCAAAGAACCCACCAAAAGATGATCCCAAAGTAATCGCAGAGGCCCGAGAGGCTCGCCAGTACGGTCCTTACCAGGGACAAGCCGACAACGAAGTCGTCGTAGACATCGAAGACGCCGAGAAGAAACAGTACTACGAAACCAACTATGACACAAGTAAGTGTACTCTGTAAAAGAGATTTATCACAATTTATTCCATGGCCACTTAGATAAATGGGTCTAGTCGCTTAAAACCGGTACTCACTTTAGTACGATACCTGCACCTCCCGAACTAACTTCGCAAGTTTTTTCTGTTCTATATTATGTCACTGGGTCTAGACAGAAACAGAGATTAGCATCTTAACTTTCTTGAGATCCGCACAACTTTGACATTAACTGTCAAAACGCCATCGATCATCCACCGATGTAAATATCCTATGCGGGGAGAAATACATTAATCTCGGTTTTGAAGAAGAATGATTGATCTTTTCACCAATTCGTGTTGTTAAAAATGTATTTAATTAAGAATGCGAATATTGGAATCCTCCTATATTGAAGAATCTCGTTTAAACGTATTTTAAAGGTCGTTGAGGACCTATTTTGTTTGTGTTTTATTTTGAAGCCGCTAGACTTAACATATTTACTAACGCCTTTCGTAATAAACATAAAACTAGTTACTTAGTAACAAAGTGGTATGCAGTTACCAAAGTGCGTAATCTCACACTTGCCTTTGTTCAAGCAGTAAATGTAAAGTAGTAAGTACTTCACAAGTCCGTCCGGGTATATTTACTACTTGCTACCTCTTGGGTAAATTGCTACTAGGTACCTGCGTAAATAAATTTGTCTAGGGGAAAACTTCCCTTAATTGGTGCCTTTTTTTGTGAAAGCTAGAAAATACTACTAATCTGTACAAAGTCTAACATAACATTAAAATTTGTTCCTTTTATCTTGGATTCCAAATAAATGCTGTTGCATACATCACAGATACCGCCCACCCATTTTAATTTAATGGATTGTCCCAGGTGGTCAGGACTTAATTGTGGCCGGGATCCGTATTCTGAATTTTAATGAGACAGCTTGAAATGGATATAATTTCCCACACCAGTAGATCCCCGTCTCACATTCTTGACACGCACACCAAGGAAAATAAATTCCATAAGAAAACGTACACTAACGTTTTATTTTGTACCCCAAGATTTAATGAAACCTGTTTCTCGACTCTTACGCATTTTCGGTTATTGATATTATGCAAATGTACCGTTTCGTCCGACGTTATTTTCGGAGATATAATCATTATCTTGATTGCCTATTCCGGACACAAAACTGTCTTTTAATTATATCTTGTCTCAACATTTCATTTTAAGGAAGGCAAGTAGGTAATGCTTGGTGCATTGCATTACGATATAACGTGATAGGTAAGAACGTCAGGATCTTCCTTATACCTGAACGATAAACGTGTAGAAAATGGCTCATGAAATGAAATCTTAGGCAAGCACTTACCTCCATGAAGACGAAGTGGGAATTACTCTCATTTGTCGCGTTAGTTTTTTGTCGCATAACAGATGCCGTTGTAATCATTTATCGTGAGACACGCTTGTAACTTTCATGTACATCAAGACACGTTTTAATACTAAAGAGATGATTTAACATTTCCGCTTCTTGATCCTGAAACCTTTGTATGTAGGTTTCTCTAAATTACATTGCCACTTCAGTAATATCACGCACAGGTAGTTTCTACATAAATATAAAAAGGTTTCATTTGATACTCAATGGTTTCATGATTTCAAGAAAGAGTTTTCTTCTACTTACTTTTTCATACCATTTGGAGCGTACTTAGGTCATATTGAATTTGTATGAAAGCTATGATTTTAGGTAATACTGATTCCTTTGCATTTATGGTTGGTGATCCCTTATACGCGGTCGCGAGCAATAATACGTCAATATACAAGTATTTGATATTCTGTAAACCATGTTTCAACCAGTAGGTATTTCTCTCGAAAATAATAGTAGGTACATTGAATAAACTTGAATTTAAACATGCCAAACTGGAAACTAAATAGGTATTAGGTGTGTTGTGACGGCAGATGCTATTTATACAGAATTCCATAAACTGATGCTACAATGTACCTTATTTAACGAAGTTGAGCCTAAGATTTACCTGAAAACAAAATAAATATCTGAAATTCTTTTATTGTTGACTGTCGGGTCTCACCGAAGGTTCTGACTAAAGAAATACCACTAGAAAGTGACACTTTCCTAAAAAACTAAAATTTTAGTTTTTTCAGTGCTTGCTTGAAGCTATGTAATTTATCATAGTGGCACCGCCTGTTGAGATAAATGTTCTAAATTCGTCACCACCCCACCTCTAACATCAACTGAAAAACCTTGTAGCACAAAAAAAATTGGTCACCATTTTTTAACACAATACTCGAAACAAACTGGAATGTTCGCTGTTTAAGTTTAAGACGTAGCTTAATGGCTGTGGCTAAATTTATAGTCTTATATCATTTCTAAACTGGTTTTATGTCTATACAGGTGCATACGGCTTCGGTTATGACGTTGGTCCGAACGGGCAGTTCCACCATGAGAACCGCGGTCCGGACGGCGTCACCTACGGTTGCTATGGTTACGTAGACCCTGACGGCTTCCTGCGTGCTACTCACTACGTCGCTGACAGCCACGGGTACAGAGTAGTGGAACCAGAGAAACCTGTCGAGGTGTTCCCTGACGAGAAATACGAATACGATGAAGCGTAAGTTGGATATAAGTTCGATGTTTACAATGTTGCACAAATTCTCGTTACTATAAGATACTAGCATAGGTATTTAATAATCAATGATCTAAAAGTGATGTCATTACTAGTTTTTATTTGATATTTTACATTGAAAACATAAAGGAATGATATAATTCTAGATATTACTTAGACATCTATACATGGGTAGTAATAATATGATATCATTGATATTTTACCCTATTTATCGCATAAACACATTTCGTACTAAAGTAAAAACACACAGCACAATGTAATAAAAACAATTGACTGCTTACAGGACTGGACAGGCGGCTAACACACAGCCAGGCCAACTCATCCCGTGGAACAAACTGTACTTCCCCAAGGGATGTGGTCGCACTCCCGGCGGAGTTCCCGCTAAACCTCTGCCGAAACCAAAACCGAAACCGAAACCGCCGCGTCCTGTAGACAGCAGCAGCGAGAACTCCATCGTTACACCCGTACAGAGTGGACAAGGTACAAATAAGAACAGTTTAATAAGCACATTCCCCACCCTAAAGTACTGTAGCAGCAAAAGCACATACGTCCCAATCCATCACATTTACCGGTTAATGAGTTCTGATGACATTATTTTATACTTCGTTAAAGTAGTACCTAAGTTTTGTTAAGTTCCAATTTTCAATAAAACAGAAACTAAATTGAAAGTTCAAAAGGTTCTGTATTTCGAAACTTAAATTATATTAACTAACTTATTTACCTACTATTTTACTAAACAACATTTGTAACTTAGTTAATTTGACCTTTAGTCAATTTCACTAGAATAAAGGTGTTCTTTAAGTACTTACAACTGTTGCTGTGACTGATAATAATCTATCTATTTTGTTTTTCAGGACCTAACGGACCTTACGGCCCAGGATCATGTAAGTTCACATTATCTTAATCCCGCATACGCTATTAACTTTTCAGTCATTTTTAGGGTTCCGTAGCCAAAATGGCAAAAACGGAACCCTTATAGTTTCGTCATGTCCGTCTGTCCGTCTGTCCGTCTGTCCGTCTGTCACAGCCGATTTACTCGGAAACTATAAGTACTACAGTGATGAAATTTGATGGGAATGTGTGTTGTATGAACCGCTACAAAAATATGACACTAAATAGTAAAAAAAAGAATTGGGGGTGGGGCCCCCCATACATGTAACTGAGGGATGAATTTTTTTTTTTCGATGTACATACCCGTGTGGGGTATCAATGGAAAGGTCTTTTAAAATGATATAAAGTTTTCTAAAAAACATTTTTCTTAAAGTGAACGGTTTTTGAGATATCAGCTCTCAAAGTCGTAAAAAGTATGTCCCCCCCCCCCTCTATTTTTATAACTACGGGGTATAAAATTCTAAAAAAAATAGAGGTGATGCATGCTAATTAACTCTTTCAACGATTTTTGGTTTGATCAAAGTATCTCTTATAGTTTTTGAGATAGGTTGATTTAACTGTAATTTACGGAACCCTTCGTGCACGAGTCCGACTCGCACTTGGCCGGTTTTTTCTTTGAAGATACGTTATTGATTGGGTAATTTACTTATAATAATTGTTAATCGTTTCCAGGGCAAGGCACTCCAGGTACCCCAGGTACTCCAGGTACCGCCGGCACCCCCGGATCTCCGGGCACTCCCGGCTCGCCAGGTGGACCAGGTGAACTAACTACTTTATAATTTTGTATAACAAAAGCTAATATATACACTAAAAACGATCGATTACATGTAAGGATTTCATTGTCAATCATAAACATCGATGATCTTGATCGACCATAAAAACTATATATGCCAATGATATCATGTTTTAAGTAAAGGAACAGAGTAAATGGTTTGTTTTACGGACTATTATTGTATAGAGGCAAACATTAGGTCACAACTATAATAGAACACCACAGTTCCGTTAATTCAATTTAATATTACGATCCTGCATGTAACTTTATCGAAAGAATAGCTAATAATGTTTCTATAAATTTAATTTCACTCACGCAATAATAACCATAACATTCTACAACGGAGTTTATATCACATTAGGTGGACCAGGCGGCCCCGGCGGACCGAGTGGTGGTTACTACCCAGGCACAGGAGGATCTCCAGGTAGCCCAGGTACGCCAGGTAGCCCAGGTACCCCGGGCACTCCCGGTACACCAGGATTCCCAGGCACGGAGGGCACTCCCGGAACACCAGGATTCCCAGGCACGGCGGGCACTCCCGGCTACTACCCCGGTAAGACGTCACTAACCTTTATTAACACCTAAGTGTCTTTGCAAAACCAAATTCTCGAGAGAATTAACACAACTAATGACCTTTGTGAACTTGGAGCTGTATCCATTGTTGGTGGATTCAATCTAGTTCCTCGAACATTCGAAAGACGGAAAATCTAAACAAATATCGTTTGCCGTCCTTTGTAATGTTTTAGAAAATGGGTTTAAGAAATTCCGTGATTCGTATCGTTCGTGGTCTGTTTTATGTAACTTCATTTGCTTTTTTTATTGCATTTGCTTTGAATGTCAAGCCAATTCATATTCAACGTTCAGTTTACTAAAACAAGCAAAATAAATTCATTATGTTCAGTAACAATTTTCGTTGTCATCTCATGTACTAACTATTGCGTGTGTCTAACAACTTCCAGGCTCCGGTGAATACTATCCTGGACAAGGTACAGACTTAGGTGAGAAATTCATACATTACATTTCTAATACATTTAATTAATCGTTAACAATTAACGTCAACGTCAAACATACACATGAGATCCTTGAATGTTTTACAATTTAACGAGCGCCATCTTTGTCACTAACCCATCCATTTGTGCTAACTCTTACAGGCAGCGGAGGATATTACCCAGGACAGCCCATTGGACCAGGTAAGATCTCTTCATCATTCAAGCACGACACACTCTCGTGAAATTAACAACTTACATTATGACTTGCTACTTTGAATACCCCGGTTAGGAAGTTAAGCAATAAAACAATCTCGATTTATAGTTCAGTTAACAACAAGGCATCAGACATTGATTCCTGAAATCTTCATAAACCATATCAATCAGTATCAATTTCATGAGAAAGGTAAGAACGCACAAACTTCGTCTGCAAATTAAAAAGTAAACGCTTAATAAAGAACAATTTTGTAAATTGTTCAAAATATTAAATATTTGGTTTGACTGCAGCGTAGCGTCGAGGTGCGTTCTTAACTTATCGGCAGCTTCTTGTGCTAACAAATCAAGGGCTTGATTAACCACTTGTGTGTAACCCGTCATCATTCACTTTAGGAGGATCTAATGGTCCTGATGGTTTCTACGGACCTGACGGCGTCTACTACCCTGGAACTCCAGGAACCCCAGGTACCCCAGGCTCTCCAGGGTCACCAGGGTCACCAGGGTCACCAGGCGGCCCCGGCGGACCAGGTAAGCAGATATTAGATTTTTCCCTAATTTGCTTCTTTCGCCAAAGCCGACCGTAACCTGGTAAGTTCTAGTTAAGGGGAGATTCAGACGGCTCCCGCAACACGACTTACAAAATAAATGATATATTTATTTGTTGTACAGGAGGTCCAGGTGGCCCAGGAGGACCAGGAGGCCCGGGAGGCCCGAATGGTCCCGACGGTCCCTCTGGTGGATACTACCCAGGACCACCCGGCACACCAGGCAGCCCAGGATCACCCGGCACACCAGGAGGACCTGGGGGACCAGGTGGTCCAGGAGGTCCAGGAGGTCCCGGTGGTCCTAATGGCCCCGATGGCCCCTCTGGTGGTTACTACCCAGGACCACCCGGCGCACCAGGCAGCCCAGGATCACCCGGCTCACCAGGAGGACCAGGAGGCCCAGGAGGCCCCGGTGGTCCAGGAGGTCCCGGAGGTCCTAACGGCCCCGGTGGTCCCTCTACCGGCGGTTACTACCCAGGACAACCCGGCAGCCCAGGCAGCCCAGGATCACCCGGCACACCAGGAGGACCAGGAGGCCCAGGAGGCCCCGGTGGTCCAGGAGGTCCCGGAGGTCCTAACGGCCCCGGTGGTCCCTCTACCGGCGGTTACTACCCAGGACAACCCGGCAGCCCAGGCAGCCCAGGATCACCCGGCACACCAGGAGGACCAGGTGGCCCAGGAGGCCCCGGCGGTCCAGGAGGACCTAGTGGCCCCAACGGCCCCGGTGGTCCCTCTACCGGCGGTTACTACCCAGGACAACCCGGCGCCCCAGGCAGCCCCGGATCACCCGGTACACCAGGAGGACCAGGTGGACCAGGAGGCCCGGGAGGCCCAGGAGGACCAGGTAAGATAGAACGCCATTGAACACATTTCATTAAACAAGACCACTTTCCATATCTACAATTGATTCACTATTTATACCAAACATACACAATTTATGTGTAGCAATTGTATTGTTTTCCACAACACTTCAACTTTTCTTTTAAAGGCGGCTGTGATATTATAAATGCACATGCAGTTAATTATACATATGATTTTTCGCGATTTTGTTACAAACTTTAACCTTCTTACCTCCACACCTGTTTCAAATTGTGTGCACCGGGCTTCCTGCATATAAGATATTCATTCTTTAATATTCTACCGTAACTTTGAAGCAATACTATATTTGAAAATATAACAAGCAACCTGTCGTCAATATGCTTAAAGTACGTAATGGGTTATTGGACATGCGCTATTTCCATTTTTCCACATGTGTGGGGAATACATTAATCTTAATCTATTGTAATATTACCAGGTGCCCAACCAGGATACCCAGTAAAACCAGGACAGCCAGGACAACCTGGCCAACCGGGATACCCAGGCCAGCCCGGTCAACCCGGAACACCAGGACAACCAGGATCCCCAGGACAGCCAGGACAACCAGGCCAACAAGGAGGACCAGGACAGCCTGGATACCCAGGACAACCCGGACAACCAGGACAGCAAGGAGGACCAGGACAGCCAGGATACCCAGGACAGCCCGGACAACCTGGTCAGTCCGGATTCCCAGGACAACCAGGTAACTTATAAAAATTGCTTGTAAAGTAATAATGAAAGAAAGCAAGAAATCAGGAAACCGAACATTGCAATTTGATCTAAAGTGTGCATCTACACGGTGCATGTAGCCGGAGCAAGTTAACATGCGCAAGTGCCAAGGGCACGCAGGTGGGTATTTTCCTTTGGTACATACGGGAGTCACTGGTAAAAATCTGTATTTCGATTTCATAGGTCTCTTATACTCTTCTTACTTATTTCAAGGTGAACCAGGACAACCCGGTCAACCAGGATACCCAGGACAACCCGGACAACCTGGCAAACCTGGACAGCCCGGTCAACCAGGATACCCAGGACAGCCCGGACAACCTGGACAGCCCGGTCAACCAGGATACCCAGGACAACCTGGTCAGCCAGGACAACAAGGAGGACCAGGACAGCCAGGACAACCAGGATACCCAGGACAACCTGGTCAGCCAGGACAACAAGGAGGACCAGGACAGCCAGGATATCCAGGTCAACCCGGACAACCCGGCAAACCTGGACAGCCCGGTCAACCAGGATACCCAGGACAACCTGGTCAGCCAGGACAACAAGGAGGACCAGGACAGCCTGGTCAACCAGGATACCCAGGACAGCCCGGACAACCCGGAGAGCCAGGTAAGCCTGGACAACCAGGTTACCCAGGCCAGCCCGGACAACCCGGCAAACCAGGGCAGCCCGGTCAACCAGGATACCCAGGACAACCCGGACAACCTGGAGAGCCGGGTAAGCCAGGACAACCAGGCTACCCAGGCCAGCCCGGTCAACCAGGATACCCAGGACAACCTGGTCAACCAGGACAACAAGGTGGACCAGGACAGCCAGGATACCCAGGACAGCCCGGACAACCCGGCAAACCTGGACAGCCCGGTCAACCAGGATACCCAGGACAACCTGGTCAACCAGGACAACCAGGCCAACAAGGAGGACCAGGACAGCCAGGATACCCAGGGCAGCCCGGCCAACCTGGCAAACCAGGACAGCCCGGTCAACCAGGATACCCAGGACAGCCAGGTAACACATAAAAATTATAATGTAAAGAAAGAAACCAGAGAACATTCTCACTGTGCCTGTAATCGTCAACAGTTGCTGTAACCGATGTCTTAACTAGTTCTACATTTCCGCTATGGACAACTGTTATATAATAAGTAATTTTATAAATTGCGGATTTTTTCAAATGGCAAACGCAACTTCATCCCCTTCCTTGCTCTCCCTGCGAACAGGAATAAGTAGTGTTGCTCAATAAGTCGTCATAAAATTGCGGCAAACGTATAACAAAAGTTGCAACAAGGCACACACACAGTTACTGTCAAAATTTACAGGAAACTCTAAAAAAAAGATGATAATTGTTTCAATTAAAGTTGGTCTTCAAAGCGCTTTATGGAATCTGTATAAACTGACTGACCGACTAAGTACATCTTAAACTTCTTCTTAATAATAGCTATTTTCTTATTTTATTTAAAGAATGTCTTAGGTCTCTTAACTCATGTACATCAAACTTTTTTAAAGGTGAACCAGGACAGCCCGGTCAACCTGGGTACCCAGGCCAGCCCGGACAACCCGGCAAACCAGGACAGCCCGGTCAACCTGGACACCCAGGACAACCCGGTCAGCCAGGACAACAAGGAGGACCAGGACAACCAGGACAGCCAGGATACCCAGGACAACCCGGCAAACCAGGACAGCCCGGTCAACCTGGATACCCAGGACAACCCGGTCAGCCAGGACAACAAGGAGGACCAGGACAGCCAGGATACCCAGGACAACCCGGGAAACCTGGACAGCCCGGTCAACCAGGATACCCTGGTCAGCCAGGACAGCCCGGTCAACCAGGATACCCAGGACAACCTGGTCAACCAGGCCAGCAAGGAGGACCAGGACAGCCCGGACAGCCCGGCACACCAGGATACCCAGGACAGCCTGGTCAACCAGGACAACCCGGACAACCCGGCAAACCTGGACAGCCCGGTCAACCAGGTTACCCAGGACAACCTGGTCAACCAGGATACCCAGGACAACCAGGTAACTCATGAAAAATAACTTATGTAAAGTACGTTCTCACTGTCTTTGACTTTTGTAACAGCAGCGGTAAACTAAGTTTTGAAAAACCGAAACGTTACAATACATTTCAGTTTAATGCCGTTAAATGTCCGTAAACAACCAGCGTCAATTACACCAGTCTTAAGCATTTTTGTTCGGCGAGGTGTAATGTATAATTTCTTATAAATTATTATTAGATGCGTAGTAAAGCCCAAAACACAAAGTAGCACTTGCACGTTGGCTTAAGAGATAAACTTATGTTAAAAACACGATTTGGAACGATTTTTGATATATTTTGTGAGGATCCCATTTTTATTGATAATTTTCAACTAAAGGATCTTGTAGTACTACTTTACCCGCTTTAAACCCATTTTATTTTTAAGATCATATATTTAAATCCCGACGTGCAAAAGCAACTTTGTGTTTTAGACTTCGATAAAATGTCAAATAAATAATCTACAAAAGTTTGTTTCAATTCCAAAGTTGAAAAATTTTAGTGTTACTGGATAAATGTAAACAAAATTGCCACTTTTGTAAACTGTATTATAAAATGTCATCGTACGAATCTAATACACTTCTTACTTGTTTTAAGGGGAACCAGGACAGCCCGGTCAACCTGGCTACCCAGGCCAGCCCGGACAACCCGGCAAGCCAGGACAGCCCGGTCAACCAGGATACCCAGGTCAACCTGGCCAGCCAGGACAGCAAGGAGGATCAGGACAACCAGGATACCCAGGACAACCCGGACAACCTGGAGAGCCGGGTAAGCCTGGACAACCAGGTTACCCGGGCCAGCCCGGACAACCAGGATACCCAGGACAACCTGGTCAGCCAGGATACCCAGGACAACCAGGCCAACAAGGAGGACCAGGACAGCCCGGACAACCCGGCAAACCTGGACAGCCCGGTCAACCAGGATACCCAGGACAGCCGGGACAACCTGGTCAGCCAGGACAACCAGGCCAACAAGGAGGACCAGGACAGCCAGGATACCCAGGGCAGCCCGGACAACCCGGCAAACCAGGGCAGCCCGGCCAACCAGGATACCCAGGACAACCTGGCCAGCCAGGACAGCAAGGAGGACCAGGACAACCAGGATACCCAGGACAACCCGGAAAACCCGGAGAGCCGGGTAAGCCAGGACAACCAGGCTACCCAGGCCAGCCCGGTCAACCAGGATACCCAGGACAACCTGGTCAACCAGGACAACAAGGTGGACCAGGACAGCCAGGATACCCAGGACAGCCCGGACAACCCGGCAAACCTGGACAGCCTGGACAACCAGGATACCCAGGACAACCTGGTCAGCCAGGACAACCAGGCCAACAAGGCGGACCAGGACAGCCAGGATACCCAGGACAGCCTGGACAACCCGGCAAACCTGGACAGCCCGGACAACCAGGATACCCAGGACAGCCAGGTAACACATAAAAATTATAATGTATAGAAAGAAAGAAACCAGAGAACATTCTCACTGTCTCTGTAACTGGTTAATGTTTGACAATTTGCGCA
Source organism: Helicoverpa zea x Helicoverpa armigera (assembly GCA_033682625.1). NCBI lineage: Eukaryota > Metazoa > Arthropoda > Insecta > Lepidoptera > Noctuidae > Helicoverpa > Helicoverpa zea x Helicoverpa armigera. Next base: position 6,953,787 of record JAWIIS010000032.1, read on the forward strand.
AAGAAAAAATAAAATACGTAAGTAGGCCTAGTGCGAGTCGGACTCGCGCACCAAAAGTTCCGTTCCATTTTTATAAAACCGTATCTACCTGTTGCCGTTATCGATATCGAGCAAAAATACGAATGCAAATAATATAATCAACTCTTTTAGAAAGTATTTTTACGTCTATTATAATATTTAGTTACATAATAATTGGGTTAAGTCGGGGGTTTTGAGTTATTTTATTATTTTTCAATAAGATTTTTACCGTCGTGGGTTTTTTTTCAAATGTCAATCGCAACTTCATCCCCATCCTTGCTCTCCCTGTGCCCAGCGATAAGTGTTGATCAATACGTCGTCATAAAATTATGGCTAACGTTTAGCAAAAAATGCAACCACGCATACACACACAGTAACTGTCAAAATTTTACAAGAAACTCAAAAAAAAGTTGGTAATTGCTTCAACTAAAGTTGCTCTTCAAAGCGCTTTATGGAATCTGTATAAACTGACAAACCATCAACAAAGTACATCTCAGACTAATGATAGCTATTTTATTGTTTTATTTAAAGAATGTCTAAGGTCTCTTAACTTAAATACATCTCACTTTTTTAAAGGTGAACCGGGACAGCCCGGTCAACCTGGTTACCCAGGCCAGCCCGGACAACCCGGCAAACCAGGACAACCCGGTACACCTGGACAACCAGGATACCCAGGACAACCTGGTCAGCCAGGACAACCAGGCCAACAAGGAGGACCAGGACAGCCAGGATACCCAGGACAGCCCGGACAACCCGGAAAACCAGGACAGCCCGGTCAACCAGGTTACCCAGGACAACCTGGTCAGCCAGGACAGCAAGGAGGACCAGGACAGCCAGGATACCCAGGACAGCCAGGACAACCGGGCACACCAGGTCAACCGGGATTCCCAGGCCAACCAGGTAACGGATTTAATATAACTTATGTAAAATACGTTTTCGCTTCGTCTCAACAGAATACAGACATATTTTTACCTTCGATAAAACATTAAAAAACCGAAACATTGCTATAATTTTAAAGTTTACTTTAATGGAATCTGTTAAAACCACCAACAAAGAACTTTGAGATTGAAGGCAAGCGTCGTTCAAATAAATTAAAGCTTTTTTTTAAACAATTAAGGATTCGTAAAAATGTGTTAGGGCTCTTATATTCAACACATCTTACTTATTTTTAGGTGAACCAGGACAGCCTGGACAACCTGGTAAACCAGGACAGCCCGGTCAACCAGGATACCCCGGACAACCAGGTCAGCCAGGACAACCAGGCCAACAAGGAGGCCCAGGACAACCAGGATACCCAGGACAACCCGGACAGCCCGGACAACCCGGAAAACCTGGACAGCCGGGTCAACCAGGGTACCCAGGACAACCTGGTCAGCCCGGACAACCCGGAACACCAGGACAGCCCGGACAACCAGGATACCCCGGACAACCAGGTCAGCCAGGACAACCCGGACAGCCCGGTAAACCAGGACAACCCGGTCAACCAGGATACCCAGGACAACCAGGCCAACAAGGAGGACCAGGCCAACCAGGTAACTCACTAAACATTACTTATGTAAAGTATGTATTTGCTAAGTCTTATAGATGGAATTTAACTTAAGATAAAATAGGAAACTGAAAACGCAATCATTTAGAATTTTACTTCAGTGGAATCTTTTTCTAAGAACTCTTTTAAGAACTCTGAAACAATTGAAAACCATTGTGATTTATTTGCAAGCAGAGTTAACTTATCATATTATAACTTAAACATTTTAGCACCTTTACAAATATTAAATGGTATTGGAATGCGTATAAATGTCACGGGTCTCAAAAACACTTCTTACTTTATTTAAGGTGGACCTGGACAGCCTGGACAACCCGGCAAACCTGGACAGCCAGGACAGCCAGGATACCCAGGACAGCCCGGTCAACCAGGATACCCAGGACAACCTGGTCAGCCAGGACAACAAGGAGGACCAGGACAGCCAGGACAGCCCGGACAACCCGGCAAACCTGGACAGCCCGGTCAACCAGGATACCCAGGACAGCCCGGCCAGCCAGGAGAACCTGGACAACCGGGTAAACCTGGACAACCAGGATATCCAGGACAACCCGGACAACCCGGACAACCAGGTAAGGCATTTAAATAATAATTGCCTTTTATATGAAATAGATCTCAGAGACCATGAAAAATGTGTGTGAAAATTTCAACTCTCTAACTATCACGATTCATGAGATACAGCCTGGCGACAGACGGAAGGACGCACGGACGAATGGATGGACAGAGGAGCGCAAACAATAGGGTCCCGTTTTACCCTCTGGGATCCCCTAAAAAGTGAAATGACACTCACTGACTAAGCCCTAAATCTCTTAAAACATATTTGATATTGAATATACCGTCTTATGTAATAAGGTATTTTAGTCTAGATGAGAAAAAAATTAAAAGTGTATTACAATGATTGTTTAGAGGAAAAGCAATCGGGAAATGTTAGTTTCACTTCGTAAGGTACATAAATATATTTTTTATTGCAGTTTAAAGTTTTTAGGTTTTTTTATCTGTCTTTGAACACTACGAAATGTCGCCGCCATGCTAATGACGTCATTACGGTAGTAAACAACTTTTAACCAAGTGTTTCTCATATTTATATCCACTGGTACTTGAATCCATAATTTGTCTAGTGTTCTCACATTCAGAAACAACACACCAACGATACGGAGCATAATTACTCATTATTAAAATTTTCAATACATATCAAAATATGTATTACTGACAGCTGTAGTTTGCTTACTAACGTAATGACGTCATGACCAAAAAACAATCATGGCGTCCGTTGTGTGCCGCGTTTTCGCGAAATACGCGCGAAATTTGAAATTATGATAAAACAATTAATTTATATTCGTACATAACGTGAGAAAAAAAAATATTTTTAATTTTTTAGAGATATATCTAGACTAAAGAATTTATTTAAGATATATTTCAAAAATGCATGTAATACCCTATTGATCGTGCTAATCTCAGGAACACATTATAACGCATTGGCAATTTGATGCATGTTCATAAAAAATAAATGATTTTATCTTTTAGGAGGGCCAGGATACCCAGGACAGCCTGGTCAGCCAGGACAACCTGGTCAACAAGGAGGCCCAGGACAGCCCGGACAACCAGGATACCCAGGACAGCCTGGTCAGCCAGGACAACCCGGCAAACCAGGGCAACCTGGACAACCAGGATACCCAGGGCAGCCCGGTCAGCCAGGACAACCCGGCAAACCAGGGCAACCTGGACAACCAGGATACCCAGGGCAGCCCGGTCAGCCAGGTCAACCAGGTCAACAAGGAGGCCCAGGACAGCCCGGACAACCAGGATACCCAGGGCAGCCTGGTCAGCCAGGACAACCCGGCAAACCAGGGCAACCTGGACAACCAGGATACCCAGGACAGCCCGGTCAGCCAGGCCAACCAGGTCAACAAGGAGGCCCAGGACAGCCCGGACAACCAGGATACCCAGGACAGCCTGGTCAGCCAGGACAACCCGGCAAACCAGGGCAACCTGGACAACCAGGATACCCAGGACAGCCCGGTCAGCCAGGTCAACCAGGTCAACAAGGAGGCCCAGGACAGCCCGGACAACCAGGATACCCAGGGCAGCCTGGTCAGCCAGGACAACCCGGCAAACCAGGGCAACCTGGACAACCAGGATACCCAGGACAGCCCGGTCAGCCAGGCCAACCAGGTCAACAAGGAGGCCCAGGACAACCCGGACAACCAGGATACCCAGGACAGCCTGGTCAGCCAGGACAACCCGGCAAACCAGGGCAACCTGGTCAGCCAGGACAACCCGGTACACCTGGACAGCCAGGATACCCAGGACAGCCTGGTCAGCCAGGACAACCCGGCAAACCAGGGCAACCCGGACAACCAGGATACCCAGGACAGCCCGGTCAGCCAGGCCAACCAGGTCAACAAGGAGGCCCAGGACAACCCGGACAACCAGGATACCCAGGACAGCCTGGTCAGCCAGGACAACCCGGCAAACCAGGGCAACCTGGACAACCAGGATACCCAGGACAGCCTGGTCAGCCAGGACAACCCGGTACACCTGGGCAGCCAGGATACCCAGGACAGCCTGGTCAGCCAGGACAACCCGGCAAACCAGGGCAACCCGGACAACCAGGATACCCAGGACAGCCCGGTCAGCCAGGCCAACCAGGTCAACAAGGAGGCCCAGGACAACCCGGACAACCAGGATACCCAGGACAGCCTGGTCAGCCAGGACAACCCGGCAAACCAGGGCAACCTGGACAACCAGGATACCCAGGACAGCCCGGACAACCTGGACAACCAGGTCAGCAAGGAGGCCCAGGACAGCCAGGATACCCAGGCCAGCCTGGACAACCAGGTGAGACATAAAATTACAATTATGTTTAATGTTAATGCCATTAATTTGGTAATCTTTCTTACAAAAATAGTTCGAAGTTAAATAAGGGTGCATAACACGGTGCAAGCAGCTTGCGCATGTTGAGGCACATGCGCAGGTTACATACATCTTAAAAACGTGCGTGTCGAGCGATTCGCATGTATCTAACCAAAATACCCACTCGCGTGCTCTTGTCACTTCTCACTTGCGCATGTTAACTTGCTCCAGCTACATGCACGGTTTTGACCGATAACGGACTAAGACTGCGGTCAGCTTCGCTCATCAAGCTCTACATAAGTATAGGTTTTACGGATAGCCTAAAGCCAGTTAAACAACCAAACAAATGGGTTGGCTACGAACTACCATCAAGCTAAATAAATAATGATGATGATGAAAAACCAATGCAGGCAGCTAATTTATTTTTATTCTTTAGGAGGACCAGCGCAACCCGGTCAACCGGGTAAACCAGAACAACCCGGCCAACCTGGTCAGCCAGGATACCCAGGCCAGCCTGGTCAGCCTGGTCAGCCAGGATACCCAGGCCAGCCTGGTCACCCTGGGCAGCCCGGATACCCGGGCCAGCCTGGACAGCCTGGTCAGCCAGGATACCCAGGACAACCAGGACAGCCCGGACAACCAGGACAACCTGGACAACCAGGATATCCTGGACAACCAGGTCAACCTGGATACCCAGGACAGTACCCAGGTTGGTTTCTTCAGAACTACTACTACTTCTGGTACTTCCTACTATTTTGAGTGTCGCTGCTATAAAGTGCACTATAAAGTCCCGAATTTATGGGAGGTGGATGTGGAGCGTGAGCCAACACAATGCAGCCCTTTTCACACTTAATTTTGATCTTTGTCAGTTAACTTAAGCAATTATTTTTAAAGTTAACTTTAGCAAAACTTACAAAAACATCATCTTTTTCAGATTCTGAAGTATCACCATCAGGCACTGGGGTTCAACCACCTGCAACCGTCCCATCTGGTCAAATGCCACCATTCCCTATTTACGTCATCCCGTATCCACTGCCTATCGTTCCCAGTCCGTCGTCATGCCCGTGCTATTTACTGAAGCCAGGACAGAACGGTACGACTCAAGCTCAAGCACCACCACAGGCAACGTCTCCACCACAGCATCAACACCAGCCACAATATGCACCCTACGGCATTATTGGATTTATCCCCGTAGTGTTTGTACCCTACTGCCCAGGAAACGGCACAAACATGAACAGCGCTCAGGAGAACTTCCCTAACGCGGTTCCTGTGCAATACAATTGCGCACAATGCCAAGCCAACCAAGACATATACCGATACCTCGGCAGACTCAATGGGGGCCGAAGCGCTGATTTCAACGATCTCAAGGAAATCAAATCTCTGTCTGAATTAGACGACCTTCTCAGAAATCAAATTAAGCCTTTAAGAAAGGGTATGCGCACTATCGCTGCTCATCCGCGTATACTTGCAACGAACGAAAAGAATAATAAGAAAAAGGAGAAGAATGAAACTAAGAATGAGAATAAAACTAGGTCTAAGGTCGAGAAAAACTAAGTAGCCATATTATTTTTATTCAGTTGTATGCCAAAATTCTTTCAGGTGATTTGGGCTACAACTTGTCTAATTTTGAGACTGTCCGATGGTAAATATTCTTGGACGATCTCAAAATTTTAAAGATGACGTAAACACAATATTTATTGCCCACAAATATAGGTACATGTACCTACGTCATGAAAATATAGGTTTTAGAAAATTGTATAATATTTGCATAAGTATATAAGTATTTTTATTATTTCATGATACGCTTCTGTATGTAATATTTACAATTTAAAGTAATGATGTCATTTATTATTTTTGTTTTAAACATTTTGAAAAATTCATTAATGTTGAGACGTATTGAATGGAAACTGTAAAGAAATAATAAATATATTTTTCAAATAATTCCGATGTTTTAAATTAATCCACTTTATTAACTATTGGCACCTTTAACATCTTAAATGCACGCATAATGTGGTTAAGCTTTGGAATTCCCTTCCTAAAAGTATAAATATTAATCTAGAGCAAATCGAAAACTGATATTATTACTGATATCAATGAGATCTGCAATGTGAACAAAATCAGTTCAACTAGGTATACAACGGATTAGAAAATAAGACAGCCTATTGTCATAACCTACACCCACAAATTAGGAACTCCAAATCAATAGCAGCGAACGCTTGCCCCCATGAGCTCGGTTCAACGAACAGTTTTGATAGAATATAATCGCTTTAGAATACGTTAGCAGATAAAAAACCCTTTATGTAAAAAATCCTCTTATCAGACGTTTCACATGTATGCATGTAAGTAGTTACGTATTTGTGGTGTATTGTACAGCACAACAGCCGTGACTCCAATGCGTCGTCACGGGTCACTGCGAGGCGAGACATTATCCTCCGGCTCACAGGGCTTCTATACAGCTCAGATAAACAAATCCACTACGTTTATATCTATTCTTAGAAAATGTAACTTCAATAAAGTTTCATCTTTATAATAACATATTAAATCCAGTCCGTTTTGAAATTTGAGTATATTTTTTGTTTTATTCAGTACATAGTTTTAAAACATGTAAGTATCTATTAATGATCTCTACGTTAGGATAAAAACGCACAAATTCACACATTAAAAGGGTGTAAAAGATGTGACTACGAATAATACAATAAGTCTTGAGTGAATAATAAAAAGCTTTACATTGACTACATATCTACACACTATCTATGCCGACCTTGTTCTCAAATCTATAAATCAGCTCGATCTAAGTAGAGCATATGCTTTTTTTCATTTCAGGGTTATTGTATGCCAGCTTTACGCAAATTGCTTGTCAATTTTAGTGCTGTTAACTTTATAGTTGTTTAATTACATTTAATTTACCTAATAAACCTAGAATCTTATAGCAATTAAGCATGGATGATACAGTTTGCCATTCTGTAAAAACAGTACATACCTACAAAAAACCTTAAACCATAACATATAAAAAATTATTTATTTATTTTTATCGTACCATGTAACATTTATGATTATCCGTTTAGACAAATCTCGAAAGATACCAATGGAAATATGCTATCGTCTTTAAGAATAAATACGTGTTACAAAATACATACGTAGTCTACAGTGCCAAGAGACTAACAATTTGGTATTCTATCAAGTGACACAAAACATGGGAACCATTTTACTAAACAATAAGATTTACATTCTCGAACTGTGCCCAAAATATACAAATTTTGATAATTACATTCAAAAATTGTTGTTACAAACAATCTTATTTTTTTAAGGCATGGCCATTACAATATTATGTGAGTCATGGCCTTGTCCGCGAACACCATACTAAATGGTTGGATATATCTGCTGTTTAAACTTACATTGCCAGCATAATTGTCACACAAATTGTGCAAAAACTACAATTTGAGAACTCCACGACATTTTTTTAATGTCTTTTTAGGTACTTTAATATAAATTCTCGGTTAGATATGCGGAAGAATTTTCAAAATGACACAAGGCTAAAATAAGAAACCTAAAAAAATATCTGGAGACACACACATACACCACACTTTTCCAAGGCATTTTTAGTTGCCCATTCAGTATTCGTCTAAATTCTCGTATTTCTTTAACAACAAACAGGAAAACAAGTAAAAAAATAACTCTGAACATAAATCGCCAGTCAGCTACATGACACATAGGTAGTAATCACTCTTGATTATGATTTATCTAACTTTATAAACATTGATATCTATTGTCTAATAACTTTAATAAGTACATAAGGTACCTACGTAATTTAACCAAGCATCATAAACTAAGAACGACAATAGGTGACTAATCTACTGTTTCATCATAGTGTCGTGAACTTATTGTAGAACAAGAAAATGGTTTTCCCTACACAAACAACTTTGTATTAAGTACGCTATTGGGCAATGCTATTGGGAAAGTGCTACCTTCGTCTGTTGCCATTATTTAACAAGTTATACTTACTTGGAACATTTTAAATTTTATATAGGCAATGCTTCGCTGATAATGGACAATTGCATCTTAAAAGCCGAGTCTGAGCAGCCGGACGAGTAGAGGCATTATTAAAAGCATTACTTTCAATTTTGAACGTGCAACAGCGGGCACATTAACGGGGAACAGAGGAGGTTACCTATGTACCAAAAATGTGGAAACTGTCTTTTTATTATCCCAATTAATACAACATTTACATAATTAGGGCACACACTGACCTATTTCATTTTACAAGACTGCAGTTTTGGTAGCGTGCAGTTTAAATCCTCTGAAGAGCGGTTTTGTACACGCTAAGATGTTAATGACGCACAGGTACTTCCTAAAGCGGGGCAAAAAATGACAAACAAATAGGATCTAACGCAGGCAGTTAAAAAAGTTTGAAGTAAAAACTATACGTGTGTCCAACGAAGGGGACAGGGATGAGTGCGACCTTGGCAACGCGACCTCCAACCTAGCCAGTCAAGCGTAGGAGTACTTTACCTCCCATGCTCATTTCACCACTAGTAGGTATTTGTGCTTTATTAATTCATACTTTTCTTGAGACAAATAAGTCTGTCATCTGAATAAATAGTATTTTGTAGAATCGTGGTCCATAGGGATCTGTTTAAATGATGGGCGTAGCACGATTTGAACGGATGACATGACATTCATGCATTCAAATTGTCATTCATTGCAATGTGCATACCTGAAAAATTAACAATACTTACGTATAAATCACTGACCGGATTCGAACCCGCAATATCAGACATGAAGTTCTTAACCGACTTCCATGCCTTTTAATTGATAAAACATACAGCCCATTGCTGTCAGCAACCAGCTACTTGCATTATTATCTTCTAAAACCTAAGTTTTATTCATACAATTTATAAATTCTGACTTTAAATATGTATGATATGCCAAACGAACTTGACAACGTAAATATTAATATCCACCATTGTCCATTCCGAAGTAGCCACCTATGCGAATACCTTCAGGGTTAGCCGGAGCGAGCTTCCGCATATTGTTGTGTAGTGCAGTTTGGGACCATAACACGAGTCCTGAGAGAATAGAGGTATCATTATAACGTATACTGATAATGATTGTATTACGTTTACGTACGTATGCGTCACAGTCTTCTTGACAGAAGGACGAGTTGCCTACAAACGGACTCATTACCTCCCCAGTGACCATTGTCAATTACAAGACAAAAACTCCCACGGTTTATAAAGGTTGGAACGTACACACACGTACACAGAGCGCATCTCCACTTATAACGTACTACCTGTGTCGGTGCTATACTCCATACTGTTCGTGAAATTCAATTTTTTATAAAGTTAGTTCCTGAAAAATATTGCCGCCGTAAGTACTTAATTTTCAATATTTATGGTAATTTAATTTTGCGGTATTTTTTAATTATATCTTTAGAAATTATTTTATTTCTCCCTCCCCTCGAATATAATATATTTTTTTCTTATGAAAATGTTCGAGTACGGTGGTTGCCTAATTTACTTATCCAAAATCAAAATTATAAATAATTTGAAACGGAGTATTTATAATATGGTTTGGCATTTAATTAGGGATAAGCGGATATGAAGATTTTATGGTGCTAGAAAAAAAAATCTCGGTTGGATATAGGTAGCCCATTCTGCAAGATTAGGCACTTAGGGATAATCGTGTACCACGCTAGATGTTTTAAAATACTGGCCATAAGACGTGCGCTTTAGTACCGGCTATAAACAATAGCGTAAAAATTTGCATGAAAGTTATGTTATAAATCAGTAAGTAGACAATTAAAAACCACCAGATTAATATTTAAGATGTACCTAGAATATATAAATATCGAAGTAACTTGGCATTAAACTGTTTATGCAAAAAATGTAGACTAATAGGACTATGTTGAATATTTCTTCTTCTCTACCATACTATGTATATTTAAAATGTAGCATTCGTATTTTTTATATAAAACTCTATTTAATATCCTACTTGATCGCTTCCGAGGCAGCGCAGAAAGTTTGCAGTGTACAAACTGGAAATAAAAAAAATAAGTCGGTACAACAGCAACAGCAGGTCCGTATTGCCTTTACGCCGCGCCTTGTTCAATTCAGTGAAAGTCCTTATTACATCGTATTCTTGTTCTTATTTTTATAAGTGACCGGTTCACTTTTACTTATTACGCCAATCAATTTTTTCCTCTCATCTACTGCAAAGGACTTCAAAATATGTAGGTACCATTCTGAGTTTTGTGTTCAGTATCCTGCGGTACATACCGCTTAATCTGTCCTGGATCTGTGTCTTACACTATATTTGTGGCAATAACAGAAAATGCTGAACCGAATTAAATGAAATTTGTATTTCCCTATAGAAATAGTACCTTCCGCCCGCCTCCCTAGAAACTACTTTCCGCATATTGACAAAATGTAGGCTATTCCGTGATTTAGATAATAGTTAACTACATTACTATAAAGCTTCATTAGAATCCGTTCAGTAGTTTTAGCGTGAAGAAGGAACGAACCTCCATACCTACTAACTTTCACGTTTATATATTAGTAAGGTAAGTATAAACAAGCCACCTTGTACTTATACTTATCCATGATTAGGTACCAAGTTCTATTAAAATCTGTTCAATAGTTATAGAGAGTAACAAACATCATACTATACAAAGCAAACATTCAAACTTTCGATAATACCTACCTACATGCCAACTTTTAATTGTAATTTAGCAGGAATAAATAATGTTCATGAGTAGGTAGAGACCGCTTCTGCTACAGACGTGGTGCTGATATAATTAAAGTTGGACTCAGAGAATTCGAAAATTTTCTGATGTCCAGGCTATTTCGTTGCTTACAAGATACTCTATGTGAAATATTTCATCTTATTTAATGAGAGATTTTATAAGATTATAGTTATGACTATATCGTTCACTTATTTTGTAATGTTGATTGAACTACCCAAGCAACTTTTGTTGCTGACAGTACTTTCCTAGATTAAGTTTTCCACCACATACCTAGGTTGCATCAACAAATTAGATTGGCTCTGCAGCACACGTCGCGTAGAAAAAGCACTTTTAAACAACTTTTTAAACCTCGACATTGAATCATTGAATAGATTATGAAACGGTCTACTCTTGAACTTACCTACCTATACACTTATGTTGCGTGAGAACAACGTAAGTTTAACAACGTGATCATTATTGTTTCGAGGGTCAAAGGCGTTGGCATACAAATCACTTCGCATAAAGCTAATTGAACTACCTGCAGCGGAACTAAGGAAGAACGGAACTATTATATAGTCAGAGCGGTAGTGATAACAACTAAATTAGTGTAACTAAGTTAGTGACGTAACGAATAATTCTATCAATCAAATAGGGAATATTACGATGCTAAGCTGAAGAGTTTGATCAAATCTTCTAACATGGTAATATCAAGAACTTCTGTACGATTAGTAAAATTCTCTAAATATGAATTCTCTCTAAATCTCTAAAAATTGTGAGACTTGCGTCCACAATACCTACATCTGATAGGTACCTAGTTATCGCTGAAAATTCAAATTCACATATACTCACAGTACCTGCATAAGGATAAGCAGGTGTTCATAGGGTTAGTTTCGTACATATCTAACTAAATAAGATACTTTTTAAGGGAGAACCTACAATGACTACGGTGGGAAATATTGTAAGCAAGTAAATAGCTTAAAGAAAGTAAATTGTGGCAAATTATATGAACCACCGAATTCCACAAAACAACAAAACGCACAGGTTTTCGCACGGATAGATAGTGCTAACAAATTATTATGCAGGATGACTTCTAGCGGGTGGACGGGGCGGTCATGTTGCCAAGTTTTACCTAAGTTTCCTAATAACATCTGAGTTAGGTCCCTACTAATTGAATAACTTAGTTTTGGCATAAGATAAGCACTAAGGACCTGGGCTTTGGTACCACACAAAGCAGCGCGCATTTGCCCTCATGTAAAATCATAAATGAACAAATGCCAACCAACAACCAAACTTTTAAGGGATTTGATGATGGGTGGAAATTATGTCGAAATTTTCTCATCGGAAAAAAAATATTTCTGTAAATACTACAATAATAAATACTTATTTTTTTGTCAGATGGCGTTACGAGTCGTTCTCCTTCTGGCTGCAGTAGTGTTATTTGAAGACACGTGTGCTGCACCTGCCAACGAAGCCTCAGGCTCCGCAAAATCTGCTGCAGAATCTCAAATTCTAAACGACGACAAAGATGACTTAAAAACTGCTGCGAGTAGTGGATGTAAGTGCCTACTAAATCTACCAATATAATTATAAGAAGTTATTTTATAAATATTTGGATTGAACCACTTATTGTTTTCCTACGGGAGATGTCTTTTCTAGGTACAAAACTCAATCTGGACCTAAACCGTTTTACAGGGCAACGGTAAAAAAATGTTATTCCGCACACATGAGTCAACTTTAAATTCAGTAATCATTTCAGATGCAGCTGATCGGTATTCTGACTGGAGTCGATACCCAAGTGCTCAAGGGGTAACAGGTTACGGCTCCATAGACAGCAGGTACAACTACGGAGCATACGGAGGCTATGATAGCCCATATGGCTACAATGGTTATGACAGCGAGTATCCACGATACGGTGGCTACTCCGGTAATTCTGGCTACGGCGGCTATGCCGGGAACGCAGGATACGGCAGTTACGGCGCAACCTCTGGCTATGGAGGCTACAAGGGAGGTTATGGAGGATACGGTGGTTACGCCGGCAATGGCGGACTCAACTCATACTACGGCTACAGCAATCCATCTTATCAAGGAGCAAACCACTTAGGATACGGTTATTATAGAAGACCCGGCTACGGTAGCATTTACAATAGTGGCATTACCCCAAGTTTAGTTACAGGGTACAGAGGTTATTCTAAATAATGAGGCTATATTCAAAATATACATCTATTTATTCTCAATGTAAGTTACCAAAGTACATCCAAAGTTTATAATTTAAGTATCTGTCTCATTTCCTGCTGTACGTTTATAATCCACATCTACAATAAATCATGTTCATGACAATGGTTGTTTTCATAAATATATAATATGTAGTTAAATAATGCAAAAAACCGACGCAATTTACAATATAACCACTTATCCAAAATAGTTACTTGGATAGTTAGCCCATAACTAACGATGGCAGAGGAGACAACATCGAGTTGTTTATGTAAATGAAAACAAGGATACACAATTTAAAACTTTATTACTAACAGTGTGACATACACGTAATCTTAATTAAAATCATACATGCTATTTCATGTTTAAAATCGTAACATACCGTAAAATAAGACAATTATTCTAAGCCACTGAACCTCCTTCAAAAAGTCAGTTTTGTAAGCGCGGTGGACAAAAAAATATGGGTTAGTCTGACCCTGAAACACTCGTTTGTTTCTTCATCGATTTCAACGCTCTTTCACGAAGTTTTTTTTCTAAATCTTCGTTATTCACCTTGCCTTCCTCTTCTTCCTCTTCAGCTTCGTCACTGTCTGAAGAGTCATCCTTCTTCTTTGAAGCCTTCTTATGTTTCTTGTGTTTTTTATGCTTCTTAGAATGTTTCTTATGCTTTTTAGCTTTTTTAGACTTCTTAGGTTCATCACTGTCGGATTCCGATTCTGAATCAGATACCTTCTTCCTGGCCTTCTTCTTTGATACCTGATCACTGTCTGAAGAAGATTCTTCTTTTTCACGTTTCTTAGCTTTCTTTTCAGTATCATCACGTGACTTAGATTTTACTTCCTCTGAATGCTTCGATTTCACAACTTTCTCTTCTGTTTTCCTACTTTTAACGCCTTCAGGTGAAACAGCACGTTCTTTAGATGCGTCCAGTTTCTTTGACCGTCTTGTTTCCTTCTCAGAACTTGTATCGCGTTTAACAACTTTCTTCTTGCTAGACTTCTCATCACTGTCGGAACTGTCATCACGCGAGTCATCAGAATTCTCAATTTTCTTAGACTTGCTTTGCTTACTGTCACTCTTTTCTGACCTAGAGTGTTCAAGGGTGGTATCTTTGTTACGTTTCTTTGACTTTTTATCCCCATCAGATTCTTCTGGAATGTTCTTTTGCTTAGATTTCGAGCTCTTATGTTTGACTTCTTCTTCCGAACTTGACTCCGAACTAGACGAACGGGCTCGTTTCTTACGTGACTTCTTTGCCAACTTCTTTTTAGCAGTCTTTTTGCTCTTCTTCTTCCTGTCATCTTCAGAATCACTCGACGAACTATCTTCGGAGTCACTTTCACTTGATGAGCTTTCTTTTTTGGGTTTCTTTGTCTTTTTAGAAGTGGCTTTATCTTTGCGTTTGACCTTTGGCTTAGCCTTGCTTTTAGGTACTTCTTCACTACTCTCGCTTTCTGATTCAGATTGTTGAGTTTTGCGTTTTCCTTTCTTCACTTCTCGAGGCTTAGACTCCTCATCATTCTGTTCTTTCACAGATGCATCATCGCCAGACCTATCCGATTTCTTATGTTCAATTTCATGTTTTCTTAAGAAAGGAGATGGGGTCCGAGATAAACTCTTAGAAAATTCACGTAAGGTTGGAATAGCAATGATGTCCTCTCTTTCTTCGTCGTCAGATGATTGTGCTGGTTTAGCCTGCTCATCGTTTGTCGGAACCGGTTTTTCATTGGCGACAGAAGATTCCCTACTCGAACTAGATACAGCTCGTTCTTTAGACTGCTCGCGTGGCAGTGATACTCGTTCAGATGACTTTTTATGCAGCTTCTCCAAGTTTTCTACAAATTAAATACATAATTGCATGATCACGATATTACTGCACTCTGTTTATGAATATCATAAATCCTACAACGCAATGATAAACATACCTTTACGAGGAATAGAGACAGACTTCTCCAATCGTTCCTTGATTAGGTCGCTTGATCTTCTATCACGTGACTTCCTGTCCCTCGATCTTCTGTCCTTGGTGCGATCCTTGGACCTCCTCTCCCTACATAAAGACATTCAATATCATAAGAGACTTCTGCCATACAAACTTCCAATGAAAATGTAGAAAATATAGGATGAATAAATCTTTTTCAATATAAAAAATATGATTGGATGGATGTCGATGAAGTTTTAGAGTGGTATCAGTGCATATATTTCAGAATATGATATGAGATGGAACTTTTCAGTTTGGTATGAAAAGTAAAAGTTCGAGACGCGGATGAGACCGCAAGAAGTAGGTATAATGGAATAGATTACCTAGACCTATCCCTGGAGCGCCTGTCGCGCGAGCGTCGGTCGCGGGAGCGGCGGTCGCGCGAGCGTCGCCCCGAGCGCCGCCGCGACCGCGACGCCGAGCGCCTGCGGGACCGGGAACGTCGGCGATCACGAGACCTCATCATATTCAAACAATTCATTCATTCAACCCATCCAACTACTTAATACGCTATGTACAAAGTTTAGCTATTTATCATATTTAATTATTTTTTTTAGTCCTGGCTATCTCTTAGCAGTCCAGAAATATTGGTAGTAAAGGAGTCACATTAGAAGTCTATTGAGTTTCCCTAGCAACTGGTTTCAGGTCAGAGGCAGGCCCCGGGCAAAACACTGTACTTAGATGATTCCGTTTAGATTAGCAACCAATCTCAGAATACATAGTTAGAAAAAGGGTAAGTAGATTTTACGAACTGTAATATTAAGATTGAATAAATTACCTCTCCCTGGTACCGCGTCTGCGTGAACGCGAGCGTGACCGCCTGCGACGCTCCAGAGAGCGACGACGTTCGCGGGACCTAAAATGTAAATAAATTTTTAAAAAATCTGTACAACAGTTTTCTTATACATACTATGTATTTTAGTTTATAAATATTCAGAAATTAAAAATATATAGGCTAAAATAGAATTCATTTAAATATTGTCTTTATTTATAAAATCATCAATAGTAAGTTGACCTTTCTCTCCTCTCTCTTTCCCGTCGTCTGCGTTCCCTTTCTCGCTCTCTCTCGCGTTCACGTTCCCTCTCGCGGCGCTCTAACGACCGGCGTCGGCTGCTGCGACGTCGAGACTTGCTTCTATATCATCGAAAATAAATAATATGAATTAGTAGATACGTAATTCCACGTACAATAGAGATGTTGACTAAAAAACTTAGTATCCCATCTTTTATATAATTTCATTTCAAAGACAATTTTTTAGTCAAAATCCCTATATTTGTATTTTGTGTTCGCGCCGTTGTTTCTGTGCCGTATACTCACGGTTTCGGACTCGGCGGTCGAGCCGAAGCCTCTCGCGCTCGCGACCTAGCCGCGTTAATAGTTAATGAGTGATAGAAATGAATGAGTAAACTAATCGGTCATACGAGTAGTGTATCTAAAATAAGCCTTACCTTTCTCTGCGGGAACTACGTCTGGGACTGACGCTCGTCGACGAATCGCGATTAGAGCGATACTGACGTTTCTTATGCGATGATCTTTTCTTTGCACTACCACCTATAACATTTTAAATTATCACTGAGAATGTATGCACACATAATTTATTGTAATTGTTTTAGTTCAAAAAAGAGAGGGTAATACGTACGTGATGATGCAGACGTGGATCGTCTTTCGCTAGATGAGCGCCTGGCTTTCTCAGCTGGTTTATCTTCGGCAGGCTTATCGCCGGCGGACCTAAAATGAATAAAACGGTAAATAAAACCATAAAATCAGCTTATCAATAGTGCCGTTGTAGTGGCAAGTTTATGACGGAATCATACTTTTCAGGTGAAGCAGAACGAGATTTCTGTCCTTCATCTTCAGTTTTATCTTCCTTGAGGACATTCTCTTTACTTTCGTCCTTAGTTGTGTCATTTGACGTGTTGTGGTTGACTTCCTCCTTAACCTCCGGTTCTTCTTTCTTCTCTGGAGATTTTCCATTTTCTGCACCAACAAAAAACGATTCAGATTTCATAATAGAAAAAAGTATCATTAAAATTAAGTTACTCTAAAGCATAAAATGTAGCAGAAGCCTGATACATATTATATGTATTATTCGCAAGCTGTTTATTCTTTACCTTTAGGCTCAGCTGCTTTATTATCTTCGACATGTGAAGACTTCGACTGGCTGCTTCTATCGCGGCTACGCCTCCTCGAGCGACGCGGGCTGCCTCCGTTGCGGTGTCTATTATATTTAAAAAGTTGAATTATATTTGAGCACATTAAATTTAATGAGATGTATTCTATGCGAGAACTAGAATGAACTCACTTCCTATCAGAAGAACGGTCGCGAGACCTGGTCCGCGAGCGCCGCCGCTCCCGGGAACGACGCCGAGACCGCGATCGAGACCGCGACCTGCGACGATCCTTGTCTTTGTCCTTGTCCTTCTGCTGCTCTTCCTATATCAATTAAATAAACAAATGAAATATTTCATGTTTACTATTATTTTGGCGTATTGCATGAAAGAAATAATAATCACCATTCTTTTCTTAATCTCTTCTTTTTTCTGCTGTGTGAAGGTCTCCGGGATGCCATTTTCACTGGCTTGAGCACTCAGCAGCAGCTCCCACAGCTCACCCATGAAGAGTCGCGCATTCTTCCCATTCAAGAATCCAGTTAAGTTGATCTGCATTTTCTTGGGACAAGGGAACTAGGAGTCGAGGAAACAGGATCGGGAAAGAAAAGATCTTGTATTATTAATCTTCATCAAAATCGTTATTTTACATCCTACCTTTTTGCCCCTAAAAGTATGGATTTTTGTTCCACTAAATGTGTTTCACAAAAAAAAACTTGAGGAAAATAAAAATAATTGAAAAGTCGTTAAGAGCGCCAAGTTATGATCCAGTCAGAATGAACTATCCGGCAGAGAAATGACTCGGGTAAGGAAGCGAGTGTAGCAAGTACATGTAATGTAAATGTTCATTAGTGGTGGAGCTGCATCAGCAACGAGGACGCGCCGGCAGCGAGAAGACGCGGCGTCGCGCGCTGACCGCTTCGTAGCTCTGCTACGCTGCGCCGCCTGACGACGATGCCTCGCGGATTTCTTTCTTCTCTCTTCTACCACTTGCACCTGTAAGGGTTTTGCGAACACAACCACATTATGCTGAACGCAAGGCCTAAAACGGGACTTCCGTACCTCGAGTCAAATCAACAATTCTCTTAACGACTTTAACAAAATCTGCTTTCATACATTTGATTACTTAAATGTCGCAAACAAGGGATCTCCACTGCGTTTGATGCTTTACAGTTAGCATGGTTATAGTATTTAATTTCCCCGTAAATACCGATTGCGAATGCTAAGGGCCTCCGAAAGAGCGGAGCCGGCGGGCGGCGGCGGGGAGCTGGCGGCAGCGGGCTGAGGCGGCTTCGACGGCGCACTAACCGGTGTGGACCATAAAAATATCCATACGCAATCAATATACATTTGACATCATACTTCAATTGCAGTTTCTTTTGAACAGAGTTAGATTATATACACTTTCTGCATACCAAATGTTTAGTAATATAATCTAAAGTATTACTGTAAAGAAACTGCAATGATTACATTTTGTTATTAATAGAAATACACAAGAGAAGAAATAAAAGGTAGTCACTCACCTTCTCTTCAAGCTGGTTGTTGACATAGTCAATGACTACATCATCTTCCATCTTGAGAATTTCTGTGATCTTCTGAGTGATCCAGGGCTTGAGCACGTCCAGCTTCACCTTCGACATGTCCACCTATATGCAATTTGGAAACTTTAAAAAACAACACTTTAAACTTAACAACCTACAGTAAGTTCCATTTAATTAGGCAACAGCAATTCCCTCATCACTCCTGTATCAAGAGAAGAATTTGTGAAGTTATGTTTATGTTTGCTATGTTTATCTTTACCCAAAAACTAAAAGAATTTGGATGAAACTCTACAGTAATATAGTTAATTATCCCGGTGTATAAAGTTGCTAACCACGTTTGGTATTAAATATCTCCTTTGATATGAATAAAACTCTATATTTCTTTGATATCTATTATTGCTTTGATAAACCAGTATTTAAAAGAAATTTCAAAAAGTCAGATATTTATATTACAATTGCATTTGTTTTTAATAAACAAAAATGAAATGTTTATCTACCTGCTGAGTCAAACAGTCACCGAACTTCATCTGTTTCATCAGCTTCTTCTCCTTGTCGCTGAAGCGGGTGTCCTGCTCCGTACTTGTACCCTGAAACAACATACAAATAACATACTACTGAAGCAACATATTTTATTAATAAGCTTACCATTTCTACATAGAATTTAGCATAGTTGACAATTCCTACTGAAGGACAGATACTGCAAATTTTGTTTATTTATATCCAAAAATCGCTATAACCTATACAACATTTTTATGCAATGCATTCTGGGCCAGCTTCAAATAATAATTGAAATATCAAATGTCACTTGTACCAAAACATCTTTAGTGCTAAAATTATAATTTACAAATAATATCGCTGGAGCCGTTTGATTTTAGTTAGAAATGTATTGCAATGGACCTGGCGGCGCACGCAATTACCACATGAAACAGCGCGTTGTGCTCATACAAACACTAATACATTGTTTAAAATAAAACATCCAACAAGCGCCACTAACTAATCATATATTTTATCGACTTTTCAATAGAAGAGAATACAATTAATATAGTATATCTTACCGTGTACATCATCATTTTTAGGGTGAAAAAATAAAATCAATATTTCACTCGATGGAGCCTAGGGTGAAGATATCCCCAAGGCGTGAGGACGCCGAAGTCGTCCCCACAAGTATTCTCTTGAATCACGAAACTACAATTGCTCAGAATGAGTTACTGCTATTTTCTGAAAATAACAAACAGCTTTTAACGTAAATTCTATTAAATATCTCACAAAATTACATTCTCAAAAACGCGAAAATGTGACCAACCGCCATATTGAAATCAGGGAATAGACAAATAGAAGAGAAAAAAAGCAGAGCTAGAGTAGAGAACGAGAACTACAAACTTAAAAACCATAGACAGAAATTATAAAAAAAAACTTTTTTGGCAATTTTTAGCAAAACTCAAAAACAAAAACAAAACCCTACAAACATTTTGAAAATGTCCTTAGGGTGCGTCCACATCCGGCGAATGCGCCGCGAATGCGCAGCACGCGAGCCGATCGCGAACTGTCCGCGAGCTGCGCGCGTGCATTTTTGTTCGTGCGCCGCTTCTGCGCTGCCCGCGCGCAGCTCGCGCGTGACCTAAGCGCCGCACGCGAGCGGCGCGCAGGCGGCGCGCGACTTCTGCCATCTTCGATAGTACTGAGCCAATATACGGAACTGTAAGGGCGAGAACTGATTGCGCGCAGATCGCGCGCTCTATACGAGCCTTGCGTGAGTTGCGCTAAAGAGGCGGCGTATTTACAGTATATACATGGCTAGTACGCAAGCGTGTGAAACTAGTCGCGAATAGATTGGAATACACTTTTTATACAAAGTCTTCCGATGTATACAGCAGCAGTACGCAAATACTCGCATATATTTTGTAGTGGCCAAAGTATCTTGCTTTGTTCCATAATATACAGTGCTAGATAGCATGCAAACTAATCGTGTATACATTGGAATAGGCGCGAAAAACTTTACGATTCCAATCTATTCGCGAGGAGTTGCATGCTCGCCATTTTGATTAAAACACGACCTAGCATTTAATGTTAATTTAAATATTAATAATGCTCGTTCAATTAAAAAACATTGTATTAAAAATTGAAGTTAGTGACGAAAACGAATCCCTGCAAAACCGACTCCACGTAGTCTTGTCTGCCCTACCCCTAGAGTGCAATTCAAAACCGCGTAGGCGCGGAGGGGTGAGGCGGCCTGCGAGCTGAGGCGAGGCTGAGGCAAGCCGAAGCTGCGGTGGTGAGCGTGAAAACCATCTGCGACGATAAGCTCGCATGGGACCGCCGGAGCCCCGCAGCACCGGAGCCGTGACAGAAGCTATGCTTGCTGCATGTTGCTTGCTTACATTTTAAACGTATTGAGTTAAAAAATTAGAAGCTAATTAAATATATTTTATGATGTCATTTAATAGTATTTTAGAAGTTTACTGTTAGAATGCCTGCTACAAAAGATGCTAAAAAATAACCATCATGCTGAGTTTTATTTAGAGTGGTTTACTTAGAAGATAACTAGTGGCTAAGATAGTATTATTTAGATGCTCGTTAATTGTGGCCGACTTAATCATTTAGAAGGCAACATACATTTTTGGGGGCGAATAATGATATTAAAAAGAAGCCTGTTTAATTAGCATTTTTTATAAACAAACTCAGATTCAAAGCCATTTTTCTTTAATGCTTTACCTAATATAAATTTTGTATAGTTAAATTTGACCGTGTATAAATTGGAAAGATGCATGTGCACGTCTAAGCTACGAATTATACGCGAGCAGTACGCAAAATTCGTGTATACTTTGAAATCACAAATTAAAAAACAGCATTACAAAGTATCAGCGAGCAGTTTCCTATGGATGCGTTTTGGCTATGTACACTCTGTAAATACGCAAAGAGGCGCACCGAACTATTGCAGTAACTGCACGCGCGCAGCTCGCGGACAGCTCGCGATCGGCTCGCGTGCTGCGCATTCGCGGCGCATTCGCCATATGTGGACGCACCCTTATAATGAATGCGCCTCGAAGAATGGGTAGTACGGGACAGAGAGTATAGTAAGCATCTTTTTTATTACTTTTTCGCTGAGCTCGATGCGAAATCGATAAAAAATCTTAAAACCCATGATTTTTGATCCATGAAAAAATCGCGGACATTCTGAAATCAAAAGTTGGTAAATTATCTAAAAAGCAATGCAAATACACGCATACAGGGGATTCTCCTAAGTGAATAATGTCAATGTCTCCTAATTGAATAGAAAATGAATTGCAATATGATCGCAATAGCCTCTCTGCTGTGGCTCTATCGGCCATTTTTCGCGATTCGGCCCATCTGTGTCAGCACTTTGTGGGTGGCATTCGATTGGTCTGACATTTGTTCTATATGGTATCATATTGCGTAAATAATCGGCAGACAATGTGATTCATTATTGAATCATAAAAACGAATAAAAACGTTCATTAATAAGAAAAAAATAGCGGAATGCCACATTCAATTTTGACATTATTAACTGAGCAGAATCGGGCCCAGATATATTACTTTCCTCTATGATCGGGCCTCAGAATTGATCAAGTTTGTTTGGTCATCGCGTAGCATTTTGTCTGGCGTATCTAGCTGGCACAGTAACGTCTGAGATCATACTAAATTCATAATGTATCTATTAGAATGTTTGGCCCCATTTGTTCTCTGTTTAATAACCTTAGCAAATTCGGATTTGTCTCACATAGCTTAATCTCATAGTCATCCTATTAGAAAGGGACAGACCCCCGTACTATCTACTTCACTCGGCTCGTTTTTTGGGTATGAGTACGCAGTCCTGTTTACTATATTACGTCTATGATATTTTTAAGCTACGGCTTGCAGGCCGCTACAATAACATTGTAAAACCAAAGTTTTATTTTGCCCTATTCGAAACATTGCGCTATTTAATTGATCGCATAGAAAGCTGCGCCTTACGAAATGTCTGGCCTTTTGTGCGACAGGAATCAGTTCAACATGGCTGTAAGGTACATTGACTTGGCCTAAAAAAAAAACAAATGTCAATGTCAAACAAAATGGAGTGTTCCAAAACCATTCCAAAACACGTTTGTTTTGGTGGCATGGCGCAATTTTTCAAAATCAACAAATTGTTTTCCATATGTTAAACGTTAATTAAGATTTTTCTCTGATGCCTAACTTTTATACCTATGTACAGTAATCAGAACCTCATTTTGATGTTTGTTTAAATGCTTTATTATTGTTAAAGTAACAAGTTTTCACTTGTAAACTTGATTCAATCAACTCGAACTCTTCGTCTTCTTTTTATTTTTTTTAGTGTTTGTTGTGATTCGTTCCCGACTATTGAATAATTGCAAAATACTGATTTTTGTTTTATTTCTTCCTTATAGAATTGAAATTTAGCATAAAACATGAGAAGGTAAATAAAAAGCTGTCGAATACGAAGAACGTAGGTACTTTTGCTATTGTATTTTGTAAATGAGATTCAATTGTCTTGGAGTTTGATGCAATCCAATCGCGTATTTTCGATTCGAGTATACAAAAGTTGATAAGATGTTATTAACGTTTGAATGAGCTCAATACATATAAATTAATTTCATGCTTGATTGAACTGAATAGCTTTTTCCCCAGCCGACAACCAGTCGGCATTCGGCAGCAGTAAGTGCGTGACTCTGGTGACCACGTGTTACTCGTAATTTGTTTGCCGATAATACACTATCGAGCGGAAAGTTTGAAGAATCCTCATTAATATCCAGTTTCAATGTAGGTATGTATTCTATGAAATAATAGTAGGTATTTTTTACTCACGACGACATTCTCTCAAATAAGATTATCGAGTGTAACTGCTCCTCTGTGCCTACAGATCTTTAATTATATAGTATGAAGGTCATTTATAGCAATTAACTTCTGTAAGACCTAAAACAAGAACAGTATCTATAGATAGTTATTTTTTGGTAAAATCACAAACAAATGATGAAAACCTTCAGTAAGTAATTAGTGACTCTGTTGTTTACTTAAACCTCAAAATTTGTTATGAACTATAGTTACTATTTAGTTTAATCAATAACACATTAATACTACCAAAAAAAGTACAGTGTTACTCATATTGGTATTGGTAAGCTGAATTGCATAAGCTAAAGTTGTTTGTCTTTATTTGTTACAGATAACATTGGAATTGATAACAATTGAACTCTGACATTGATGTAAGATATTTACTACCATCATCTACGAACTTTATTCTTCAATCATTCTGAATTTGGATACTGTTCTGTTTAAACATAGGAGTTCAATATGTGTATTATAAGGTTCTTCTGTTCTGAAGCATTTAGTGCACATAAGACCAAGGAGATCCTTGAGAAGTTGCAACAAGTTGATGCAGATATAGTTGAGTTGTCCACTGAACTTTGTTACCATGTGGAGCTCAGGGAAGGCTGTGACTATCTCAACATTAATCAGATTAAAGTTTTGAAGTGGCTCCTCAGCTCTCCCCTTCAGCCACAGGCATTGAGAAATGAAACTGTATACAAAGATGTAAAAGGAAGCCAAACAATAATAGAGATTGGACCAAGGTATGTACTTAATATTATAAATTTTTCATTTTGGATTTAAAATTGATCATTTTAAATAGAAAATAAGGGGTATGTGACACTTGCAGGTTTAATTTCTCAACGGCAGACTCAAGTAACTCCGTTCAGATATGCGAGAGCGTTGGCTTGCATGATGTTATACGCTTGGAAGTTTCAACAAGATACCTTATTACATTTGGAAGGCCTAAGAATGTTTCTGAAAAGTTACATGAAGCCTTGGCTGCACCATTGCATGATAGGATGACCCAGTGTGTTTACACAAAAGAAAATCTACCAAGGGTTAGTTTCAATGAAGGATTACCTAAGGATTTAGAGCCTTGGTTTGTAGTGCCCCTTCTGAAAGAAGGTAGACCAGCAATGGAGAAAGTCAATAAGAAATTGGGTTAGTACAAGGAGTTTTCATCTTTAAAATTTTGTTGATTGTTGTAAGAAATGAAAAAAAATATTTTTAATTAATTATTTTTTATAGGGCTGGCTTTTGATTCTTGGGACATGGATTTCTACATGGACATGTTTGTTAATAAATTGAAGCGTGACCCTACCAGTGTAGAGTTATTTGACCTTGCCCAGAGTAATAGTGAACATTCACGTCATTGGTTCTTTAAGGTAAATTGTGTTCATTCAAATCTCTTATCATTTATGGACATATAATAAATGCTCATGCCTATATTATTCTAATATGTTGTTTCTTTACAGGGAAAATTAGTCTTAGATGGCAAAGAGATAAATGAATCTCTAATTGATATGGTAGCTTCAACACAGAAGACATCAAATGATAATAATGTTATCAAGTTTGGGGACAACAGCAGGTATGTTGCCCATACAATATAGTTTGAATGTCTAATATAAAATCTTTTTATGAATGAAATTTAAATTGTTCCTTAATTTCAGTGCCATCAAAGGTTTTAAACATTCAAAACTGCGGCCAACCAATGTCAGGGATCCATCTCAGGTTGTTAAAGAGGAGACAGAATCAGAAATTATATTTACTGCGGAGACTCATAACATGCCGACAGCCGTGGCTCCATTCAGTGGGGCAACCACAGGCACTGGCGGACGTATCAGGGATGTTCAGGGTGTGGGACGTGGTGGGCACACAGTTGCTGGCACTGCCGGATACAGTGTTGGAAATCTGCATATACCTGGTAACTAAATCTCATTTTGAAAATGTAACTTTACATAAACTTTATGCATTTTGCATGTTTGAGACTGCTATTTTCTTTACGATAAACTTCTTTTTATATTGAAGAGCTGAACTATGAAATGTTTTTTATTCTATAGGTTATGAATTGCCTTGGGAAGAGAAGGGTTGGGAGTACCCTAACAACTTTGCAAGCCCTCTACAAATTATTATTGATGCTAGCAATGGTGCATCGGACTATGGTAACAAGTTTGGAGAACCGCTGATTTCAGGCAAGTTCTAAAACAAACTGATTAAAATACTAGAGATATAATCATTATTAGGTTTACACTACCATGTAAATTTTATTGCAGGTTTCGTTCAATCATATGGTTTGAAGAATGGCGATAATGTAAGAGAGGAGTTTGTTAAACCAATCATGTTCAGTGGGGGTATTGGATACATGCCACACAATATGATTAAGAAGAATAAACCAGAAAAAGGTTTGATTCATTTTAAATAAAGGATATACTTGCCGCTTCTGGGAATAAAACTTGTTATTAATGAATGGCTGATTATATTTTGTAGGAATGATGTTGGTGAAGGTTGGAGGTCCAGTCTATCGTATTGGCGTTGGAGGCGGCGCCGCTTCTTCTGTCGCTGTCCAGGGAGGAGATGCTAGAGATCATGCTTTAGATTTTGGAGCAGTACAGAGAGGTGAGTGTAAAACTGCAAAACTAATAT
The DNA here is from genome assembly GCA_033682625.1 of Helicoverpa zea x Helicoverpa armigera. Taxonomy (NCBI): domain Eukaryota; kingdom Metazoa; phylum Arthropoda; class Insecta; order Lepidoptera; family Noctuidae; genus Helicoverpa; species Helicoverpa zea x Helicoverpa armigera. The sequence continues at coordinate 6,980,221 of JAWIIS010000032.1, forward strand.
GTTTAAACGACATCCAAAACGAAGGAGGTTCTTAATCTATGCGTTTTTGCTGTAATTATCATGACCTAACCAAAGTTATATTACAGGTGATGCGGAAATGGGTAACCGTCTCAACAGAGTTGTTCGAGGATGTTTGGAGGCAGATATCAACCCTGTCGAATGTGAGTAAAATTTAGATGCAATTGTTTTTAAAAATAGAACATTAGTGAATGTAACAGACTTCACTTTTTTATTTTTTTTACAGCGATTCATGACCAAGGTGCAGGCGGTAATGGTAATGTGCTGAAAGAATTGGTGGAGCCAGAAGGTGCTGTCGTTTATACTAAGGAGTTCCAATTAGGAGATCCGACTATCACCACCTTAGAACTTTGGGGTGCTGAGTACCAAGAGAACGATGCTTTGTTATGTTCCAAGGAAAATAGGGCTGTCCTTGAAGGTATAAAAAAAACAATACATTAAAATCTTTTAATTATTTCCATTAAATATTGTTATATAATTTAATTAATCAATTACTTATTTATTTTTGCAGATATTTGTCGTCGTGAAAGATGCCCAGTATCGTTCGTGGGTGAAGTCACGGGAGATGGATACATGAGTCTAGTAGAAGATGCTTACACCAACAAATATTTGAATAGAAATGAGAGACTCAAGCCTGAGACCCAGTCTAAGATGCCGTATGATCTTCATTTAGAAGCTGTTTTGGGTAAGTACCTATTTAGAATTGTACAATATTTAAATATGCCTACTATATTTTATTTTGTACGTAATAGTATTTCGAGTTTTTTTTGTTATGACGTAGTATAATCAATAGGTAGGTATGTCATCATACTCGACTGTTTGTGTAAGGAGACAATATTCACTATACACATTTATTACGCATGAGGTCACCATAATCTTATTTCACTTTTGCGTCATAAATATCATAATACTATATTTACATCTGTTTCTATAGAAATATTAAAAACATTAAACGTAAAGATCGCGCTAATTTAAAATGGTTCGATAGCGATTGATAAGAGCAAAATTGAGAAGATATGTACGTCAAATAATAAGTAAACATGTGTTTCTACATTAGTATCTATGTGTTAATGACCTTGTATGTTAATGAAGTAAGTAATACCTATCGTACTTTTTGTTCTAGGTAATATGCCACGAAAGACATTTGATTTGGTCACTGAGAAGAGAACTAAGCTGCCATTGTCTTTGCCACAAAATGTCTCCGTACATGATGCTTTGAACAGGGTCTTGAGACTGGTGAATGTTGCTAGCAAGAGATATTTGACCAACAAGGTAGGTAGCAATTCGTTGGAAGTGTGTGTAGGTAGCAATTTAAAGGCTATCAATTTTCTGAGTGCAACTGAAAACTGATAACTTATAATCACCTTACCTTCTGTATTCTAAAATGTGAAACAAACTTTTTGTCGACCTCTTTGCCACACTAATATTTTATAATGAGGTTCATTTTTTATCACTTTTATCAGTATCACATTAAAAAAAAACAAGAAGTTTTTATTCACTGACCTGTGTATTACCTTCAATGTATTCCGACGTCATTGAAGATCATTATTTTTATATCTAACTTTTGTTTCTCAGGTGGACCGTTGCGTCACAGGTTTAATAGCTCAGCAGCAGTGCGTGGGTCCATTACACACGCCACTGGCTGACTGTGCAATCATTGCGCTCTCGTACTATGACCTCGTTGGATCGGCCACTTCCATCGGTACTCAGAACATTAAGGGTCTGTTGGACCCTGCGGCAGGAGCTCGCATGTCTTTGGGAGAAGCTCTTACTAATTTAGTGAGTATTTTGTATCTTATACTTAGAGGTGTTTCATTACAATTTATTCAGGACTGTGGAAGATCTAGAATCTAGGGCGTAGGTGGATTGATCTCGAAAAGTTTAGAACTTTGCAGTTATGGTGACATACCATGCAATGGTAATACCTTCTTCAGTTGAACCCAAGAAAGAAGAACGTTCATAACCTGAGATAATTCATTCTAAAGAAAGCAAGGAGCCGAATCACTTTCTTATACAACGCTTCACTCCCTGATAACCGTTTTTTTATTTAGCCTATACTGTCCCACTGCTGGGCAAAGGCCTCCCCTATAGCCTTCCATCTTTCTCTATCCATATCTGTTTGAGTCCGCGAGGATAACCAATAATTGTCAAAAATTAAATGCCCATTTCCCAGACTCATTCATATCCCATTTGAGACTTTTTATATTTCGATGCTTTTTTTAACACTTGAATGCGAACCTATACTTAACTTTACCCAGGTGTTCGCCGGCATTAGCGAGCTGGAAGACGTGAAGTGCTCGGGCAACTGGATGTGGGCGGGCAAGACGGGCGCGGAGGGCGGAGCCCTAGTGCTTGCGTGCCGCGCCGTTTGCGACGCCATGGCGAGAGTCGGCGTCGCTGTAGACGGTGGCAAGGACTCCTTGTCTATGTGTGCACAAGTCGCCGGGGAAAAAGGTATGTGATTACTGTTTTTTTTCATTCAGATTCAGACGTTTTTAGAAGGTATGTATATGTAAAGGATAATGTCTAGACCGACTTTTCATCTTAGTCGGTTCAGACAACTTTAATTGAAGAAATAATAGACAGTGGTGGATATGTCGTAGTGGTAACTGTGGGCAAACCCATAACTCTAATTTACTTTTGACGTTACACTTATTTCTTCTTTATATGTACTCCCCTTATATGCTTTCCCGAGTACTGGTTTATGTGCTCTCCCTTTATACTCCCTCCTGCCACCTTGTATACTCTCTACATACTTAATGCACTCCCCTTATTTAATTTGTGTCCTCTTAAAAATACATGGGTATTTTTAACCATCTTGGAGGAACCTTTACTTTAACCGTACTTTTTCTTTGACTACAGAGAAGTTATAATTTAGTAGTATAGTTTAATAATAATTTGTTTTGTTACAGTGAAGTCGCCAGGAACTTTAGTGGTATCAACGTACGCGCCTTGCCCAGACATCACTGTTAAAATCGAACCTGCACTATTACAAGAAGGATCAGCTCTAGTTTATGTACCAGTCAGTCCCGGAAAGTACAGGTTTGTAAAACTTTAATTGGTTAACAATTGATTTGGATGAACAAATGTACCTGACGCTATCTAAACAGTCGAAAGGGTTATGGCAAAGGTCCATAGCGAGTTTTTAATCCTTCAACAGTCACGATGATATTCCGAGTTTTGCGAAAAGACTTTTAGGTATTAATTAATGGCAATGTTTCAGACTTGGCGGATCAGCACTAGCACAATGCTACAAGCAACTCGGTGACAACCCGCCAGATCTTGACGACCCTGCGGTTCTCAAGGCCATGTTCAAAGTAACACAGAAACTTTTGAAGGGTGAGTGCACTTCAGTTTCCATCAAATAATTTATTATGCTTGTCTTAAGTTAGCTATTTGATGGGTCGCGGAGCTGTACGTCGTCTTTTGTGCATATAATAATTTGACTGTGAAGTCACTCACTAGCATCCAACTTCGGACAAGCAAAATACTCGACGAGAGCTCTAACACGTTTGTAGGATTTATTCCCATAAAAAAAACGCTTATTTACCTGTTTTTTTTTGTTTTGTTTCGGTATCCTATTCGGTTATATCGGTTCCCTTTAGCAAAAACGGAACCCTTGTAATTTTCTTCAATTATTTGTTTTCATTCTTATCAAAATTGTCTATTTTAGAGGGTAAACTGCTATCTGGACACGACGTGAGCGAGGGAGGTTTTGTGACCACAGCCTTAGAGATGGGTATCGGTGGCATTCGCGGTATGAACCTCGACATCCAAGTAGAACAGAATGTGTCAGACATTCAAGCACTCTTCAACGAGGAATTGGGAATAATTGTCGAAGTTTCACGCGATAATGTATTGTACGTCCTCAACGAATACAAGAAGAACGGAGTGAATGCTAAACAAATCGGCACCTCTGGACACTATGGCATGAATTCTGAGGTTTGTAATTTTCATTCATCATAAACAACCTTCTTTATGCGGGAGTTAAAAAATAAGTTGAATCTTTGCAGCAGTGACTAATAAAACTTTTTTTTCCAGGTGACCATAAAGGTGAACGGCAAAAAGGTCCTAGATACGAAGCTGATTGACGTATTTAGAATGTGGGAAGAAACAAGTTACCAACTGGAATGCTTGCAAGCCAACAGCGATTGTGTTCGTCAGGAATGGCAAGGTAAATTCATTCATATATTATATGTATGACGCCATTTTCATATAAAATATGGAAGATAAAATAAAGGCTTTGTTTACATTTGCGGTAACTTTTTTCAGGACTTGCCAAGAGGAAGGGCGTGACATACAATGTCACTTTCGATCCATCAGCGGCGGTTGTGAAGACAAAACCGATTAGAGTAGCCGTTCTTCGTGAAGAAGGTAGGCCAATACATATATTATGTACACTTAATGAAATCAGCAGATTTTTATAAGGACCGTTTTAAACTCTATTTTACGTTTTTTAGGTACCAATGGTGACAGGGAAATGATTGCATCTCTAATGATGGCTAACTTTGATGTTTTCGACGTGACAATGAGTGATTTACAAAATAAGAAGATCACTTTGGACGCGTTCCAAGGCTTGGTGTTCCCTGGTGGTTTCAGTTATGCCGGTAATTATAATGTCCATGTACCAATGAGGTTTTATATCAATAAATACATGCATAGTTATCATTGAATTAAAAAAAAAATGTTTTTTGCAGATACATTGGGTTCAGCAAAGGGATGGGCAGCAGGCATTTTGTTCTCAGACTCTCTTAGCTCACAGTTCTCCCACTTCAAGAATAGAAATGATACATTTTCCTTGGGGGTGTGCAATGGATGTCAGCTCATGGCCCTACTAGGCTGGGTAGACCCAGAAACCACAGCAAAGAGTGCTAACAAAACTCAAGTATTCCTCGACCATAATGCTTCAGAAAGGTAAGAAAAGATTTTGTGTTAGGTACTAAGTCATAGTTTGGGCTGTTTTTATTTGAGTATTATTTAGCCTTGTATACAAAGAGTCTCAAATGATAACCTTCCAGGGTACTGTAATGTTAATTAGCTGTTTTATTAATAAGTTTTTTTCTCGTTTATAGATTCGAATGCCGCTGGTCAGCTGTAAAGATAACGGAAAATAACTCGGATGTCTGGTTCCGCGGCATGGGCGGCAGTGTACTGGGAGTGTGGGTGGCTCACGGCGAGGGACGCTTCACCGTCGCCGAACCGCGCTTGCTCGACAAACTTCAAGACAACGGACAAGTGGCCATGCAGTATGTCGATGATAGTGGTGAACCAACTGAGGAATACCCCATGAATCCTAATGGAAGCCCAGGTACTTAGTAGTCGACTGAAATGTAGTCGTGTGTAGTAGACTTTTTTTATTTAGTTATAATTTTATTTGGTCAAATTAAATGTAAGATTTTTAATAATACCTACCTTTACATACTGGGTTTTGGACGCTTTTCGCATGAAGCGGTGTATACTGTTTCCCGATATGTACAAACATTTCGGTTTTGTTTACCAAGTTACAGTGCCTATAACTTTTATGATTGTGTTCTACAGTGGGTATTGCCGGAGTGCGTTCTCGCGACGGTCGCCACATCGCCATGATGCCGCACCCCGAGCGCTGCGTGCTTCGCTGGCAGTGCAGCGTGACCGCGGCAGCCCCTGCAGGTGCCGCTAACCCCACCAGCCAAGCCTCACCCTGGTCTAGACTCTTCCAGAACGCATACTCTTGGGCTTCACACCAGTAAAATTTGGAAAAAAACCTAACTTATCCGTCGTTTTTGTAATTAGAATTTATTAAATAAATTAAGATTTGCCCCTCTAAAGTTGGCCCTAATACTGCACGGTCGGCAGATTGTCTGGACAAAAACTACTGTGCTAACGCAAGGCATCAAATGCTAAATTCAGACGATACAAGTCATTTGACGTGAATCGTAATTAAAGTTAAAAGAAGCCTAGAAAATTGAGGGAATTAAATAAACGAGTCTTGGTAATCATAAGGTGCAGAATCGAATATTGTTTTGTTACTAATTAAGAGTATTTTTTTTATCAATTTACAGAGAATTACAATCTTATTGTGCTCGAATATTGTTAATGTAGTTTTATAAGCTTGAATTAAAATGTATGTAAGGTAACTTGTCTTCCAATTTTACATTCCATGAATTTATTGCACATTGTATTATGAAACCTATTTGGAAAGTCTATTGCTTCTTATAAAAAAATCTTATACATTTCAAAGGTTTTTAATTATTGTTAAGGTTTACAACAGATCTAAATATTTTTATATTTTAAAGTGATATAATATGTACAATCAATAAAGGAAGTATTTTATATACTATGTTTTGAACATTAAATTGTTTAAGGAAATAATATGGGTTTTATTTTTAAATCACAATACATTTAAATGATCCTTATGTCTAAAACTTAAACAATGAAACAACCTAATCAACAATTAATCAATGTCAAATATTCATTGCCATAATTTCTTGTATAGATCTAACAAGATCTTTCCTGCGTGTCTTCTCCAAAGCATCGCAAAGAACAAAAAACCATCTCTGTGGATCGGCTTTGTATTCATAAGCTTCCATTATTTTTGTAGCTTTTATAGCTAATGTTTTATTCTGGAAATCTATGTCATCAATGACACATTCACGAATCTTCAGGTTCCTGGCGAGGTCACGCCAGAAGCTGCCGATCTCTTCGATGATAGTTTCGAAAATTCTCTGTTTCTTCCTTTTGCTTAGATTAGAAGTCAATGGACTGCTGGTGATAAAACTGTCTTCTGGCTCCTTTTTCTGATTTTGTGTTGAAGCAGCTGCAACAAAAACAAAGGCTCATATAGTGTCTTATTTATTTATTTTTATATATTATATAATTCTTATAACTAAATGCAACATTTGGGAGAACTCCATGCATGCATTCAGTTGCAAAAACCACTTCTCAAAATTATACCGCCTAACATCCTTACTGTAGAATGGATGTCCCATTCCTCAAAGTGGTATTAGTCATTCCTTTCATTAAAAGCTGTCAAGAGGCAGTAGGCCAACCGTACAAGGAAAAATATTTTATATAGGCATTGATATCAACTTTGCAGTTGCTTTGTCAGACTAGACTTGCATTGCACTTTATTTTCTAATACAATCAGTGGCGGAATAAGAGTATCCGAGGCCCTAAGCACAGAGCCTGTGTAGACCCTCTATTGCTTAAATGTAAATGGAAGGTTGAAGAAATTGACCGAGCGAAGCGAGCGTGATGGCTATGTAGTTACAAATGCGCGAGCGAAGCGAGCGCGAAATTTTTTTCGGACTCGTACGTAAGTAAAATGTACCCACCCAAAACAAAAATGTGAAAAACTGCCAAGTTCGATAATATGGGAATGCTTCGCCTATAAAAGAAGTGAGATCTGAATAAGTACCAAGTTCCATACACATACCTCAGTTAAAAATAGTTACTTTTTAATGATGTTACTTGGCAAGTTTTCATACACCTTGTTATAAACCTACTAAACGCAATGAATCAAGTATTTAATTTTCTATTAAAACTTGCCAAGTAATCATCATTAAAAAGTAACTATTTTTAACTGAGGTATGTGTATGGAACTTGGTACTTATTCAGATCTCACTTCTTTTATAGGCGAAGCATTCCCATATTATCGAACTTGGCAGTCTTTCACATTTTTGTTTTGGGTGGGATTTCATTTATTTTTGTAAGGTTGTTTATTTTATTTTTTTCTTATGATGAAGTTAGTTAAAGAAATGTCTCATTTATACTATCTTTTAGATTTTTTAATATGCACTATGTTTCTTACAAAGAAATGAACTAGATTAACTATGACTAGATTTACCAACTGACTGACATGACATGTCAGTTGGCCGTTTTCAGATTTTTACTTTACTTTGACGAAATACAAACCTTTGTACCATTCGAAGATATATTATATAAATATAGATAAATTTAGTTCGTTTTAGTTCCTTAGGGGTATAAATTTACACCGGGTATAAAACACCTTCATTATTTTGAAACCGACTCACACTTGGCCATTTTCAGATTTTTCCCTTTACCTTGACATAAAGACCTACCTCCATGCCAAATTTCAAGTCAATACGACCATTGGAAGTGGTCTAGGTTTTTGATGAGTGAGTCAGTGAATAAGTGTATAGTAAAAATAGCGATTTTCTGACGTCAATATCTCAAGACCTACAATAGGTATATTAATGAAATTTTGTATTTTAGATAAGTGAGGGGGTCTCAACAGATACTAGAAATTTGATATGCGTAAATAAAATAGATTTTGAGTTACAGGGGGGTCGAATTTGGCCCGAAATGGTTCGTGTAATATAACCCACGGCCGGTGTGTCGCCTTTTTTGCTCGAACTTGGCGGACACACTGCCGTGTGTCTAGATCCCAAACGTACTTAATTTTTTGTTTGTTGACAAATGCAAAAAGGAAGGCACATAGTTTCTGAATACGCGAGCGAAGCGAGCGCGAAATTTTAATTACTTTTAAGACTCAGAACCAAAATTACGTTCAATGTAACCCAAAAGTGGGTACTTAACTTTTTATTTGTTGGCAAATGTAAAAACGAGGACATATAGTTTCTGAATACGCGAGCGCAGCGAGCGATAAATCTTGATTATTTTTTAAGACTCAGATTCAAAATTACGTACAATGTAGCCCAAACTTATTTAACTTTTTATTTGTTGACAAAAGTAAAAACGAGGACACATAGTTTCTGAATACGCGAGCGAAGCGAGCGAAAAATCTTGATTATTTTTTAAGACTCAGAACCAAAATTACGTAAAAAGGCTACATTTCAAACCTTCATTTCTTTCTGTTGGACAAGCAAGATGGATATATACATAAGACCTGCCCAACGATGAGTAGGAGCCGAAAAAAAATTGTATAACAACTGCACAATTGAAAAAAAATCATTGCGATCGTACAACAATCAACAGTACTGCGACCAAACAAGTTTAGAGGCGGGGGTGTATGAAGGGTCACTCCCGAACTGCTCGCGCCTTCTGAATCCGGACATATTGTGGATGAATCTCGATAAAATGAAACGCCAGCAGAGGATGAAGGCCCCTAGAGAACAGGGTCCCCAAGCACGTGCTTGTAGTGCTTATACGTTAATCCGCCACTGAATACAATTTATGAGTACTAATAGTTATTTGTTATACAAGAGTGCAAAGTTGCTTTTTAACCGCGGGCTCAATTTTGATGACCGAGCAAGCGAAGGATTCTAAAATTGAAACACGAGCGTAGCGAGTGTTTCAATAATTAGAATCCTGAGCGATAGCGAGGGAATCAAAAGAGCACAAGGTGAAAAATCTTTGCACTCGAGTGCAACACGTAACTTTTCATCCCACCTCATCGAGGAAATTACTAAATCCAAAAAAACAAAATGGCGCGCACATACGAGTATCAAATTAAAAAGATTTACCTATTAAAGTTCATAGTGAGTTTGAAAACTCACTTTAAAAATGAAACGACGGTAAAAATCGGTGTAAAAACAATAATAAAAAATACTTAATTAATTGAATAATTATTATAAGCAGTATTTTATTTGTTTAATATGTATTTGTTTGAAAAGTCTTATCAAGATTGTCACAAATGGAGTATTGCACACGATGTTCTAAATTCAAATCACTTTGCCGCTCTAGAGGATAAAAACGACTTTTGCGCTCAGATATCAAAGGGTAAAACTACTCTTTCCGAGATGGTGGGATGAAAAAGTACTTTGTATTGTACTGTGTATTTTAACAGGTATAGAATTCAGCCAGGATCTTTGATTTTATGTTGTTGTTGCCAATATGTTGTTCTAAATGATGTTGACATAAACGGTTTTAACTGTGTCTATATCCGCAAAATTGTGGATGACGTGTAGTAAAAAATCAAAAAGTTAGGTACTCACTGTAATAATTCCCATACTCCCTTGGAACATGACAGCGTTCATAGTCCGTTATTCTTTGCATTACATCCTGAGAATTAGGGAGTCTCAAAGCTATGTTTTTTAAGCATTCTACATTATCTTCAGATAGTAGGTCACGAATTTCTAAAACCCTCAACAGGTGTCCGATGCTGGTGATTTGTTCAAATCTTCTCACAGAATTGATACTATCTCTGAAAAACTCTTTCAAAGAACTCAATATTTCACTGTGTCTTTCGTTTGTCCCCACTGAGAATATTATGTATTGCTTTAGTTGAGAGTATTCTGATAGAGTCATTTTAGTCTTATAACACAGATCGTAGTCTTGAGAAAAACACACAGTACCACTACAATTATAACTAATTCGTATCGGGAAATAAATTAAAATATATTGAATCGATCGAAGTTCTTATACTAAACTTTGTTGTTGATTGTTGACGACGTATTCGTAATATTGTAGATTTTGACATTGACAGTAACACTCCAATGCACTCGAAGCAAATGTGGAATTTTAATGAGGGAACTCAAAGAATATAGTCAACAGAATGTACGTGTGCAAAGCTTAAGTGGTTTATGTAAAAACAAAGTGAATAAAACATAGTTTAATTATCCCTTTGTTTTGTATAGACGTAGCACATTAACTTATAGAGATTTTAATCTAGACTCCGAAATGTAACTTGCTGCGTAAAAAGTATCGTGGCAACAATTTTTGACATTTTATTTACGAAAGGGGATTTACCTAAAATTACGTAGTAAACGGAATTGTGTCGTGTTGTATTATGTATACCTACGTAATAATATGATACACCTACCTAGATCTATAACATCAGTTGATACTTGCTTTCTTCGAAGGTAGCAGATATGAAAAAGGGTACATATAAATATGTATGCACATATATGCAAGGTAACTCCGTAAGTGTAAGGTTGTCAACAAATAAAGTTTTAATTAATAAATACCTAGCTGGAATTTAGGTAATAGGTGTAGAAAATGTCTTTCTTTTCTTATTCTTAGATGTCATAAAAGCCAAAAACTTGAACATGTAAATATATAAATGAAAAAGTAAAATACCTGATTTTAAAACAAACGAAGCGATTTCAGTCGAAACTCGAGAAAAAAATAAGATTTTCCATAAACCAGCTGTTTCTCATGGTTTTACTCGCGTAGTCGTCTCATATAGAAACATACCTACTTAGGTACCTACTAGAAAAGGATTTTTTCATTGCGGTACCTATAGGTATCTACTAAAAACCTGTAGGTATCTAAAAAACTGAAACCTACCTATTTTGATAGGTAAAAATATGTGCAGGTATTTTGATTTACTTACTAAGTATCTATTGGGTTGTTTCTAACCACTTTTTACAAGAATACATAGTTATAAAGAAAATTGCTTCGCTTAGAACTAAAATAGCCTCCCGACCTTCATTTATTTTTGAATCAACAAAATAAATAGATAGGTAAGCAGAAAATAGAGCAGAGTTATATGGGAAAAGTCCCGAATATAGACAATAGAATCCACCGGGTGAGTACCTAACATTAAAAAGAAAGCCACAGTATAGTAACGTCTTTGAATGAGAAGTTAAGTACCATAACTTTTTTAAAGCACTTATAGGCTTTATAGACGAAAGTGTGAATTGTGATTATGACGTTTATATTCCTGTGTTTAAATAAACTAAAGACCGTGGTGAAAGTTCTTCCTTCGCTAATGATCTTCTCGTAACTAAGTATGAAGGAAGCGTACCTATCTAATAAATAGGTACCTAGTAATTTATGAAGACTAGTACCTAATTAAATCGAATAGGTAGGTGGTGCATCAATATGATTTAGTTTGTAATAACCATTCATTAAAACTTTTTAATTGTCGTCTCTTTAGATAATTTATTTTAATTTAAATACGTGGCGTCATAGATTACCTATTTAATAAATAATTATTAGCAATGAACATTCTCACAAACTTTTACATAAAAGCGACTACGAGTAGGTACCTACAGTCCTAATTCACTGGCTACCTGGGTAAACTATTTCTGTTGCATAAATAATAATTGAAAGGAAGAAAACATATAGGTACTTATCAAGAATTTGGGTAAAGCGGAGTACAGAATTGGGTATTTAACTAGGCACAACGTTTTAAAATCATTTACAAGTTTAAACTGAGGAAATTTTTCATGAAGTATTTTCTTAAGCGTTTTCCAAGAAGCTGTACTTCCAAGGAAAATTATCGTAACACTTATCGTATACGTACATATAGCGAAAAGAAAACCAGAAATTAACAAGAAGAAAACAAATAGAGAAAAATATGGGAAAGAAAATTGAGCTCATCTTAAGAAAGGTACAAGTGAGTAGTGTATTTTCTTTTTTTCACACTTGCTTTTAAAAGAAGAGTCATATATTTATTGCATAGGTATCGTACATAAGTCAGACATTCTTGATCTAGTAAATATTATTTTCTAAGCTATTACTTGTATGTCGTCATTATTAAATGGAGTCAATAATACCAACAACGATAATGACCCGGTTTATGACTTCAATTGTGTACTACAAACAATCATTATAATATTTACTTATTCTCCTTATCTTCTGTACTTGAGAGACGTTTTGACCTCTCTATCAGTACATTACTGTCGCTTTCGTAAGTCGGACAATAAAATGGTTAATACATATTAATTGTTGCACATTCGCTAACAATTAAAAATGTACAGATTTATTAAACGCGGTTTAGTGCCGAAAAACGCACTTGATAATTTGCAAAAAGGTTTTTCGAATGAGAAATTGTGGAAAAATGGTGTTCGATGTATTACGCAAACAACAAAGTCAGATAGTTTGTTTCCTGAACGTGTAGACTTCCCTAGCAGGCATATAGGACCTAGAGATCAAGATGTAGTGACTATGTTGGATTCGCTCGGTTATAAGGCAAGTATCACACACTTCTTAGAATCAGTGCATATGTTATGGACCATGTGATTAATTCGGGCATTATTTATAATGCCCGAGCATTATGAATAATGTCTAGCTTTATCGGGCCAAGTGATTAATAACTATCTTAACTTCATTACTTATCACATTGCACGGGCATTATTATATTGCTACATGACAGTTGGGCAATTTGATAATAAAGCTATATTTTACGCGGTGCAAGGGCGGGGAGGGAAGTATGCAATGCTTTGAACAATCAGAGCCAAGAAAAACGAGATCAACGATTTTCTTGGCCCGTTTTTTTTTTTTCATGGTATAATTTAATTTGGATTCATTTTATTTAGCATATTGCCATTTATAACCTTCAATTAAAAACATTGTATTAAAAATTTAAGTTAGTGACGAAAACGAATCGCTACAAAACCGACTCCACGTAGTCTTGTCTGCCCTACCCCTAGAGTGCAATTCAAAACCGCGTAGGCGCGGAGGGGCGAGGCGGCCTGCGAGCTGAGGCGCAGGTAGTTTCAGCGCTCGCCGCGTGGTGAGCGTGAAACCATCTGCGACGATAAGCTCGCATGGGACCGCCGGAGCCCCGCAGCGCCGGAGCCGTGACAGAAGCCATGCTTGCTGCATGTTGCAAGCTTACTTCCTTGCTGGGTCAATTAATTAATATGGGATGTGTTATATTTTAAACAAAACACGCAGTAGGTACGAGTTAAAAAATTAGAAGCAAAATAAATATTTTTATGATGTCACTTAATAGTATTTAAGAAGTTTACTGTTAGAATGCATGCTACTTTAGATGCAAAAAAAAATAACCATCATGCTGAGTTGTATTTAGAGTGGAAGATAACTCGTGGCTAAGATAGTATTATTTAGATGCTCGACGCTTTATTAATTGTGGCTGACTTAGTAATTTAGAAGGCAACATACATTTTTGGGGGCGAATAATGATGAAATAAATTAAATAAATATGTTTGTATTACTTTGCCCAAAAGGTCATGGGCAATATGTATAGTGCCCGGTCAATTTGATTATTTGAATAATTATTATCAAATTGCACTCTCATATTGGGCATTTTTCATAATGACCGGGCATTATGTATACTGCCCAATTTATCACTTGGTCCATAACACATATATCCTATAGCGATGTTAATATTCCATTGATTATTATTCATTATTTTGCCTTCATTTTAATTTTAGAGCTTAGATCAATTAACGGACGATGCAGTACCACAAAAAATTCAGCTTCATGGTCTCATGGACATCAGTGAACCTATGAGTGAGTAATCATTTGTAATAATTAATTGACAATGTACTGTGATTATTTGTTCAATTAGGTAATTAATCAATAACTTTTCTATTTCAGGTGAGCATGACCTAATTGAAACTGTTCGTAAAATATCAGAGAAAAATCAAATATGGCGGTCTTACATAGGCATGGGTTATCACAACTGCTGTGTCCCACACAGCATTATGCGCAATTTATTCGAAAATCCAGGATGGTAATTATTCTTCGACCTTGATTTCTTCTACCTATATTAACCTTATTTCATCGATATTGACGCAGTTAATAATACTTGCTAAATCATGAAATCTTTTACGTTGCCAGGACTACACAATATACACCGTATCAACCAGAAATCGCTCAAGGAAGATTAGAGAGTCTCCTGAACTATCAGACTATGGTCAGCGACCTCACGGGATTAGACGTCGCTAACGCGTCATTGCTTGACGAGGGCACCGCTGCAGCTGAAGCGTTATCTCTTTGTCATAGGTCAACTTAACTTGTCAACTTACTATTGTAATTAATAATTTGTAATATTACGATCCAAATTAACATATATTATGAACAATGTCGATAAAAGGTCAAGGCATGTCTTAATAAATGATTGGAAACGTTCTAATTTGCTCTGCGCTTATTTTTCGTGACTAAAATATCTCTTAACTGCGAGCGAGCTGATAGCTAATTGTAGTAAGTAAATATAAAATGTCGTTTATTCTACAGGTTAAACAAGCGAATGAAATTCGTAGTATCAGAGAGACTGCACCCACAAACGTTAGCTGTAGTACAAACTCGGCTCGATGCTTTGGGCCTAGAAGTAAGCGTGGTACCTGATGTTCGTCAAGTGGACTTCGCTCAGAGAGACATATCTGCGGTGTTGCTACAGTGCCCGGATACCAGGGGCTTGGTATACGATTATTCTGGACTGGCGGCTGCTGCACATGAACATGGTGTAAGTTTCAAACATGCTGTGTCCATCAAGTACCTATAAATAAACCAATTTCATTCATAAAACAAATACAATTTACAGACATTAGTGGTGGTGGCAACGGATTTGTTAGCACTCGCTCTTCTACGACCACCAGCGGAATGTGGCGCTGCCCTCGCAGTTGGCACTTCACAGCGGCTGGGAGTGCCCTTAGGCTACGGAGGACCACACGCCGGTTTCTTCGCAGCCGAACATCAGCTAGTTCGTCTCATGCCTGGCCGTATGGTTGGAGTTACTAGAGATGCTACTGGAAGAGATGCTTACAGGTAACTTAGAATATCACAGTAAAACGTTATCACCAAGAAAAAAATCCAGCTTGCATTCCGACCCACATAACGTAATCCTCAATTAATTTTAGGTTAGCACTTCAAACAAGAGAGCAGCACATACGTAGAGACAAGGCGACTTCAAACATTTGTACAGCACAAGCGCTGTTAGCCAATATGTCTGCTATGTATGCAGTCTACCACGGCCCGCAAGGTTTGAGGGACATCGCGACCAGAGTTCATAATGCGACTCTTGTTCTTGATCACGGTAAGGACTTTTTTTGTAACTAAATATTTGTAACACATAAGTAAAGAATAATTAAGTACTGAAAAGTACATAAATCATTAATAATTGTGTTTATAATATTTCAGGAATTAGGGAAAGAGGTCACAAGCAATCCAACGACGTATATTTTGACACCCTCCATGTAGTCCCTCATTCTGAACACGATGCCACTGCTATCAAATCACGCGCTCAACAGAAGAAGATCAATCTTAGGTACTTCGATGATGGTGCTGTAGGAGTAGCCCTGGATGAAACTACTACAATGGAAGATGTTAATGACTTATTGTGGATTTTCGATGCCAAACCCGTTGAAGAGGTAAACTTGAGAAATAGTTGGCATATCAAATGCGTAGTAAAACTATACAATGTTCGATTTTAGATTGAAGAACAATATAACCAGTTAAACCATTACAACGGTTTGTGGGGCTGAGCATATAAGATGGCTACCTTGTGATATAAGATAAATAAATACTTTTGACACTGCCGCTTCATGTGGTAATATCCTTGCAGGTAACAAAATCTGATGACGTAAGAAGCCGTAGTGTACAACAAGGCCCATTCAGACGAACATCTCCATATCTAACCCACCCTGTCTTCAATATGCACCACTCCGAAACAAGAATAGTCCGCTACATGAAGCGCCTTGAGAACAAAGATGTGTCACTGGTTCATTCGATGATTCCATTGGTAAGTTCATTTGAATATCAACGCGAACTTCAGTTAGAAGGTCCTTATCAGTTGACCTTTAAAAAAATCATTAACACAATCAAAAGTTTATCACACTGTTAGTAAATAACAAGTTAACGTGAGAAGTTCGTGGGGGTCTTTATCAGTTCATTTGCACGTGATTATGTACGTTTTATTGAATGACTTTACTCTGTTACCACCTGCAGGGATCTTGTACGATGAAGCTGAACTCAACAACGGAGATGATGCCGTGTTCTTTCAAGCACTTTACTGACATCCATCCGTTCGCTCCCCTAGACCAGTGTAAAGGATACCATCAGCTATTTGAAGAGCTAGCTCGTGATCTCTGTGCCGTTACAGGATACGATCGCGTCTCTTTCCAACCTAACAGGTAAGACGAAGGCGATTATCCCATCCTCCCGTGGCATACAGCGTCTATTGAAAATCTTAGTAGTTAACAACATTGGGGTGTGAAAAGATAGAACACATAATATTCGCTTGACTTAAATTTTTATTCATGCCTTATGAATTTGTATTTTTCAGTGGTGCCCAAGGCGAGTACGCGGGTTTGCGTACAATAAAGCGTTACCACGAGTTCCGTGGTGACACAAAGCGTAACATCTGCCTGATCCCGGTGAGCGCGCACGGCACCAACCCTGCGTCCGCGCACATGGCCGGTATGCGCGTCTGCGCCATACGAGTTACACCCTCTGGTGACATAGATATGGCACATCTTAAAGAGAAGGTAAGAACTCTTACATATGTCCAGCTGCCTATTTATGAGAAGACTAAACTTGGAAATTCGATCTGTATCCGGAGTTGAATATAGCAAATCTACATGGAAAACCCTGGGTTTTGTTGCATCGTGTTACGTAGAAAACAGACCAGCACCTATCTACCTATCTAAAATGTTTATGATATTTCAGGTAGAGGAGCACAGCGAGAATATATCATGTCTGATGTTGACTTACCCGAGTACCTTCGGAGTATTTGAGGAGCGTGCAGCTGATGTGTGTGAGTTGGTGCACAAACACGGTGGCCAAGTGTACCTCGACGGAGCCAATATGAACGCACAGGTATTTTGGATTTTAATGCAGCTTAATAAATCTCAGTTATTGTTTTCCATGGGGCTCAAAGCAAATGTTTCAAAATATTATTATTTCACTTTCACAAATTTTGTTTTGAAACGAGAATTTTCCCCTGTTACGTGCTAAATGGGGGAGTAGGTTTTATTGATGCACGAATTTCGATCAAATTGTGCCGAAATTAGTAGCTATGAACTGTTTTAAGCGCCAAACGAATCGTAAATATTTTGAAATGCCTTTCTTATGGAGTCAATATCAACGTTTTTATGGGCTCCATTTTGGGCGTAATGTCCAATTTATGACTTCGTTAAATCGAGAAAGTTAAAGGTAATTTGGGTGGGTTATTTGTTCGTCCGTGGCTATAATGATGTTTGCCATACAAAATGTTATTAATTTTAAAATAGATCTTATGAATACCTATATTGTTTGACAGGTGGGCCTTTGCCGACCTGGAGACTACGGCAGCGACGTGTCACATTTAAACTTACACAAAACGTTCTGCATCCCTCACGGCGGTGGAGGTCCTGGCATGGGGCCCATTGGAGTGTAAGTTTTCTTTTATTTTATTAGAAAGAAATAACAAACATCTGTATACTATAAGTTAAACTTGATATAAGCAGTAGGTAATAACCCTAGAAACCTACTTCTGTTGTACGTCTAAATAAAAATGGAGGAGAGAAGCGAGGAAAGCTTCAGCTAAAATAGCACGTGGAAAGCGTGAATTTTGTGACTCTGTTACCAAAACAATTCTATTAGGTGTAAATCAAGGGCAATTTATCTTGACGATAACATCTTTGTTTAGGAAAGCTCACCTGGCACCATTCTTGCCGTCACATCCTGTTGTTGATCCATTAGCAGACTTGGGCGACGCAGCTCATAGCTTCGGGTCTGTGAGTGCTGCACCGTTTGGATCATCAGCTATCCTGCCTATTTCCTGGGCTTATATTAAGGTAAGGAACGAATAAGGATTGTAAGGTGTCTCAAATGTTGAAAAGCACGTTTCTTTGGCACAAGTGCTTGTATTGTTTAGTCTCCAATTTAACCATGTAAGAAAGGTAGGCTCTGGGACTATAAATACAGTGTCACTTTATTATTAAGCTTATGAGAGCTCCGAATAAACCAAAATTTATGTTTTAGATGATGGGTCCCAAAGGATTGAGGCGTGCGACTCAGGTGGCTATTCTAAACGCAAACTACATGTCTAAACGGCTAGAGGGCCATTACAAAACTTTGTACAAGGGCGAGAGAGGTCTTGTGGCACACGAATTTATCATCGACGTCAGGGATTTGAAGAAGACTGCCAATATAGAGCCTGGCGACATTGCGAAAAGACTTATGGACTTTGGTATGTTTCAGAATTGAAACTGTATTTCTATTGTGGTTTTATGGGCCTGTAAAATTTGGCATTTACGATTTGAAAGTTCTGAAATCCATAACACTTTATTTTTGTTTTCAAGGTTTCCACGCCCCTACAATGTCTTGGCCAGTAGCTGGCACTCTAATGATAGAACCCACGGAATCTGAGGACCTTCAGGAGATGGACCGCTTCTGTGAAGCTCTGATCGCAATCAGAAAGGAAATCAAAGACATTGAAGATGGAAATATGGACAAACGTCTAAATCCCTTAAAGGTCATTCTTTATAAACAGTGTCATACATAGGAGCTTTTCCTATTGTTCAGCATTTCTTTATTTCTATTTTGTGGTTTTTAGATGGCTCCACATACGCAAGAGGAAGTCATTTCTGAAGACTGGAATCGCCCATACAGCCGTCAACAGGCTGCATTCCCAGCGGTGAGATAAACGTTTCTCGTTTGTTCCATCTGTTTAAATACAATTCGGTCTTCAATTTTCCAGAGAGTACAAGATGTTAATATTTTTGTTGCAGCCCTTCGTGAAAGGAGAAACAAAAATTTGGCCCACTGTGGGTCGTATTGATGAC
This sequence comes from Helicoverpa zea x Helicoverpa armigera, assembly GCA_033682625.1. NCBI lineage: Eukaryota > Metazoa > Arthropoda > Insecta > Lepidoptera > Noctuidae > Helicoverpa > Helicoverpa zea x Helicoverpa armigera. The sequence goes on from JAWIIS010000032.1 coordinate 6,999,600, forward strand.
ATGTATGGAGACAAACATCTCGTGTGTACGTGCCCACCGGTGCTGGATGATTTCTAAGCTATTTGTAATGTATTTAAATTAATTTATGGGATGACATTAAATAAAAACGAAATGTTTTTAACCCTTTATATCCCAAATGTTTTGTATTATTTTTATTTTATGTTACTTAAGGGTGTGATAAATTAATAATGAAAGAATAAACCATCTGTCGCATTATGTATATTTTCTCAATACTGTTGTAGAATAAAATATTGTCTTCTAACAACATAATCTTCTTCATTTTGCATATTATTCTATAGCAGTACAAATAAGTAATTGCCGTAAATTATATTGACTTCAAACAGTAATCTATCTACCTTATTATTGTACAAATATTTTAATATTGCGAAGGATTATTATTTATTACGCATAACATTTAAATTGGATTCAAGGCAACGTGTTTGTTTTGTTACTAGCTCAAATTACTATTTGAAATACCAAAGTTTCACATTACATAACAATATTAATTTGTAAACTTCCCGCAAGCGCTTTATATTTAGTGAAACATTTTGTATTTCAAATGTACGTATAATATTTCTAAACTGTAATATTAATAGAGCAACATTTTAGCTTCCAAGCTTTAAAACAAAACAAATACTTAAATATAATATCTAGCAGAAGATAAGTTTTACATTCAAAATATATATAATTTAATAACATAATATGTAAATCATAAAACTAAATTAAAACAATAGAATTCTAAAAGTCTGTGATGGATTTTTATCTTACTTTGATGAAAGGAGAAAAAAAAACCTTTAAAAAAAGTTGATAATAAACTTGATCTTGTATGTTTAAGCCTCAAAAAACCTTAGAAATAGTGTCGTTTGCTATTGGTAACCTATAAGTTTATTCTTATTTTGATGGGGAATTGATCACATCTTTAGGGTACATACCCAGTCGCACTCCTAACTCTTTAGGCATGCGGAGCACTGGGCGCGTGGGGAAGGGGTGGTAGGACCCCGTCGACGGACTGCGGGGATACGACAGCGACGACAGAGTGTCCGTCTCGATCAGCGAAGTGATAGCACTGCAAGTATCGTCTGACTCTACTTTGGTTCTATCACTTTTTTCTGTGTAGTCTTTCGGAATAGTGGGAGTATCTCGAGGAAACATCTTAGGCGATATTGGCGTAGACACTTGATCTAACGACGTGATTTGACACAATGTATCACTTGAATTGCTTTTCGCTCCCGTAGGTGAGTCATCTTCTACTGAAGGTTCATACGTGAAACTAATAGAGGAAGTCACAACATGAGCAAAGTCACTAACTTGGCTGGTATCAGTCTTAGTTATATTTTCGCAAACTTTGGGTCCTTGGTTGACCGTTTTGCTACAAATATCACTTGCTTTAGACAACACGAAGTCGTTATATTTACTTGAAAATGGGTAATTGTAGTCATCTGAAGTGTAACGTTTATCATACGTTGAGGTATCTTTCGGCTCCGTAGATGGCAAAGTAACTGATGGCTTGGACTCACCTGAAAATGAATGCCGAGTCCATTCGGAAGATGTAACAGGCTTGAGGTCTTTATTTGATGCGTCACCGTAACTAGAAAGATCACTTGCTTTTCTTTTGTAATCATAATCAAAATTATCAGTTTTCTCCAAGAAGCTTTTAGCTAAGAACCCCTTATTTTCCCATCCATATAAATCGGTCTTATTACCTAAACATTCACTACTTGGACTTTTTGTGTTTTTTATAGAAAACTCTTCTTCCCTGGTGGATGAACCCCGCACTTCTAAGGAAAAAGGATCATCTATAGAAATAGGTCGTATTCTCACAAAATCTGTTTCAGTTGCTCCATCATTGACATTTCTTTTTCTATAGCCTATTAATGAATCCGAGGTAGATTCTTTTAGTAAAGGTGAATCAATAAGCTTACTCTCAGCAGTTTTTTCTGGAGCGATTTTAGAGTAAATATTTCGTTGTTTATCGAGAACATTTTCATCACTTTTTGTTACTTGATATTTACTAGTAGGGCTCTTCGCTTCAGTTATATTTTGTTTTGTTAATATCCTGCTCAAAATTTTTGAGTTCTCTTGAATTATTTGTAGTGCCCGTTCACTATTTTTCCTCCCAGTTTGCAGAATGTAATCTTTGGGGGAAAATATATCTTTTTGTTCTTTGGTTATCTCCGGAGTTTCTCGTTTTGCCGCACTAAACAGATCACTTGTTTCTCTTAAGTCTGAATCAGATATTTTCTTAGCAAAACTATGACTTTGTGGTAATGATGATGCTCTTTCTGCTTCCTCCTTAATGAGTTTCTCATTATGGCTACTTTGTAAAGTCAAAGAGTCAGGTTTTTTTGGCAGCCGGGAAAGTCTTTTAGTGGAGCGCCGATTTGGAATATCTACACTATTTGGGTCTGTGACTCGTGCTCCAAAGAATTCCGGGCTATGCTCAAAGTATTTATCAATTTTTAAAGGTATTGGTGGTTCGTCTTCACTCACTATAATACTTTCAGCTCCAGGACTTCCCGGTGGACTTTCGATATCGGAGATATTTTTATCAGATAAATCTATGTCAGGCACAAAGTTAGCATACATCGTGAAGCTGTCTATAATATCTGGGGGTCTAGATATAGGCTCATCTACAGCCGGCCGTTTGAAATTTGTTTCAAAATCGTAGTCATAAGGAGGTTTATGACCTATTCCACAATTACAAGGAGAAAGATCAATAGGACTCAGTTCAGTAAAGACATTAGGTGATTTTGAAAAACTCGTAGGCCTTGTTATTTCTCTGCTCGTTGAATTTTCTTCATATTTTGATCTATTAAGTCTTTGCAATACTTCATTTCTTTCAGATGTCATTCGTGGTGAGCAGGGTGATATACTAGTAGGATTGAAGACCGTAAGCTCCGTACTTACATTTAGGCTATCTTTTAATTTACTTTCAAAGCCATCGATGTAAGTACGCAGTGGTTCGCCAGCGGCAGAATCTAAATATTCTGAAATATCCTTGATTGGCTTATCAACGGAATTTACTTTTGCCTGAATTTCAGGCGAACGTACTAAAGCATTGTCTTTTTTGTTTAGAGAATGGGTGCTTTTGATTTGTTTAAGAGTTGGGGAGGAGGAAATATTCTTATTCTTAATATTAACAAGGTGCTTTTCCTTGTCATCTGGAATTTCAGGTTCGGAATCACTTCCTCGTTCATTTTCATCACAAAGACTTGTGTCTGTACTAGAAGCACTGTGTGAAGAGTAAGAAGAGGTTTCGCTTGAACTACGAGATCTCACGGTTGCAATCATTTGATTGGCTTCCAATTCAGAAACAATAATTCCGTCGCCAGCCTCATCTAAATCAATGGACGCTTTTCTTTCTTTTTGTTTAGTTTTATCCTTTTTAATATCTTTCCATTTAACAGAATTGCGTCTGCTGAGGGTCTTACGGCTTTTTTCTTCATTCCAACTAATAGTTTCATTCGAATGACCGCGTGATCGATGGTCTGATTTATCTAAAGTTGATGTTTGCCGTGATGGTGGTACCGCTCCAGGAGGTGGACCAAGTCTTCGTCCTCTGGAACTCACGAGAGCACTCTTGCCTAAGAGTAGATTGTTCACCGTAAGTGATGTTGGTGAGGTAGGTACGCCAACTGGAAATTGTAAATAACATACAATTATAGCATATTTTTCAAATTAAAATCTGTTGAAACTTTCGGTACTTAATTTAGGCTATACCTGCTGCATGGCGAGCACAAGCTGCTGCTAAGATAACATGAGCTTGTCTCTGCCTTTCTCGCAGACGCGCGTATTGACGTTTCAAGGCCCCAATATCTAACGACAGTCTATCCCCAGCTGCTATGCGGTCTTCTCGTCGAGGCACGAACTACAAATAAAAACGAATTACATGTGGGTAGTAATAACACACTAAAGTTCTCGGCTTTAAAACTATAAATCTTACCGTAGCTAATGCCATTTTGTTGCCATCATCACTCGAATCACCTTCATCTTCTGAATAAAACAGTCGAAGCCCTCGTTTCGTCATCGACTGCATCTGGAACACAAAACACAAGTCTTAACTTTCGCCGAATTCAAGTATACTCCTCTCAAGAAAAGGAACAGGCAATAGTCTTGCTTACCAATTTCAAAGCAGCTTATTAAAGAACTAAAGCTATAGAACTTACAGCAGAATGTAAAGGTGGGTGATATATGGGAGCCGAAGTGGGCGGTGCTGGAGGTGCTACACGGTATCTGTGCAGACTTCGCAGTCGGGGCAGCTCGGGAGCCGAGCCGAATGCCACGACCCTCGCGACGAGAGCGTCACCAGCTTCCCACACTGCACCAGCGCCGCCACCCATGCAGCTGTAGAACTCGTCAGCTGAACGAGCTGATAGGATACGGCTGCAAAGAAACACAAAGACAAAGTATTACTTTCCGGAGGGCAAAAATTTATATGCCATCATCTTGTTTGTCTCTTGGAAACAATTTCCTGGGCTATGTAAGTATAGATCAGCACTTAATTTTTTTTCTACTAGTCTATTTAGCTTTTTTCTGTTAACAATGAAGCTTCCAACATTTTCAGGAATTGTAAAAGCCAATTTAGAAATACTTATGTAGGCAAGATATTTTCAGACACCTATGTTAGGTACTGACGTTCTGTATATCACTTTAATATGTAGATACCTATATGCATATATTTTTACGGGTAGGCGTATCTAAGCTTAACTAAAGCAAAAATGAGCCATATTAAATTTTATCGCTTTATCGGTCATAACTCTAATATGGATAGCATAGATATCAGGAAAGCGGGGGTGGTCGCCGATCCGATTATGCATTTCATATCAATTTGAATGTTATCTTTGAAAAGTTGCATATACATGTCTACCTATTTATAAAACTGAAACAAACATCATTTTTAGATTATGAGCAAAACGGCCATAATATTTTTATATTTGAATTTATGAATTTAGTAGTATAAAAATAAGAATTGCTTTATTGTTTAGAGTGTTGATATCACCCACTATGCTTCAAATGCTTCAACTATCTTTTAGTTAGTATATACGAGATGAGGTAGTTGCTTCAAATAGTTCATTATTTAGATATAAAGTGTGCAAGCAAAAGAGTAAATAAATACTCACTCTTGCAGCATATCCCATATAGCTAGCGCTGTTAGAAGTAGCACTTCATTTCCATCCAAAAGAACAAGGGTCCCATATCCTCAACAAGAACTCCCTCGGTAACCACGTGGCATACAATGTGAGGAACCATTGCATAGTAAACACATCGGGCAAAGGAGGTTCCACGCCACCACCTGCAAATTCAAATAAAAAGTTATCGTTCTAAAATATACTACCGGCCATTCGGAAGTCCAGACTCGCGTCATTGAAAGAACTTCTTATAGTTTTTATTTCTTTGTTGTCTTTTTTTATGAATCAGATTTAAATATAGTAGTATAAATACCATCAGATATCCTTTGTAGATGATCCATGTGTTGGGCGAGGCGCGGTAGGCGTAATCGAAGGAGGTCTCTAAACGCTGCCATGTCCGCAGACAATCCGCGAAGATCATCTGCGAAGTAGCCCTCGGGCAATACTGCCTCCACTAGGTATATCATCACCTAAAAACAGAAATATTTCGATTAAAAATATACGCATTTTTTCATTTTGTTCAAAATATGGATATTTTTCAACTTTACCTTTAGCGAATCTGATTCCGACTTGTCCATAACTTCTAGTATGATTGCAGCTAACATATTGAAGCCTTGACAGTAACCAACATCTTTGTTCCATCTAAAAATGTAATAAAAATAACATTATCAACCTTATTTGAATGGAAATAAAGTCATAATATTGTTCAACACTGAAAAGTAATGTTACCTTGCATATGCCAACAAGACCCTCCGAAGCATCGCCTGATTTTCTCGACCTTCTGCCCCGCAGAAGAGAGAACATCCAGTACGATGTAAATCCTTGGAAAAATATTAAGTTACAGTAAGAAAAAATACACAAGCTATTTCTTGTTAATGTACCGCGAATATCTTGTTTCTAACCTTATTAATTTCTTACAAGCCATTTCTCTTTCAATAACCTTCAGAAAACCATCTACTTTCATATCTAGTGTGGACATCCAATTTACTGGATCATATGAGAAATTATATCGGCTAGATGTTATGTAGTTTCATACATGTATGTACTTGTATGTTTTATTAGTAGTGTTATTAATAATTTTCACAATAGAGCTCAGACCTAAGTTTGTGTGTAAGTATCGGTTAGGAGTATGCACCAATGAGTATGTAAACCTCCTTATTAATAACCATAGAGAATAGATATTCCAAGTTTAAACCTATGAAAATGTATAGTTATTCCTGGCGTAACTTTAATCCGCTTATTGTATTTTGTTTCTTTATTACCTTCAGTATTTGCGCGCCAAGCTCGGTGTCATCGGGTTGTGCGGTGCCGCGGAAACAGCCGCGCTCCGCTGACGGCCAGTCTATGTTCCTCGCCGTTAAGTGACGCTCCGCCAGTGTTAGCCATAGCTGTGTATATGTCAAAGAACGGTGGTAAATAAAACGATGATTTGAATCCTATTTTACAAATTTAAGAGTTAGTTTATTTCGTGTTAATACGGTTTTATATCAACATGTTGATCGACATGATGATAGTCATGTTTTGCAATTAGAGATCATTTTGTTGTGTGAGAGAGACAAAGTTTTTTATTATCTATACATATAATAAATCTGTAAAAAAACTGTGTCTGTACATTGAATATATTTAAAAAATAATTGGGTGGGGTTTAGAAACAGTAATGGAGCACCAGCCCCGGATCTAGGGGGGGGCAAGCCGGGGCCCATGCCCCGGGCGGCGAATTCAGGGGGCGGCAAAATCAGGCGGCTGCGTGATTTTAAATCCTACATCACAGATTACCATAATAGTTACCTACAGGGCCGTCTTAACCTATGGTGCAGGGTGTGCGAATAACCCGGCCGCCTCGGTCTCAGGGGCGCCGCGGGGCGCCCCACCACCAGAAAATGTCGATGAAATTACACCAGTTTGATAAGGAAGTTCCACATTGTGTCATGTTACTGACAAGCAAAGTTTCTAAAAAAGTCGCCTTCGCTTTGTTTACTGTTACTGTTACAGCCTTTTTCGTCCCACTGCTGGGCACAGGCCTCCTCTCACATGGAGAAGGATTGAGCATTAATCACCACGCTTGCTCAATGCGGGTTGGTGATTTCAGAATTTATAGTCCAGGTTTCCTCAAGATGTTTTCCTTCGCCTTTTTATCAGCCATTGGTGTCTAAGTATACTTAGAAAGTACATACTAACTTAGAAAAGTTGCATTGGTACTTGCCTGAGCCTGGAGTCGAACCCACACCCTCATACTTGAAAGGTTGGTTCTTTACCCACTAGGCCAACTTTTGTTTAATTGATCATTTTGATTATTTTTCACTTTTAACATCCTCCAACTAAGTGAAAAAATTCTCGCTCGCTACGCTCGCGGCTAAATGACAATGTACGCGTTCTTTTTCTGATGGTTTATTATTTTTATTGACGCACCGAATCAACGAACACAAATTTTAATGACACTCGCTCTAATCACGGTTTCTTTTTATTTGTACATAATTCCCAGTTTAATTTGTGAGTCTTCAAACAAATAACTAAAAAAATTCGCGCTCGCTTCGCTCGCGGCTACTTGTTGCTTGACAATGTACTTAATCAGGTACTTTTGTGTCGTAGGCACAAAAAATTTCGCGCTCGCTTCGCTCGCGCAGACGTTCCTTAAACTTCATCAGTCAAATCTACGCTGTCTTATGTACCTTCTATAAGTCAAATGTAGCAAAAATAACTTTTTGTGTACATTAATCTGTCTCGACTCTCATTGCTTAAACCTGGCCAACAGTTTGAGCCTACAATGATTTGAACACTTTTTTATAGTCTACCAAAAAAGTTACAATCTTTGGTGAAAATAAACATAAGTGGGTAGGTAGGCGGGGCGGCATTTTTCAGTTTTTGCCCCGCCTAAAATAAATTGAAGATCCGGGGCTGTGGAGCACAAATCCAAAAAAAAAATTCTGTCTGTATGTCTGTATGTCTGTATGTCTATATGTCTGTATGTCTATATGTCTGTATGTCTGTTTGTCTGTTTGTTTGTACACGCTAATCTTTGGAAGTGCTGAACGGATTTCAATGATTTTTTCTTTGTTGTATCAGTATTAAGCCTGGTCAACATATAGGCTATAATTTATCGTCGAAACTTGAAGACCTGATGCAGAACACCAACAGACCAACAAAACTATAAGAGATACAAAAATGGTGCCTTGGCAAAAATTGTTTCATATGATGAGCATTTTTAGCCGAGATAATAAATTTTAAGATCTGGAACACCTGATGTGGAACCCCAAGTGCCCAGCTTCTCTGTACCATATACAGGTATGATGTATTAGCAAAAGTTGTTCAATTTGATAAGCACTTTCTATTGACTTATACAAATTGAAGATCTAAAACACCTGATGTGAAACTCCAAGGGCCCAGCTAGACTATAGCATATAGAGGTGTGACGTTTTAGCAAAAGTTGTTCAATCTGATAAGCACTCTCAATATAAATCATACAGCAAAATGCTAAAAAAAGTGTATATAGACAATAACAAAAATAAATGTAAAGCCACATGGGCAATAGTTAACGAAACCAGTAATGGCCAAACCGAGAGTATGCAAATTGACAAAATAGTTTTAGATAATCGGACATATGAAGATCCTAAAGAAATAAGTGACATATTTAATGATTTTTATATACAGTTGACTAACTTTAATAATTTAAATATAATGCTGACGAGGTAAACCGAACTATAGATATTAATAATGAACATACAATATTTCTCAAACCTACAGACTCCATGGAAATATTGAGAATAATTAAAAATCTTAATAATACAAACGCAGTGGGAGTAGATGACATAAACACCAAAGGTAATTAAATTATGTGCACCATACATATGTCAGCCGCTGTGTTACTTAATAAATTTATCTTTTGAGGAAGGTGCTTTTCCAAATGGACTGAAAAAATCAATAATTAAGCCACTGCATAAAAAAGGCGACACCGCAGACATGAATAACTATAGGCCAGTAACGCTGATCCCAATTATGTCAAAAATTTTCGAAAAAATAATGCTGAGAAGGCTTCAAGAATTTACGACACGTCATGGGTTACTTAAAGATGAGCAATTTGGGTTTAGACAAAATAGTAACACTTCACTGGCATGTTTCAATTTGATGAAAATAGTCACCCAGGGCTATAAATGATGGCTTACCAGTCGCGGCGATCTTCCTAGACATGAGCAAGGCATTTGATTTTGTGGACCACAAATTGCTCTTACACAAATTAGATAGGTATGGAATAAGAGGTAAAGCGAACGACTGGTTGAGAACTACTTGACTGACAGACAACAATGTGTCGAAATCTCGAAAACCTATAAAAATGATAAAAGAGTGGTATACAGAAGTGCCTTTAAGCAAAATAATTTTGGAGTGCCTCAAGGCAGTATATTGGGACCATTCCTATTCCTCATGTACATTAATGATCTCCCAAATATTGTTTGCCACAAGTCAATCTTGTTTGCAGATGACACTACCCTTATTGTAAAAGGTAAGAACGCCAACATGTATGAATCAGAAATAAATAAAGCATTAAACAACATAATATGTTGGCTGAATTCTAATAATTTACAAATTAACATAGAGAAGACAAAAATGATACAATTTCATACATATACAAGAAAACCATTGACATTAAATGTAAATTATAATAAAGCGATTGTTGAAGAAGTTGCAACTACAAAATTTCTGGGTATAATGCTAGATAAGAATTGCAACTGGAAAGCACATGTAGCTTACGTTTGTGACAAACTCGACAGATTTGTGTATGCTATAAAAAGGCTAAGAGTCACGGTATCTACAGAAGCTGCTTTGTGTGCATATCACGGATACGTTTCGTCCGTACTCTCATATGGTCTTTTATTATGGGGAAATTCTGTAGATATTATAAAAGCGTTTAGAGTACAAAAAAAAATGTGTGCGTGCAATCTGTGGAGCCTCGAACACAGATAGTTGTCAACCCTTGTTTAAAAAGTACAATATTTTACCACTTCCTTGTATGTACATCAAAGAATTGTGCCTTTTTGTACAACAACATCCGGAATTATTTATTAAGTTCAAGGATGTAACGAAAAGAAATGCAGCTCCCAGAAATAAGTATAAATTATGTATACCACAATGCAAGCTAGAATTATACAAAAGAAACTCTTATATAAATGCGATCAAGGTGTATAATAAATTACCAAAAGGTCTTTAAAGAATTACCTTTAATCAAATTTAAAAAAAAGTTGACGCAGTGGTTACAAGAAAAATGTTTTTATGATCTCAAAGAATTTATGTCATATTGTGGAGATGGTATTAATCAATGACTTTGTATTGTAATTTTAGTTAAATCTTTGACATAATTATGTATTTGTTTATTTAATATAATTGTTTGACATGTTTGATAATTGTACTAACTTTGACATTAATTTTTAACTAATGTGTATCAACATTTACGGGAGTCCATAGTTCTAATTGTACCTACTTGGTGTTCTAATAAACTTTATATCAAATATTTGCATACCGTATGTAATGGTAGAATGTAAATGGGCCACTTTAGATTTAAGAACATACTCTGTACACCTACATTCTGGCAAATAAAAGACTTTGACTTTGACTTTGACTCTCTGCTGACCTTATAAAAATTGAAGATGTAAAACAACTGATGTGGAACGCCAGGAGCCCAGCATAGACTATAGCATATAAAGATATGACGTTTTAGCAAAAGTGGTTCAACCTGATAAGCACTTTCTATTGACGTATATACATCGAAGATCTGGAACACCTGATGTGGAACTTCAAGAGCATTACTACACTTATAATGTCGGGACACCTAGATTAGTCCGTCTTTTAGATAATCCTAAAATAATGGACACGTATTTTTCTTTTCTCCTTCTCACAAACAAATAATAACTAAGAGTATAACACGCTTGAATTTTGAAATTTTACATACAGTTTAACATCCCCTCCAAATAACGGTCATTGGTATCCAAAATATACGTAGAAAAGTACTTACGAACTTAGAAAAGTTGCATTGGCAGGTACTTGCCAGACCTGGAATCAAAGACGGTACGCTCATACTTGAGAGACTTGGTTCTCTACCACTAAAGCACCACGGACTTCCACTAAGTCATCACGACTTTGTCCATCTCAGTAACATTTAATGTTTTTTAACGTAGTTAATACGTGTAATATTTTTGCCACACATAACTTAAATGCGGACTAATTAGAATCATTACTTTTATCCCTATGGTCGACGTCTTTTGTGGTTCAGTTCTCAGCGTTTTGTTAGTCTGCTGTCTTTTGGCCGTTGAAGTACAAAAATTAAATATATGGAACGTTTCTAATGGCTATGCGTATTCCGTTGTTTTCAAGTCAACGGGGCCCTTTAAATTCAATATCAGACGGTTCAGATCTTGATTTTGCTGACCCCGTAGTCGCTGGCATAAGGGACTTTATCCGCGTACGAAGTCGCGGGCAGAAGCCAGTATTTTAATATAATATGTGAGTAGAGCCTCAGACAACAGCTTGTACTAATTATAGCCTAAGTAATATACCGAGTTGTTTTGAAAATAAGAATACCAAAAGCGAGATCCAGACAAATACATAATCGTTTGAGAGAAAATAGGCTGTGAAACCTAATAGATTCGTCACTAGAGAACGAAAGCAAGAGCCGCTATTATTTCAGAACGTATTGACGACTAGCGCTGTTACTGTGAAACGTACATAGTAATTGTACTCAAGTGAAGTTTCAAATAAACAAAAACCATTTAAGCAAAATGAACTATGAAAATGATTAATGGAAAAGGCCACCAAAGCACTAACAGAATAGTCGAGATATAAATGTTACCGAGGCAGCCTTCTATAACGATTATGATCTTGGGGTTTCGGATTATTAGATGGAAATGAGTTCCAGGGTCTCTCAATGCGACGCAAATTCGCGATGAATGAAAACCCTCAACGGACTATGTGTGGTCACAGTGTATGGGGTTTGTTACAAAGGATTGTTATCTTTTAACCAAGTCTGAACAACACTACAAGGACTTAAATTACTACTTATTTGATTTATAGTCTCTAGTTAATTATTTATGTTAATTTCCTAAAACTCGACGAATATACGTTATCTTGAAAGAGAGGATATCCCTAAATAAGAATGACGTCAACCGTAACTTATTTACGAAAAGTAAAACGACAAGTTCTACGCCAGTGATCTCTCGGAACTTTCGGAAATGTGATTTCGTGAAAACAAGTAGACAAAGGTTACTGTTTATTTTTAGGATAACTTAGTTTATTTATGAATGTGGTATTTGCTATTTGGAGCTTCTTTATTCCATATAAAAGCATCAACCTACATTCATTTCGTAATAATATTAGAATTCATCAATAGACGTGACCCAAGCTATTTATATGAAAATCCATACACCTCGTAGAGAATCGTTGAGGGTCTCGACTGGTGGCTAATCGGCGGGAAAGATTGCGAAGCGTGTGAAAGAATTGTAGGTTGGATATTGTTCTACAGAAGCAGATCTTTAATTTGAAAGTTAAATTTCCCTTCCAAGATTCTCGTCTACCATAGAGATTTAGGACTCAATGAATTATGTTCATAGTGCCCTCAGCAGTGACAGTAAAAAGGAACACTAAGTTCTAAAGATCCTAGAGACAACTGTTACTTAATATCCTTAAAGGAACAGTTTTCTCTAGAATCTCAATTGCTGCAGAGTCTTTTAACTTGTTGTTGTGGTTACCTTTCTGCGGAAGTGTTGGGGTACGCCGGCTGGTAGACGCGCGACCAGGCGCATCGCATGCAGCCACTCCGCATACCCGCCCTCGCCCGGGCCCTCGCCCCCGCCGGGGGTCACGCCGAAACGAGCGCCACTCTCGCCCGCTTTACACCAAAAATGCTAATGTTACTATATAATTACGTAAATAATTTATGTTAGCTAATTTTATTTTAGCTACAGAAGGAAGTCAGGTCTCGCGATCCTCAAAGAGAATCAGCGAATCTCAAAATTAGGGTTGAAACCTGCCAATCCAGCGGAGTCCCTTAGGACCGAATCCTGCCGGAGATGCAGGATTGTACGATAGAGTTACCGCGGTCGTGGTAAATAGATGGCTCCTATGGGATGGGTTTCAGTTAATAAGAGTTTCTTTTTAGATGATTTCCCACCACAAAAAAGGTGAAAAGATCACCCACTACCTTCTGTGGTGCTAATTAAATCGTAACATCTGCGAAATCAAACGACTTCAGTTTCACTGACAACGTTTAGTGTGTGCTTGATAATTTTTTGGAACCAAGAATGTGCTGCCTGTGATTCGTTAAAAAGGATTCATTCAATAAATGTATCCTAAGCTTTTGCAGGGACCTGGTAGTATTCCTGTATACCTACCATCCTTAATATTACTTCTGTTTACAATAATCACTGATAGGTCGAGCATAACATAACTCAATTACCTAACTGAAATGTTATCTGGCATTAATATTACGATTTAGCAACTCGCTTCCCATTTTTGATTCAATCATCTACTTATATTTAGGAGATTGGGAGACAAATTACAAACGTCTGATGCAAAAACCCTGTATGAGTTTGTTTATTAAAAAGTATCGATTTAACATACATTTCACACATGCTATTTTTATAACATTCTACGTGCAGAATTGGATTAGGTACACTACGAGTTTAAGACCGATTCTGACACAATAATTTACATCTTGAACACATTACGTAGGTCTTTTATCCAAATATGACTTATCTTTTAGATATCCTTATTTTGTATCCAATCTACTGGAGTCGTATATCAATGAATATAGGTTAGGTTTGACACCTTCATAACATTATATAAATATCGAATGGAAACTATTTAGGTATCCACTGATGTTTTCATGGAAACAATCAGGATAATTTCGCAAGAGTCGCCAATGACTGATACGAAACTACACATTTACATAATAAAGTAATTTGGTTCAGACAATAAAGAAGGAGTGTCTGTTAGGTTTATGATTATTACATCCAACTAACGTAGGTAATAAAGAAATAACATAGACTTGGAAATCAGTATTTAAACATTTGTTTTTAACAAATCACAATCTATCACGGACGTAACGTAACTATGACAAAGATCACAAACGCAGTACTTCAAAGGTTTCCTAAGGATACTTTCTTAATCAACACATATAACTGAAATAAATGAATCGACGTACCTGAGCCGGGCTTCGATGCACCTGCCAAGCTCCTCAGAGAGTTTAGGAGTGCACTCATCTGTCTTGTAAGTGGAACACATTTGACAATAAACGCATATCTTCACAACTGCACTAAGCACTAAGTTAACGACCTGACGGCTTAAGTCTATGCAGTAGCACTGCAGGTGGGTACGGGCACGACATCCCAGCGCTAAGAACCGACATTACCAGCTATTTTGCGTTTCGATTCCAATGACTTAGACCGAAATATTGAAAAATTATGAGCCATATCTCGAGAGCATTTGAGACTGCGTAGTCGACCAGCTGATGTGATGTTTACTGGGAAAGTCGTGAAACGAAGCGACGGGGCTTCCAACCTCGTACCACTGAACTGAATAAGATTTTAGTTTACGGTAGTACACACTGCTTGTATGCTCAGAGGGAAAATAGACCCTTGTCATGTTGTTTTGTGACAGTGTTTCATAGTACAAGCCAGCGGGCATGCGCAAAGCGACCCCGGCCAGTTGTCTGTGTGCGTTGCGTATCGATTGAGCGCCGCTGTGTACGTCAGTTTCGGAAACAGATAGACGGGAAAGCACCTCATACCCTGTAAAGTTAGCTTTGATATGCGTGAATCTATTTTAAGTCCCATGAATGAAATAGTAATACTGGCTATCTATGAATAAGGCTCATAAATGTTACATTGGAAATGTTAATTCAGAAACAATTCATTGTTTAGCGAAAATTGTACAAAGCTTTTAGGAAACCGCCATTAGGTAGGTAGTTGTTAAACAATTTGCTCGTGAAGAAGATGCTTTACCCATTTGGAGTTAGATAGAAATTTGATTTACCGTGTGATGGAGGCCTTTTACGGACATTAACTGGCAATTAATTTTCAGAAAATATTGACACTACGCCATTTTAACTCGTTTATCATTTTGGTCGTTAAGCTATTGGTATATCGATATGATGATATAATAGCCATTATATCGATCATGGGACGTCACATGTCACAAAGTTAACTGATTGAGTAATGACTTCATGAAATTTTGTTTCGTCAGGTTTGAGATAACTTGTGTCGAGTATAGCTTTGACCCTTCGGTTGTACGAAGCTCAGATTTTCATTCTTAAAACTTACGGCAATTTTGCGTTTAAGAAATGACCAAATCCTCCGAAGTTATCCAAGACTTTCTTTCATAAATAACTACTTACTTATTTCTTTATGATATGATAGCAATTCCCCTTTTTATTGAATGCTTACTGATGTGTCTTAGGAGTACGGTGAAGGCTGCACAGAGTCTGTTTTGCTGTCTCCGCAGTCTATCTCGCACCCGAACTTTTTTCGCCAGGCGCTCTCCCGCCATTTGCAGTCTCTCTTCCCATTCGATCTTTTGTTCCCAAAGGTCATCAATATCTGTAATTGTATGACAATTCTTTCAAAATGACTTTTTAGTTACGCTTTGGTACAGGTCTACAGTTGGTACTAGTCAATTTAAAAACAAAGTGAGAGTGCTCATTCATGAAATTGAAGGAAAGATGCTACATAGTAGATTTCTGTAGAATGAAACTTTATTTGTAAACATCACCCAATCTTTCAGAAATGGTCTAGAAAAATTGCTTTTGGCCAAAAGCCAAGTTCTTAAAATCTAGTATTTTTCAATTTTTGTGTCTGGCCGTTCACAATGTAAATTACTTTGATTAAATAAACAAAGATAAGCGATTGATTGAAAGTGTTCTTACCTAACGCTTCCAAATAGCTTCGCTCAATGGCTTCTGTTTTCTCTCCACAATTAGATTGACACGAAGTGAAGGATGCTGATGTAGAACTAGACATAAAATCATAAATTACTACTGGGAACTTATTGACGCGTCTACAACTTGAATAGTATTAGAATTTTATATAATGGCTCTGTCTTTTTTTAGATATCTGCTTGGGGCTTCACATCGTTATGTTTATGAAGAATTCCTCTGCTTACAACTTTTACGAAGTCGCATTATATGTATGTATTGACTGTTTAAGTTTTTCAGTTTATTCATAACTTTGGATAGGTACTGCACTGATGTTGAAACTCTTACTAGTAGGTAAATATTAAGTAATCTGCTCTCTTACCCATGACTACAATCGATTCCACTGTTACCACTCCAGTCTCTTTGGTTCGAATACAATTCGTCAAGCAAATCTTCTACTAGATCTTTGACCCCTCGTTTCTGTATTAAATTAAAAATAAATATGTATTTCCACATTTCCAGTCATACAAGAAATCACCGACTAAGTAACAAGATTCAGAAATTAGTTGAAGATTGGTGACATGACTTTTCTTCAAATCATTACTGAAGCCACTTTATTAGTAAGTACGTGGCTCGGTCAAAAAAGCATATTCTAAAGAAAACCTATACTTTATTGGATCTTACTTCTAAACATAAGTAGTAGGAACGCATTTGTGCTTCGTGAGATAGCGATAGTATACGCTTATAGGTCGAATTACTGTCAGAGAATACAATACCCTGAAGTCGAGAATTTATAAAGTCCATTCCATTCCGAGTTTCGACGTAGGTATTACCAAATTTTCCTTTATGTTAAAATAGCAGTAGCTTACCTGCGGTGTATTCTTTATCAAAGGCGGAGGCGGTATCGGAGATTGCTTTTTGTTATTGATCTTCGGTATCCTAATTTTCTTGGTTTTCTTCTCAGGACGCGGTTTTTCATTTACCAGGGCGGAAAAATCCAATTCGAACCTCACGACTTTCAGATTAATGGGTTGCTGGGCACTTATCGTTTGCATTGTTTATTTGATTTATACTTATGGATAAATGATTCTGATTTTCACGGCTTGTTTAAAGTTGTTATGACGTTGCCTGACAGTACTTTTTTTAAGATCAACACGTCTTTAGCTCTGTAAGATTTTTTTTAATCCAACTTGTTTACGGATCTCTTTGGTGACACTTGTGAAGTTTAGAACTGTTTGGTGATTAAAGTTTAAAATGTGTGCGATTGCTGAGCTGTGTCGTAAGTGACGCAGAGTGGTGGCAGGAGGCGCGATAGTCACCCACTCGTTTAGTGTCGGTTAGCTCCCGATAGTGCTGATAACGACTAATATATTCATTCGAATGCATGCCCAATGAGCTTAAGGTTACCGGACACTGGTAATTTCAGTTAAATGTTAGCATTTCAATGATCTAGAAGGTACCTTTACCAGAACATTAAGTATATAGAGCTTGCTAAAACATGTGCGAAACCTTTACGCAAAGTATCTAGCTATAGGGCTATTTACTTTCAGTAGCAGCAATAAATAGTGTTATCTTTGTAGGTATAACAACGATATTATATTGGTTCATTGGTGGTGTGTGCCTAGCGCTTCATAATACTCTAAACCGAATTAAATTTTATTTCGCTATCTATAAACAATAGTTCATTTGTTCAGTGTGCGTTAAGCCGTATATTTTAAGTACCGAGTTTGATAAAGCTACTTGTTTTTTGAAATCCGACTTAATTATTGGAAAAAACCCTTGAATTTTAATATGCATTGGCACTTATATTTGCTCATAAAAAGTAAGCAATTTACAGAGTCAGTTTAACTATTTAATTGTCTTCGAAGTTAAGTATAAGTATCTTAAATTACAATTATTTTGGATACTTCAATTTAAAAATAGCAAAGAACAATATAATTACGTTGCTAAGGAAAATAACTGTGTCAAGTTGTCACGGCAACGCCTTTGTTTGCGAACATCAATTGTCCAGACTGCTGAAACTGCGGGCGATAATTATATTTCGAGTTGAATTACAGAGCTAAACAGAGATTTTGAAAAGAAATGAGCGAGCAACAGCCGCAAGATGAAGCTTTTATACCCAACGCAAAACCTGGCTTTTGCTCAGCAACGTGCACCGACAAGGAGTCAACGCTCAGAGAAATGAGAAAAGAAGATGTGAAGACCTCAGATTTGTATACCACCTGCAATCTACCGAAAAGATTTGAACATCCCCGTAAGTGTAGTTCACTAAGACACGAACTAATCTAGGTGAAGAAGTGCAGTCATTTTTTAGGGTTCCCTGTCCTAAGGCTATCCTTCCCGTCTGTCGCCAGGCTGTATCTCATGAATCGTAATAGCTAGAGTCTAGCTGCTAGACAGTTGAAATTGTTGTTGATATAACAGTAAATACTAATTGGAATAAAATTAATATTTTATGGAGCTGATTTCTTGGCCGTTTTATAGATAATTAATCGTGTCAAGTTGGTACCGGGTGAGAATAAATGATGGGTGTATCATGCGAATGAAAAACCTTTATTAGGCAATTCCTTAGTTATTTTCCTAAGGACCAGTGATCCCCTGCCCTTTAATATATAACGTCCCATTCCTTAAAATTAGTTTGAGGAAAAAGTTCTCCAAAACAGGGCTTACCAAATTAAATTTCATTCAGCAGTCGATCCGAGTTCGCTAAGTAATTTTCGTGGCTATTGATAGGTAAAAATAAAAATAATAACGTCAAAACTTTTCAGCAAAGTTTTATTAAAATACATAATTCAAGTCCAAGGATCCAACTTTACATAATTATAACTGATAACTGATTTGTAGAGTTATAAAAAACAGTACCTATTAGTATTGAATAAGTACATACGTAAGTAGTCGATAAAAACATGATTAAATGTCCAAAATCTGCCAGAAATGATGAGTTTATAAAAAATCAATAAAAATGTGCCTTCCCATCCACTAGAGATGAAACAAAGCCAAAAATGCTAAGGCAAGATTTTCATAATGATGACTGTAAGAAAATGAAGTGATACTTTTGGGATTCATTTAAAGCTGTCTCTCTGGACATTAGTGTCAACTTTCTTCATATACAAAAGATTTTTAAATTGAAGAAGCTTAAATATAGTTTCCACAAGGGCATCGTGATCCTTAAGATTTGTTTTGACAAGGAGCTCCCGACTAAGTGGCGCCGGCATTTCATACGTAATGAATGTTATCATACATACGTCGACGTCACGCTGGCGTAATTTTGTGAATAATTTCTTACTCGAATAGGTACTTAAGAAAATTCTTAGCTACAAACTTAGTTCTACCACGAGTAATTTGAGTAAACACTTGGAAATTTAAACAACTTTACAGTGTCATTGATCTTAGCTCGTTAAAAAGTATGCGGGCTTTCATTTGTAATCAATAGGGAACAAACAGTGAAGCATTGTGTCTATCGATTGTTATTGTTTTGGATGTCGATCAACTTTATGCCTTAGAGATAGATTTAAATCTAATTACAAGTACATAATTAATAATTTATGTCCAACCACACCTTAATTTTAAAGTGATTCGTGCTTACGAAACACATACCTTATTTTCCTAGCATTTCCAATAAAGCCTTGGAGGCAAATTGGTTTGCTTTGATTTTGAAAGTGAGGTAAATATTTAAAAAATTACGAGGGTTTATGCACAAATTTAAATATTCTTATTATTTCAGATTGGTTCAACGGGTATGGGTGTCAAGTGAGCAAGCAGCACCCATTCTACAGAACAACCGCCAACGACTACGGATGGTATCCTCCAGGTAAATAAAAATATAAATTACACTTCTCACATACATATTTACATCAGTACTTTTACCTAAAAAAATGGCTTTTAAATAATGATATAATGAGTGCATCTAAAGTGAAGCTAGGCTAGTACACGAATCACCTTGCCTACTACAATAATTATTATCAATGTCTTTTCAATTCAGATACAGACAGTACCTACCTAACACAACACTAGAGATACATAAGTCCTACTTACAGGTTCGGTCGACTGTCTAGTCGCTTAATAAACATTCTCAGACATGGTTGATGAAATCTAAATCGTATATCTCATGTAATAATTTGTTTCTGTTCCGATCTTTTAGGTTGGCGTACAGTAACCAGAGAATATTTTCCCAGAGCGCAATCATTTTCTACTAGCTTGGCTCAGGGTGGGATGTACCGAAATTATTCTCTTAATACTGGCTTCGATAAACGAATTGTTTAAAGACGGGTATAAAGTATTGAAAAGAATTATTTTTTGCATGTTCTGCTTACTCTCCATTGCATGCGGAGTATCTTTTCTTCATGTTTTATTTTTCCTGTAGTCTGTCATTTGTCAACTATAAAACATTTGTTTGCATTTTTTAAATTGGACAGGCTCGGCTATGTGTCACGTTTTAAGTTGGTGGGATATATTTTATGTAGACGTAAATTAATTTTAATTATAAATAAGTATACTTGGTAGGTATACTAAGTTCTTAATATTTATTCATAAGAAGAAGAGCTTATGTTACGTAATAAATAAATTTTATTTTTTTTAATGTTCATGTTTGTTTCTTTTCTTATTTTTTTTTTCTTTTTATTTAAAATATTACTTCCGTATAATTCACTCTCTTTTAGGCTAAAGCCATGCTCAGTTATAAGTAGAATGTGTTGCGCATTAGTTTCTACACAAATGACGGCACTGAAAACTCGAATACATTGCACTTTATGACACTTTCACACATAATCATATCTCTTATCTACGAGGCCTTGAGCCACTCTGGCTTCCATTAACGCATATATTAATGAAAAGTGGCCAATTTGTTGTTGGTACCTACGGGTTGAATATCCCATCTAGTTTACTTGGTGCATGAAAATATCTATGGAATAATAAAACGTAAGCGTTACCTAGGAAAGAAACTATGGAACTAAAGATACATTTCTAAGCATAGTTTTTTTTGGTAGGGATTTTTTATGTGAAAAGGAGCTACTTAGTTAGGATCGTATTGTGGTATTATTGAATACTGTTTTTTTTGAACAAGTATCAAAGCGATACAGTAGTAGGAAGGGTGAGAAAATTGCTTGAAAATAGAGCAAATCATTTTTGACCAATGTAAATAACAAACACGAAAACCAGCTAGCAATTTTACAAAATAAAGTAGGTGACTACTGCTACTGCTCTGTAAATGCTTTTGCTATCAATCTCCATCACAATGGTTTCGTTCACCAATCAAAGCCACCTTTTTTTCAAAGACACATCCGTCTTAGATTCTATACTTACTAATATTTTTTAATAATTTCAGGATATTACTCGGTACCACTAGTGTTCTTCCCGGCTGGCCAGAGATTCACGAACAAGCTGTCAGCTGCTGGCATGTATAGGAACTACAGCCTCAACACTGGCATGGATCAAGTAGGCTACCACTAGCTGAAGTACCGCCAACGTTAACTAATTCATAAGACGAGAATTCTCAAAATTTCCTGTGTCAATATTTACATGATGTAGTAGTAGTACGCAAATAGATATTACTTTGCACGTAGTTTGAAGATTCGAATTTAAAAAAATGAAATTGCATTTTAGCACCATGGCAATAACTAGTTATTATAACTAACGTAAAACATAGGTAACTAGATCATTTTATAATGTATAACACGGACTCGGACTCGGTACCCTTATCATAGTCGTGCAACTGTCAAATGATGACAACTAGAGGGAAACTGAAACTTTACCGTGCCGTGGAACTTCTACTTCTGTTTATCTCTGATTCAACTCTTGACATTGAAAGGACAGGACGGCGCCAAAGTTCGGGATAAACTGATTATGTACTTGGTACTTTGTTTCTATCATACCTACCAATGTTTATCTTTTTCAATGATGATAGTTTGTAAACAGCCATTCATCAACATTTTTGAAGCGATTATTGCAATCAAAATAGTGCATTTACATTAGTTTGTAGCAATTTCATGTTTTTGTTTTTTAGGCTTTTCTTTTTGAATTATTTCTATTAGGATTTCACAATCAATTTTGAAAGAATTTTATCATTAGGTACTAGAGAATATTGTTGACACATTATTGGTGGATTTTGTGTGCATTGAAATATTTATGATACTGTCAAGGAAGGTAGAATAGAATCGATATCCTTCATAAATATTAGTATTATCAAACTAACATTACGCACAACCCATCGATTTATGACGTGTTTCACAGATGAATACTGGTAAATGGTATTCAAAATATTTCAAGTGCAGTTATTGAAAATAATTTTCGTTTATCTCCAGACTATCCTCATGACCCATTCCTCGCTGATATTTAGGTAATTTTGGAGGATATAAAGATTTATTTGTCATTATTCATTATTCATACGCACCTTATTCTCAACGTCAAGTGTGTAGGTATTTATAAAAAAGCAAGAGCTATTGCATACAATCAATAAATTATGATGGCATATACATTTTTATGTTATTGTTTAGTCTATAAATCTATATGATGATGTAGGTATTTCGATATGCCAATAAACACATACCTTTTGAAAATCTGTGTTATTTATTGTTATTTTATAATATTATTCAACATAAATATAAGGAGGAAAGGATAATTGAAATGAAATAACCACCATCGGTATTGACTTACCAAAAAGGTATTTATTATTATTCATATTATATAGATTAACATGCATTCAAATTCCATTAACATATTCCATCCGAACTAGGACATGGAGGCCACACACGATAAAAATATCATATTATTGCAAACTCCTACGAAAACCTCTCAGGGCTTATAACGTTAATAGATTATCATATCAATATGGTAGTTCCATAAACCCTTTGGTTTAAATTTTAAATCCGTCAAGCAGATTATTATCTACTAATGTTGTGACCTACCATGCCCTTTAATTACCTATAGAAGATGGAAGTCACGATAAGTCGTTACATAGGCAAGGGTAGCGCGACTCAGGAGCCGGGTCGCGTCCCTCACCGTGACTCTCTCCATCCCTTTCATATTGAGTACACATTGTATAACTTGTTAGCAACAACAACAACAGCATTTATATTAATTTGAGTGTTTATATCATATTCTTAACAAGTAACAAATGTCAAAGTCTTCAAACTATATAAATTAAATAAAATATGCTAAAAATTTTAAATAAGTAAATATGTCGTACTAAATGAAATTCATAACATCCACTAAATATAATTCAATTATCAATTTAATTTATTTGTATGAAAAAGTAGTAATAATTATCTAATTGCGCATTTTATAGACACGTAATTAGTTTACACGTACCTACGTCGTGGCTATCGATACTAAGGATTTGTGTCAAAATCTAACTACCGGTGCAGACTTACACGAGTCAATTATAGTATATTTACTTAAACGTTACCTAGGTACTAGGTATACGGTATGCCAGTACCGCGGCGCCAACAACGAAGGATAGTCGTAAAATATTATAAACTGATACTATCTCAAGTCTCAACCAACTAAACGCAGGTACCTATTGTTTTGCTCAAACTTAACGCTTGCTTCTGATACCACTGTCTTAACATAATGAGTTATTAACTTACATTTGTATACGTATATAACTATTTTCGTTGTAAAATCTACGATAACAAGTGGGCTTGGTTATAATATTATCTGTTTGTTATATAAAAACGCTTAAAATTTACAAGGTATTAATTTATGAATGTTCTACGAAAGTGTGATTAAGTAAATTAAATATTTACTACACATTGAAATGTCTACGTAGGATTCGCATTAGCTAAAAAATAGTAATAAGTTTAAAGTTAAACTTTGAATAGTCATGATAGCACAATGCACTAGCCAAGATGCACACGAGTCATTCTGATATGACGTATCATCACACTACGTTGACCACCTCGCCAACCTCTCCTCATAAAACCAAGAAAATCACGAGTCTGTAGTAGTAAATGGATATAATAAATCTCGATAGCATATGCTTATTACAATAATTGATGAAGAAGTAGCATAAACAATATTGATTTGTAGATACATCGATACCTACGTGATAAACGAAGCGTGATTCACACATACGAAGACGTACATATAACAATATATTCTTAAGACTATGAAATACAACTAGTAATAAGGTATAATATATAAAATGTGGATCAATTCTTGCGTTTAACAATATTGTCTTCAATAGCATTGCTCATATCCCAATTGCCAACAAATTAGATCTAACAGGACGACAGCGAATATTGATTTCCCTTTTTCAACGTCTATGAGTGCCTCATTCTACATCCCAGAATTGGTAATTAAACATTTCGTAGAATCGAATGTTTTCAATTAAGTATAGTTCGATTTCCGAAATCGATATACTCTAATCACTTGTTCTTGTCGCCTTTATATCCCCATCCTAGTATTGCTTTGAATTATTTGTCTTCCGTAACAACTATTAATAAAGAATAGTGTTTATTTGCTTACGTCCACTTGATACTGTTCTCGTACGAAGGTGCAGCGAGTGTAGAAGGGAGTCGGAGACAGAGAGAAACACTACAACACGCAAGGCAACGCGCCTCGCGGATACCGAACGGGTTCGATCACAATGCAGCTCAGTTGATTCGTATTTTCATATTTATAATAAACTTATTGTAAAAATCTATAGTTATTTTACATACTATGCTTAAAATTCTGTTCATAACGAGGTTGTAATCAACACACTATTAGAGGGATGACCTCAAACATTTGCAATTGGATGGGTCCTCTGCTAGTTAAAATTGTCATAAAAGCATTCTCTCATTGGGTTGGGTTACTTTGGTTCTCTGCCGTTACCAATTTACTAAAGTATCATGACCATTTTGGTTTTTCAGTAAAATGTATACTGAGACAGTTACATGACTATTTAACTACGAGTTAATGCTGCGGGCAACAGACGTGTAGTGATTCGAATTTATTAGGTCGTCATTGCCAAAGTATGTACCTTTATTTGGGTTTGTGTGAATTCTTTTGGGGTTTGTTTTGTTAAAATTTTTCTCGTTTTCTTTCTTTTTAATTACATCGTCTATTGTCCGAATAGTTTTGATGACATTGAGTTTACATGTCACCGAATATTCCAGCGAATGTCTTGCGCAGATTTTTCATGGTGTCTTCGGCGTCTTCGGTGAGCGCTGCACTGAGGGAGCCCTGCCGCGCGAAGCCCCCGCGGCCCGGGGTGGAGCTCGCGCTCGGGGCGGCGGCTGTCGGAGCAGAACTGCTCGTGGTGCTCGGCGCAGCTGACACTGACGACACCGTCGATGATTGAGAAGCTGTAGGCAGTAATAGAATATGGTATTGGCAGTAGTAGCAATGAGCAACAGCATGAGCAATGCAGCTTGAGCTTCAAGTAAACCATCAGCTGAGCAAATCTCTCGAAAGGATATTCACAATAGAAGTCTACTTATCTACTAAAAATAATATCTAAAAGGATGATATTCACGTGGTCGGTTACCCTGGGAGTCGCGTCGCGTGAGAGGTGGCGGCGGTGGCTGGGACGGCTCCGCGGGTATCGGTGGCAGAGGGCGGTCAATGCTAGCAGCCGAGGCTAGCGGCGCTGGTGGAGGTACGCTCGGTGGCCCCGGCGCTCCCACCGGCGGCGCGCGCTCCTCAGTTGGCGACCCTGCTGCAGAGCTGCCCGATACTGAGCTCCGGGATGTGGTCTTCGTTATACCGGGACGGCATACCGCCTGAAATGTAAAACAAATATTTACAAGATCAGCTAGATCATCAAGATAAACATAAGCTGCTGAAACATGATAAACATTGCTATTTGTTTCGATGTCCTCATTAATTTGGTTCAAGTGCTACACGCGTGTTCATTTCTGACAGCGAACTATACTTTCGAGAAAATAAAACACTTCTTCGCTTCGTCAAGTGTTTACCTGCATACGCTGCAACACCAGTTCAGCAAGATGGCGGCGGTCCTCCTCCTGCGAGTCGCCCATGAAGGAGGTAGCAGAGTCGTTGAGCTCGATGATATGCTCGCGTCCATCCTTGCCGACCACCAGCTCCAGGGCGCATACTTCCAGACCGCCGAATATCTCGCTCACCTACAATCGATTTTTTTGTGACAGTATATAGAGTAAAAAAAGAGCATTAAATTCTGATCTAGGTATTTTATATTACACATTCAATTGTATTTGCGTTCTCTAATAGCATCCGTAAGAACCTTGATACCCTGTTTGATCAATGGATATAACACTGAGATGTAAATGATTTTTCCGTTCTTATACAAGTAACCTAACACCTGCCGTGTTTTTTAATTATTATGCATGATTATCATTGACCCCTAGATAAGCGTGACAGTTTGAAATATATTCAAATCATGTGCTAATATTATGCGGTGTTTCTTGCTTAGCGATTTATGTTTAATAAATACCAATTAATCAACAAATGGTTGAACTAGGAATAAATAAAATATGTAGTTTCCGCGTGTGAATTAAAAAATATAAGAGCTTATCTGCCTACCTACTTATATATTACTTTGGTTTTTATGAACATCATTCTTTTTCACATCTCATTTATGCTATCCTTCGAAAGGTTAAATCGAATAACTGATAAGCAAGATACGAACCTCGTCAATCCACATCTTGTATCTATCGTTCATGCCGATAGCTTCCAACATCGCAGATCCCTGATTGGTTTTCCAATTTCCCGATATAGATTTGCGCCTGCAAAATAATTGTGCTTTATTTATAGACGGTTGTTACAGACACAAAGTGTGATATCACACTTCACACGTAATACCATTCTTAAATCTACGTAATTGCGTGTTTGCCAACATTGAGAACGCCTGCAACATTTTGTTTGTAATCAGAATTGCGAGGTTCTTTCTTTGATGTTTCTTGTAGGCGCCAGACTATGGACGGTTAAAAATAGTGTAATGAATACTCACATGAAAGCTTTGTAGTTAGTGCCGATTTTTTGTATATGGATGTCGTATTTTGCGTCGATGTAAGGCTCCACCGTGCAGTAGGTGCCTAACATAGCCACGACCCCGGCGATATCCTAGAAAAACAATAACATTAGGATTCACATTACATTACTACAACAACAACAATTTACTACTAAATTTAGTTACTCATTAAGTAAATATTTTGCCCTTCGTAATAAAATTTATGGTAAAACTGTGTCTTCGTGATAGGCATTGTAATACATCACGTCATTACTTTATTGGAAGAGTGATGAGCGTTACCTGGAAGTCAGCCACGGAGTCAACTTTAACCTTGGCGACGCCGCTGTGTGCGTGCCCAATCTTGATCACCACCGGGAATTTTGGCGCCGTGACCTGTAACAATCATACGTAGCCGTTATGTCATTATCGTGATCACTGAGCACAAGCTCGGCCTTACATAAGCTCGTCTGCTCTCCAAAAGACGGCGACGTGATTCATTGTTTTAAAATTTTAAATGCATATATTCTCGAGAAATAACATTCTTTTCTTGCAGAAATATACTCTTAAAGTACGAGATACAAATCTTAGAACATTCAAACAATCAATAAGTTAGCAACTATTATTTATATCAATTCCGTAGTTGGTAGATTACTCAACTAACGCGCAAATCTTGC